>WIUZ02000019.1:0-600000 GCA_015956445.1 Thelephora terrestris | reverse complement strand
GCAAATTCTGGCACAGTCACCTCAGTGAAGCAAGGGATGATATCTCAGCCATTGTTTCAGCTCTTCAAACCTTCCTGCAGGAGAGGTTTCTAGCCTGGTTAGAAGTGCTTAGTGTCCTCAACTCTGCAAAGGTGGCTGTTGCTGCATTAGAAACCTTGATGGATTGGTTGCAAAAGGTTTGTCCAAAATTTTCAAACCTAAGCTTGTAATACTAATGTGCACCATGGCTTAGGTTGCCAAAGATTATCAGCTTCTCAACACTGCAAGAGACTACTTCCAATTTGCAACCAGCTTTTTTGATGTCATCCATGTTTCTGCAACCCATATCTACCACTCTGCCTTAGAACTATCTCCTCTTTCATCAACTGTGCGAAAGCTTTACTATACTCGAAGGCCCCATCCTTCACCAAGAGTGGTGACAGGGGTTCCAGACTCCTGGCAGCCAAGTATAGCTTCTGTCTCCACCAGCCACTCCTTCCATCTATCATCCACTTGGTCACCATGTGGTCAGGTTGTTGCTATAGTCTCTGAGAAAGCTGTAGAAATCAGGGATGCACTTGCCCTCAAACTTCTTTCCACCTTCAAGTTACCTGAAGGTGCCACCAGATTTAGACAAGGTCTTGCCTATTCACCAGATGCATGCTTTCTGGCAGGTTGTTCCAATACTGCCATTATCATCTGGGATGTCCAAACTGGTGGAGTGGTTAAAACAATTGACTTTGGGGTCCCTGGTGATTGTCTGCAGCTTGCATGGTCACTGAATGGAGAGAAAATTGCTATACTATTGCAGGTATCAGCCACACAGGCTGTGCACATATATAAAGTGTCCTCAAGTGCAATACAATCATCCAGTCCAGTCCAACCAGCATTGCATGTACAAATTTGGGCCCATAATGAGTCATTCAGGATGATGGCAATGAGTAGGGATATATTTGCTGGGATATCAACAGTCAACATCTTTGAGGTTGGCTCTACCCTTGTCAAGGTGGAACCATCTACCTTCCAGTCTAGCCATTCACTTGAGGTTTTTTCTCCTTCCACCAATCGAATTTCCGCCACTGGGAAAGGCAGTGGGGGCAACAAACTTCTCATACTGGACATTCACAACTCAAAGGTGCTATTGCAAGAAACAATTGTTGGCTTCATGCGCTGCCACTTTTCCCCTGATGGGAGTCTCTTTGTAGCTTCTACTAGAGACTGCTTCATTATCTGGAGATATACTTCTGGTCACTACACTCAGTGGAAGAAGTTGAAACAAAGTGGATTGACATTTCAATTCTCTCCAACCTCATCATCCATCTTGGGCAATAGTGGCTCCCTCCTTCATATCTTCCACTTGGATTATTCCCCTACATCTCTTCCTCCAGGGTCAGTCACTGGTACCCAAAGTCAACAATTAGATGCCTTTTCTCTCTCTGGAACCTACATTGCAACTGCACACCAGCATGAGAGCACTATCACAATCACAAACCTACATTCTCAAAACCCCTTCACTTGCCAGTTCATTGATACAGGCCTAAAAATACTGGCAATGGTTCTTACTGGCAAGGTTCTCCTAGTAAAGGGTCCAGAAACAGTTGTGGCATGGCTGCTCACAGAGGAGGGGGTAGTGGATGGGATTGTTAACAGCAGAAGGGCAAACCAGAAAGACAGCCTTTGGAAGAAAACTCTGGTATCCTACACTAGCTTTTTTGCAAGGATTGTGGGACAAGAGGATCACAGCAATGAACCTAATTTCACAACATTCATTGTCAAAGACACAGCCGCAGTCCTCAGGCACAATGACTATAATCTTTGTGTTTACCATATTCATACTGGGGAGATCCTTGGACAGGATAAAGAACCTTTGGGGAAAGAGTACTGCCTTCATAGACCACACAAAAAAGATGACTGCAAGCTTTATCGCCATGATTCAGCAGGTGGGAACTTTGGGATACCTGGAGGTGGTTGGCCAGTTGCACAGTCTGCTTTGCAAGAGGGATGGATAAAGGATCCAGAAGGAAAACACAGGTTGTGGCTGTACCCCAATTGGAGATCATCTGCAGATGAGGTAGATTGGCTCTACAATGCTTCAACTCTGAGGCTCAGAAACTCTTCTCAAGTTGTTATTGTCAAGTTCTAGTTGAAGTTTTTACCCAATTCACTCTGCCATCAAATCAAGTACATTGCTAGTGTTGTGTATATCAGTTTCTACCCTTGACCCCCCTTTCTTCAATTGCTATCACCATTCTGTTGAAACTATTGATCCTCCCAGAAAACTTTTTGACTGTCTACCAGTCCACTGTATGTACACATGTAACAATAGCATACCAAACAAAAGAGTACTGAAATGTTATGAGTCATCTAAGACTTCAACCGTAGTGGTGGCAAGTATTTTTTATTGAGCTGGAGATGTTAAGTCTGTATTATGCCCTGATCAAACCCCCTACCACTTGCCCAGCCAAATACAATCACTGACTCGATACAGGGTTGGTGCACAGTATAATTGCAGACCATTCCATATAGATGGGAAGAAATACACTGCCTTCTCTGTGATCAGTAAAAAAGGCACAAGGTCTATCAATCGAAGGCACTCCTTGCCTGATCCCTGCAATCTTCCATCTATGTGACTGACTTGAGTAGCTACCTTGAAATATCCCCAACAGTGACCTTGGTGATGTACACAATGTGGCAATTTTTTCCACTTCAGCGGAAGCGAGGCGGCAACACCATTCAGATGATCTCAAGAGCTGGTCTGGAAGCCAATAATGCATTGAGTGGGGAATAGAATAACAGCAGGTAGTCTGCCATGGACACAGATCACAAAAGCAGTGGAGCAATACCGTGCAGCCTGAAACCCGCAAGATAAACCGGGCAGAGTGACCCTAGTGATGCGGGTAGTGTACGCACTAGCCAAAGCAGTTGGAAGGCCCATTTGGACACAGTGGTAATATCATTCAGTGCGAACCCTATAGCGCACAGATGGTCATGCCGGAATGGGATCCCTGACAGCAGAAACCACATCAAGGCGGCTTGTGCACGGTAGTGGACACTTCAGACTCGGGAAATGGGAAATGCTGCTGAGATGTGCGATTTTCAGATGGCCTCATCCAGTACACGTGGAGTACAAACGACAGAGTCCTTTAAGATCTCGCTCCCAACCGTGAAACCTACAGAGATGTGGAGATGGTAATTAGATAACTTCCGATGCATTGAGAATATCATGAGTAATCCTCCTAGTAAGTTAGATCGGGTAAATGCAGGATCTGTTCTCGATGAAATCGCGATCAGCAATCGTGCCTACCAAGGTGCGAGACAGGAGTAACAACTTACGTGGATAGACGACGGTGGAATCATGTGTGGGACACCGGACTAAATGCAGGTTGAAGATGCTTAAAAGGGTGCTCAACCTGGGGCAGATATCAGAACCATGCAGCTGTTGTGCTACCGGAGCAGATGACCTACGTCACGAATGGAATCCCGACCCGAGAATGGCAGAGAGCGCGAGTTCGTGTTCGGGAAGGACCTCAGCGCAACCCACCACCCTGACAAGATCCATCTGCGGATGTATGGGGGAACGGTGCGCGAAAGCTACCCTTTCTCTCAACGCGTTCACCATCGCACTCCCGGTTACCCTCTGACAGTGGTACAACTCCAGCTCCTTCAAATACGGTAGTCGTATCTCCCGTTTCCCGCTCGCGCCGACATGGGGTGCCAGCATTTCGATGACCTTGTCCGACATGTCGGATGCCACAATTCTGAACTCCCTTAGGAGCGAGAAGTGATCAAAGCAGTAGAGGAAATCCTTGGTGCGCAGATCGGAATAGTCCATGTCTAACACCCTCAGAGGAGGGTTGGATCGCTTCTGCAACATGCGGAGGCCCATGCCGGTCGCGTGATCACTGGAAGGAGATTGGGAGTAATCGTGAGCCTCGTCCTCGCTGTCGCCTTCCTCTCCAGTCAGTTGATTCGGAATAACTGCGTCGGTATTGAGGTGTTGGAGGTATAAACTCGTCAATGCCGGCACCGCGAGATGCGAAAGGATGATTCGGATGGAACATGTGTTCCCGATGGTGAGATTACACAGCTTCGGTAATGCGACGACTGGTGGGATGTCGTCCTCGTCGCACTCTGGCTCGAGGGCGTGCCCGTCAAAAGTGAGCGTTACTATCTCCGGAAACGCAGTTAAGAAGTGCAGCAGCCGGATGGGGTCCGGCGGATTGAAACCCATCTCCGTTATCGTAAGGACAGTGATTCCCATTGGATTTATCTGGCTTGGGACTGGGAGGTTGGGCACGGGGTAATTCAGAGCGATGGATCCGGTACGTAGGCGTCTGAACGTCGGCAACTTTCCTTCGAGCTCGTCGTAATCCGAATCGTCCATGTCCGAGCCGTCTTCATCACCGAAATGTTGCCCCAACCCAACAGCCTCGTCCACCATCACCTCTAAACGATCCACCACCACCTTTCCCCCACGCAAAGCCGAGCGTTCTGCCCGTTCCTCGTTCTCACTATCCTCGCTGCCCGGATCCGAATCCGAGTAGTCCGAATACGCCCCCGGAGCAAGTACGATTCCAGACACGTCCACCGTCACCTTGCGCTTCCCTCTAACAAACGTACAACTCTTCCAACGGTGCAGGCCGCCCATGAGGATGGAGATGATCGCCAAGAATAATTCTTGCGAATGAAACTGGAAGTCCACCGTCACATCGAACGGCATGGGTGATGAGTTTGCTAACCATACACTAGCCTGCCTTTCCAATTTTTCAACGGCGACGACCCTCTGATTGCGAACGTCCTGGAGCGAGATGTGCTGCCAAACGCGGGGGCTGGTGTAGACGATGTCGTGCCACATGTTACAGACGAAGGATAATGTCAAAGGGGCGAGGGGTGCACTCCACGAGCAGTTTTCAAAAATATCGATAAGAAGTTCCGCTGGAAGGTCCCCAATAGAGGACATGATGAAGTCGGAAGAGCGAGAGAGTGCTGTCTTGGGGGCGGGGTGCGTCGATCACGACTTGTTGAGTCAAACCGTGGGACAAGCGCCCACTGATGACGGGGCAGTGGCTGAGGCAAGAATTGGAGATGATCGTATGATTACAGTGAAATACAACGCAAGTATGACAAACAGGAGGGGCGGACGGACGACATGATGAAACAAGAAACGACCTACGGAGAGGTAAATCAACCAGAGCACATTACACAGGCTTCCTTGTTCTCCAACGAACACAACAACTTCTCCTGCTCGAGTTCCTTCTCCTTCTGACGCCTCAAAGCCTCAGCGAAATCGGGTTCGGCCTCCTTTTCATCAGAGGCGGCGTTGTCCGTAACCTCGGTGGGAATGGTGGACTCGCTAGTGGTTGTCACGGTGGAGCTTGGAGAGACAGGGGTGGTGGGGGTTGGGGTGGACACCTTGGCGACGACGGGCGACAGAGAACTGGCGGGAGCAGGGCTGGAGACAGGTTGCGGTTTCTTCGGCGCCTTTGCCTCCTGCTGTGCCTTCTTCGCGCTGTTGAGGTAGGAGGCGTCGACGGTGAATTGAATAGCCTGAGCCGCTGGCCGAGTTCTCAAATAGTACATTCCAGTCTTCAATCCTTTCTTCCAACCGTAGAAGTGCATACTGGTAAGCTGCCCATTGGTCGGGGATTGGAGATGCACGTTCAAGCTCTGGCTCTGGCAGATGAAGGCTCCACGATCAGCGGCGAGGTCGAGGACCTTCTTCTGACTGATCTCCCAGACAGTCTTGTAGATCGCCTTGACATCGTCGGGAATGCCAGAAATGCTCTGGATCGAACCGTTGTTGGCGATGATCATATTCTTCATATCCTCGTTCCAAAGACCAAGATCAACGAGTTCCTTCAGAAGCCAAGGGCAAACGATCTGGAACTCTCCAGCGAGGACGCGACGGGTGTAAATATTGCTGGTAAGATCATTAGGTAGAACTTTCGGGAAACGTCAAAATCCTCTAACCTTGTGTACGGCTCGAAACATTCGTTGAAACCAAGAATCTGACTAGTGGAGGCGGTAGGCATCGGCGCGAGGAGAAGAGAGTTCCTGAGACCAGTCCTCGCAATTCTCTCCTTCAACGAAGTCCAGTCCCACAACGAAGTGGGGGTGACTCCCCAAAGGTCGTACTGCAGCTGGCCTTGGGAGGCTGGACTACCTTGATAGGTCTCATATGGTCCGTCGGCTTCAGCCATATCGCAACTGGCCTCAAGGGCAGCATGGTAGATGGTCTCGAAAATCTGAATGTTGAGTTCCTTGGCAGCTGCAGAGTCGAATGGCATGCGGAGCATCATGAAGGCATCGGCCAGACCCTGCACACCGATCCCGATCGGTCGATGGCGCATGTTAGAGTTCTTTGCTTCAATGATGGGGTAGTAGTTGACGTCGATGATGCGGTTCAGGTTGAACGCGACGACCTTAGCAACATCGTGCAACTTCTTGAAGTTGTACTGGCCATGGGAGATAAACGTAGGGAGCGCGATGGACGCAAGGTTACAGACTGCAGCCTCATCTGGGGAGGAGTACTCGACGATCTCCGTGCACAAGTTGGAGGACTTGATCGTTCCCAAGTTCTTTTGATTTGACTTGGCTAGGAAAGTCGCGAGTCAATGGTGGAGTTAGAATTGAGGGATATGATAATACCATTGCACGAATCCTTGTATAGCATGAACGGCCCACCGGTCTCGATCTGGGAATTCAAGATCGCATACCACAGCTCTTGGGCCTTGATGGTCTTGCGAGCACGCCCTTCCCGCTCATACTTCTCATAGAGTTCGTCGAATTCCTTTCCCCAGACTTCATGGAGACCAGGGGCTTCATTGGGGCAAAACAGTGACCACTGGCCATCGGCCTCAACACGCCTCATGCTGTTCACCGCATAAATTGATACGTCACACATATACAGGGAAGGGACGACTCACAAGAGATCGGGGTTCCAGAGGGCATAAAAGAGGTCGCGAGCACGGGCTTCTTCTTTACCATGATTCTTCCTCAAGTCGAGGAAGTCGAACACATCAGCGTGCCAAGGCTCAAGGTAGATAGCAAAAGCACCAGGGCGCTTGTTACCACCCTGATCCACATAGCGTGCGGTGGCGTCATACGCTCGGAGCATCGGCACGATGCCATTGGAATAGCCGTTGGTTCCCGCAATGTATGAACTAAAGAGCAAGTCAGCAGCCGCTGACCACACAAAATCGTGATCCTCACCCAGTGGCACGAATACAGTGGATATTCAGCCCAATACCCCCTGCGGTCTTGCTGATCATGGCACAGTTTTTGAGGGTGTCATAAATGCCCTCAATGGAGTCATCCTTCATGCAGACCAGGAAACAAGAGCTCAATTGCGGGTGAGGAGTGCCAGCATTGAAAAGAGTGGGCGAAGCATGCGTGAAATAGCGCTCTGACATGAGGTTGTAAGTCTGGAGAACGCGCTCAATGTCCGATCCGTGGATGCCGACAGCAACACGCATCAGCATGTGTTGCGGCCGCTCGGCAGGGACTCCATCGATCTTCAGCAAGTACGACCGTTCCAGAGTTTTGAAACCGAAACTGGGACAAAGGTCAATTCGCAATCGGCAAGGCAATCGAAAAGAGACACACAAGTTGTAGTTGAAGTCGCGATCGTAGATGATAGCAGAATCGAGGAGCGTCGCATTCTCCTTGACGACCTTATACGTCCCCTCGGAGATCATTGATGCCGGTCGACCGTTCTTGGGGTTTACTTGAAAGCGGTCAGACTCGGGCCAAGGAGGCGGAATATTGCTCACCATAACTGTAGAGATCATGAACGACCTGGGAGAAGCTCTTCTTCGTTTCTTTGTGTAAGTTTGAAACAGCGATACGAGCGGCGAGTATTGCATAATCAGGGTGTTTCGTTGTCAAATACGCAGCGGTTTCTGCGGCCAAGTTCTATAGCGGGCCGGATGGTTGAGACACTACTCCCCGTTTCAAGATCAGTCGCTTACATCCAACTCTTTTGTCGTTACACCATTGTACACGCCGGCAATGACCTTCTGAGTAACGCTGATGGCCCAGTAAACATAGAGTTCGTTTGGTGCCACTGACAAAATACGTACGCGATAGCATCTACGTGATCAGTGTCAAGTCCATAACAAAGTTTGCGTATTCTCGCGGTAATCTGCACGACGTGTCAACACGCGTCAAGTGCCACGAGCACGCGATTTTGAGGCGCACCTTATCAAACTGAATGGTTTCCTTGCGGCTGGATGAGGTGGAAAATGAGCAGCAGGTTAATGAGCGCGTTCTGTATGCCAACTGACCCGTCTGCAAAACGGAGGCAGATCAGATAAGATCCTTTGTGCTGTGTGGAGAGAAGCACGACATACCTCGCTTGAAAACGTAGGCCATAGTCACGGCGGTGAGAGTGTGGTATTGCAGAGGGGGATGAGCGGATGCAGATGGGGGTGGATATGAGAAGGAACGCGCAGGCGTGACTATGAATTTATAAGCAACATCAGCTGATCAACAGCCCAATCAGGACAAGAAAGCCTCCTTTCGTTCTTGCATCCAGAAGATGCCATCGTATCGCAATCCGAATACGTTCGGGACGTGTCGTTTGACCGTGGACACGTACAGGATTTTCTCTGTATTTTTTCTCAAAATTTAGCACCAGTTACGCGGCGCGTTCTCAAGCACACGTGATGTTGGGGGTACAATCGTGGGCATTGGCTCTGGGCTCGTCAAGCATCAATGGGCCACACACCACCCGATCTACGCCATGCCTCCTGAAGTCGAAATGCAAACCATTGACCCGTCCTACGCGTCGGCGTTGGTACCGGTTCCGTCACCTACGAGCTCCATTGGTTCAAGATTACCGGAAGATGAGACGGATTTAGACGATGCCAAGCTCACACAGGAGGAATTCGATGCCAAATGCTGGAAAGCTCTTCAGATAGACGAGCCCACGACAGAAGAGGCGTCCGCTATGCGACGGCCGCTATACTACGCCATCCACAAGATGGATGTTGAGCAATCAGGCAGGCCTGTCGAGCCAATCACTTGGAACGCATCTGACCATGCCCTACATCCACAGCGAAGGTCGCCCCGATGGTCATGCAAAAACTCCGAGGGGAGATAAAAAAACTTCAGGACAACGAACTCTTCGAGCAAGCGTTACTCAAAGGCTCTCAGGTCGGGCTAGACAACCTCATCCCAACCGGAGACATCGACACCATCTTGCAAAGCATGTTGGAACCTGACTACCCATCTGGCCCCAAGCCCAACGCTGGCGATAACATCGGACCATCCATCATGACAAACCAATCGCCAACACCATTCGTAATTCCTTCTGAGAGGGAACTTGCCAATGAATTCGGCATTCTGACGGATGAGCTACCTTCCACGAGCATGAGATGGGTGAAAGGAAAGAACAGAAGAAAGGCTTGATTGTTTATGGCTATCGGATTCATTGTAGACTACGCGACGTGGGCGTAGGAATAGTGTACTAGTCACGAAAGAGGTCCAGGCTCTGTGCTTACTGATTAAGATTCACCAGCAGTCCCCCCCCCCTCAAATCCTCCTCCGAATTCGCTCTGAATTCGAGGCTGGATTCCAGCCTAGGATCCATATCCCAGCTGTATCGATTAGGTTACGTCACCCGCACTCTTGCCATCGCCGTCCCATGTCTTCCCAGACGTCCACCGCTGCCTTTTCCTAGTTTGCCTTCGCTATGCCCTTTGACATCGTGACCCTCAACGACGGAACCAAGGTTCGTTTTGTCCTGAAGTTCCACGTTCCGAGCTCCTCATAGGGAACCGTGGTAGTACCCGACCCTTGCGTTCGGAACTGGATCTAAATGGTTTGGAACCGTAAGTCCAGAAATGATATAGATGCCCTAGCAACCATTTTGATATTCTGTCGTTCGTGCGACTGTAGGACGTTGCTGAATATGTGGAACAAGCCCTCGAGACTGGCTTCTCCCACATCGACACAGCTGCCCAGTGTGAGGGCCCATATTCCGATCACCTTCGCAGGAAATTGAACCAAACTCCAAATTTTAGGGTATAGAAATGAAGAAAGTGTTGGTGCTGGACTCAAGCAAAGTGGTCTTGCAAGGTTACTTGCACCGTCTCCTCCTTCGCAAATTCCGCTGACCATTCGAATTGCAGATCCGATTTATACGTTACTGCAAAATACCCTTTTGGGAACGTACACGAAGCCATTACAACGAGTTTGAAAAAGGTACTCTACTTCTGTACAACGACAGCCCGCCATTTGGTTGACCAACTTCAAGCTAGGGTTAAAGCAGTTGGACATGTATCTCATCCATCTGCCCCGCGGTAACCTCCCTTCCATCTGGAAAGGTCTCGAGCAAGCTCAGAGGGGTGGGCTTACCAAGTGCGCAAACCCTTATTGTTGGATAACCCCGGTGTTTAACGCGCACCCCGACAGGAGCATTGGTGTCAGTAATTTCACGGTTGATCACCTCCGGGAAATCTTGAAAGTTGCGACAGTCACCCCTGCTGTTAATCAGGTACGGATCTTCTCGCCGGAGCCAAGACACGTGGTTTTGACCTGTAACAGATCTCCTTTAATCCATACAACTACCGTGGGCACAAAGAGTTGATTAAATTTGCTGCCGAACACGGGATCCTTCTCGAAGCTTACAGTGCCCTTGCGTACGTCCGCAATCGCTTTTGTTGACCAAAGATCCACTTACAGGACCCGCAAGTCCCATTACCCGTTACCCCGGTGGGCCCGTCGATAAGCCAGTACTTGCAGCCGCGAAGCGTCTTGGAGCTACACCTGCCCAGGTCATCCTTGCCTGGGTCCGCTCCAAGGGAGTCGCAATTGTAACGTGCGCCTCGCCTCTCCCATCCACTCCGCGCAGGACTGACATCTTACCCAGGACGAGCGCGACCAAGGAACACCTCGAGGAGTACCTAGCTGTTGCCGACCTCCGTACGTACCGTGTCTCCTGATTAACTATCCAATCTGACGGCATCGTGTAGCACCACTCACGGAAGAGGAGATCGCTGCAATCGACAAGGCTGGGGCAAACGGACCTCCTTCGAAGTTTGATACTGCCAAGTTGAGGGATATGACCGCCTTGGCATTCATTGCTGGTGCATTGACCTATGCTACCGTACGGTGGGTTTTCTGAAGAGACGCACCCGGTTATGGACTGAGGAGAGGAGGGGTTTCGATAGCTACATTTATTGGATTGACGGGGTAACATGAACTATATGCAGCTCAGGGACGCGTCATGGATTTTCTGTGTAAGGCAGCTCGTAGAGGCCCTCGTAAGAAAGCGAAAAGGGACCGAAAAAAAGCCTCGTTTTAGACGTGTCGCTCTCCCCTCCCATTAGCAATTTGCAGCTTGCATAATCACTTTAGCGAGTCTCAAGATGCAGGTGAATACGAGGGGTTCCGTTGTCAATATTTAAAGCGTGGACTCGTGAGCATTTGGATGGAGGCAGACACGATTTTTGAAAGGAAAACGTCGGGTGGAAGAGACGGACTCGGATCAACGAACTCCACACTCTGGCCACCAGGCTCTAAATCCGCCAGACTCCACCGAGTGGAGGATTTAGAATTGGTCCGAACCCGACCCGGCGCTTTGTTCTCGAGGCCAATGCGGCGACAGGCGTCTACACGACGATTGACTGGAAGACTTTTCCATGACCCCGCCCGACGCATCGTGCACAATGCATACGATTCGTGGAGATATACGGACGGGAGAGAGGAAATCTAAGTGTAATCAAATGGTAAGTCCAAGGAATCTACCATCCCACAAAGACCAACTAGCACAAGAGGCAAAACAATGAAGTGGGGATCAAAGTACCGTTACAGGAGGCCGTAAGATACAAGAGGGATACCCTTGGGGAAAGGGAGAAGGGTGACTGTGTAATGAGACATGCACCCAGATCCGGGGTCAGCGCCTGGAGAAGTATTCCCGAAGGTGTTTGATAGGGTTCGACGTCCTACGAAGGGAGTTAGCAGGCGTAGGACACGGTATCATTTCCAAAAGCTCACCGCTGAACGTGAACATGGGTAGAGTGGCTTTCCGTTGCGTCCTCATGTTCCGATTCATCCCCGTCCATTGCCTTCTCAATATCCCAGAGGAGCATCAGGCAGATATTCAACTTCACTGCAGCCCCGAGGCTCTCATAGATCTCGAGCGCACGCAATACCGTTCTGATTTTGCATCCTCGAGCCTGCTTTGTCGATACCAAATCCCAGCCTGCGCCTCTGTTGCGCTACCCAAGTAATACAAGCTATTACCAGCGTCCAGCTTGACTTGTCCGAGGTGAGCACTTGCATCATTGAACTTTCCTTGCCCGCAAAACGCCAATGCTAGGTCGAAGCGAATCTCGAATAGAAGATCGGGACGGCTGAAAGCAGATGCAATCTCGAGACCCTTCTCGAAATGGTGAATGGCCTTCTCCGTGTCCCCCTTGGAATTGTATACTACTCCAAGAGCTTGATGAGATTCGCAGACAAGAGATTGTTGGCCTTGGTCGATGATCTGAGACGAGGTGGATCGCACGGTATGCTGCGTCTTCTGCCGCGTTGACCTGTCCGTCGTCGAACAACGCAAATGCAAGATAATTGCAACAATCTGCTTGCCCGATCGTGTCACCGAGCCGCTCCCGGATTTCTATCGCTTCCCTCGCTTGTCTTATCCCTTCTTTGAAGTTAGACAGCAACCCATTCACGAAAATGAGCCATCTTAACGTCTGAGCGACCCCAGGCTCATCTGCACGCTGTCTCCCGAGTTGTAAGGCACAAGTGAGGAGTCGTCTCGCTTCTGCCAAATTTCTAACTCCATAAAACAACCGTGCGAGCTCGAATAAGCATTTTGGCTTGGAATGATGATCGTCGGAAAGGCCTTCAACCTTTGGTCCCAGCACAGTCCGTCGTGGTTTGTGCCAAACGAGGTGCTCCATGAAGTGAAAACAAACATCCCATGAACCGTCCGGCTTCGCGTCCTTGGGTGTGAAGACATCAAGGAGGTGCTCGACATTTACGTCTTCCAACGTGATCCACCGAGATTCTCCAAACCCAGGTTTTTCGGGATGAACATCTACCGACAACCGGGTGAAGTAGTGTCCTTTGTCGCACAGAGGAGCGGGGCCGATGTTGGATGTTGGGGATAAAGATAGTCTCGAATCGGTGCCAACATCGTGATGAAGCCGCTGCTTCGAGACGTCAAGGAGAGAACACAGAAGTCATCGAAGATGTCCCTCCGGTTGGAGATGGTGGGGAAGAACCAGTCTAGATTGTTTTCGTTGATGCCTTGAGGGAAGAAGGCGACGACTTCGAGCAGCTCACGGGCATCGGGGCCGAGGTTGCAGAATGTCGGGGAAGCGAGGGATAGTTCTAGGATCGCTGCCAGGCTCTCGTTGAAATTCGTCCTGAGTGCTTGCGTGCGATGCGTGCGCCATTCCTGTGCCAGTCGATCGTGATCCCACATGTTGTGGGATGCGGCGGTAGCGAGTAGCTTTATCGATAGAGCATGACAGTCTAGTTGTTGAAGAAGATCGTCGATGATCCTGGACCGCCCGCCGTCGCTGTAGATGCTGTAGAAGATGTTGCATGCCGCCTCCATCGATAGTGTGTGTATTTGAGGCGGTTGCACTGTGGGGGGATGGTCGAGATGCGGGAGGTGATGCCCAGGCAAATGTTGCTGAATTGACTAAGCTCCTCCACGACGCTATATATATCTCCGGCGTCGGTTCCCTGAGGGTCGAGAATTGATTCGGCGTTGTCGAGGATCAGGATCATCGCCTTTGAGGACAGTAACGGACGAAGTAGAGTTAGATCTTCAGGATTCTTTATGCCGGAACCGATGACGTTGCTGAGTTGGGCGAGGAAATTACCACGCGAAGCAGGGAACTTATCGCAACGGAGGAAGCGGCGGTTGTCACCAAAACGGTGCTTAATGCGGTGAGGGCAATTGACGTTTTCCCAATCCCGCCTGCGCCGATGAGAGCGATGGATTCGAGTTTTTCGGCACGATAAATGATCTCCTCGATCAGGTCGTCGCGCCCGAAAAAGTCGTTCGGCGCCGGGGGAGGCGATTCTCCAGGGGGAATGCTGTTGGAATGTAAGACTATAGACCCTATCGTATTCGTTATAGCTGACCTGGCTTGAGCCTGGAAGAGGGTCAGTATCCATTTTTTAGTGGAGAGGAAGCCTCACTTACGGGAAGATGTTGACGGGCACCTTCCCGGTTTACGAACACATCCAATTTTCGTTCAACACGCTCAGCCACCACGTGAACATTGATCAACAGTTCAGTCTGGCAGGGTGCCGTTAGCAAATACCAGGCAAGATGGAATGAACGCACCTCGAACACGTCGAGAACCATCGTGAGCGCTTGCGTCCAGCCGGCGATCGCACCCTTATCGCCCCTCGCGTTTACAAATCCAAATCCCGAGACCCAACTCTGCTTACCCTTCTGGGTGACGTTTCCTTGGATCTCAGCCATAGTTCTGTGATTCAGACCTCGGTAAGTGGGCCGCTCGGTGCGGGTTCTATTGGTGTAACTCACGTTGTAAGCTGTGCGATGGCCTTGTGCACGGACTCGTTGAAATCGTTTTGATCCCCTCTCCTTCGACCCCCGGTTGAGAGCTTCACACACTTTAACGCAGAACAGTCCGAGATCGACAAAGTCTTGTTTGCTGCCCATGGTATCCTGAGTAATCGTAAGTCGGAGGCTGTCGAAAGATAGTAGCGAACGTACCCTAATCATAGTCAAAAGGACGCAAGCCGTACCCAAAGCGATTTGGGCCGGTGCGAAACCGCGGGAGTCCTTCGCACCACTTAAAAATAGGAGGGCCACATCTAACTTCGGAAGAACGCCATCGCGCCCTCCCGACCGCCGGGAATTTGAAGCCATCGTCGAGAGATAGTGGGAGATAAGAAGAAAGTCTACGGTCTGTCGGCCACGAGGCGCTCTACTCGATAGAGACGGGCGGCTGTGTTGTCTCGTGCAGCCAGTGGTGGCTGCGTGATTTTGGCTGGCGCTTCGATTGGCGGCCTGTCGAACGATAAGGAACGGCGCAATCCCTGCTCGTCACCATGGCTAGACAATAAAAACGCTCGGGCTTGGAAGGGACAGTGAGTGTCGAGCAAAGAGGAAAGGCGGCCGAACTCACACAGGCGGATGGATTTATCGCGACACAGTCTGCCGACAGCGAAGACCAGATTGCGTTGAACCTCCTCAGTGACGTGACCCATTGAATGAGTGATCCGCAGGCTTGATCCGAGGTAGTATGAGCGCGAAGCTCAAGGACACGACTCTGGAAATATTCTTAGCTTACCCCCTGAGGGCAACGAGTATCATGTTGTAGGCTTCGAGACGCTCGGCGAACGCGCTCAGTCGCAGTTGCTCGGTCTGGAGGGAGTCGAGCGAGAGATGTTGTCTGACGGGAGACCAGTGGGTCCATGGACCATCCTCGCGAGTCCTAGTCAATGGGCCCTCGGTTAAGGTTGATCCCCGGGAAATAAGCACAGGAGGTGAATTGCCCGTCTTCGAGCGATCTCCGGTTATGCTTGTAGAGCACGTGTCGGAATTCTGAGAGAACTTTGGGGAGAAGTTGGAATGTTTCCTCCTCCCCTCCCCGTGGAGTGAACTCACCTCCTCTGGCCAGGATGGGAGACAGACAGCCAAGGACGTTCAAACTCTCCCCCTCCGCTTTGTTGGCTCTCCCTGTCAGTCTTTCGCCAGATTTTAAGCGATTCATCTACCAACTTCTCATAAACAGCGCCGACTTTGCAATCCACCACCAAGCGTTGGCAAAGTGAGATCGTTTTCAGGTATTTCTGCCCTCTCTCCCTTGTCTTCCCTTACCAACGCCAGAAACACAGCCACAGCGGTCGTAGATGTCACTTTGGATGACGTCCTGGACCGGAAGCATCTCCCGCCGCTAGGTCCTCTTTGTCATGCCGTCTGTCATCGCGACTCCGCTTACACCTTTCTCGATCAGGTCTCAAGGATTTCGAAGAGTGGCTCCTCTTTGTCGAACAAAATGCCGAAAATCTGTACTTCATCCTCTGGCTCAAGGAGTACAACGCGAGGTACACCCAGTGGATCAAAAACGCTCGCGCTCTCCTAAAATCAGATTCCACTCACCCCTACCAATCGACCTCTATGCTCCCTCCTTCATTCAAAACCAACCGCTCTCTTGCCATCTTTTACTCACGAGCAAAGCAAACTTTCTTTACTCCCAACTCTCCCTACGAACTCGATTTACCCTCTGATATTCTTGGCCCTTTCCACACTCCCTCTCTTTCAGATTCAGATTCTCTTAACCATTCCAACCGTGATTGTTCTGCCTCCAGCGGCGCCCTCTCGCCACATCCCGACCCGGCAGTTTTTAGCCACGTCGAGGACCAGGTTCGCTCTATGCTACAGGAAAGTTTGTCCCGGTTTGCAAATTCAACAATCAGCAACGTCGGAACCTCGCGTGCCACATGTGGTCTTATCGGCGGCACACTGATTGCCCTCGTAGGCTTCGTTCCGCCGGTGGCAGAAAACTTTGCATTTTCCAAAAACAGGTGGCTCAGGATTCTCGCGTTTCCTGGCCTGTGGCTCGGGCTTACCATCATCCTGGCGAGTTTGCGTGGCGTACGTGTTTCGACCTTTCCCCCCACTTGAAATTCCTCAATGCCACTATTTTAGATTTGCATGATGATTTACGTCTTTGGTGATCTCCGCCAGCTCCGTTCGTTTGAACTCGTTAGACCTTCCATCTCCCCTCCTCGACGTCTTCGCCCTCTCCGGAATAACACGACCCTTTTTCGGGCTCCTCCTGAACCAGAGCCATGGCTGATTCCCATCACACGACCCCCAATTATCCCTAAACCCATCCACGATCCCGAAAAGCAATACTCTCCACTAGCTTCCACCGGCCCCATCCGTTTTCTTACACCGATTCCTGAACCCATCTCACCCTCGGTTTCACCAAGCGCCGGTCGTCGATCTGACACCTTCAACCGCCGAGTCACCGTGACCTCGTTTTGCAGTGGTTCCTTTACCTCCTGCGACTCCGGAGGCTCTCGTACTTCCACCACGTCCTCTGATGAGGTGGAGATTCATATCTCCGAGGCGTTCTACGACATTGAACCCCCTTACCCTTCTGAAGACTTGATGACTTCCAGTCCCGCTCCTTCCTCGTGGCAAGGGGAATCTCCGATGAGCACTCCCCTGGCCAGCACTTCCTACGGCAGATCATACCTCACCGACTCTGTCCTCCCTCCCGGTCCTGCGGGCAACATTTTCCGCGCTAGCGAGACCAGAACCTCCGCCGCATCAGGCATAGAAGGGGAAATTTTGATACCCACAGCTGGTTTCATCAGGCCGTTCGAGTATAACGAGTGGGAAGAATGGGACGGTCAGAGTCTGATGTGCACAACTGAAGGGTCCCTTGGTGGATACGGCGCCGGTGACGAAGAGAGCCGGATCAGCCACTTTACCCGTCACACGAGTCTCAGTCAGGATCGGCAAAGGGCCGTCGGAACGAGGCTGTCTGCCCACTCCCGAACAAGACCCAGGAGGGGGACCATCGCCTCTTCCAGAGTCTCTGAGGAATCAGGGATTTTCGACTTTGACGCTTTACCCGCCTTCCAAACCACTGCGTCCGCTGCCATGGTCCCCACTCCCCAGAGGAGACCGAGGTATCGCACTTGTGATGCCTCTCCTCCTCCTCCTCTCCACGACGAGACAAGACTGACCGAAGAACGTCGGCGGGAGGGTTTCTTGAGGACGTGGTCGGTCGAGTTTCCAATGTTGTTCATCAGGAGAACACAGGGGAAATGTGCAGCCACAAAACAAGTCATAAAGGATGTCCTGAGTAGGAGCGCACGCGAAGCATCCGTGCGAAACGCTGCTGAAAATGGGAGCCAAGCTGCATATAGAGATACTCTTCTGGAGACCGGAGATTGGAACTTCTCCATCGCTGTGGAGACTCGAGCATTCAACAATCCCGCAAGGGCCACTGCGCCGTTACCGCTCTCCCATCCCCTCCATACAGTCTCGAACGGGAAACATGACGGGAAACCGGTCAAAGAAAATTGGAGGATCCGATGGCAACGAGTCTTGAGCGTTCCGGCGTTCAAGAGCCCCTTGACAAAGATCCTTAGCCCGATCGTGACAAGGGCCCACTGGGAAGTCGTCGTAAGGTCTGGAGCCTTCGCCTTTATCATCTCGCTCCTCGTCGTGACCGTTCTCGTTGCCGTTCCTGTTCCTTGAATATCTCGTGCCGCCCTTCCTGACGAAGGAACGTAAGTGGTTCGTGGTTCCTTTTTTCCTTGCTTGTTTGCGCGCGGCTCTCAATTGCAGTGTGCCTTCGCTCCGTTCATCCCAACGATCTCCATCCCCATGAGGTTTGTGCTTGTACCCCGATAATGCCTGCACGTGTATATTCCCCCTCCCCCTTACCTCGGACAGCCTTTTGACTGCGTTCCCTCTGCTGTGTGTTTCAGTCACCAGTTTTTTCTTGATACCTTGCAAATTCGCCCCCGTACTTGTTAGCTGTCGTGCATGTTGTGCTCTCTTGTTTCTTGGCTCGTAGTCATGTCCTCTTGTTAAAGTCAATTGCTCTTTGTGGTCTAGTGGTTCATGCACATGCGTGACACTGGACTTAGCTACAGTTGATATCCATATTTCTTGAAAAACCTGGCGGGAGTGGGCGATTGCGAGATTGTACACTTAGCCATCGATCGAGAAAGACTGAGATTTGCCTCCGAGACATCACACAACTTGGAACCACGACCCACGACTCCGACACGACGAACGAGGCTGACGATGGACGAATCTGCGGTCTACTCTTCAAATCCAAACCTCTCGCTTAAATCTCGGACGAGAAAGAGCAGCTCTCGGTTTAGGCCTAGCGGCGGCAGCAGTAGCACGAACGGGGTGGTCTCTCTGCCACAACACGAATCCCAATCCGCCATGTCAACCTCAAACGGCCCAAACGTTGAGGATCCTCTCTCACATTCTGGATTCAGCCGTGGCATATCCCCACTGAGCACACGTAGCCTTGTCATGTAAGTCTCCAAAGCCACACGCTGACCTCCTCCTTCTCCTCCTCCCGCCGAGCTGACGGCTGAGGTTGTCCCCCCATCCATGATCCAGGTCAGATAGCGAACAATCCGAGATCATCTCTCCCATCCCTCGCAAACACAGCAGCATCACTGCCCAAGAGAGCCTGCCGTGGCTACGAACAGACACTCCCTCGCCAGCGCCCTCGAACCGCTCCGCGTTTTCAAACCACTCGACCATGCACGCGGCGACAAATCACATGCATGCGTCCCTCACGTCTCCGTCCATCCGGCCGCGTGATCGCCTGCCGTCAATAACGAGAAGGCTCAGGAAATCTTCGAGCATCGGGCCTCTGGCTGAGCGGGAAGCGCATGGGGGTGGGGCTGGCCATTCGACGAGCTTGGCGCGGTTCGTGGCTGACCGCCATGTGAAGGAACATCCGGGTTGGGAGGGGGGGTTCGCGAGGAGATGGATTAGGTGGATGCATAAGGATGGGGTCAAGCGCTGGATTTTACCGTGCGTGCTGCTTTCCACGACCTGGGTCAAGTGGGCTACGGGGTTGGGGTCGTATTCTGGCAAGTCGTCGAGCTTGGTTCTAAGGGCGCATACAGCTAAATTTCCATCTCTAGGACGGGACACCCCACCGATGTTTGGCGATTACGAGGCTCAAAGGCATTGGATGGAGATAACTACCCATCTCCCGTTCCAGCAATGGTACACCTACGATCTGCAATATTGGGGACTCGATTATCCACCTTTGACGGCATACCATTCGTGGCTCTGCGGTAAAGTGTACATCGGCGGTTGCCTCGCTGGGTGAACTGTACTCTGATGACTGTTCTCTTTTCTTGCGTGTGCAGTGGGTCGTGGATAGAACCTTCGTGGTTCGCCCTCGACGCTTCGCGTGGCATGGAGACGGATGGGAGCAAAGTCTACATGCGTGCGACCGTCTTGATCTGCGATTTACTGTACGTTTGGGCCGTGTTCACGTTCACGCGTGCGACTCAACCCACGAGGTCGATACGAACACAGGTGAGGATGTTCTTCCCTTACGATGTCATTTCCGGTTTTTTGGAACGTCAATGCTAAGATCCAAGAGGAAAGAATCTCACCATGGTTATTCTCCTGACGCAACCTGCGCTGCTTTTGATCGATTTTGGGCATTTCCAATATAACTCTGTCATGTTAGGTGGGCCCCCTCTGGAAAATTCTCGCAACACGTTTTGGTTAATCACGCTTTGATGTGGCAGCGTTGACGCTTCTGAGTGTCAATTACATGTCCAAGGGACAGGATGTCATCGCTGCGGTTTTCTTCGTCGCAAGTCTTGGTTTCAAGCAGATGGCGTTGTATTACGCACCGGCGATTGGGTCGTACTTGCTCGCCAAGTGTATTTACCTTGGTCAGAAGAACGGGTCGGTCACATCATCCCCCGTTCTCTCCTCTTCGCTGATCACGCCATACAGGGGAAAACTCTTCGTTCAGCTTGGCGTCATGACCGTCGCATCGTTCATTCTTCTATTCCTGCCATTCCTCCCACCATTCGCCTCCCCCACGGCAATTCTCGACCCCGTCACAAGGATATTCCCATTCTCTCGTGGACTTTTCGAGGACAAGGTCGCAAACTTCTGGTGTTTCTCTAACGTGGTCCTCAAATGGCGTAACCTTGCCGGTCCTGGGACCTTAGTAAAGATTTCGACGCTTCTGACGGCGGTTGGGTTCCTGCCTGCGGTCGTGGGGTTGTTGAGGACAGGGTACAGCTCGCGGATAAAGGATGATGTGGTAGCCCCTCCGACCAGTCCTGGAGTTTCGACGGGGAAGGAGAGTCTTAGTGTGACGGAACCGACCCCATCGACAAAGATAGAAGAGCGGAATGAAACGCCTACCACGGGACCAGGGCCTCTCTTCCCCCTCCTACTCTTTTCTATGCTCACTTCGTCGATGTCGTTCTTCCTTTTCTCCTTTCAGGTGCATGAGAAGACGATTCTTGTGCCGTTATTACCGCTCACTTTGATCATGGTTGGAGCCTCTGGGAGTGTGGAAAGCACGACGTGGGAATTGGGAATGTTGACTAATAACGTTGCTGTCTTTAGGTGAGGCCTTGTCGAATGCCGTCGAACAATGACTGGCTTATTTTCTTACCCTCTCTTAGCATGTGGCCTCTGCTGAAAAGGGATGGGCTGGGGGTTCAATACTTCGCGTTGACGGTCCTGTGGAACGCTGCCTTGGGGTACACGCCCTTCAGGCGTCCGAGGACATATTGCCAATTTCTTTCGCTAGTGAGTGATTCGGTAGCAGTCGCTGTGACTCTGGTTCAACGTGTTGTAGGTTGTCTCGGTTGCGTGCATCGCCCTCCATCTCTTGGAATTTTTCATCCAACCACCAGCTCGATACCCTGACCTCTTCCCGGTTTTGAACGTCTTGGTTAGCACCCCAGTTTTCGGTCTAGTCTGGCTTTGGTCCATCAAATCCGGAGTCGAAGTCGGTTGGGCGATCGCTGGCCTCGGTGGTGGGAACCCAGGGACCTCTCATACCGCTACGAGCTCACATCTCACCTCATCTTCGACCGCGAACCACGCCAACGCCGCCCCGCCCTGGAGAACCCACCCACATATGGTCCATCATCGGGATTTCAGGTCTTTGTCTTCCGCGAGGGACTCGTCTCTTTCGCCTCTGTCTTCCTTTAATAGGAGGATCGGCTCTCCGCCCGCAACATTCGGGCCACACAGGCCTGGAGTTAGAGAACGAACATGGTCGAGTGCTAGCACGAGAACGAGGGGGAAAATGCCTGTTGGCACTGGGTGGGACAGACCGCTCCACTCGGATCGCGTTGGGCGGGTGGAAGCTGGAGAAGACACCTCGGTTCCAGGGCTCGGGTTGAATCTGGGTTTGGGGGAACACCCCTCGGACCGATTACGGAACAGGGTGCAGAGTTTGGGCGTGTCGAGCGTCCGAAAGAGGGCGCCAAATTTCCCGGAGGGCTTACCACCACTTTCCGATTGAAGCCGCGAGGTGCGGGCTGTCCCGGTAGACGGTTAACGTATGACAGGTTACATCCATTATTTGAAGTTTGATTATGTACTGTGCAATACCTTATTTCTCATCTAGCGATGCGTAGTGCCTAACAAAACCGCAGCCACGGTGGACCGGTGAAAGAAGACTGATACAAGAGAGGGTGATGTCCATGTGGAAATGTAAATAAAGCGGGGCGCAGTGGAAGTGGAGAGTAGTGTACGGGGACAGCGTGGGTTGGTAGCAGTGGCGAAAGAGGAACGCAATGCAATGCGATTGTGTGAGTGACTGGTATCGATCTTAAGAGGATTCCGGAGATGAAGGTGGGGATGGCGGTTGAGCCTTTCCGCTCCCGCTTGCCTGCCACCATTTGGTAATCTTGTCCGCAGCGTACCGGCTGCTCTTTCCGACCCCTGCGCTGACGATCCCCTTGACGGTCTGGACTGCCGAAGGGTACCTCACGATGTGCTTGATTTCTTTGATGCTGTGAGTAAAAGTAGGGAATAACGATGGAGTGAAGTGATCTTACCGTCCTGAACCAGCGTCGCCAAGTCAGGCCTGGCGGAAAGCCTCGCCCAATACTCGGCGGCTTCCTCTGGGTATTGTGGTGGAGAGGCGAAACCCTTCAACAACCCCGAGGGAAGTTTGCGCAAGTGGGCTAGCCTAGCGCTCGGCGACGTGTCCTGGAGGATCAGCGCACAGTGGTTTTTCCAATACACGCCAGGCAATCCTGCCACGAGACGGTAATACAACTCCTTGAATTGTGGACCCTGTTTCTGAACAATGTTGGACACTTTGTTTCGGTTCTCCGCGGGCAAGAACATTCGAATGTCACCACCATAGCTGAAGCTGGTTATCCTTTCGAAAAGTTCGGTTTCGGAGAAACTTTCCGGAAGCGTTAGGAGAGCGGCCCGGATCGCTGATGTCAGGTTTACTTGTTGGGTGAGTCGAACCCGTGGGTCGTCCTTGATGATCCTGATGGGCTTGTGCATCCTGCCGGCAAGATAGAGGGCGTCCCAATTCAGGAGGTCCGAGCAGAGATTATCGACTGTTGTTACCCCGTACTTGATCGTCTGCCCAAAACGAAGAGTCATTGAGGAGGAATACAACAACTTGCGTCGATCAACGTACCACGTCGTTCATGGGCACATAAGTGTTGAACCAGAGTCCTGGTGATATCTCCTGGACACGTGCGACGAAATCAGAACCCAAGGCACGCGAGTAAAGCGGGTAGTGTCCCGGGAACTGTGCCATGTTTATGGAGTGCCAATGCGAAGCGTGATTGACGGCAAAAACAAAGTCAATCATCGGCTTCTTCACGGACGAGTAACCGTCTTGCTCAAAGACTCCCGAACCGTATGCGAAGGCGTACCGAATGGGAGCATTGAATTTCGAGACGATCGATTCCAAAAGCATCCGGGTGGAATCTGCTACCGGCAAAAGTTGGTTCTTGCCAAAGGTAGGGGGAAGATGAGGTAGATACGGGTTCCTGCTGGGTCCAGGTCTTCTGGGAGAGGGATTCAGACGACTTGTTCTTGGCCTTTGCGCATTTGGCAGGGGCGGTGGTGATGGTGGTGTTGACTGGGTAGGAGAATGGGAGACTGGCTCTGCAGAAAAGGAGCGACGATAAAAGAGGCGAGCATTGCGAGGAGGATGCAGGTTTCGGGTGACGATCATCGTAAGCGGAAAGTGAAGGAGGCGGGGTCGGCTTCTGAGACACGAGAGACCTGAGAGACCGATCTCTTGCACGTGACAAGTCACGAGACTTGAGGTCTATGGACCCTGGTGGTACGCCCTTCGTACTACAACGACCGAAAGCAGCACACTTAAACTTTCACAACCCACTTGTTTTCATTCCCCCTGTTCAAACTTTTTCAGATGTCCGTTCCTTCTTCTTCTCCCACTCATTTGACAGGCCAAGATGGTCACCCTGTTCACCTTTCTTCATTGCCGAGAACGCGCACTGTCGCCATCGTCAAGAAGCACGCTCTTCATAACCGCCTTGACATTGAACCACGCATCTTCGAAGCAGGCTTCGAGGTGCGTCAGCCCCACAGCCATCTAGTTACGGTAGAAGCGCTCAACTCATCTCGCATTTTACAGATTGTGAAAGAAAGGCAGATGGAGTTTGACATGGAGTCCGACCCTGAAGTCATGTATGACCTCTTTGGCGATGATGCCGCTTGCTTTGCAGAGTGCGCATTTCACCATCATCACCCTGCCTTCACACTTATCACGTTCCTGTGCCTGTAGGGGTCCCGTTCGCGTTTACGTCCTCGAAAGGAGAGGCGCTGTAGAAGTCTGGCAAAACCTCATGGGCCCCGCTGATCCAGAAGTTGCTCGACAACACCAGCCCGATTCTCTTCGAGCCCTTTATGGGACCTCCATTGCTCAAAATGCGGTTATGGGATCTCCAGACAACGAGACCGCAGAGATCCAAATAGCCTCATTATTCGCTTCCTCACCTCCCTTCCCCGCCACCGATCTTCCCGACGGCTCCATACGATCACTAGATTCCTCCGTTCTGGGAGCACTGCAAGAATCAGCATCTTCCGAGCTAGGATACCCTCAATCGACTGCTACAAACCCATCCA
The DNA here is from genome assembly GCA_015956445.1 of Thelephora terrestris. Lineage (NCBI taxonomy): Eukaryota > Fungi > Basidiomycota > Agaricomycetes > Thelephorales > Thelephoraceae > Thelephora > Thelephora terrestris. Next base: position 575,402 of record WIUZ02000019.1, on the reverse strand, counting down.
CCGTTGGCGGTACCAAACGATCTCGACCCTCGTTCAAGGCCAGGCCTCTCCCTTCCACGCATGTCAAACCTGACATCGTCCCTCGCACCACAAGGTCTGCTGCTCTCCGTGCTGGTATGCCCGTGGAAAAGAAAGTCGTTGGCCCACGCCGCCCTCTGAGCAAAGAGGCTTTGGCGAAGACCTTCGCTAACGTCCCGGGACATAAGCGCGCAGAGACCATTGTTGTTGCCTCGACTGCGCCTCCTGTTATCGCTCCGCGTATGACCCGTGCCGCTTCTCTCAGACTTGGTCAGAAGCCTCCCCCGAAGCCGGTCCGAAGCACCACCAGCGACACCGCTGCGAGGACGAAGCCTCTCACTCAGGGAACTTTCGAAGGGGTGCCTGGCCACAAGAGAAGGGAGACAATCTCCGTCGCAAGCACAAAAGTTCCCGTGGTGACTCCGAGGACTAACCGAAGTGCCGCTCTTCGGGCCATGAAGGATCACATACCTCCTTCGAGCTGTGAGTTCTTCCGCCCATACTTACTTGCGAGGGTTGATTCTCAATATTATACCTAGTCCGCGGCTGTACTCCGCCTGCGATCAGTCGTACACCTTCTAACTCTGACATAAATAGGCGAACGCGCCCTGCGTCAGTTGCTGGGACGCGCCTGACATCTGTACTCCGCGAGGCAAACACGAATTCCAACGTGGTCAGAGGCAACGGAGCCACCAAACCCACGAGGACCTCTCGTTCAATATCTCCAGCGAAACGAGATAAGCCTAAACCTAGGCCGAGTAGCTTCGCCGCTCCAACGATAGCCCCCCGCATGAATAAAAGTGCGGCATTGAGGGCTGCGAAGATGACTGCAACGAACGAGAGCGTCGGGAAACAGAAGGTCCCAAGGAAGAGTATTCCTGCTTTCGTGTGATTCGCTCTCTTGGGTAACTTGGAACAATGATGCCCCTACACGACAACATCTTCCCTGCTTTGCTCTTATATCTTTCCATTATCTGAAAATTATGCTTTAGCCCTCCTTCTTCCGGTGCGCAGGCTGTCACTCTCCGGTATCGTGCTCCTCTTGTATGATTCACCTGTTTAACGCGATACTTCGTGGCTCGGTTGATCCCCGTCGCAGCTGATCTTCTCCGGTACATATGCTCTCTCACTCGCTCCAGTCCCTTGATCCCCGCTTCTTGTTTATAGTGTCTCCTTTTATTATATGGTCCTGAACCTGCTGTGCGATACGTTGGAACGTGTATGCTTTCCCTTGCGATCTATAGATACCCCAAAGTGTTGTCCCAGATGCTTATCGATGCTTCTTAAAGTGCGAACTAGCTGGACGTGCGGCGCGGTCATAAAGCTTCTCGTCACTTACATACTTCCTCTCTTGTCCCCTTGCACCGTCAATCGCCTTCGTCTGCCCCTTCCGCAGTGGGGCCGCGCGGAAACCCGCCTCGGTCAAACTCGCTTCGAGGAAATCTCCACCAATAAGTACGGCGATAAACCGAGAAGCCACAAATCGTTCCTAAGGTTGACCCGATAAAAGTGCGGTCGGGGTTAGCCGGAGGTACCGGCTGTGGGGTTCGGCAATGTGATCTTGCGAAGCGATATGCGCGGAAGCGGGTAACCATGATAAGGATTCGAGGCAGGGAACTGGGGTTTGTGCGAAGCTATTTCCGAAGTACGATACGCTTGCCGGGTTTTGCTGATAAGAAACCATGTGTGTATCTTTGCAAACCGGTGAACGTTAAGGGTGGCCTGAATGGTTTCTTAAGAATCTGTAATGAGACCTATTACGGACTGACCCTCCAAAAACGGTGCTGGGAACGAGGGGGGCCGTCTATTCGAACGTACCTATCGACGCCTCAATCTATAGGAGAAGACAAAATCCGTATGCTCCCATTTCGGACTCACCTATATATTGTTCGCGTGACTAGAAGGCCAAGGTCGTGTGCACGCTTCTTTGCGCCTGGGAAGTACTTGGAAGAATCATGGTTCCGCTTTCATGGGTTCGCGATATCCGCTAAGATACGGTCCCATCCCCAACAGGATTATCTACGTTCCGGAAAAGCGATCGAAAGCTTGAGGCTTCGCTTACCGAGAACCGGTCTCAGGGTTGCACTCCAGTGGTCAATATCACGGCTGGGCTTCCGACATGGTGCTCAGCAAGGCACAGCTCGAGAGACAGAAACGGCTGCAGCCTATTTTTTAAGCCTTATTCCAAAAGGGCCGCTGCCCGCAGGGTACAAGCACGTATTGGGACCAGACCACAGGCCACTATGCGGGTGTCCTGCCATCTACACTGGCGCATCGGTCCTGAAAAGCCAAACCGTTGTTCAGCCCATGAGAAACTGTGCCCGATATCATCCTTGTTGCGGTCCGACATACCTCAAAATACCCAGAACTCCTGAGAGTCTCTCCGACATTCGGCAAGCACCTATCTCTTGAGGGAAGGCCAATGTTGCGGTGGAACCGATGAACAACGCTGACCAAAACGTATGTATACTAACGAGGTCAGAAGTGTATTAAGGTAGTTCGGAGCTTGGGAATTTGAATGGTTGGAGGGGAGTTGGAGGGGGGTCGATCTACGATAAGAGTTGACTTTTTCAATGATATGGCACCATTCGTCTATGGGTTTCGTTACTATTCAGTCGCATTCAGCATTGGGAGGTTTAGCGAGGATGGAGGGGCCAGGAAATTCCGCCGAGAGAGGCTGCTCGTAGGATGAATAGCAGCCCCGTGCGAAGGTTCCACTGGAGATAGGCCAACGTGGCATCAGGAAATCGACGTTGAGAAGTCCAAAAGGCTGCGTGCAGAGGATAATGAAACGCGCTAGCAGATACGAGGGCTGCAACCTCGGAGATAGCCGAGACAAAGGAACGGAGGCCCAACTTTCGCCCCATATTCGAGCCAGAGACACCCTTCCTCTGGACTTGAGACTGGATTCTAGCCCTCACTTACGTCAGGGGGCAGGTGTGAAAAGCCCCACGATTTGGCCCAAAATCACCTCGCCAAAACGGCCGCTCATTGTTGTAGAGCGTTACTTGGGTACCCAAGCACCATCCCAGTGGATTTTCATAGGTCTAGGCCAGATCTAGACATCCGAGCCAAGTTCCCTAGAAATAAAACGCTCAGATTGATCTCCGTACAGAAATATCGCCCAGCCCACGCAGTATCTCAATTCCTATTGTCGCTCGTTACAGCATCCATGGCGCCAGAAGGTTGTAACGCACGACCTTGCCCGTTGATATGTTCCAGTTGCCCATGCCCTTCGTACGTCTTCATTATCCTTCAATCGAACGCTACATGAATTTCTACGCCACCTTACCAAAACGCTCCAACACTCGACTCATCGTGAGGTGAGGCCTGGCGAAGTTCAAGGATTCCTGTCATCCACTCTTTTGATCCAAGACCCAAATCTTCCCAAGTTCCGAAAAAGGTGCGCGGGGAAATGGATCATGAGGTGCACATGGGAGAAAGTTACGTACGCACTCAGGGTCACTGAAAGCTTTTCTCGCTCAGTAATCACTGAGCGTGAATGACGAAGGGAAAACGTGTTGGTAATCCGTATCTCGTCGGTCGGGTCGAGACGGTGGGTGCGGCAGTCCGAACGATGCGTGCGATGGCTGACCTGAACACGAGCGGGCTGATGTCGCGTGTTACACCCCGAGCGGAGGGAACATGGTCCGTGAAAACAGATGACCGATCACAATTGAATGTTGACGCTACAACGCGCCGCTAGTGGTAAACCAAAACCCAAGGATCTGAATACAGGCTATTTACCACGTGTACTATACTTACGGTATACCCATATCTATATCGGTCATGTGCAATGCAGAGAAGTGGAATGATGGATGCTTGCTGGATTGTGTGAGGATGAGTTGGATGCAGAGATAAGGGAAGAAAAGAAAACATGAAGAGCGTCAATGAATTAAATCCAGTGCCCCAAAGCTGATTGGGAAAGCGTTCCTGGAAAGCTGTGACGAATAACGATCTGAACCAATTAGTTGATACGAATAAAGGTCGGAGAGTGCGTGAATAACATATCGGTCGCGAAGCGAGGGGTGGGCGAGCGAGGAAGAATATCACCACACCATCACCGTGGCTCGTAGAAAGATACAGAGGGGATATAGGGCAGGAGGAATGGATCGAAGGCCTTTGACCAAGGAAAGGGAAATCCGGTCGATTCGAAGATTTGAGGATCAGCTGACTGTCGCAGTGGTCCTGCTACCAGGTATGGACGTTTGTTTGCCATGCTCAATGGCTGACGAGGGGCGAACGAATTTGTAACAAGCCGCGGTCGTTTAAATGCCCGTTCATCCCCCAAAGTCATGGGGAGAACGTGTCCTACAGATGGCAACGATGACTGGAGGGATGATGGTGATGATGCCAGGGGGTGCCTGCAAGAGTGAACGAGGAACGAAGAAATACTTGGGAGGGTAACAGAACACGTCAACGCGCGAGTCTTGTTCGCGAGTGCTGTAGCATTCTTGAGTGGCGGAGGTTGGCAGAAGGGTGAAAGTTCGAGACCAGGACTGGGGTCTGCCTGGAGGGGAGAACGAGGACGTTTGAGAGAGGCAGTTGGGAGAGGCGTTGGTGGGGTGAGGGACAAGAGGTGTTCGTGGTGAGCCATGATGTCCCCTTCGGCAAGTGAGAGGTTCCAGTCGAGGATGTCGAGGAGTTCTCGTTCCATACGGCCAATATCTTCTTTGGAGAAGACACCAGACCACCGAGCCCATCTCGCGTTCTTTATGGTGTAATCTGACACGTACTGTCGAATGGATTATGCGCGTCAAAGGATTGACGCCATATGTGGATTTCGAAAGACGATTACCTTTGCAGCCAGAACGAGTGCCCCGATCAGAATTCTCTCGCATGCCCATCGCTGGTCAGATATTTTGAACTGTGACCTTGCACGTTCTAAATATACGAGAGCGACGAGGATGACTGGGGTGTCTATACGTGATTTCCGAATCACGTCCAACGCCAGCTGGAGGAGAGGGCGGGGGATAGTCGATGGGAAAGAAAAGAGGTGCAAGGTTGGGCGCCCCAAGGCATATTCCACAGTTTCAATCGTGGTGCGAACGAGATATTCTGTTTGTTTGTCAGAGATATTCCGAAGGGTGGAGAAATTGGAGAGAGCGAACCGATGAAGTCTCTATCTACTTTACGGGAGAGGAGTTGGAGTATTTGCGGCGAGCAGGAGGGCGAATGCATGAGGGGAGAGGTGGAGGAGGAGGTGGAGGAGGGGGAAAGTGGCACGGAATCGATTTTATTCTTTCATCGGGGATTCGCTGGCCGTGTCGCAGCGCGGGATTGAGACGGACGATAACCCGTGTTGTGTCCGGGTTTCGGCATTATTCGGCATCTCTCGGCGGACGGCGAGAGCCGACCGAGGCGTTTGTCAATTTACAATTTTACAAATAAAATATAATGATTATTATCTAAGCAATTTCTTCCGTCAATCTTTTGCGATTGATTACGTAACGACCTAGGCCGTGTGATCACCGGTATGTAACGCCAATTTTCCGCACTGGGCGTCCACCCAACTTCCGGGGCTTCTTCGACTACTTCAACTTCGTACTTAACCTCAGCTCCATTTCGTAAAATTTCACAACCTCCTCTTCCCTCCTCTCCTCACATTCACACAGACAATGCCCTCTCAGCCAAAGAGTCCCGCGTTGAATGCAATCGCGGACCTTCTCTGTCAAGCTGACCAGGCCACCCGCTCCCAAAACCCCTGCAGACCCTCACGACTCCAACGGTTCAGCTCAACGATCGCTGTCAACGGTTTATCTTCGCCTCAGCCATCTACTTTCTACTCTTCTTCGTCCGAGAGCGTGAATACACCTCATTCGTGTCCAGTCACGCCGCAGATGGTGAGCAACCCGACCCCACTTTACTCCGCTCCTCTTTCGTTAACCCATCTCTACTTCGCGGGTGATATTAGTCGAAACATGCCAAAGCACTACTGCTACAATATTTAGACCAGAATATCTCCTCTGCTGCGCAGTTTTTCGACGTTGCAAATCTCCCTCTCCCCGTCGACGAGAAGAGTCAGGCACTCAGTGCTTTTTTTGAAACCACCGGTCTGAAGCTGACGAACGACTGGTCTCTCGGTGACAAGGTCGCTAATCACCTCCTTTCCGTCATCCGAACTCAGGATCGGCGGAATGCCGCCTGTGAGGCTGAATTGAAGACAGAACTTCATCTCTCCCTCATAGTACGTCACTTCCTCTTTTCTCTCGACCATGCTTCATCCACGCATTCCGCTGATTCTTCATTGATCTTTCCAGCTATCGATTACCTCTGTTCCTCGTTCTCAAATCCGTCATCTCGAACGTGCGAAACAGTTGTGTAAGAAACGTTCTGGTAAAACGTTCCTACTTTTGGAGCGCGCCGAGCAGCACCACGCAAATTCCGTTTCCTTCCCATCTTCTCCCCCTTCTCCCCTCTCGCCCGCCGCAAGGTTCCAGAGCCGTGTCCGGAGTCGCGCTTCCTCTAGTTCCACATCATCCCGACGTTCCTCCCTCTCCTCTGTCACTTCGAAATCTCTCGCGACTCCTCCAGTTCTCACCTCCAACTCGGATGATTCCAGCGACTCGTTACCCTGCGGATCATTCAGCGTTACTCCACCGGCTCGCCAATCTCTTAGATACATCCATTTAAAATGCGCCAGACATAGGGTTCTCCCTTTTTCCTGGACGACAAGGAATGCAAAACTGGCCCCTCCTTCTCCACCCCTTGAAGCCGAGGATGGGTTACCGATCATATGCCGCACTCCCGTGTTCGAGAATTCGAGCGACTATGAAGAGTATATCCCACGGCGAATGGAGCCTGAGAAAATGGTAAAGGTCCACTCAAGGGCCTCATCGACTACAAGCTCCCGCCGCCCGTCATACTTCCAAAGGGCTACGTCGATCACGCCAACTCCGGTCACTCGAACTAGTTCTAACGCCGGAATGAACTCGGTCTTGGCCGAGGTGGAAAAAGCGAGCAGGTTCAGAATGCAGTCAACTTGCTCCAAGTGCCTCAAGGAAGGGCTCGACTATCCCAAGTGTCCGCGATGCAACGAGACCTGGTGTTCCAGGGATTGTCGAGTTGCAGGCGGAAAACACTCTTGCGGATCACCGTCGGTCCTTGTTCAAGCACGCGCATAAAATTTTCCCACCTTCTGGGCTCTCAATTCCCTTATCTCTTCCTTTCAACTTGCGTTCTTGCTCTTGTGATATGCTCTCGCTTTATTGCCCCCGATCGTCTTCGTGGTGATTATATGGTCTCAATTTCTCCTTTCGATGGAGTGTTATCTATCGACGGGCTTTGGGTCCCGCCGACCTATTATCGTACAGTCCCACGCCGATCTTCATCCCGCCTTTGCCAAGAATTGTTCCTACCCATTTCCTTTCTTGAAGTTGCTAGATACTTTATAGACCTTGGCCTCTCTTTATTGCAACCATAATCTCTGTATAAATTGAGTCTGTTTTATATTTGTACGCCACAATTCTCTCCCCGATATTCCTTCCCCTTTACACCCCATGCATTGCCCATTTTGTATCACCGACTTTCCTTGATCCTCTCTCCCCCCCACCCGATCACTTTTACATTGCTCCATAGATGTCCTTGCATTTCCCTCTCTACACCCACGCATCTCCCGCCGTACGAGCATAGACGGGCTCGTCCTCTAACTCTCACATCGCGCCCTCCCCCCACTGCAAGGGTCTAACTTGCCTTCCTTACCTATCCCGAATCTCATTCGATCTTTGACACAGAAAGTCCGACCCAATGAGATGTGTGTACTTGTACAATCGAGGGCCGGGTATTGTATCCTCCGCCCATACACCCGCCTTCTCTCCAGAATTGCTTCCGCCCATTCGAAAGCCATTCCCAAAAAAGCAGCAAATCTTCGACGCGTTTTTGACTCTTGGTTTGCCATCATGATCTTCCCATTCGGTTCCCAATTGGAACGAGCAAAAAAACTAACTTCCTGTCCTGATCCCCCTTTCGGAACACTGATTAGCTTACACTATGTTAGAATAGGACTACGGCCCGACTCGAAATCTGTACTGCATGATCGTCTTTGCGATATGTCTCTTCTTATCGATGACAAGAAAACTTACGATGATGTCCGTTGCGCCCGATATGGGAAGGACAGCTGGCCCGTGAACCTGGCTGAGGCTCGCAGGCACGAATTAGTGAAACGCCGATACTGTAGCACGCCAGATGAGCGTCGCGTTGGACTTGGCCTTACGCCGTCCATCACATGCACAACTCGAGAAGGCGTGTTCTGCAACATCACCGTCGGATTCGCTATGTTGGCTCGGTGGCGTCACCGAATGTGACATCATGATCGTCGGAACTTCCGATCTAGCCTTCGCGCTCCAAACGGCTTCAAACTACCCAAAAGCGGCGGGTGAAGGGCTAGGACCACCGGTTGTATCCGAGAGATTCACCGCATCGCATAGGCTGCTTCAGGTACGCGATCGCGGTGCGCCACACACGCACGGATAGAGCCCAGTGAGCCGTGGTACGGATCTTCGACGCTCAAACTACATAGCTGCGGCAAGGGTTGAAACGAGAGGCTGCGTAGGTTTTGGTGACGTGAAGAGTGGTTCTCGGGCCGGTACTGTAACCTCTTATCGTCGGGTCGGCAGGCCTGCTGTTTGAACCGCCTCGACGTGGGCTATCCGATGATGTATTCACTGTCAAACTAGGACCAGGCATAGAAGTCACAGCCTTGGCGGGTCCGGCAACGCCAGGTTCTTGAGTTTCTGTCAGTTCTGCCTTCACCTGATGAGCATTTATAGTTGATTGTCCCTAGCAGATGAAATGTCCGACCCCAATGCGGACAAACGAACCTGTATCGTTTGTTTAGTACGGGCTCGCATATGCATTTTTATTCACGATGGACGTAGTTTTTGATCCTGTTGCCACCGTCATAACCCAGTGGTCTAATCAGCGGTGAATTCGTATGCTCTTGGGAATTCTTAAACTGTTGAGAATTCACTTGCGACCACCGACCTGTCGGTCCCAAAAATTTCAAGTCCAAGTGTGCTTTTGTACGTGTTCACCCACGTGTGAGGGTCGTGGGAACATTGTGTTGTGCATGGCTTCGACCACACTCTTCATCCTGTATACCTCTGCCAGCCTTGCTGGCAGCTCGCGATAATACAAGGGCCGTAGGTCACTGGGCTGTTCCTGTGCGCTTGAGCTCAACACCAACAGTGAGTGAACAACACATTGGTAGGGTTGCCGAGAAGTGTTTTCTTGGCTGATTATCTCTCCCTCGCAGCCGCAATCCCTTATAATTTCTGAATCATGCCGGTCACTTTATACATCGCCCTCTATACCCGCAGAGAGCCTGGGGTTGTTGGCTCCAGCTTCCATTGGGTCCTCGTCGCGGGAAACACCAGCGATAAGACAACCGGCGGCGACTCCGAAGGAGAGGGTCACGGTGATGACTCAGTTCCAGCAGTGTTCAATGCATACCAGATCGTGAACAACCGAGGAGACCCGGACGAATGGTTCGTCGAGCATCACCTGCAAATTGACCCTGAAGCTCTCAATCCAGACACCTTTGTGGGATATGTCAGGCTTGGGTCGTTAAGCGCGGACGTTATCACTAGTCTCGCAGAGTTTGAGGAGTGGATGCAGTCATGGCCTGCGGGTCAGGGAGTCAGCCCTTCGTTGGGTACCCATCGGAGGTGGACATGTGCGCAATGGGCGTTGAGAGTGTTGGATACCCTCAGGGAGAGTGATATGCTGGTAATGGAGCCAAACCTTGTGGGCGAACACTTTTATTGCCGTGTCCTAGCTAAGGGGATGGTGCTTGAGAACGCTCGATTCTCGGACTTCACCGCCGGGAAGACCCCGGTCGTTGACTTTTAGATTTTTTTGTAATCGGTAGTGTTCTATTCTGCTCAGGTATAAACTGTGATATAAGCAGTACATAATGATTCCTGATGCACTTTGTCAGAGGGCGGTTTACAGTCTGTTACCGTAGGCTTGGGGACCCCAGGTAGATAGTGGTCGGTTGTTTTGATACGTAATGGAAGATGAGGTTCGCGCCTGTTCGCGCTCGGTGACCAGGTGTTAAAATTAGATCCGCTCCACAGGGGCACATACCGAGATTTCATGACGGCTGTGAGATGATATCCGAGCCGGGAGTTGTGGCAAGACATGAGGACAGCCGTACTTACTTTCCTGGACCCAATAACGCATCCATAACTTTGCCTGATCCACGACTAGGTATAGACATGGCCCGCTCGAGCCATACAGAAAAACGACACGATTCTGATAGGTTGCCAACCGCTAGTGTTCGGAGAATACTGGGGACAAAGGGGTAGTCTGTAGTTGCACACTACACGTTCGTCCCCGGGGACGTGAAAACGGACCGGCCTTCGGCACACGATAGGGCAAAAAATGGTCACAGGAGCTAGGGTTGTTCACCCATGCCTTGCGTAGATGTAGCGGCTGCACCACGTCCGGGAATATCGCTGCCTGGGTCATCAGTGTGTCACACGCTGCCCAAGATGGTTGGCTAGAATTATGCAGACGACCGTGTAAGAATAGGCGAGTCCCAAGTGCATTACACACAGCAGAAACCCTGATTCTGCCTTTTACTCTCAAAATCCAGGGGCGCTCAATACGCAAAGGGGAGTGGATATCAACGGACACGCACTGACGGGCTGAACTTGCCAACTATTGACCGCGAAAATCCTTTGAGCCCTCTCGCCACCAAAGCGCTTGGGAGCACGGGCATCACGCGGAGGTCGGACTCCCTTCAGCGTAGAAGGAAAGGATGCTGGCCAACTTCCCCCCACACCGAAAACGTACTCTCCAGGTGGTTTCCAGGGCGGCGAGTCTTGAGGACAGTAATTTCAAAAGCAAAGTTGGCTCGAAGGGCTTGTCAAGGAACGAACTTCAAGGAAAGCAGAGTCGGCTATAAGCTGCTGCATGACATTGAAGGACATTGAGAGTAACTAGTTGTGAAGATCGCCGATCACGTGGCTCGCCCACCTTAAGTTTCACTTTCAGTCCCGTTCACCATAATCCTTTGATTATGAACGCCCGAGACGATAACAAGGTCGCTGAAGGCGCGATCCTGACAAAATTTGAGAGGCGTGAATGGTTCCTTGAGAATCTCCGCTTCCTTCTTTCGCTCGACTTGAACGAAGATCCATCCGGTGAAGACTCCAGATCAGAGTCGCTGCGATTGCATCGCATGGAGGCGACTGTGAGTGTCTGTACACCCATCAGCACCGGTTTCACTCTGAGACCTTCCGTCTCATTCGTGTGTAGATCAATAGTTTCCAGGAGCAGCCCTATCTTTTGGATCCGTACCTTGAGGAAATGGTGCTCCCTATTACCGAGACCATCAAAAGTCATGTCAAAGCTCTCGTCGCAGCTAACCCGGGGGACGCCAATGTGTCGGTCCGGTTTACTAGGGTCTGTTCCCTTCTCTACACTTTCATCAAATTCCGCGGATGTAAAACCATAGGTGCACGGAAACCTCCCGTCCCCCGCCGCCAGCGATATTGTATGCTAACAACAGAAAAAAGTCCGGTTCTTCCCTCATGAGGTCGCGGACCTGACAATTGTCTTGGACTTTTTCAAAATACCCCTGGATTATAGCACTACGTGGGTTAACTCTCGCTGGCAAGTCTTTTACAGCGTCACGCTGTGGTTGTCCCTTGTTTGCATGATACCTTTCGGTCTCGATCAATTTGACGAAGTTCATGAACGCGGAAAGACTGCGGAAGCCATAGAAGGTATCGCGAAGAGGTTTCTCTGTCGATCTGGGGTGGAGCGTGAAGGAGCCGCCTTGGTGTTATCTAGGTTGTATACCAGGTACGTTTCCAAAACCTTTCGGTCATACCCTTACTTAACAACTCATTTAGAGCGGATACAAAGGATCGCTTGGACGAATTTATGACCTGGGGAGAAGAAATAATCCTTGAATCGACTGACCTATTTCTGGTGAGCCCTAATATTGCGACTTTTATTGTAGTTACGGACCGAGACCTTCCACAGGCAGTAGGAATCTTGCAAGTGGTCTGCGAAATAGCCAAAACTGCGCCTTCGGATATTGTCCAAGCTCATTCATCAGACCTACTGAGGGTTGCAAGATCTGTCGACAACTCCAAAGGTTTCGATATCAACGCTATTGTCCGGAAGCTCAAGACAAAGGCTGTTGCACACACTGGAATTAGGTTGCTTCCGCCACGTGCTGTTCCGAGGTTTCGGAAAGGTGATGCAGCCGGAATGAAATTAATATGGGTCTAACAATCGTTCATTTGGAAGGGAAGTCGCTGGTTCCTCTGGATACGCATGACATTCTTCGGACCGAGGGCGAAGAACAAGATGTTCCAGAAGAGATGGAGGGTATACTTGAGGACCTCTTCCAGGCGATCCAAGATAAGGTGCTCGGTTTCCGTACTCACCTCCTAACGAACACATTCTGAACAATCTTTTAGGATACTGTTGTTCGCTGGGCGGCAGCGAAGGGTATTGGCAGGATTTCCGAAAGGCTTCCCTCGGACTTCTCTGGACAAGTGTTGGAGACTGTCATGAGCCATTTTGAGATCCACTCTGTAGGGGTTACGACGATCAACGAGATGCCCTCGATCGCGGAGCCTACGTGGCAGGGAGCTTGTTTGACCTGCGCAGAGATGGCGAGACGCGGCTTGATCTCCGACCAGCACCTTCCGGTCTTGTTAGGCTGGCTGTCCAAGGCACGCAACTGATTTTATCTCCCCGTATTCTTCCTGATGGTTGACCCATGTTTAGGCCATCTATTTTGATATTCCGAAAGGGTCTCACTCCGTTGGATCAAGTGTGCGGGACGCCGCATCTTATGTTCTGTGGTCACTTGCGAGGGCGCACGACCCAAAGGCCTTGGCCCCTCACGCTTCAGGTTTGGCGAAGCGGTTGATAACCGTCGCCTTATTCGATCGTGAAGTCCATATTCGTAGAGCCGCCAGTGCAGCTTTCCAAGAGCACGTTGGGCGAAATGTAAGTCCGCTACATCTCCTTACACAGCGTTGACCCATATCTAGAGGATAGGGCCTGTTTCCAGATGGTATCGATATTCTAAGGAAGGCTGACTTCTACAGCGTTGGAACAAGGAGGAACGCTTTCCTGATTGCTGCGCCTCAAGTTGGAGAGTGAGTTGTATCATGCACCTGCACCAAACCTGTTTCACACCAGGGCATTTCTCGAAAGGCATATCCACTATAGACCGTTCCTCATCGACCACCTCTTTGACATCACTCTCCGCCATTTCGAGTTCGAGATGCGGGTTCTCGGCGCTCAGTCGCTCAGGGCTATCTCAGAACTGGATCTAGCCAAACTGGGACCTGAGAACGCAGCCAGAGCGGTACGGCTTACGCTTGTGCTACAGGATTCGCGACTAACAGAAAGCTAACCAGGCGAAACTCCTCTCGTGTGCTGATGTCAACGAAATCCACGGCGGATTGGTTGCTCTGAATGAGTTAGCATCCTGTTTCAAGTCCCGTGGTTTGGAAGAGGAGCGACAACAGGTTCGTCTAAGTAGTTGTGGCTGCACGGGTTCAGGACTAACTGTTACCCAGGCGTTTCGCTATCTTTCAGAATTACCTACCAAGGTATTACAAGGCACACGCAATGAGATGCCTTTGGCCGCAGCCTGCGATCTCATCGGGGCTAGCATTTCCTCTGTGGAGATCACACTGCTCGATAATTCATCCGTCCCAAATTGGAGATCGATTATCGAGGCAGGACTCAGGAACAGGAGCGTTTCAGTCCAAGAATCAGCAACGAAGGCTTTCGGTTCCGTCAGCCAGTTGGTGGATTGCTCGGATGACCTGACAAGGTTGATTCGTGAGCTGAGGGCTGGTTTACCGCCCATGCAGCAGAGCCTTGGCACCCTCGTTGGGGTGTTGGACTACAAGTCGTTCCCCCACGGTTTGGAAAATGCTCTAGCGTTTATTTTGGAAAGTGTGGACCGCAAGGTACGTATGGGATTTTCGTCCTGTACCCTGTTGACTGATTTATTAGTCTCCCCGCTTCTTGAGGAACATTGAAGCACGAAGGAATTGCTACGATTCACTTCCTCTCATTTTTTCTAATGTGCAGACGCGGATATCCGACTGTAACCGCATTTCGCAATTTTCGCAATGAAAAGGCTAAATACGTTACAGATATCTCTCCGAAGCTCGCGAACCAGTGCTTCGACGCTCTCCTAGAAGGATTGACAGACTACACCACCGATGAACGAGGAGACGTTGGCTCTTGGATACGGATCTCCTGTGTCCATGCCTTGTCGAAATTCGTTCGGATCTTGTTTATTCACTCCGAGTCCCTGCCAAACTTCGTTGACTATCTCCCTCCCGAGAAATATCACACCGCTGTCGGTGGAATTCTCAAACAAGGCGTCGAAAGACTGGACAATGTCCGGCAACAAGCCGGAGTTCAATTCCTGGAGCTACTTCGCTTGGACCTACCGGAGGTTCACGGTAAAGAGAGGTGGAGGATATTCGGAAATGAGATGATGAATGAGTTGTTCTCGAGGTGCACCAGCAGTCCTTATCAGCTGATGCCCCGCTAACGGGACCATTTCAGCGGCGAGGGCGGGGGATGGAACGACGCAACGTGGTTATATCCGAAAGCAGTTCATTTCCTCAAGATTCCGGAATATCGGGATCCAATCTTGATGGGTCTAGTGTTGAGTCTTGGAACAAAGACGGAGAGCACAGTGGGCGTCTTCATACACCTGCCCATGTGCACAAGAATTGAACATTCCGCCAGCATCGACCAGTATCGTCAAGCTTGGTCGAATTCGTCCAGGGGCTTGCGCCGGAGGACGGAGTGTACCCACAAGTCAATCTAACGGGAGATTTGGTGAAACAACTGAAAACCAACTTCTCCAACAACAACATCTTCATCCCGCTCTTGCAAACATCCGACGTGTTGCTTGAAAGTGGCGCCCTCGATTCCCTGAACGGAAACGCTGAAGGGGAGAAGCAGTAGGTTTTGCCTATTATGCGCGTGTTGGAATCGGTATCCAAATGAGAACCGCTAACAGATTACGCGGCATGCTGTCGGTTGTCACGAGGAGCATCCCGCGCATCAAGAATATTTCACGGATCCAGGCATCCATGAAAGTGTACGTCAGAACGCAGTAACTCCGTGCGGTGTAATTCCGAGGTTGATTTCTTTTGGTGCATCCAGTGCGGTAGACCTATTGGCATTCCCAGCGCTCTTTGCAGTGGGGCTGGAAAAGTCCGTAGAGTTCCTCCTGCATCAGTTTCCGACGGTAAGGCGCGCATGGAAGCACCGACTTTGTCGAGATACTCACCGTGGAATAGATTAGAACCGCGACTGCCGAGCACCTGTACCTTGTCATGCAGAGTAAAGATCTCGGAAGGGAAACCGATGGAGCCGAGGACGTTCTATTGGAAACAGAGTGGTTAGTCCTGGTGTAGCCGAGAGGACGTTCTGATTTTGATTTTGCTTTAGGTCGGTTATCCCAGAGAACGAGTTGGTGGATGTAACGAAGAAACTTCTAGAACTACTCTCGTAACAGTTGTATAGCCTAGCTGGCGTCGTGATTCGTCGTGTTTTGCGGGATGTATAGGAGAGTGACTGACTGTGGGAAAATTGGACGGAGGAGGCAACCTCTCTTCATCAAGTCGGTGATTGGACCCTTTAGGTCGACCATCACTTAGAACTCGTATCATCATGACCTCTGGTACTCGAATTAGCGATAGCGAGCTGGCGGCGATCAACGCTGCTGCAGTTACTCGAGAATACCGCGTTCAACCTCATCTAGGTGCCTGCCGTCCTATATCTCCTATGAACACCCGATCCTGATTTACGCCGGTTAGATTATCGCACCGTTTCCGCTGTTAACGGGTGAGTAAACTCATAGATTCCAAGAGTTTCGTCGAATGACCGTCGCCCGTCAGACCTCTGGTTGTCCTCGATAACGTCAAAGTGAGCGACAAATCGGTCATACACCCTCCGAATGATGCAATGTATTCAACAGAGCGAACGCCGATTCTTTCTAGTTCCCCTCTTACAACGAAATCGTTACTCTCACCCTTCCCGATGGTTCGAGACGGGGAGGTCAAGTTCTCGAGGTCCAAGGCAAAAAGGCGATCGTACAGGTATTCGAAGGAACGTCCGGTATCGACGTCAAGGCTACTCACGTAGAATTCACTGGAGCGAGCATGAAGCTTCCGGTGGCGGAGGACATGTTGGGGCGTATCTTCAACGGTTCTGGCGCTCCGATCGACCAGGGTCCGAAAGTGTTTGCGGAGGATTATTTAGACATAAATGGTGCGTTTCCTCAAGAGGTTTGACTCAAGTAAGGGTTCTGAGCTATCTATGCGACACCTAGGATCTCCAATCAACCCGTACTCCCGCATCTACCCCGAAGAAATGATTCAGACCGGTATCTCGACCATCGATGTCATGAATTCAATCGCCCGTGGTCAAAAAATCCCCATTTTCTCGGCCGCTGGCCTTCCACATAACGAAGTGAGCGTTTTAACTTTCCGAATATTCCCAGGTTCACTCGAACTTTGCGCGGGGGGAAGATTGCTGCGCAAATCGTACGACAAGCCGGTCTCGTTAAGCGCCCAACAAAGGACGTGCACGATGGACACGAAGACAACTTCTCGGTCGTCTTCGCTGCCATGGGTGTGAACATGGAGACCGCCAGGTACTTCAAACAAGACTTTGAAGAGAATGGGAGCTTGGATCGTGTCACTTTATTCCTAAACCTGGCAAACGACCCCACCATCGAACGTATTATCACCCCACGTTTAGCACTCACCACGGCAGAATACTACGCCTACCAGCTCGAAAAGCACGTCCTGGTCATCTTAACGGACATGTCTTCCTATGCTGATGCCCTGCGAGAGGTCTGTGCTCAAAGACCCTCGTAGTTGTAGCCACAGTCTGACAACCTCTGTAGGTCTCTGCAGCCCGTGAAGAGGTCCCCGGAAGACGTGGCTACCCCGGTTACATGTACACGGACTTGTCCACGATTTATGAGCGTGCAGGTCGTGTTCAGGGAAGAAATGGGTCGATCACACAGATCCCCATCCTGACCATGCCAAATGACGGTAAGTTCCGGAAGGGTTGATAGTAGGAACGTGTCTGAAGTTAATGATCACTGATTTCCTTAGATATCACTCATCCTATTCCTGATTTGACCGGGTACATCACGGAAGGACAGATCTTTGTCGACAGGCAGCTGCACAATCGTCAAATATATCCTCCGATCAATGTCTTACCTTCATTGTCTCGTCTGATGAAAAGCGCGATCGGTGAAAAGCTTACAAGGAAGGATCATGGTGATGTTTCCAATCAGCTTGTGAGTGGTCTACACGCGGTGACAGATGGCCTCGGGTCTCACGATCACGCAAAAAGTACGCGAAATATGCGATTGCCCGTGATGCGGCGTCGATGAAGGCTGTGGTTGGTGAGGAGGCTTTATCGGCTGAAGATAAGCTCGCGCTGGAATTTTTGGAACGCTTCGAACACGAGTTCGTGGCTCAAGGTAAGTTTTGGTGTGGAGTGGGACTTGTGACCCCCAAGGACTGAACGACAAACCCCAGAACCGTATGAGTCGAGAACCATCTTCGATTCACTTGACCTTGCGTGGTCATTACTCCGCATCTTCCCCAAGGAGCAATTGAATCGTATCAATCCGAAGATCATCCAAGAGTTCTACGCTAGGAAGCCAACGAAGAAGCAGGCTACAACCGTTGGTGATGCACCAGAAGTGAAGGAGGACAAGTTGATTGATGCCTAGGCCACACATCAATCTCTTTGGGAATAAACGTTTCTTCGCTCAACCTCGTACGCGCATGACATTAATAGGAATACCCGATAACCACTGCGAGCTCTGAGCAAGTTGACGAATGGTAGGGAAGCTAACTACTGCATCAGTTCGCGCCTCTCTCTGTATTATGGAGTGCCACAGGGGCGGCAATGTATCCAATAAGGGTAGGGCAGCTAGAGGGCGAAAAATTTCAGTGATCCCTTTGATGTTTGTGATATCGCACGGCAAGGGGGTAGGTGAAAGACCTCGGATGGACGAAGACCATAAGTTTTTTGTGGAAGCAAGATTCTCGTTCAGTCGTCAGTATATTATCAAAGCCTGGACGGTACCGGACGTTCCAGATGCACGGGGCCACTGGACAAGCCTTTGAATACTGATACCGATTAGTAGCCATGAAATTGACCGAACAATCACGATTGTTCCAGGTGGCGTGGCATCCGGAATTTGAGGTCCAAACGCCGGGAGCTTTGTGGTATGAACACAGGGTGTATCTGGTCAGGATTGAGTGCAATGTTGACTCTCCGGTGGGAGGGAAATGGAAACGTGGATCGGTGATTGAGAGATTGTTCCGTCCGCGAGAAAGGTGACGGCGTGAGATGGCGGGCGTACGAATGGACGTCCAGGGTGGATTAATAAGTCATCAGACCATTATGTATTACAGTCGCCGCCTGTGGGGTTTTTCATACAACACTCTCACGCCGGTCATGCACCGTTTTCATTCCACAGCTCCAGTCCTGGCCTTGTCGCAAAAGCAAGGCAAGGCTAAGCTGACTGGAAATGACGGGTGAACCGGTGAAGGTCTGACCGTTGAGATGAAACCGTGTGCTAGGGACAACCCGACCACGGCACAAGTCCAAGCGATGGCCGGACGTGTTGTTTCTGGTTGGATTAGCCGAACTTGGATTCATCGTGGTTTGAATGCGGCCGCACCCATTTGGTCCGGTAAAATGCTTCATGACCCCTCGCGTTTGCCGGTTCTTGACCCTTCTTTCCTTTCCTCCCATCTGCCCTCGCAATGGACGACTACATAGACGACGGCGCTCACGATTCCCCCTCCCTCGGCCAGATCTCTCAGAAACGCAAAGCTGACAGCGATGACCCCTCTCCTCAAGACTGCCAATCCCCAGAACCCATAAAGATTGTGCCCGCTGATGGCCTGCTGCCAATTCCGAGACACCACCAGTGGCCCACAAGTTCGGATGGCCACATCTCCCCCCAGTTCTTTGAGGAATCCGACCATCTGCCTCCGGACTATCGATCTCGTGAACCAAAACGCCCTAAGATTCAAGTTGCCGGCAGTTCACCGACGGGCAGCGGTCTGCAGCACAGGCGGAAGGAGACGCCGTCTTCACCGCAGCACGGAGGCGGCCGTCCTGACGATTCTCCACATGGCTACCTCGAGTCGATTACTCGATCCGATCTGTCAAAGAGCCGCCGACATCACAAGCCGTCTGCGTTGTCCACTATAGATTGGGACTCTCCTTATATCCCCTCATTCCTTCCGATTCCGAATCGCGAGACTTTGAAAGAACTCGAGCTCGAAGTCGTCCTGTGCAATCCACAACTTCGTGAGTCGTCCACATTTCAACTCTCTCTCTCTCTCTCTCGCGGGCAGAAAGCTAACTATTGTCCGTCATCTGCTCAAATTCCGAAACGAAACACGCTCGGTTAGGCCATGATCTATTGTTCGACTCCGGACTTCAATTCCGCCCTACGTCGAGTCGCCGGAAGCGCTATCAGGCAGAACTGTACTGGTCCGCTATCGCCCGAGAGCTTGAATGCCATTGTACGTGCATCACATGGGACGAAAACGGCCGCGTGTTGGCGGAGCCTGTTTGTATCTGCGGAGACTTCCACTCCCCTTCCACCCACAACGCGGCTGTCATCCTCCCGAATTTTCGCGGCAAGACGTTACGAACCGCTTCGAGGATCCGTAATCTGTTCTCGGAACTCTTGGAAGTCTTGCTCTCTATCATCCAACCCCTCCCTTCAGCCATGTTCAATCCGACACCCGCACCTACCACGTTCCAACCCGCGCCTGAGAAATTCGCGACACAGGGCGATCATATCCGATCTTTACTAGACCCGGAACTGATTCAGCAAGAAATCTACCACGGCGTCTGGGATGCCTCGGGTCTCTTTCGGCTTCTGGGAGAAACTCTTAAATGTCATTGCGCCCCGATGAGAGACCACAACGTTGAGGCTATGATCCAGACCGCTCAGTCCTGCGTCGACGGTAGGAACATCGCCTCCCTAACCAAAGCTATCCGAATGTGCTTCGATGTTTTGGAGTTCATGAAACTGGTAAGCATCTATCACATAGCTTCCTAGTCGTTTTCTCATTACGGTCTCCAATTTTACCACTATAGGACCTCGCCAACCACCTGCTCCAAGGCCTCCGACCCTACCTTTTGCGTTCTGCCCCCGAGTATGAGCGGATGACGTTCCAAGACAAGAAAAAACGAGAGAACATGGATCTCGCCATCACAAGAGCTTGGGTACGAAAAGCCTTCACTCAGCTCTCGACCGCTACCCGACCGAACGCAATCGATCCACAAGCCTCAGCGACCATCTTCCGTTCCCTCCGCCGATCCATCCAGATCAACATTGTCGTCATCAAGGCCCTCATCAACCTGGTCTTCAATCCAAAGCTCCCCGAGGTTTCTTCACCGGTATCTGCTTCACCAGCCGCCGACGCCACCGCCCCTCGAGTCTCTCCCACGTTTACCACGCGGTCACCTTGCCTGGCTGTCGAAATTCCCGAAACGCTTTTCCTCGATGTCGCCAGGTTGGGGGTATACATCACCGACGCCGTCGATCTCACGGCTATCTACATGCTCCTCCTTCTGTACCGCCAACTCGTGTTTTCTGAGACTTCCCGGTCTGGGTGGGCCGGCAACGGGAAGGTCGGTCGAAAGATTGTAGAAGCTGAGCTCATGAAACTCAAGTCAGAGATCTGGGCCATCGCCCCACCAAGGCTAGGGTCGTGTTTTATCCCAGAGGCGAGGAAGTTGGACACACTGGGCTCCAGTTCCAGGTACGATGGTCATAGGTCTGGGGACAAAGAGCGCTCGAGGACTAGAAGCAGCAAGTCCGAGCAAGAGAGGTGGCGCAAGAGCGTTAGAGATGTGGCCCTGCACGTTGCTGCTCGCTCCAAGGACTTTCAGTGGCGAGCGGAGGCGGCGAAGTCTCAAGCCTCGTCAATCCCTCGCCTTGCTCCTCTAGAATCGATGTGGCCCACACTTCCTCCAAATCCGGCGATGCTCGGATTGGTTGAGGGGTGGTGTGAAAGCAACCTCAAGTTTGGGAGTCCGTTATCGGTACACCTGAGAGAGAAGCTGGCGGATGCGATGCTCCACACGGTCATGGCCTGCTACCACAACGTCAACAACCTTCCACCGCCCTCACGTCCCACTCCGATGAGCGTTTCCGTCTTGCGGGATTCACAAGGCGCCCCTCAAGTTCTGAATCAAGCTGGACTTTTACAGTATCTCCCGTCAGACACGGTGGTGGGTGGCAGTTTGGGGATGGAGACGCTGAACGTGGAGATGAAGGGTATCGCGGAGCGGATTGCGAAGCTTGCCAAGGTCCACGTGGACGTATATGGCGTCATGTACGAAAGCCAGGATGGCTTCCTCGTTGTCGACGTTTAAAACGCCTCGAGGCTTGCGGGGAGGTGGGAAACTATTCGTTTCAGGTTTGCTTTCCTCTTCCTTGTCCCAGACACCCTGTACCCTGTTGCAATCTCGCCCTCATTACCCCCCTCCCTGATATTGGTGACAGCTCCGACGTTTCCGAAGATCATCCTCGTCTCCGGCTCGGTCTTCCTTGGCTCGCCATCACTAATCCTCTTGTTCCGTGTGTCATTTTCACGTTCCTTACAAATTCATCTAGCGAAACCCCTCGAAAACGTTTCATTCTTTCACTCAATCTGTTTTATACACGAGCGCTTGGGTGCTTCCAGCATTTACAAACTTTCCAGGACGATCGTTTTTTTGTGTACTCATCTTCCCCTTCCTTTTTTTTTCCATGCTTCCATCACTCATCCATAGACGCCTGATCTCCCTCCAACCTCATCCAGCGAAAACGACCTCATACCTGTTGTATTCTTTCTCCGTCCTTTTGTCTATCCCTCCATATCGCTGCCATTTTTCACTCTTCCGTTGCTTCACCCTTATCTTCTTGGCCCCCCAGATGGTAGGGGTGAGTAACGGTTTCCTCGTAAAGCTTAATAGCATAAACAAACGGGACTGTTGCTTCCAAACGTGCTGTCGTATCAGTATAATATTGATATTGGATTTTTTACTCGCTTGCAAGGACGTTTCGATATTTTGATTCGGCTCGGGGACGTCATGTCTTATGGTCTAAGTCAGGACTTTTATTGTCCGCGCAGAACCTTGAGCACTGAACCGTCTGTTCCAAATTGTCAACATTCGGCGACGCCATATCACTCACCAGCAAGAGCTTGATCGCTTCTCCAATGTCAAAAAATGGCCACTCTCAGGGACGAAGACGTTCCACGGGACGAAAGGCGATTCTATGATCGTCACTCATCCTCGAGCAGGACCTTCTGCTTCGAGAGCACACTTCTCAAAACCCTGAAGATCCGCTTGATGCCCTTGTTGAATCACTTGGGATTCTCCTAGAGTAAACGCAGTGGAAACACGACGATTGAGCAGGGTATGATTACCGCCTCACAACCGTGTCAAGCGTTCAGTGAAGGAGGCACACTAGTCACTGATTTGGGACCTAGAAAGCGGGCCATTAGAACTCGATGCATCTCTGTTCGCCCGTGCAGATCCTGGGAAGCTTGTGAGTTTGTATCGTATCCGTAGACCAAGATCATTGAGAGTCTCTCCGGATTTCAATAATGGGCCGTCTGCCGGCGGAAACGAACTGCAATCATGGGAAGAGATGGCCGTTGTGGCGGGTCGGTAACAGCAAGGGATTCAGCCATCCAGGCTGCCTAGACCACTTGCAGAGATCGAGGGACATGGTACCGTGACATAGGTTATCTTCCGTGGGATATCGCAAGTTTGCTGCAGCCGTTCTGGAGGGAACAGGCGACGTTTCTGAGCGGTTTGGCTCGTCCATAATTCGCATAGTTGAGTTTGGAGTGGGTCGGTACCACTGCGGTATGAGACCGAATGTACGTACGTATCAGTGAAATTCTTGTAGGGGCCAAGGCCACAAGTGGGGGTCCGGGAATAGACCTTTCAGCCAAATGTCGATCGGGGGGCTCGGAGTCCCCAAACGTTCAATTCTGTACTCCCTTATTATTCTACGACAAAGGCCGTAGCCCCGCTGAGTGGCGGTTGTTACACAGAGTCAAGCAAATGCTGCCACACAATTGTATTCCACCACCGGTGCCGGGGATGTATCGCGCAGCCTGCCCGAGCTCGGGGGAAATCGCCACCTGGAACTTCATTTCACGCGGGCCGCGCACATTTGTGTCCTTGTATTGCTCCACAACCCTTTTTGACCATAGGTTTGGGAAAGTGGAGGTGGCCGACTACCTCTTTCTCAACCGCCCTTCTCATCCGCTGTAGTTCTCGATTTCTGCCCGGACGTTCGCAGCGGATATACGGGTCTCGTGTCTCGGTGTAGGAAAGAATGACTCTGGCCCCCGGAGTCGACAAGAAAAGGGTGGGGGTTCAAGCTCCCGATATCCCTCCGAAACCGGAGATCCTCTGCTGGTCGCTCACTCTGGGAAAGCAGCCTAAAACATCGCGCCCTTTTCCACAGATGGGGACGGAAAGCTTGAGCAAAAGAAGGGTTGATCAGAGAGTCGGACCCGGCAGAGAGGACCACAAAGTCACGCACATATCTCCGCTCTTCATTGAACTCTTGTTTTTGTCTTGCGGCGAGACGAGAAGCGGATTGGCCAAGTTTATGTTTTATGAGTATCAGGGTCGAGCAGCGTTGAGATCCAGAGGTGAGCGGAAGTTAATTGAAGTCGATCGTCCACTATCATTTCGTCAACCCGGTTTCACTATTTCACGCGGCTTAGACACGTTAAGGAATCTATGGCCCAGAGCCCGAGATGACGAACCCATACGCCGTAAACCGCGCCTCACCCTCGTGTGATCGCGTGTGAAACGCTGTGCTAGTGCTTGGCGTGTATCTTGGGGTTTCATCTTCTCTCCATTCTTCCAGCATCTGTTTGTGTACGGTGGTCATCTGCTTGTCCAACCGCAGCCATCGTGTCGGCACTATCTGTCAACTTCGTCTGAAATGGGACAAAGGACAACATAAGTCGCGCACATCATCTCATTATCGACTCTCGAACTGCTGCACCATGTTCAACGTTCACACCATGGCATTCGAAGCAGCGCTCTAGTTAGCGCAAATAGGTTGTGATTTCCAAGGAGAGAAACAGATCCATATCAAGAAAGAGGATAGCTAGTAGACGAACGGCATTACTTTGCGAATCTGGGAGAGCTGATTTCAGAGTTAGGGAAAGAGAGGTCGAAAAACAAAACGAAGTGAAAACCGTCCTTAGGAGAGAGGGGGCGTTGGGGGGGATGTGGGGGACAAAGAGCTAGTAATGAAGGGTTTGCGCGCAAACAAGATGGAGGGAGGGGAATAGAAAAACAAACATAAAGAAAATTTCATGAGGGGAAAACACTCGAAAGGGGAAGTATGCTACTTCATATATATGTGTGCGTATGTATACGAGCCACAGCATAAAACAAATGGCCAGGAGTGTCAGGAAAGGACAAGTCTTGCGAAACAGGGGGGATAGTGGAGTAGGAGTCAGGACAAAGCGAGAGCAACGGGAAAGAGATTTAGGTGGTGTGGAGGACAAAGTGACAAAAGAGCACACAAACAAAAAAGGCGCAAGTTGGAAAACGATTTCACGAGTGTAGGAGATTATAACAACGACGGCGTGCGAGTGAATAACGAGGATGAAAAAAAGTGGAAACAACAAAAATACGTGCGCAAAGCGAACCCTTTTGGGGGGGGGGGGGGGGGGGGGGTATTTGGTGGGACTGATAGTTTGTGCTGCCGACAACGCCACTTCCCTTATCCTAGCTCACGACGAGGTGGAGCCGGTAGGCGAGCCCACAGCCTTCCTAAAAGTTGGAACGCTTTGGGTGTTGCTGTTGTCGAGGTCGAGGCTTGCAAGGGTTCCGTTTAGGTCGTGGATAGGGTCTTGCCCGTCAAACTCGCTACGTCCCGGAGACAGAGCTCGGGTAGGCGAGTCACGGTGAGAAGACGTGTTGTTGTCCTGCCTGCTCGAGGATCGAGGGAAGAACTGGTTGGCAGAAGCGTCGAAGAACGGCCCATAGCGTGGAGTGGTCGCCCCAGTACCTGTGCGTGATCCAGATCCAGATCCAACAGGAGAAGCTTTACCGCTCAAGGGAAGGTTGGATGGATTTTCGCCGATGGCGGGGGAGAAGCTCTTGTTTGATCGGATCCCAACAGGTTCCTGGGTGGTTTTACGGTCGTCAACGTGCATCCTAAGGTCGGGCGAGAACGGAGAGAATGAGGTGGGGATGGGAGGACGCAGGCCTGGGGCCTCGATTGGACCAACGCCTTGGTTCCGATAAGGGGGAAACATGTCCACGGAAGAACGAACGCTCTCGTCATCCCTGAACGGGATACCGCCCCCACCGGGTGGTGGGTTCAGCCGCCCTATAATACCAGAATCGGAAGCGAGGTTCTGTTGCGACAGCAAGTTGGCAAGTCCGAGTTTCTGGAGGATCTCGATCGCCTGTTCTCCGGTGATGTTGGGCTGGGCCTGCTGTTGCGGGGCGGGTGGCGATGGAGTCTGCATCGGGGGTTGTTGATAATGGGTTTGCATCGCTGCTGTCTGCGCGGCCTGAGCGGCGGCTTGGGCAGCTTTGTCTACACCAGGTTAGGTCAGTCATCCCCAATCACGAACCTGACCAGTTTCACTCACACTGACTGCGTCCCCAACTCAGCCGAATCCTGCTGCCTCCTATGGGGAAACCTTGCATCTTTTCGATCGCCCGCTCGGCGTCCGGCTTGCGGATGAATTGAACAAATCCGCAATTTTTCCCAGCTGGAACTTTGACCTATACGCGAACAAGGAATGTTAACGGTGGTTCGGGACTCAAAGGAAATGACGAACATAGTGTATATCACCGAACGGTGCAAAGAATGTCCTCAGTGTGTCCTCAGAAATCAGAGGAGACAGACCACCAACAAACACCGTAGTGTTGTACGGGTCTGACGAAGAGAGTTGCTCCCCGTTAGGTCCGATCAGATTAGAAAGGATGGCTCGCGCCTGTGCGTGATGCTTCGAAAATTCTTCAGATAACACGGATGTTTGTGAGGACGAAATATCTTGCACCTGCTGAGCGGCAAACGTTGAGGTGATTGAGTTCACTCCGTTTGAGTTTGCGGGCGACTTTCTCGACGCCAAATGGGGAGGTGGAGATCCCAGGAGGGGGTTGACGACATTCTGTGACTTGATGATCTCATCAGAGACGGTAGATAAAGTGGTAGTGGAACTGTTTGAGCTCAAGGACGGAACAGAAGAAATAGATCCGGAGGCTGTGTGCAGCGAGTTATTTGAACCAGACGTCGGAGTCGACGACGTGGCGAGCGGACCGGAAATACTTTGGGTCGTCATCGGGGTGGGCATCGGAGGCAGCGAGAGTGTACTTTGGAGGTCAGGGCTTGCAAATTGACTGGAAGGAGAGAACGCAGGGACAGTCGCTTGTTGACCCTTGTGTTTTGCAGTTGCGGGCGAGATCCTCACTGAAAAGGGAAAACTTGAGCGAGATCCAAACAAAACGTGATACTGGTGACTCACTTGGCCGGGAGAGGCAATAAAGTCCATGCATCTCGATGAGCGCTCGTTGTTGATCAGACTCTTCGGTAAACCTGGCCGGACTGAGTGAGGGGAGGACCGAATGGGCCGGGCCAAGCGCACTTACCTGACAAATCCATATCCTCTGGAAACGCCTGTAACGGGGTCGAGCATGATTTTGGCGCTCTTGCAGCTAAGGAAGGGACGAATGAACCTGGGCTCCCGGTCGTTCCGAAGGCCAAGAACTGGGTTGCGGAAAACAGCGACAAGATCGGAATTTGACACCTCCGGAGCGAGATCGCCGACAAAGATGCTGTACTCCTTGGTGAAATTGGGTTGCTGCTGCAGATGGGCAGACGGATGGTTCTGTGTAGCCATAGGGAGCGATAAAGTCGGAGGTGATGCGGGAACGGACGAGGCCCAATTTAAAACGAAGGGTTTGGTTGAGTTAGGCATGATGACTGGGGCGGGAGAGTTGGTGATCTCTCCAAGGACGGAAGCGGCTTGAGCTTGGGAACTGAAAGTGAGGAAGCAGAAGCCGGGGTTGTTCGCCTGTTGACCGGTAATGGGGTCTAGAGGAGGACGGGGGACCTTGATGGATACGGGATCCCAGTTCTTCATGTTGCAGACCTGCTTGACGTACTCTTCGTCCATCCAAAGTTCCAAATCACCCCACCAAAGAGAAGTGAGGGGATGGTGCAAGGCTTGAGCGACGAACTGAGAAGAGGAACTCTGTTGGCCAATCAACGGGGGATTAGATTGGGAGGGTAGGCGTAGTAGCTTGGGCTCGCGGTCGTTGAAGGAGAAGCCGTTGGAGAGGGGGTCAGGTAGGAGAGGAGGAGAGGATGGGAGGTGATGGTGGTGGTTAGTGGGAGAGAAAAGACCTGGGGTGTTGAACTGGGTTCGGTTCAACATGTTTGGGGAAATCCAACCCTCCTGTGGACCTGGCAGGTATTCTCCGGACGATCGAGAAGTAGATGTGTCGGGGGAGGCTACCGACCTCGAATATGGGACGAAATTGTTCGCCGACATGACGGATCCGACGGACGATGAGTCGGAAAGAAAAGTGCGAGGAAAACTAGGAAACAGAGCTTTGGAAACGTCGGAGAGCGATGGAGAAAAAAACGAAAGCGAAGTAGAAGAACAAAAAAGAAAGGATAGAACGAGCAGCAGCAGATGAGTAGAACGATACTTTTCTTGCACTTGGATTCGTTTGTAGAGACCGTCGGTTGCAGGGCAGAACCAGTCTTCGTCGTCACTCTTCGTCTCGCCGTCGTCGTCTTCGTCGTCGTCGACGGACGTTCTTATGAAGTGCCAGATCAGGGCGCTTATTCGACCCGTCCATATCAAGCCGGTCCCGACCACTTTTCCTACGAATTTGTTCGCATTGGGTCTACTTGGCTAAAAAATAAGATAAAAGTTCTAGGAAATTGTCGCAAGCTAGCGTAGTGCAGCCAAAAGGGCAACAACAGTTGGACCAAATTTGGAACAAGGATCTCGACATGTCACTCCGTTGTCACCTTCTGCCCATCCTCTAGGTCAGCTCCAGGCCCCGGAACCACTGACAATCAACGCCTCGGGACCACGACACTTCATTGCACTTGCCCGCAGGATACCAGGCTGCATCGCTGGAGAGCGCGCCCGTCTAGACAGTCCCGGTCCTACCAACTCCTGGTTAAATGCCCCTTCCTCCAGAGCTCATAAATCGCGTCCTCGGATATCTGAGTGATGATTCGGAATCCCTCAGGGCCATGTCTTTGGTCTCAAAGGCTTGGGCTAGTTGGTGTCAAGTTTATCTTTTCAAATCTATCCACCTGACGCCGCCCGCCCTCAAGGGATGGCTCGAAAACATCTCTCCAGAGGTCGATGGCCCTGCTTCGCACACGCGCGCATTGACGTTGGAGGAATACCGCCTCATCCCCTGGATCAACCCACAAGGCTTGCGCTTCCCTCTCTCAAACTTGGCATCGTTCAGTGGTGTCAAATCCCTTTCTTTTCTCTATTGGGACGCCACACTCCTCAATGGCATGTCACTGGAACCTTACTTTTCTCACTTCGGGAAGTCACTATGCGTGCTAAGCCTGCAATTTTGCAAGCTCGACCCTGCGGTTTTCTTCGATCTCCTCTCCCTTCTACCCAACGTCGATGATTTGGAGATCACATACCCTCTCCCGCATCCGTGCGCGCAGAGTACCGTCCTAGGCCCCCCAGAGATCACCCCGAATTTTCGCGGGTCATTGTCGTTGGTCGATCTCAATACAGGGCACCTCATTCTCGGGGCCCTCGCGACATTACCGCTGCATTTCTCCACCATCAGAATCAAAGGTTGCACCTTTTACGAACAGGGAGCATATCAGTTGATGTTGACCAAGTGCAGGGACACTTTGGTTACACTTCGTTTTGAGGAGAGTTATCGAGGTGCCTTGAGAGTCTGTTCACTACTCTGCGATCTGCACTCACTGTTCCAATCTTCCAGATCGGCCCCTCCCCGACGTTTCATTAGAGTCCTGCAACGAGTTGCAAGAGGTTCACGTGTTCCTTCATAGCTTCATGAAGATCCCCCGATCCCTCGAAATTCTCTTCCCGTCGATATCATCCCAAAAACTCCGAAAGATATCCTTGAGTTCCATGGAATTTGTCGAAGATGAAGAAGAAGAAGACGGTGATATAGATGAAAATGGAGATGATGAAGAGGATGAAGATGACGAAGAAGAAGAAGACGGTGATACGGACGAAGATGGGGATGGCGACGAGGATGAAGATGACGAAGACAGGAGCGAAGACGAGTGGAGTGCACAGCGCGCCAGAACGATTCCATGGGGCTCATGGGACACGATCCTGAGCCCCCTTGCTCATCAAGCGCACAACGCGGAGGGAAAGTTGATTCTGCAGCTCAACGTCCGGCGCGCCAGCCAGAAACCATTCGAACCTGATCACCTCTTGCCAAAATTCTCAGGGCATGGCGGTTTGATAAACGTCAATTATATTCAAAGGTGAGGCTACTCCCTCTGTCTCTCTCCTCGGATCTCACTCGAGCACATCTTGACAGCGTCACCGATATACCCTGAGGAGCTCGCAGCAGAAAGGGCAGAAATTTCCAGAAATTTGACGGTAAACTGCATCCCACTGGTATACAGACTCACGCCCAGTAAAGCAATTTTCTCTTCCTTCATTGATCTATATGTATACATGCCGGATTGCGTAATCCGAGGGAGCCGCCCAAATTCTTATACTTACCCGTCAAAAAAAAGGAAAGGCCAAACCATCTTGGGGTTCGCGGGGTAAATTATGTAGACCGATTGCAATGCCATTCTCAGACCCCCAACCTCCTGTTCCTCCGCTTTGAACTCAAGCCTCTTCACGGCTCGCACAGCAGCAACGACGGCGTATTCTCTGATACAATCGGTTCGCCACATCAGCTCAGTACACTTGCACACAGGATACCAATGTACTCCACCCACACGACCAAAGCAGCAGTCATTTGCAACCGTCAAGTCCAACAGCCGCCCACGCTATCATCGGCCGAACCGGCCCGGATGGACGCTTGTTGCACTACGGCTAAGAACATTGAATCCCCCAGTATGTAGAGCTCTTCGGCGCAATACCTTTGAGTTAGCTACCAGAGGCGTCCATAGATGTCACCGCTGGAATTCCCAGCAAATCCGTCGTCGGTGACCTGTATGCTCATGGATCATCGCTGGCGCTCGTCAGCGCTTTCGGCAATTGCCATTGCTGCTTTGGTGTATCGCAGGACCGTGACGGGGTGCTCATGATCATCTTCGCCCGCCAACCAGATCGACATCATACGCTGAAATGTCTCTTCCTCCTGAACTTATCAACCGCATCCTCGGGCATCTTGGTGATGATCCGGGGTCCTTCAAAGCTATGTCCATGGTTTCAAAAGCTTGGGCTGGCTGGTGTCAAGCACGTCTTTTCAAGTCCGTCCATCTGACGCCGCCCACTCTCAAGGGTTGGCTCGAAAACATCTCTCCAGAGGCGGATGGACCCGCTTCGCACACACGTACGCTGACGTTGGAGGAATACCACCTCATCCCTTGGATCAACCCCCAATACCTGGACTTTCCTCTCACAAACTTAGCATCCTTCAGCGATGTCAAGTCCCTTTGCCTTATCCAATGGAACGCTACGCTCTTTCACGGCGCCTCACCGGAACCTTACTTTGGTCACTTCGGCAAGTCGTTACGCGTGGTGAGCCTGCGGTTTTGCGCGTTCGACCCTGAGACCCTCTTCGATTTCCTTTCCCTCCTACCAAACGTCGATGATTTAGAAATCGCACACCCATACACGCATTCCGAGTTACCCAACATCATCCCGGGCGTCCCAGCGGTCAGCCCGAGTTTTCACGGAACATTGTCGTTGGCCGACCTCAGCTCAGGACTCCTCGTTCTCAAGGCCCTTGCAAGATTGCCCCTACGCTTCTCCGCAATCAGAATCAAAGGTTGTCCCTTTTACGAACCGGATGCTTATCAACTGTTGTTGAGAGGCTGCAGAGACTCTTTGGTCACGCTCCGTTTTGAAGAGAGCTATCGAGGTGCTTTGAGAGTCTGGGCAGGAGTCTTTGTGCTTACTCTCTTTCAATCTTCCAGATCGGCCCCTCCCGGACGTCTCATTGGAGTCCTGCAACGCGCTGGAGGAGGTTCACGTACTCCTCCTCAACTTCTTGAGGCTCCCCAGATCTCTTGAAAGTCTCTTCTCATCGATAACATCCAAAAAACTTCGAAAGATATCCTTGACTTTCATGGATTTTGTCGATGACGACGATTCCGAAGACGAAGGTGACGAATATGAGGATGAAGACGAGGACGAGGACGAGTGGAGTGTGCCACGTGCAAGAACGGCTCCATGGGGCTCATTGGACACGATCCTGAACCGCCTTGCCCATCAAGCGCAAGACGTTGAGGGAAGTTTGACCTTACAACTCAATATCCGGCGCGTCGGCTCAAAGCCATTCAAATGCGATCACCTCCTGCCAAAATTTCTGGGACGTGGTGGTCTGGTAGACATCAAGTGTAATTGAGGGTGAGGCCACGTCCACTCTCTCTTCGGATCTAACTCAAGCACACCTTTACAGCACCACAGAATTACGCTGAGGGTGTCTCGGCGGAAATGCTAGCGAATCCCGTGCTCAGGAAAGTAGTCATCCTCTCAATGATTTACGTGTATGCGCATAAAAAGCGCCATGAATCCGCTCCTTAGCCACCGCGATTTTTACCTATATCAGTGTGACCATCGCAGTCCCAATACAAATCAGACAAGAGAAACCAAGCCATCTCGGGTTCTCGGAATCAATTGTGTAGGCCGAGGTCAGGAGAATGCCGTGCTAGGAACACCCCCTCCGCCCTTTCAGGTCACGAATTCCCACCCTCCTGTCCCTTCGCCTTCGATCCAAGCACAGCAACGAAAGGTCAAGGTAGAGCATCGTGGAAGAGGGCGCCCATCCAGAGGGTCCCACAAACTCGACCGTACCTCCTACCGGAATGTATCTCCCGCCAGAGCTTATCAACCACATCCTTGGTCATCTGAGCGATGATCCGGAATCCCTCAGGGCGATGGCTTTGGTCTCAAAAGCTTGGGTCAGCTGGTGTCAAGCCCACCTCTTCAAATCCGTCCACCTGAGACCGCACACCGCCGAGGGTTGGTTCAAGAACGTCCCTCACGAGGTCGAGGGGCCCGCCTCACACACGCGTGCGCTAACGTTGGAAGGAAGGAGCGGCGCCAGCCGTGTGTTAAATCCACGGTGCCCCAAGTACTTTACTCTCTCAAACTTGGCGTCATTCAGCAATGTCGGATCCCTTTCTTTTATTAGCTGGGAATTCAGGGGTGGCGCTTCCTTAGAACGACACTTCGATCACTTTGGCTTTGGCAAGTCGCTGCGCGCGGTGAGCCTGCTGTTTTGCAGGTTCGACCCGGCGGTTTTCTTCGATTTCCTTTCCCTCCTACCAAACGTCGATGATTTAGATATCGGAGACACCTATACATGTTCCGAGGCAAACGAAACCATCCCAGACATCCCAGAAACCACCCCGAATTTCTGTGGGACATTGTCGCTGGGCGACCTATATTCACCGTGGCTTTGTGAAGCCCTCGCGACGCTACCGCTGCGCTTCTCCACGATAGAAATCAAAAACAGCATCTCCTTCTCGGAAGTATATCAACCTTTGTTTACCAGCTGCAGAGACACCTTGGTCACACTTCGTTTGGCGATCCAAGACAGACTAGGTATCATGAGGCTTTTCAGGTCTCCTCCAGCTGTGTTTATTATCCAGCCTTTTCAGACGTTCCCCTCCCCGACGTCTCATTAGCGTCCTGCAACGAGCTGATGGAGGTCCACGTACGCTTCAAAGAACACATGAAGCTCCCCCGACCCCTTGAAAACCTCTTCTCATCGATAACGTCCCAAAAGCTGCGGAAGATATCCCTTACTCCCCCCTTTTTTACGGATGAAAACTTCGATCAGGAAACCGAATCCGAGAACGATGAAGGCGAAGGTGATTTTGAGGACGAAGAGGAATGGTGGAACCGAAGAGCGATTCCATGGGACTCTTGGGACGCGGTACTAAGTCCCCTCGCCCAACAAGCGCACAAGGGTGAAGGAACATTAACCTTACAACTCAACATCTTCTGCGACCTCGAAATCGATCGTCTCTTGCCGAAATTTCTGGGACATGGAGGTTTGGTAGACCTCAGAGGTGATTCAAGGTGAGGTTACGTCAACTTTCCCTGTTCAAATCTAACTTGTCAACAGTGCCATTGAATTACCCTGAGGGGATCGCAGCAAGGCGGGCTTTTCAGAGAAGCTGGAGTTCGATCGCACACACTCAATGTTGCGGAACATTTTGTGTCTTGTGGGTCGCCACTGGGCTTACACGCGCCCCGTAAAGTGATTGCCTCTCGTAGTAAATTTTCCCTCAATGACCTGTACCCGTCAAAGTGTCACAGATTGCTTAATCTAAGGTAGCCCCGCGCGGTAGCCACCTCGATTTACTTACTAATATACTCGTATCAGCAACGAAATCTCAACAGAAATAAGCCAAAATGACAGACAAAAACTTGCGAGCCATCTCGGTAGTATCAATTGTGCAGTTGTGTAGGCCGAGATCAGTAGAATGAGAATTCCCACCCTCTTGTCCCTCCGCCTTCAATCCAAGCTTCTCTGCGCGCGGCTCGCACAGCAACGAAGGTCAAGGTGGTGCATCGCGGAAGAGGGCGCCTACCCAGAAACTCCCACATACTCGACCGTTCCTCCCTCCTACCGAAATGTATCTTCCTCCAGAGCTTATCCGCCAGATCCTTGATCATCTGAGCGATGATGTGGAATCCCTCAGGGCAATGGCTTTGGTCTCAAAGGCTTGGGCTAGCTGGTGTCGAGCCCACCTCTTCAAATCCGTCCATCTGAGACCGAACACCGCCGAGGCTTGGTTCAAGAACGTCTCTCATGAGGTCGATGGGCCCGCTTCACACACGCGTGCCCTAACTTTGGAAGACCGTAGCGGCGTCCGTTGGATCAATCCACAGTGCTCGTACCTCCCTCACTTGGCGTCGTTCAGCAATGTTAGATCCCTTTCTTTCCGCCACTGGGACGCCACGCGCTTTAATGCCGCGTCACTAGAACCACACTTTGGTCACTTTGGCAAGTCGTTACGCGCGGTGCGCCTGCGGTTTTGCAAGTTCGGTCCGGCGGGTTTCTTCGATTTCCTGTCCCTCCTACCAAACGTCGATGATTTAGAGATCGGAGACGTCTACGAACATCCCGAGCGACCTGACACCGTCCCAGACATCCCAGGGGCCACTCCGAATTTCCATGGGACATTGTCGCTAGGCGATTTATATTCACCGTGGCTTTCCGAAGCCCTCGCGATGCTGCCGCTGCGCTTCTCCACGATAGAAATCAACAATCGCGGCATTTACGCGCAAGATGTATATCAACCGCTGTTCACCAGCTGCAGAGACACCTTGGTCACACTTCGTTTGGCGGTCACAGACAGGCTGAGACCAGGTGCCTCGAGGCTTTTCAGGTTTCCTCTAGTCTGTGCTTACTATCCAACCATTCCAGATGTTCCCCTCCCAGACGTCTCACTAACGTCCTGCAACGAGCTGATGGAGGTTCACGTACTCTTCGACGAATACATGAAGCTCTACCGACCTCTTGGAAACCTCTTCTCATCAATAACATCCCAAAAGCTGCGGAAGATATCCCTGACTCCCCTCGTTTTTGTGGATGAAAACTCCGATCAGGAAACCGAATCCGGGAACGACGAAGGCGAAGGTGAGGGTGGGGACGAAGATGAACAGGAGGCTCTAGGAGTAGTTCCATGGGACTCTTGGGATGCAGTGCTAAGCCCGCTTGCCCAACAAGCGCACAACGGTGAAGGAACATTAACCTTACAACTCAACATCTTCCGCGACCTCGAAATCGATCGTTTCTTGCCGAAATTTTTGGGACACGGAGGTTTGGTAGACCTCAAAGGGAATTCAAGGTGAGGTTATGCAAACTTTCCCTTTTCAAATCTAACTTGTCGACAGTGCCATTGAATTACCCTGAGGGGATCGCAGCAAGGCGGGCTTCCCAGAGAAGCTGAAGTTCGATTGCATGCACTCAATGTTGCGGAACAATTGTGTCTTGTGGGACGCTACTGGAGGCTACTGGGCTTACACCTGCTCACACGTGCCCCTTGAAGTGATTGCCTCTCGTAATAACCTTTCCTCGATGAACTGTACACGTCGAAGTGTCAAGGATCGCTAAACCCAAGTAGCCACGGGTGGTAGCCACCTCGATTTATATACCTTTATGACCAACGGAATCTCAAAAGAAATTACTCAAAACAGACAGAGAAGAACGAGCCATCTCGGTTTCTCGGTACATATAATTTGTGTATGTAGCCTGTTGTGGGGGCCAAGATCAGTAGAATAATTCCCACCCTATTGTCCCTCCGCCTTCAATCCAAGCTTCTCTGCGGCTCGCACGGCAACGAAAGATCACAATAGCGCATCGTGGAAGAGGGCGCCCGTCCAGAGAGTCCCGCATACTCGACCGTTCCTCCTCCTACCGAGATGTATCTTCCTCCAGAGCTCATCAACCAGATCCTTGTTCATCTGAGCGATGATGTGGAATCTCTCAGGGCAATGGCTTTGGTCTCAAAGGCTTGGGCTAGCTGGTGTCGAGCCCACCTCTTCAAATCCGTCCATCTGAGACCGAACACCGCCGAGGCTTGGTTCAAGAACGTATCTCATGAGGTTGATGGGCCCGCTTCACACACGCGTGCACTAACGTTGGAAGAGAGTAGCGGCGTCCGTTGGATCAATCCACAGTGCTCGTACTTCCCTGACTTGGCGTCGTTCAGCAATGTCAGATCCCTTTCTTTCGGCGACTGGGACGCCACACGCTTTAACGACGCGTCACTAGAACCACGCTTCGGTCACTTTGGCAAGTCGTTACGCGCGCTGAGCCTGGAGTTTTGCAGGTTCGACCCGGAGGTTTTCTTCGATCTCCTTTCCCTCCTACCCAACGTCGATGATTTAGATATCGGAGACATCTATACATATTCCGAGGCATACGAAACCATCCCAGACATCCCAGAAACCACCCCGAATTTCCGTGGGACATTGCTGCTGGGCGACCTCTATTCAATGCGGTTTACCAAAACCCTCGCGTCACTGCCGCTGCGCTTCTCCACAATAGAAATCAAGAATCGTGGCATTTACTCGCAAGAAGTATATCAACCGTTGTTTACCAGCTGCAGAGACACCTTGGTCACACTTCGTTTGATGATCAGAGACAAACCAGGTGCCTTGAGACTATTCAGGTCTCCTCCAGTCTATGCTCACTATCCAACCCTTCCAGATGCGCCCCTCCCAGACGTCTTACTAACTTCCTGCAACGAGCTGGTGGAGGTTCACTTAGGTTTCGAAGAATACATGAAGCTTCCCCGACCCCTTGAAAACCTTTTCAAATCGATAACTTCCCAAAAGCTGCGGAAGATATCCCTGACTCACCTTGTTTCTGTGGGTGCAATCTTAAATTGGGAAACAGAATCCGAGGACGACGAAGGCGAAGGCGAGGGTGACGACGAAGAGGAATGGAGGACCCGAAGAGCGATTCCATGGGACTCTTGGGACGCAGTGCTAAGCCCGCTCGCCCAACAAGCGCTTAACGGTGAAGGAAAGCTGACCTTACAACTCAACATCTTCCGCGACCTCGAAATCGATTGGCTCTTGCCGAAATTTTTGGGACATGGAGGTTTGGTAGACCTCAAAGGTGATTCAAGGTGAGGTTATGCCAACTTTCCCTCTTCGAATCTAACTTGTCGACAGCGCCACTGAATCACCCTGAGGGGATCGCATCAAGGACTCGGCTTCCCAGAGAAGCTGGAGTTCGATCACATATACCCAACGTTGCGGAACATTTTGTGTCTTGTGGGTCGCTTCTGGGCTTACACGCGCCCCGTAAAGTGATTGTCTCTCGTAGTAAATTTTTCCTCAATGGCCTGTACGCGTCGAAGTAGGTCGAAGTGTCACAGATCGCTTAATCTATGGTAGCCACGCGCGGTATACGTAGCCATCTCGATTTACTTCCATACCCGTATGACTAAACGAAATCTCAGAACAAATCAGCCAAAAAGACAGACAAGAACTCGCGAGCCATCTCCGGTTCTCGGTATCAATGTGTAGTTGTTAGGCCGATATGGATATCAGTAGGATGATAATTCCCACCCTCCTGTCCCTCCGCCTCAATCCAAGCTTCTCTGCGGCTCGCACGGCAACGAATCGCGGAAGAGGGCGCCCATCCAGAAAGTCTCATATAATCGACCGTTTCTCCCTCCTACCGAAATGAATCTTCCTCCAGAGCTTATCGACCAGATCCTTGATGATCTGAGCGACGATCTGGAATCCCTAAGGGCAGCGGCTTTGGTCTCAAAGGCTTGGGCTAGCTGGTGCCAAGCCCACCTTTTCAAATCAGTTCATCTGACACCGCACACCCTCAATGGTTGGTTCAAGAACGTCCCTCATGAGGTCGGGGGGCCCGCTTCGCTCACGCGTACGCTGACGTTGGAAGAAAGTTATTTCATGTCTTGGATCAACCCACAATTCATGTACTTCCCCCTCTCAAACTTGACGACTTTCAGCGATGTCAGATCCCTTTCTTTTATCAAATGGGACGCCATACTCTTCCGTGGTGCGTCGCTAAAGCCTTACTTCGGCCACTTTGGCACGACATTGCGCGCGGTGAGCCTGCGGTCTTGCGGGTTCCATCCGGCGATTCTCTTCGATCTCCTCTCCCTCCTACCAAACGTCGATGATCTAGAGATAGAACGCCCCCACACGCATTCCAAGGTGCCTGACACCATCCCGGACGCCCCAAAGATCACCCCGAGTTTCCGTGGGACGTTGTCGCTGGCCGACCTCAGTGCTGGGACCCTCATTCTCAAGGCGATCGCGACGTTGCCGCTTCACTTCTCCACCATCAAAATCAACGGCTGCCTCTTATATGAACTGGGCGCATATCAAATGTTGTTGACCAGCTGCAGAGACACTTTGGTCACACTTCATTTGGAGGAGAGCAATCGAGGTGCCTCTAGAGTATATAGCCCCTTCACTCTGTGCTCATCATTCCAATCTTCTAGGTCTAACTCTCCCAGATGTCTCACTAGCGTCCTGCAACGAACTGGAGGAGGTTCATGCGCTCTTCCTCGGCTTCATGAAGCTCCCCCGATCCCCCGGAACCCCCTTCTCATCGATAACGTCCCGGAAACTCCGGAAGATATCACTGACTTTCGCCGAGGATGGAAATCCTCACTACCAAAACGAACCCGGGTGGGACGAATCCGAGTGGAGTGTATGGGGCGCTAGACCGATCCCGTGGGGCTCGTGGGACACGGTACTAAGCCACCTTGCCCATCAAGCGCGCGGTGCTGGGGGTAGGTTGACCTTGCAGCTCAATGTCAGGCGCGTCGGCCCAAAACCGCCCAAACTCGACCACCTCCTGCCAAGATTTTTGGGAGATGGTGGTCTGGTAGACATCAATTGTAATTGAAGGTAAGGCTGCGTCCACTCTCTCTTCCTACCTAACCCGAGAACACCTATACAGTAAGCTGGGGGTCTCAGTGAAAGGGCTGGAGATCTCCCGAGAATTCGAAGGACAACCATGGCACGCACACAGAACCGCGAAACCTGCTGTGTTTTCTCAGTCGTTCCCGGGTTCACAAAAGCGCTCAGGAAAGCAGTGATCTCTCTCCCCTAAATGGTCTACGTGTATGCGTACAAAAAGCATCGTGTATTGTTTAATCCGCTCCTTAGCCACCGCGATTCCAAGTATATACCAGTGTGACCATCGCAGCTTCGAAAAAAAGAAACGATCACCAGCGATCGAGCCATCTCAGCGTTCGCGAAGTCATTTGTACACGTTGAGTACGCATACAGTACGGCATCGCATTCCGAGGCCTACCCCTGCCTACCCCCACCTGGCCCGTCCACGTCATCATCCTGTTCCTCCGCTTTTAACCCAAGCTTCCCTGTGGCTTGCACAGCAACGACGAGGCCAACGCGGCATATCGCGGGAGAGGGCGCTCCGTCCACACCTCCGACGGAGATGTTTCTTCCTCCAGAACTTATCGACCACATCCTTGTTCACCTGGTTGATGATCCAAAATCACTCAAGGCCTTATCCTTGGTTTCAAAGGCTTGGGTTGGCTGGTGTCAAGCCCACCTTTCCAAGTCCGTCCATCTGACATGCTACACCATCGATGCCTGGTCCAGGACGTCTCTCATGAGATCGGCGGGCCCGCTTCGCTCACGCGTACGCTGACGTTGGAAGAAAGTTTTTTCATGTCTTGGATCGACCCAGAATTCCTGTACTTCCCCCTCTCAAACTTGAAGACATTCAGCGATGTCAGATCCCTTTCCTTTATCAGATGGGACGCCATACTGTTCCGTGGCGCGTCACTAGAGCCTTACTTCGGTCACTTTGGCAAGTCATTGCGCGCGGTGAGCCTGCAGTCTTGCGACCTCGACGCGGCGATTCTCTTCAATCTCCTCTCCTTCCTACCAAACGTCGATGATATAGAAATCGAACGCCCCCTGCCGTGCACAAAGGAACCTGACATTATCCTGGACGCCCGAAAGGTCACCCCGAATTTTCGCGGGACGCTGTCGTTGACTGACTTCAGTTCAACGGTACCCATTCTCGAGGCCATCACGACATTGCCGCTACACTTTTCCACGATCAGAATCAAAGGGTGCTCCTCCAAAGAACTGAGCGCATATCAACTGTTGTTGGCCTGCTGTGTGGACACCCTAATCACATTCCATTATGAACAGTTCCATGAAGGTGCCTTGAGAGTCCTTTCATGTTCCAGCCTGTGCTTATCATCCCAATATTCTAGTTCTGATCCTCCCTAAGGTCTCACTAGCGTCCTGCAACGAACTGCAGGAGGTTCACGTACTCTTCCTTGGCTCCGCGCAGCACCGTCGACCCACTGAAATACCCCTTTCTTCGATAACGTCCAAAGAACTCCGAAAGATATCCCTGACTTTCATCGAGAACGATGGTCCTGTCCGGGAAAATGAAACCGGGCGCGACGAAGATGAAGACGAGTGGGGTGTATGGAGCACCGGACCGACTCCATGGGACTCATGGGACACAATGCTGAGCCGCGTTGCGCACAACGTCAGGGGAAAGTTGATCCTGCAACTCAACGTCCAGCGTGCTGGCGCCAAACCGGCCAAACTTGATCGCCTCTTGCCAAAATTCTTGAAACATGGCGGTTTGGTGGACATCAATTGTAGTTGAAGGTGAGCCTGCGTCCACTGTTTCTCTTGCGATTGAACTCAAGCAAACCTTGGCAGCACCGCTAGAGTGCCCGACTAGGGTACCACTGAGATGCGCCGAGGTAGGCTGGAATCCAGCCTCGAATTTCAGAGCGAATTCGGAGGAGGATTTGAGGGAGGGGGACTGCTGTTGGGGGGACGCTCCGCTGAGGAGTCGCAGCAGAAAGGTTGGAAAACGTACCTAGAGTTACGAAAGCTTCCGTGTTCTGTGGGTGGTTCGTTGAAAACGCGCTCAGCATCTTCCACTCGATAATGGCCTATCATGGGTACATGCACCGAAAGCGTCACCTACTTAGCCCCCCCAATTTATGGGTTCGGGAATAAATTGTGTATAGGTCGATTAGAATGTCATTCTGAGAACCCGGCCCATTCACATCACCCTCCTGTCCCTCCGTTACTAATATGAGCTTATCCGTGGCCTGCACAGTACAATGAGGTCAATGTACTTCGAGGGAGAGAGGGCTCATCTACCGGTAGAAAATCCCACCAGCTCGATCACTGCACTGCCATCCGCACATCTTGCCGAAATGTCTCTTCCTCCAGAGCTCATCAGCCGCATCCTCCGCGACCTGGGCGATGACACAGAGTCCCTCAGGTCCATATCCTTGGTTTCGAAGGCTTGGGTTGGCTGTTGTCAAGCCCACCTTTTCAAATCCGTCCATCTGAGACCGACCACGCTCAAGGGTTGGTCCAAGAACGTGTGCAAGGCGGTCGGTGGACCCGGTTCGCACACGCGTACGCTGATGTTGGAAGAAAGCCATTCCCTTCACTGGATCAACCCACAATACCCGCGCTTTCCCCTCTCAAACTTGGCGTCGTTCAGCGACGTCAGATTTCTTTCCCTCATCCAATGGGACTCTACACACTTCGATGGCGCGTCGCTAGAACCTTACTTCGGTCACTTTGGCAACTCATTGCGCGCGATGAACCTGCAATCTTGCACGTTCGACCCAGCAACCCTCGTCGATTTCCTTTGCCTCCTCCCAAATCTTGACGATTTGTGGCTTTCTCACTGCTTCCTGCATTCCGCCACGCCTACTACCACCCTGAGCGTACCAGAAGTCACCCCTACCTTCCGCGGGACGTTATCCTTGGGCGATCTTGGTTCAGTGTACTTTTTCGAAGCACTCGCGAAATTGCCGCTGCGCTTTTCCACAATCAAACTCAAGGATTATCACTGTCACGGGGAAGGGGCGTATGAACTGTTGTTGAATAGCTGCAGAGACACCTTGGTCGCACTTCATTATATGCATATCCATCGAGGTACCTCGAGAGTTTGCCCAGGTTTCCTTCAGCGTGTGCTTACTATCTCAACCCTCCAGATGCGCCCTTCCCAAACGTCCTGTTAGGGTCCTGCCTCAAGCTGGAGGAGCTTCACGTGCGCCTACGCGTCCGTGGTGCCACAGGGCTCACTCCATACCTTACGACGCTGTTCTCATCGATAACATCCCCAAAATTCCGAAAGATATCCCTGACCTTCGTGGATCTTGCCAAGGGTGGCGGACGCCCGGGGTGGAGTCTCCAAGGCACAATCTCATTGTCCTCATTGGACATGGTCCTGAGCACCCTTGCCCAACGTGTGCAGGACGTTGGGGGAAAACTTACCCTACAACTCAATTTCTCCGGCGTCGGCCCATCGCTCGATGTGGACCATGACTTGCAGAATTTTTTGGGGCGCGGTGGCTTGGTAGACGTTAATTATGATTGAAGATGGAGTCGCGCCAACTTTCGCTCTTTAGATCTAGGCTGAGCACTGTCATATTGTTTCAAGTTTACTTTGCCCTTCTAAGACTCATCTTTTGTTTCCCTTGGCCGATCCCACCTTATGTTATTTCAGACATATCAGATCATGTGCTCGTATCATTTCTGTACTCATCCGATCTTCGTTTTCGAGACGTTCTACTCCCGCTCGGTAGATAGCCTCGCGGTTCGTCCGCGTTTCCCCCTCAGTGCTCACAAACGCGCTCCGTAAAATAAGCATCTCTCGTAATAATGATTCCCCCCAGCGACTTATACATCGAAGAGTTACGAATCGCTCAATCCAAGGTAGCCACCTCGATTCATATACCCGTGGAACCCCGTCTCGGGGTTCACGATTTCAATTGTGGAGGTCGATTAGGACGTCGTCCTGGGAACCCTCGCTCGGTCCATTCACACCGCTCCCACCACCCTCCTGTGCTTCCGCCTTCAACCCAAGCTTCTCTGCCGCTCGTACAGCGGCGACGAGGTCAACGTGGAAGAAGGGCGTGGTCTCCGATATGACGTGTTCTTGAACGTATCCTTCACCCTGACCTCCTCGGGGGAAACCCAAGTACGTCCCCCCGCGGGACCGTAAGCCCTCTACTCCGGGCTTGCGCATCTGGTAATTGACTCGCACGGGCACGGTCTCGCGGGGAAATTGAGCTTCTGGTGGGAAGAATGTGGGGGGCAGAGGCGCAGGTGGGGCTCCGAATCCTCCCGCGACGAGGACGTTGTAGACATCGGCCCGGTGGATGTTTGCAAAGTGGAACTGTCGAGAGGGGGAGGTATTAGTTGAGATTCCGCATCGATATCCATGATCGGAAGACGAACGTCGAC
The DNA here is from genome assembly GCA_015956445.1 of Thelephora terrestris. Lineage (NCBI taxonomy): Eukaryota > Fungi > Basidiomycota > Agaricomycetes > Thelephorales > Thelephoraceae > Thelephora > Thelephora terrestris. Next base: position 532,386 of record WIUZ02000019.1, on the reverse strand, counting down.
TGTGTATCCGGTCCATCTCTCCACCTCTCCTTTGGTGTCACGGAGGATTTGCGCACCTGTGCTATCGACGACAGAGCTGTAGGCAAAGAAAGGGGATGTAATGCGTCAGAAAAGGATGCGTAAAAAGGTCATGAAGAGGACACGTACACCGACGCAAAGTCAAATATGACTGCCCTAACCGGCCTCCTACGTTTCTCTCTCTCATTCTCACTCTTGGCATCGAGGTCCTCCGTTTCGTTCCACAGCCTCTCTTTCTTCCCATCTTCAAGCGTCTCCGGACTTCTCTTTGCGTTCTCTTTGAAATACTCCATAATCGAACTATTCACCGATGACGCGTTCGGATAAGTGAAGCTTTCTCCCAACCTGTATATCACGATCCACGGCGCGGGAGGTTCCACGACCGTCTTGATGTTAAGCACACCTTCGTCGCCGAGGTCCAACGGAACGAACACCTCACGGGTGGATTCGTTACCTTGCTCGTCTACGAGCTTCAAAGTCGTCGTTCCCAAGAACTCGCCTTGCGGCTTGGCGATCCTGACCAGAAGCAAGGCGAGCGAAGCCAGGATTGCGACCGATATACCGTATTGAACACCAGCGAACACTGTGGCGATGACGCTGCTGACCCAGATGACGGCCTCGATCCTTGAAATGTTCCAGTAATTGATCCCTTCGGACCCGTCGACGAGACCCAGGGCGGAGCTTATGATGACGGCCGCGAGTCCTGCGGTGGGAACGTAGTAAAACGCGCCCGTTAACGCGTACAGGGAAATGACGATCAAAACGGAGGTGAAAAGGCCGGACAGAGGGGTCGGGACGTGGCATCTGTCCTTGAGAGCGGTGGCAGAGAAAGAGGCGGTGGTGGGGTACGAGGCAAAGAAGACGCCCAAGAGGTTGGTCATGCCGACCGCGATGAGTTCTTGGTCTGGATTGATTTTGTAGTTGTTTTGACGGCCGAAGGCTACGATCGATGGTCAGTGATGTTGTTACACGCCAGATTTCAGTTGCGTACATTTCCCTATCGCGATGTGGCAGAGCAGCAGGACGACGCAAGGGACGGGTAGTTGACCGAATGCGACCCCCATTAGCTTGGCATCAAACGGTGGTATGAGGTGTATTTTGAATCCGCGAGGGACCTCTCCAAGAACTGCGATCGGCTCTTCTCCCTTGGCAGTAGTGATGATTACCCAAGAGATGAAAGTGAGAGCGACGGCCACGAATGCGTTCCTAATCACGGAGATGAAGAAGAAGGTCTGGGCTGTGTACGAACATGTCAGAGGAAAAGAATGGGGTATTACGGGGGAGACGGACCGTGCTGTGGGAACCTCTTCGTCAAGATACGACAGATCTTATGAATGAGATACAGTGAAGCCAACCCGGATATCCCTAGTACAGCGTCGAGTCGCGCCTTGCGTATGTTCCGTAACGTATTCCAAAAGATCTCGAACGAGGAATCTCCGTGGCTTTTAATTCCGAGTAGAGGGGGGAGTTGTGAGGCAACGATCTGGATCGCGGATCCGGTGACGAATCCACCGACCGCCGGAGCTGGGATGAACTCGACCAACCAGCCGAGTCTTAGGGCTCCGAGGGAAAATATCACGATACCCTAGCGAAGAAAAGCGGTGTGAGCGGTGGTGAAAAGTAAGCTGGTGCATGATTTACGCATAAGAAGCCAAGAGTGACGGAGATTTGAGGGCTGGTCCAAACGCCGGGATAACTCTGATGAATGTTGGAAAGAACTTCGGCTACCGAGAGGGACACGACCGCAATTGGACCCAACGTGATATCTTTGGAAGTTCCTAGGAACTGATAGGTGTAAGAGCTCTGAAGACGAGGACACGTGAGCAAGGAGCGTACGGGGTATACGGTGGTTCCGATGAATGCACAATACAGACCGTACTGAGGGGGCAAACCGGCTAGCTGCAACACGGTTATGGGTTATTGAGAGATGAGACGCGTCACACGAACACTTACGCTTGCATACGAAAGAGCCTGAGGGATATTAACGATCGCGACAGTTATGCCGGTGATGATGTCACCGTAAAGCCATCGGGGGTCTTTGCCACATGTCAAAACCGGAGCAGACTCGCGGATCATTTTCAAAAGTCACGAACCATAGCGAGGTAACCAGACGGTTATCGGGAGAAGGGCGTGCACCCAATTTTTGACCGCGCCCATGGATGAGAAGGTGGAGGGGAAGTGAGAGGCAGAGATGGCTTGTGGCCTATGTAGATTTTAGGAATGGCCCGGAGAGTGGGATTGGATGAGGATGGCGAAGAAGACTCCGCAAGCACGTCAACTCACTCGCACCTGGTAATACAATTCATCCTCGCGAATGTCGGGTAACGCGCGTTACTACGAGCGCTTGGGTGCGCTTATCATGCACCCGGACCACCACTCCCTCGTGATGTAGATAAGACAACGGTATCTTACACGACCGCTCACCGCGCTCGCTGGTGTCGCCGCACGTAACTTATCTGGCATCCCTAGTCCACAAGTCACGATCCTCGTTGCATACACTAACGTCATCACTCCAATCGATGAGGCAATCAACCACAACCTCTGTAGCTGAAGTGACGCGTTACCCCTCCATGTCGAGAGATGGAGCTTTTGTAAGCATACGTACCTTTCGCCCAAGCGCTGCAGTGCTGAATGTCGCGTGTCCCATAGATTAATTGAGGTTCGCGGCCGTAGAACGGAGAATGATACCTCCAAGGTGCAGAACGCGAAGATTCTGGAGGGAAAATATTCTGCCAATTCGTTTACCCAGAATGGCCCGTCATCGTGCGCCGTGCTGCAATGCTAAGCCCGAACACCATAAACGCCCATTTCTGTGGATCGAAACTGTACCGACAGTATCTCATCGTCATTTTCTGACCAATTCTGCCAGCTGCACCGTATTTGCTTCGTCCAATCAGGCGAAACCGCACCGCAGCCTATTGCCATGGTCTCTGATGGCCCTGGCCCTCCCCCTTTCCTCACCCTGCTCCATCACTGACACCCGGCTACCACTTGCTGTGACACTACTCACCTGCACCAGGGGTGCCACCCGGGTCGACTTCACCCATGGAACCGGTGACGCAACACTTAACAAGGACAAATATCATGTCTTATCTCTAACTGCGTCCGCTAACCCCCTTTTGATTTATTCGCCATCTATCTCGACACAAACACCATCGTTACCGTAATCTCTGTTTCTGGGTGACGATCTCCCCAAGTCATCAAGGATTAACGCGTCATCCACGAGATCGTGGCCCGTACATGCACGCTCGGAGGCGCGTCCTAGAGCCATAGTCAAAGTTACGCACTTTCCAAACTACCCCCAGGATTGATCCCAGCATGAGTGGACCGTCGGCTGGAACCGGAGCGTCAAGGCTAACGACTTAGCTAAACCACGGCCAAATGTGCCCCCGCCAGTGCTCGGTGGTATCTGTCGCATTATTCCCCCCTTCCAATGTTCCTCTGCCTTGTTCTCAGTCACTCGCCTCTCCAGCCCCATCATATTAGCCCACTCCTCTACGCCCATTGTCCCTCGTTCGAACTCTGATCGCCTGAAACCACTGTGCGACATTCTCTCCATGTAATTCTTTCTTTTACCACAATAGAACGACCCGTTCGCTGTCCCCACACCACTACTTTCTTATCCGTGCGCAGAACTGCATAGGTCCACCTACTTGACCTTCCTGCCTACCAGACGGCCTCGCATAGTCCATTTCTTGACGCGCTCGAGGTTCGGCATGCCCTCCTTTACCATCAGTGCCGCCATCACTCCTGAAGCAATTTCGGGGGCAGTGTTGGATACCAATGGGGTACAAGAATTTTGACGAAGATCCACCAGCTGCGACTGGGTCAGCGTAGAATCTATGGCTCCCGGAATGTGGATCCGCGCCCTCAAGCCTACGTCTGACAATCACAGGCTTTATCCTAGACAAAGCAACCGCCCGATTATTCGCTCTCCCAGCATGACGCTGTACAGATGGGTGAACGGCCTTTCACCTCTCGTATGGAAAGTGGCTAACCACGCCCACTAGATGATGACACTCAAGTACCTGTGGCGGAAGGGTAGGTCAATACCGGAGATGATCAACGCCAGCGGTCGGAATTCCGCCTCAACTCCGAGTCAGAGCGTCTAGAGTCGTGATCGATGATGTCGATCTTACCAATCCGTGCGGCCATGACCTCAGGCCTTACTAAGGGCCCCACCTCAACATAAATAAGTTCTTTCCAAACAGCATATATACCAACCCATGTCCAGAGCGAGTTTTCTCCTCACCGCTACAACCAGATTGCGTGTGCGTTTCCCACCAAAGCTTGAATCTCCGCCCAGAATATCTCGACTCACCCTTGTTCAGTCCATTCATAGACAAATGTCTACCGCCACCAAAGCCCCTTTCATCCTCTACACGGACGGTACTCCCAACGGGAAGAAAGTTTCAGTACATCTGGAGGAGTTGAAGAGCATCTACGGTGACAAAGTTGCTTACGAGTATGTCGCCCCCAACTCGTCGAAACCATGCCTTACCTTACGACTTTCCTCTTCAGCGTCGAGCGTATCGACATCCGAACCAACAAGCAGAAGGAACCATGGTTCATCGACACGTTGAATCCCAACGGCAGGATTCCTGTCCTGGTGGACCGAAACAGACCGTCCACGACCGGAGCGGAGGGCTTCGCCGTCTTCGAGACGGCCGCCATCCTACTCTATCTTTCCCAACACTACGATCCTGAGCACAAGCTCTGGTTTGATGTGGCGAAACAGCCGGAAGACTACAGCGAGATGCTGCAATGGATCTTCTTTGCTGTCCGTCTCCCTTCCTTTGAGCGTGACTCGGAACTGACTTCTCTTTTTAGCACGGCGGTGTGGGGCCCATGCAAGGACAATGTGCATAAAACCGCCAATACAAATAACTGACACTCACCCACCCCCCTTTAGCAAACCACTTCAACAAATATGCGCCAGAAGATATTCCATATGCTAAGAAACGTCAGTGACTCATTCCCTCCAGAGGATAAAACTTACCCGCCGTTTTTCCGCGCGTATAGGTTATCTCGAAGAGACCAAACGTCTTTACGGGGTTCTTGAGATACGTCTTAGGAACCGTGATTGGCTCGCCGGCCCCGGGACTGGTGTTTACAGCATCGCTGATATCAATGTCTTCCCGTGGTATGCTAATAAGCCCTGCTTCGTATCGAACGTGTGTACTTACGGAAGTGTAACAGGATTCGAGGGCACAAATTCGCTGGGATTGAAAGTATTGACGAGTTCCCTCGTCTGAAGGCGTGGTTCGATAGGATCGAAGCTCGGCCTACCGTCCAGGCTGGTTTGGCAGTTCCAAAGACCCAATGAAGCATTGTTGCAGGTTGTACGCTGTCAAATGATAACTGAAGAATATATTGCACAGAAGATCGTGTTGGGGAGATACAACCGTTCTTGCCCCGTTTGATCGGCCACTGATTCAAATGTCTCATTCAACTGAGAGATACGTGGAACCCATACGAAACGATGTTCTGAATGAGGTGTTCTGCTGCGAAGTAGCGTGAACCCCTAGGCGGGGATGGTGCGCATGGATGGATCGCGTCTCGTTTCGATGGGAACTCTGAACTTGCTGGACTGCCGCGGGCGATCCAGGATGTACGACACATCTGTCCATTGTAGTGGACCACAACACCAGGATCGTGGTCAGTCCCCGGGGTGTTCGGCGTCGTGGTCACCTTTGACCTCAAAGCGGATTGGCATTTGTTCCACGGAGGTACCACAAATCACAACATCACGGCAGGACCCGAAAACTATAGGCCCCACAGCACAACTTCTGATCGACCAGAACCACAAGACCCTCCCTCCCTGATGGGAACTGAACGTACCTGCCTAGGCTCACCTACTTGACCTCCCTGCCTACCAGACAGCCTCGCACAGACCATTTCTTGACGCGCTCAAGGTTCGGCGTGCCCTCCGTTACCATCAGAGACGCCATCACTACTGGAGCGATTCCGGGGGCGGCGTTGAATACCAATGGGGTATAAGGATTCTGGCGAAGATCCACCGGCTGTGAGTGATTTCAACGTAGAGTCTATGGCTCCCGGATTGTGGATCTATGCCCTCAAGCCTACGTCTGACAATCACAGGCTTTATCCCAGACGAAGCAACCGCCCGACTGTTCGCTTTCCCGACATGACGCTTTGCAGATGGGTGAACGGCCTTTCACCTCTCGTTTGGAAGTGACTAACCACACCCACTAGACGGTGACACTCGAGTACCTTTGGCGGAGGGGTAGGTCAATACCGCAGATGGTCAACGACAACGCCAGCGGGCGGAAATCCGCCTCAACTCAGAGCGTCTAGAGTCGTGATGGATGATATCGATCTTACCAATCCGCGCGGCCATGGCCTGGGACCTGACCGCGGGACCGGTGACCGACAACCTGACTAAGACCCCACTCGCAACATAAAGAAGCTCTTTCCCCAACAGCATATATACCAACCCATGTACAGAGCGAGTTTTCTCCTCACCGCTACAACCAGATTGCGTGTACGTTTCCCACCAAAGCTTGAATCTCCGCCCAGAATATCTCGACTCACCCCCTGCTTAGTCGATTCACAGACAAATGTCTACCGCTGCCAAAGCTCCTTTTATCCTCTACACGGAAGGTACCCCCAACGGGAAGAAAATATCAGTATATTTAGAGGAGTTGAAGAGCATCTACGGCGACAAGGTCGCTTACGAGTATGTCTCTCACCCGACTCGTCGAACCCATGGCTTTTTACCTCACGACTTTCCTCTTCAGCGTCGAGCACATCGCTCTCCGAACCGGCAAGCAGAAGGAGCCATGGTTTATTGACACTTTGAATCCTAACGGCAAGATTCCTGTCCTGGTGGACCGAAACAGACCGTCCACGACCGGAGCGGAGGGCTTCGCCGTCTTCGAGACGGCCGCCATCCTACTCTATCTTTCCCAACATTACGATCCTGAGCACAAGCTCTGGTTTGATTTGGCGAAACAGCCGGAAGACTACAGCGAGATGCTGCAATGGATCTTCTTTGCCGTCCGTTTCCCTATCTTTTGATGCGACACTTCGAACTAACCCCTGCTTGTAGCACGGCGGTGTGGGGCCCATGCAAGGACAACGTGAGTCAAAATCGCCAATAAGAATAAAAAACACTCACTCACCCCCCTTCAGTAGTCTACTACAACAAGTTTGCGCCAGAAGACGTTCCGCATGCTAAGAAACGTCAGTCACCCGTTGCCTACAAGATATGAAGCTCACTCGTCGTTTTTCTGCGTGTTTAGGTTACCTCGAAGAGACCAAACGTCTCTATAGTGTTCTTGAGATACGTCTTAAAAACCGCGATTGGCTCGCCGGCCCTGGGACCGGTGTGTACAGCATCGCTGATATTAACGTCTTCCCATGGTACGCAAGGTCCGCTTCGTATCGTCCGTGTGTACTCACGGAAGTGTAACAGGATCAAAGGCCACACATTTTCTGGGATTGAAAGTATTGACGAGTTCCCTCGTCTGAAGGCGTGGTTCGATAGGATCGAAGCCCGGCCTACCGTCCAGGCTGGTTTAGCTGTTCCAAAGACTCAGTGAAGCCTTGTTACAGGTTGTACGCTGTTAAATGATACCTGAAGAATATATTGCGCCAGAAGATCGTGTTTTGGAGATACAACTCCGTCCCTGCCCCGCTTGATCGGCCACTGATGCAACCCACCATTCAACTGAGAGCTACGTGGGCGTGACGTTTCGAATGAGGTCTTTTGCTGCGAGGTCGGGATGGTGCGCATGCCCCCGGAACTGTTCGACGTCGTCGTCGAGCTTTGTCGTCAAAGCAGACCATTTGTTCCAAGGAAGCACCGTAAATCACAACATCACGGCAGGCCCCGAAACTTACAGCCAACTTTTGATCGACCAGGACCACAAGACCCTCCCTCCCTGATGCTATGGGAACTGATCACCTCCGGCCGTAAAATTCCAAGAATCACATCGCTGATGAACTTCTCCTAATGGTGATTAACTTTTACCTGGGTGCTGGCTTGTGGCTCATAGTTTACCAGGCCCGGTTGATTGTACCTTGGCCTGTACTTCCCAATATTGGCAAGGTCTTCCCATCGTCCTCACGTGCACGAACGAAACCCTATATCACCAGCAGAGCACCTCTGCATCCAGCACTGGTCATGAAACGAGAGCACCCACGACGAAGGCGCGGTAGAGAGTCTCACGAGCAAAATTGCCGTGAAAACCAGCCGTAGTGTGCGCGTTTTGTCATGTGAACAGACGAAATCCAACGCCGGACGCATATGTGAAAGCGGGGTGTGGGGAAGACACATATAAACATGCCCCATATACGTCGACGCCCAAACCGAGGTGGGAGGACTCCCCCCACAAAACCCGCAAAGTAACTACCAAACTTCCGGCCGTTCAGTGTTCGGTGCCATTGGCTAAAATTCATTGGCTCGGCTGTTCCTGATGCGGGGTCTCATACAGCCCCGGAGGTGTGGGATCATCATGTGCCGCACCACACCTGACACTAGTTGATTACCGGAACACTACAGCCGACGAAGTCCGAGGGGTTAAAATGCTCAGGATGACCACACTCGTTCCTCTACACAATTCGTCTCTCTCTTGAGCCCGCAGCCCCCTCCAGAATAATGACGATCTACGCGCTCAAACTCCTCCGTCTAGTCTTCAACATCACAGCCATGATCGCGTACATCCCGCGATGGTTCGTGTCCGGGATGCGGATCTTGCTGTACGAGGATAGGAAAGGGAACTGGACGCTCGGTCGACACATGTGTGGCCAAGTGATGCGGTATTCGGGCATTCGCCAAAAGAAAGTACTCTGTTTTTTTTTTCGCAGCGACCTTATATCTAGCCGGACGCTCGAAAGTGTGTCTAACCACTTGATTTTAAACAACAGGTTGGCGCTTCCCAACTCGACGGTCCCAGATCACACCGCCGTTCAGGGCCCAGCCGGGGTCTGGATCCCTGCCGTTCCAGAAGGGATGATAATCGGCGAGATCAGCGCGCTCGCCCGCGATCGCAACATCACCTCGATCTCCATTCCCGGATACTGGATCCACAAGGATAACAAACTGGGTTTCGAAAGCCCGCCTTCCCCAGGAGAGAAGGTGTTGTATCACCTCCACGGTGGGGCGTATATCATCGGAAGTGCGCATCCGGACGGTATACTGGGCAGGGTTTCGAAGGAGCTCCTCAAGTATTCTTCAAGTCCGTCGTTTCGTCGAACGTTTGGGGTCGAGTACCGTCTCAGTAAGTGGGGAGAGCCGGGAAAGAGATCTGAGTTCCCGTTCCCGACTGCGCTCATCGACGCCCTGGCGGGTTACCTGTACCTCATCAAACTCGGCTTTTCGGAAGAAGACATCATCATCGCCGGGGATTCTGCCGGTGGAAATCTGGCACTCGCTCTCACCAGATACCTCCTGTTGAAGAAAGGGAAAGAACGAAGGCTTCCCAAAGTCCCGGCCGCACTCGTCCTCCTCTCGCCGTACACAGACGCGAGCTCCCAGTTCGTCGACAATCCTGGCCCACAATCTTCGCTGACCATAAACGCCGAACGCGACTGGTTGGAGCCGATTCACGAAGGTGTCAGGCGCTTAGATGCGCTGGCGTTCCTTGGGGGACGCCCGGAGGATGTCGAGCTGGCGTACCGGAATCCGTACGTGTCGGCGGCGAGCCCCATTCTCCTGGGTTTAACCCCAGACTCCCCCACTCGAACGATATATTTCAAGGGGTTCCCGAGAACGTTCATCGATAACGGGTCGTTCGACGTGTTGTACGATCAAGTCCTGCTGCTGGCAAACGCGATGGTGGAGGATTTGGGAGAGGATATGGTCGTCTACAACGAGGTCGCCGGAGCCCCGCACGATTACTTGTTCCTACCTTGGTGCGATCCCGATGGGCCAAACACGGCGAAAAAGATCTTGGAGTGGTTATGGTTGTAGAAGGAGAGATGATGATGTTGCCTGTAAGTTACGCTCTTTACGAGTCCGCGATTCTTCTTTTTTGTGGCGCGGTGGTGTCGGCCTTATGTAAGGCCAGGAGATGTTTGTGCGAACACTACCATAGACCATGGAAGCTCCACAGCCACTCGTTGCGAGTAATTTTGTACTATCAGATCGGCGACCTCGTACCGTGTTTGAGTTTTTCATTGACCAAACTTGATCCTGGATGGACATCGAGAGGTGATTAAAAATGGCGTCCGGTGCAGGTGTTCGAGGTTCTTCGGGATTGAAGAACGCCGCTGCAGGAACCTAATGCTCGAGCGACGACGACTTTCAGGCAACGGTGACAACGGACCTCTTTCAAAGCTAATTATAGATCTTTACCTGGATTTTAATAACTTACACCCCGCATTCTGCCACCGGACTCCCTCGGGACAACTATCCGTAGATGTTTCTACGACGTCAGTACCCGGGGATATGCCCAATTGGTGCCGGTGAGAGGTGGGTCTGTTGGCACACGTACGAGCGCCTATGTCCTTTCGAGATGAACCATAAACCATACGTCCGTCGCGTCGGATCGCTGAAATTTCTCGAAACTGCGCGTCTAACCTACTAGTGGTCATGCGGTAGAAAAGGAGTTCCCTCCTCCGGTAAAACCCTGACAGTGGAATGGATTGGTTCCATCGAAGGATGGGTTCTCGCTTAGTCACGGCGTCCATTCAGCACGGATTAATATTGGCAGTCGTTTACGGATGGTTACCTCATTATCCCTGCTCTTACCCGACCCCAAAAGAAGCCCAGGATACATTCAAAACTACGTGAGCACACATTCTAATCTCCGGACCGAGCTACTAATACTAAATTAGCTAACGCTATGACGGTGCCAGACCCCACGCGAGAGGATATAAAGCTGACCGTTGTACGTGTACTAACCCTCTCACAACAGTTCTCTCTCTCTCACAATGTCCATGATAACATCTCATCTACTCAAACTCTACCGCCTCACATTCGAACTCACAGCACTGGTCGTGTATCACATCCCGCGATGGTTCCTGTCCGGGGTGCAGATCTTGCTGTACGAAGATAAGAAAGGAAATTGGACGTTCGGTCGTCACCTGCGCGTCCAAGTGCTACGACACTCGGGTGCCCTTTGCCAGAGGAAAGTCTTGGCATAACCTAACCACTCTGGAAAGTTCTAACCCTTGCTCCATACAGGGGTGTGATCCCTCGCCCACTATACCCAGACCACACCGCCGTCCAAGGCCCAGGCGGAATTTGGATTCCTGCCGTTCCAGAAGAGCTGGTAGTCGGCGAGATCAGCGCACTCGCCCGCGCTCGCAACATCAAGTCGATCTCCATTCCCGGGTACTGGATCCACAAGGACAGCAATCTGCCGTTCGAAAGCCCGCCTTGCCCAGGAGAGAAGGTGTTGTATCAACTCCACGGGGGAGGTTACGTCGGCGAAACCGCGCATCCGGATGGTAGGCCCAGCAGGATCTTGAAGGATTTCTTGGAAAACTCTTCACGCCCGTCGCTCCGTCGGACGTTCGCGGTCGAGTACCGGCTCACGAGGCGGAGAGGGCCAGGAGAGAAGCCCGTGGCTCCGTTCCCGACTGCGCTCATCGACGTCCTCGCGGGTTATCTCTACCTCATCAAACTCGGCTTTTCGGAGGAGGCTATTATTGTCGTCGGAGATTCTGCCGGTGGAAATTTGGCGCTCGCCCTCACCAGATACCTCCTGTCAAACAAAGAGGAACAACCGAAGCTTCCCAAGGCGCCGGCTGCGCTCGTCCTTCTCTCGCCGTTCGTAGATGCGAGCCCACAGTTCGTCGACAAGCCTGACCCACAATCCTCTCCGACCATCAACGCCGAACGGGACTGGTTGCAGACGATTCACATCGGTCCCAGGCGACTGAACACGGAGGCGTTCCTCGGGGGACGCCCGGAGGATGTCGAACTGGCGTTCCGTAACCCGTACGTGTCGCCCTCGAGCCCGACCCTGCTGGGTTTGACCCCAGACTCTCCCACCCGAACGATATCCTTCAAAGGGTTCCCGAGAACGTTCGTCGACAACGGCTCGTTCGATCTCTTGTACGATCAGATCCTTTTACTTGCAAACGCGATGGTGGAGGATTTGGGAGAGGATATGGTGGTCTATAACGAGACTTACGGAGCCCCGCACGATTACTCGTTCCTGCCTTGGTGCGATCCCGATAGGACGAACACGTCGAAGAAGATCTTGGAGTGGTTAGGGTTGTGAAAGGAGGAACGATGGATGCTTGCCGGAAAGTAACTCGATAAATTGTTGTAATCCATTATTGTACTCGAATATATGCGCGATACTTATAAATGAGACGGACCGAGCGAGGAAGCGGGTTGAGAAGGCCCGGAGCCGTTTGGTGCTTTGTTTAACATCCCCCCAAAACGATCGGGGCTCGGATTGATTCGATGACGGCCCCAAAAGCCGAATCCAGAGCGACCTACTTGCCCTCGCCGTGCACTCTCCCGTTAGTCCGCAGCCTGGTGGTATAGATAGGTCCAAGAGAATACTTCCGACGGGGTAGTCAGTCATCATTAAATCGTGGAAAATCTGGCTGCGATCCCCCTACCACTTTGTTCAAGGAAGTTTATCACATCACATGCACTCGGTCCCTAAGCATCGCATAGGAGATTTACGGACAAGTTACATGTCAGCGCTTTGGCCGGGGGGGAGAAACAGCCCGATCCACACCAGAATTTCCGGGATTACCCTGAGAACAAGTCGGAAGTTCAAAGACAAAAAAGCAAGTGATACAATTTCCTACATTACGGTTTTATAATCAGAGCCGAAAGCGTGGGCCCGCGAAAACCGCGAACGCTGTGGGTGGGTACAGTGTTGGGCACGGCACAACACTGGGTGGGTATGTAAGTCTAAGATATGAGTACCAGGGTCGCGGCCCCGTTTGACCCAGCTGCGAGAGGGTGGTTACGGAAAAGTGACCGGCGTAAGGCATAGTATGCATAGTGGTTCGCCATTATCGACCGAGGGGGTTGTAAAGAGGCTGGAAAAAAATAAAAATAAGCGCCCTCTCGCCCGATAGCCCTCCCTGAACGCATCACTTCAGTGAACTTGCGCAAGTGTTAAAAAGGCCGACGACGAGAGCATGCAGAGCGCCGGTAAGCACACCAAAGACGGTGCTTGGTGTCCCAGAAACCGAGGGCGAACCACTTGAAGATACCGCCAGAAGAGTGGTGCGACCGTGATAGGCGTAGAATGTGAGAGGGATTTTAATATTCGAGCCATTAATGTTGGGATGGCTTTCGTTCGAGCTCTGTGTTGTTGCTCGGCCATCAGCCTGGCCCACAATCAGATGCGGAGCGCGTTCGTCGGACGACAGAGGTTCGCAGAGAATCGCCGATGCACGACCGTGACGTCGACCAACGAGCGCGTGCATCAAGCTCTCTCACAAAGCGATCTCTGCGCTGACAAATCCCCAACGCCGGGAACGCCGACCGCAGAAGTCAATGACGCGTTATCGCGTGATAAGACAAGATGCGTATCGTTCGTCCCTCGCCCAACTCATCGCGCACTCTCGCGCATATAATATGTATATCGAACACTGGAGCGTGACAGCGCGGCGGCATCGGACGCGTTTCACCCGGAATGAGACAAACCTCCGACGGACGTTAACGTTCCAGATGCGAGTGGTGCACACCCCAGAACACAGTTTATTCATCAGCGCTTCCCGGTGGGTCCAACGAACACATATAAAAAGAGAGTGGGACATTCCCCTCTCCCCCTGAACTTATCAACGCTCTCCTCTTTACCTTCCCTTTCCACCCCCTTCACACACGAGCACCGCGAACCTAAAGTTTTGAAAATGGCCAAGGTCACAGTCAACGGAAAGGTCATCGCAGAGTCCAACAAGACTATCGTGGTCGAAAACAACCACTATTTCCCTCCAGACTCGGTCGATAAGACTCTCTTCTCTCCGTCCAAGACTAGGTGCGATCCCTCCTCTCCTATCTGTCCCGACGCTCGTCTTATCTTTTCACCTTCACAGCACCGTTTGTCCATGGAAAGGGTTCGTCCAGTCAGATCGCCCCCCACTCGTCATCTGATAACATCTCTTCACCAGAACCGCCGCGTATTACGACGCCGACGTGGAAGGAAAAAAGATCCAGGATATCGCCTGGTACTACCCTGATCCCAAAGAGAAGGCGACGAACATCAAGAACTACGTTGCATTCTACAAGGTAACGTCCAAGCACCCGGCTATCCAATCGCGGCCACTGATTCTCGCTTTCGCCGCCGGGTTTCAATAGAACAAGGTTCAGATCGTGACTTAGCGTGCCACGCACGACCGAGAATCGAAGATCCGATGGGAGAGTTTGCTTCAAAGGAGATAGTCTTCTTCATTTCCTTAATCTGTAACAATAACAATAAACGCCCAATTGTAATCTGGACAGAGTTCATGAGAAAGGTCCGAACTAACTCACGGATAAATACACTCACAATTTACGTCGCAATGACCAACGGTATCGAACGTCACGAGAACTACCGCCTGTCCCCATCGTATACCAACCCCGCCAATCCGTATCTGATCAAGAACGCAAACACACTCCCGGCCACCTGAGTCGCGCCCAAAACCTTCACAAGCTGCCTCTCCGTCATCGGCCCGAGTTTGATCAAGAACAGATTCAGGATGGTCAGATTCGTGGCTTCAAAGATCTGACCGCTCTTGGGGTGTTTTGTCAGACGTGTCAGTCCGAGGAGGGAAAGCAAGTGAAGGGTCGAAGATGTCCGCATGGATGGAGGACGCTCGAATGCGACGGTGGAAGGGTGGAGGAGGTTGGTTTCAGGGTCGAACCGTGGAACCCGATGTCGGGGGCAAGGGACCAGCCCAAAAAGTTGGGGACACGATAGGAGGAAGTTGAAGATCTGAGGCAGGAAGAACAGAAGCAGAGTCTTGGAGAAGTGCGCTTGGATGCCGACGACGGCAAACGCCATCCCGGTCAGGTAACAAAGCGTATCTCCTGGAAAAGCTCTCGCGGGGTACCTGCCCGCAACACCATGTCAACACAAAACTCCAGAACCAGAGGGTTCACGAGGCCCATACCAATTGTGATACAAAAACCCGGTGCAAACGCCCAACAACGGCAACATGAAGTAGAGGCTGAACAGATGTCTCTCCACAAGCACCCGACTACCATGAGCCATTCCCGCGCTCCACACGCCTCCAATCCTGATCTCGCTGCCGATCTCGCTCTGGTTCCCTAGCAGGTGCAGCGGAATCCTCCAGTCGATCGGCCAGGGAAGGTACAACAGGTCGTTGACGATAACCGAGATGGTGATGATGATGGCCTGTAACACCTCGGAACCGTTGATTCCAGCCAAAATGTTGATGCTGTTCGTGGAAAATGTGGACAGGAGAGACATGTAGAGATAATACAGCGGACCTAGATGTCGTCAAAATCGATGAGGGGGCTCTCACAACCTGAACAACACACCGAGATTGATAAGGGAGCCTATGAGTGGACGAAGCGGTTTAGGAACCACCACGTTCGTGTTACCCCGCTCGGCAAAATAGACGATCAAGAGTGGGATCGAGGCGATGATTGGGACGGGTAACTTGTGCCTCCATCGAATGTCAAAGACGTCGTCGAGAAATCCGAGGAGGGTGGCCATCATCAACGAGATGATGGAAGAGAGGTATACCGAGAGCTACGGGCAAGAGTTAGGCTTTCAATCAAAAGACGTTTATTGAGGAAACGGACTTGGTGATGGGGGAATTCGTCGATGGCGAGACCGTGCACGGATTTCTGCTGGCTGCTGAATCGATCGGCAAAGACATTGGAAAAGGCGAAGGGGATGAAAAGGATGAGAGATAGCAGGTATACCGAAGCGCACACGAGACCCTGGCTTTCTGGGCTTGGGAAGGGATTCCGTCAGGATCACGAAAAAGGTGTTCGACAGTGGGACGTACATCGGAGTGGAATAGGTCTTGAGCAGATCTCGTCCTTTGAGATTCGCTTGAACGAAACGTGGACCAAGAGCGGGAACCAGATACAAGGTCGTGACGAAAGCGAGGATGGAGAATCCAGAGGAAGTGTAGAGCGCTGGGACGGAGGGCACTGGGTCGAGGAACGGTCTGAGGATGAACCAGAGCGCGATTGGGACCAAGACTCCCAGCAGGAAGAATCCAGAGAGCGGGCGAGGTTTTAGGCCGTCTACCATCGTTTATTCGGTGAGGTGAGTGAGCATAATGTGGGGGTGAAACGTGTCCGTATCAGACGCGTGGGAGACACAGGTGAAGGCACGCCTGGCTTTCTCTTCCGACGATCATGTCCGCGCTGGCTCGAACACTTCGTCGATGTTATTCCACCCGTCTACCGACTAGACCTCCGTCCAGGGTCCCGGACCCTCTAGCTGACGTTCCAAAGCTTACGCTCGAGGACAACGTGACGTTCATCCACCGCCCTCCTCCAACGATGCCCTCGCCCGAATCATTCACCACCTCCCCTTCCTCCCCCCTCCTCCGTCCACCCGCCCAGCCACAGAGCACCACAAATCCATTCACGGACCCTTCGTTGCCACCCGTCTCCCGGCCTTCGCTCATCCCAAAGAAACAATACCCCCAATTGACAGACCAAGCGATCCGGTCCATGAGAGACCTCCGTCATTCGAACCCCGCCAAGTGGACCTGTACAAAACTCGCAGCCAAATTCAACTGCGCTCCCGGCTTCGTTTCTCTCGTGGCGGGATTGAAGAGCGGGGTCTGGAAGCAGCGGGTCAGGAACACTGCCGACCTGCATCAGCGCGAGAGGGACAAGTGGGGCGAGAAGAAGGCGTTGGCTCACAAAATCAGGGCCAAGAAGAGGGAGTTTTGGTAGACGTGAGTCGAATTCTTTGACCCGTGTTCTCGTGTTGACACGCTCTCTCTTTCAGTTTATTAATTTTTTGTGCTAATAATGCACCCTAATCCAACCCAGTCTCTTCGTGTTACCCATCGTCCCCACCATTCTGCCATTTGAGCGTCAACAGAACACAAGAACCAGGTACCCGTGTAGCCCCTGACTTTCGACTTCGTTCAATGCTCCACCCTTGGTTAGGAACCCACATGACCCCTCTTCTTGCAGTAACCCCATGCTATGAACGACCTGTGGCTAAACAGACAGATGATACGTGAAGCACGGGAGAGTCTCTTTCGCAAGCGGTGGAAGCGGGCTACTGAATAAATACAGTAGACCGTCGAACAACAATATCGCTCTCGCATAGGGTGAGAGTAGAGCATCCCCACGTCGAGAATGCCACCAGGACCCCAAATTGCGCTTGCCAGTACTCTTCGATCCTGCTCGTTCCATTTTGCAAGCACTTTTGTTGATTCCGTTTCATCCCCCAAACAACGGTGCCCTCCGAAAGGGAGACCATGGTGTCCACCAGTAGGGGGGATGCCGTAGACCCATCTCTCCAGTGCGCAACAGCCTAACACACCATGCAAGTTTTGAATCTCACAATTTCTGTTGTCGGGGCAGCCTTTGATTGTCAGTGGTGTACCCTGAACTTTTGCCATTACTTTCCTCAATCCTCTCCCTTGGCCCCTTCTATCAAGGAACCGAGAGTGCACCGGAACTCAAGCACTTGCAGGTCGTTCTCAACCCCAGCTTCATCCAGTGATTTGCATGGAATTGATGGTGATGATGGCTGGGTATGCGAGCACTTTTGGTCAATTCAAAGTATTGTACACAGTATAATGCAAAATTGAGATAAAGGTATAGGAGGGACAGAAACACTCAAAGGTACACTTCTAGCTTCAATATGATGGGCTCTAGTAGGTACTCATTCCATACCACCAGAATATTTCTACCCCACCTCACTTGTAACTTTGTGTTTGGTCGCCAATGATGAGGTAACCATAAGAGATGCTTTCCACTGGAGGAGAGTATTCTTCCATCATCTGTGAGTTGATAGCCACAAGGAGAGTGCCAGGGGAAACCATCCTGTGGTGTTCTCCAGGTTCCAACTTTCTGTAGCTTAAGGCCATTGGATCCACCTTCTTCAACAATTGTCCACTGGTCCACTACACCATCGTATCTTGAAATCCAGACCCCACAGCTATCTGGAGTAAATCCTGTTATCCACCCTTCTGACCTGGCAACTGCAAGCTTTTCCCCATTGTGCATATTATAAACACACAGGCTTTCTTCTGATTCCCGTAAAGATGCAATGGCAAGATAGTCAAGGTTGGGTGCCACAGATGCCCGTAGATATTCAACATGTCCTGAGTTTTGGAAAGCAACTGTATGAGCCCTATCAGCACTGAAATCACCATCCCTTCCAGGTAAGTTCCAAGTGACAATCTTTCCATCACCAATGACAATGATTTTATCCTTTGTAATCTTCACACCACAAATCACTGTATCTGCATCAATGACCAACCAAGGAGCACCAGACTTCATGGCAAAGATAGTAACTGTATGGCTTGTCCTCTGTGCAACTGCAATGAGTGATTCATCAGCAGATAAGTCTACAAGGAAATCTTCATGGTCACATGAAGCTTGTGTAGAAACACCAGAGAAGGAGGTAGAAGATTTTGCTATGTGCCACAGCTGAATGGCTTTTCCATAAGATGTAATTGAGATCACTGACTCCCCATCTGGGGAAACTAGTGGGAAGTTCCAGATACCCCTGGACACAAGCTTTTGATGAGGAAGATAACCACTAGGAGATTTCCTCCACAGATACAATTCTGTTCCCTCAGTTCCACAAATGAAAAAAAGTCCACTTGAGGAAAAGGACATTATTCGGGGCTTCTCAACATCAACATGATTTAGGAGGACCTTGTGGTTCTGAGCATCCCATACTATCACTCTGCCCTCAACAATAAATGCAAGCCAGGAGAGTGTGGGGAGCAGAACAAGACTGCTGGAGGAGAAATCCTCTGGGGTGGACAAAGAGGCAACTCTTGTTGGTGTATGAGCTGGGGTGAAGCCGACTTGCCATATGGAAATAGACCCTGAATTGACAGTGGCAAATCGAAGACATTCACCATAGGTCCAAATGGTACCAACAGCAGGTTCTTGAACTTGATGGGAAGATATGCAGGTATTGGAAAGAATATTGTAGGTCATGATGGTTTTCTGAAATAGAACCCCAAGCATTGTTCCACAGTCAGAAAATGACATTGACTTGCAATTACCAGCTTTTTCTGTGCTGATTTCACCAATCACACCACCTGTCTTAAGGTCCCAAGTGACAATGCAGTCCTCTGTCCAAGAGTGACCTGCTAATAAATGGCCATCTGAGGAGAAAACAATCTCCTCCCAGTCTCTTCCTCTGCTCTTGGGGTAAACAGTGTAGAGTTGTTTGAGAGTCACTGCATCCAGAATCACTATTTTAGGGGAGGAATAGAAAACAACTGCAATGAACCTGCTGCAAGGTGACCACCCACCGGCACGAATGAATTCTGGAAAACTTGCATTGGCAATGCTTGGATCCCACAAGTCTGGGACTCCACAAGTGACTTTTGCCAGTGGATCAACTTGTGATCTATAGTATCTTTGCACAAGAGATCCCTTGGGGGATAGAGGAAGGGCAGAGTGGTAGATGTGGGGAGCAGATGTGCTGATAACCTCAAAAAACCCCATGACAAATCTAAAGCAGTCATTGGCAAGGTCAAGAAGTGATGTGTCCTGGTTCAAGTCAGCAGATGTTTGCAATGTACTAAACATAAGAATTCAGCTCACCTCTGACCACTCTCCAACAAATTTTAGTGCATCAACTGCATTCCTCAAAGCACCAAGGACACTCAGCACTTCCAACCAATACAAGAACTTCTTCTCAAGGAAGCAATAGAGAGCAGAAGTGATTTCATCCCTTTTTGTTGTAGGCTCATTGACAAGGTGCTTGTGCCAGAACCTGCATGCATATTGTAAACCCTGGCTGATGTACTTGTCTGCCCTCTCCTGCAAGTCTTCTACCTGAGAGTTGTTAACAGCCTCTGGGAGTTGACACATATTCTTTTCTAGTGTGTTGTTCATAAGAGTCAAGCAAGGGACCAAAAGGCCCAGGTGATGGGAGGGAGAGATGCAAAGCTTCTGGTTGGTACAGCGGGTGGGATTGGTGATAAAGTCAGGAAAGGATTTATGGAATGGTCGGACAGGTTTACTGATGTCTTCATGAAGGATAAGGAGGGAGTGGATTGATGACAAGATGGGAGTCACATCCTCAGGATCAACTCCAAGGAGTGTAGCAATGGCAGATGGAGAGAGGGGATTGGCAGCAAGGACAATGGCAGCAAGTACAGAGTGGACTTTGGGATCATCTTCAGCACCATCACTCTTGAATGCTCCCTGAAGAATCAACCTATACAGTGAATCTAGGGATGTGTTTTCTTCAAACTCGGTTCCCCCTACATGAACACTGCCCCCTGCAGACTGCAAAAGGAGATCCAGCCGTTTTTTGGGGGGATAATTCTGGCTATCAATGAATTTGACTGTTGCCACAGCATAAACAAACAGCCCTGCTGCCCTCTCACAAAGGAGGTCCATCTGTTCCTTGGCAGGCCAGTGATCTAGCCCAGGATGATGATAGGCAAGTTCCAGGAAGCTCTCCTTGAAGAATTGTCTGATATCGCTGTTGACTTGATCTGGCTTGACCTCATGGAGAAGGAAGATATCTGTTGCTCTTGTCAAAAGGGGGAGGTGGAAGCCTTTCCGGATACGTGGTTCTGGGCGGCCAGTAAGGAAGAATTTGACCTTTGGCACCTGGAGTACAAATTGTGCAAGGACAGAAAGGATTGCTGAGGTGGACTCCTTGTCCTTACATTCATCCAGGGCATCAATGACAATGATGGTTGAGATGGAGGTCTCCTTGAGTGGCTGCACAATCAGCTTGTCCATTTGGTTGGAGAGAGAATCGTGGGCAACATCTGGATCTGAGTCTACAAGCGAGACAAAGATTGATCGGAATTTGGTGTACCTCCGGGCCAGCTGGACAGCGATGGTGGGAAAGATGAAGTGAAGGTTGCTCCGGTCCTCAAAGTCTCGTGAGCAGAAGAAGGAGGCACCAAGCTGTCCCTCTGCAAACATCCGCTCTGCAATTGTCTGTGCAATGGTGCTCTTTCCTGTCCCAGCCAAGCCATTCAACCAATAGACAGGCAACTTGGTGAAGTCCCTTGCCCATAGCTCAATCTGGTCCAGCACCATTCTGCGGGTTCCCTTCAAACATCCTTTGCGACCTTCACGTTGGTACCCGGCCCCTGGTGCACGGC
This sequence comes from Thelephora terrestris, assembly GCA_015956445.1. Taxonomy (NCBI): domain Eukaryota; kingdom Fungi; phylum Basidiomycota; class Agaricomycetes; order Thelephorales; family Thelephoraceae; genus Thelephora; species Thelephora terrestris. The sequence goes on along the minus strand of WIUZ02000019.1, from coordinate 511,179 downwards.
GGAAGTTATTGAGGATCACCTTCTCAGCTGTAGAAGTCTCATGTCAGGGTCCTGCCGTTAGAGGTGGAATGTGGTCTGACCTGCATCCTGTTTAGAGAAGTCAATGCTCTGCTCAGAGACAAGATTCACCCATGTGGATACTCACAATCAACTTGCACCCTTGGTCGTAAATTGCCATTTGTTGCACCATCTGCAGTCATTGTCAACATTGAGATTAGTGCTGAGGTCGCAAACAAACCTGGTAGTCATTGATAGCCTCCCGCAAATCTTCGAGGAGCCCAGAAACATCTTCATTGTCCTTGACATGATCGGCAACACGCAAGATTAAAGACTTCTGGGGAAACAGTCGCAATGTTTCTTCGATGGACTTGAATTTTCTGAGAAGCTATGAGTGTTTGGGTTGAATGGAAATTGGTTCCATCCACACACATTTGTAGTTCTTTGCGGCGTTTTTTTTCGGCATCGTCATCAATGGGCTTCTTGAAAACCTCCTCCAGCGCAGCGACGCGTGAACGGAGGGATTCAACTTTGTCCATGACAGCAGCAGTGCCCTGGATATAGATTGGTCAGAATGATTTTCCGAAGGAGGGCGGTGGACGAGCCTGGTATTGGGCATAGACGGCGGAGATGGTCGCTAGGGTGGCTTTGAGGGGGCTGAAAGCTTCGGCAGCGCCCATGGCAATGTCGGCTGCAATCCCAACAACCCCGATGGCCCTGTCCTTCCAGTCTCTTATCGCGACTGGCAGACTTCAGCACGCTTAGAAGACAGCGAGAGAATCGGCGCTCACCCCTAGATTCACCCGACTGAACAGTCTCCTGGGCGTTTCCGTCAGGGTGAACGCTTTGAGTCCCGACTGCAGCAGGTGGTGTCGCTCGATCTTGATTCTCCCCCTCCTTTTGAATTCCTGGCTCCCTCTGACCGACGGGGGAGAGATCGCGGGCGATCAGACCGGATCGTTCGTTCGGTGCGTCCAAGGGCACTTGTCTTTCGTGTTCTGGATCGTGTGTCGTTATCAGGATCGCAGGCGTCGGCCTTATCAGTCGCAGCAGGATGCACTCACGCGTAATAGTATCCTCAAATCCGGGAGTCGCAGGCAATACATCCGATGGTTCGGGCTGCCGATTCACGATGCCTCGATTTACAATTCTGTATCCTCTCCCACCGTTTGACCCTGGTGGGGTGATCAGATAGACATCATCGGGCTATGAACGGAACACACCTTTGGGCCCAATGTCTGGGCTTAGATCCGCACCAATGCCGAGAGGTCCTGCGGCGATGTAGGCGGGGATGAAGAAAGCAAGGGTTTGAGATGGTTGGAAAGATTTCTTGGATCTTTTGTACCACGGCATTGTTGTGCAGACGTTCAGGATGAAGTGCCTGCAGCGCCGACCACGTGCCTTGATGCGGTTGGTTGAGCGCGGGGATTCAGCCACATTTGCTGGACGTCGTTTACGGAACGAACAATGCAAGATACAGATTATAAAGTTGGCGACTGGTACTAGTTTCGCATTTATCTACACGACCGGGACGATTGCAGCCCATGAAATTCGCCCTAGGTACAGCAAAACCTGAGTTGATGAACGTCGGTCGGGATTACAGCCAGAATTTAACCGCACGGCGGGGCTAGAAATCATCCACGGTCAATGGTGCGGGCCAAGCTTCGGAAATGTTCCGAGAGAGCGCGAGCTGGTGCAATATCAGTCCATGACCATCACGCCCGAATAGCATTTGATCGGATTGGCGTAGTTGATGGGATGAGAGCGTGGAAGGCAAGTCTGTCGATGACGAATGGCATAGGTAGAAAGCTCGTATGTGGGAGCTGCCGGTGTTCAGCGGATATATCGAAGGGACAATCGCGAGTTCTGGAGACGCACATGCGGAAAATTCCTACCCCGAGTGGATCACGGCTCAGATGCACCAACCTCCGGGTTGGTCCTACTAGTACTATCGCATTTGACGGCAGGCGCTGTCATCGTGAGGCAACGCGGTGTGACTAGCAGTATCAAACTCGCATGAGGATGGAAGAACGGAGCGTTAAGTGGGGCGCAGAAGAAGGGAGGCCGACGTTGTCTTCAATCCCTCATGACGAAAACTCGGGAAATGGTGGAAGAATCATCGCAGATTGATTTCGGCAGAGGGGGTGAGGTAAATCGCCCAAACGAAGCTGCTGGCATATATTCGGGGGGGATGGGACTGCCCGGTTTCAAAGACGGAGGTGTGTAAACGAAGAAGGCGTTGTGAGTTCCCCTCATCATCACCCCGCAGCTTCGCAGCAGCCGATCGAGTTTTCCCTGAGTCAGCTCTTCGTACCACATCACATGGGGGAGACAGCCATCAACGTTCCAACTGCGTATAATCTTCAATTCGTCTCCAAACCTTCCTAACCGCGTCTCTCTCTCAGACTCAATACTCGAGAGATTGCCAACCCTCTTTCTACACCTCCTTGGACCGACCAATACCGCTCTCGTCTAGTACTAATTCCAACGCGAATGTGACCGCGACTTCGCGAAGGAACACGGGGAGATTTGGACACCCTCATCTTTGTGAGTCTTCTGGGCAGACGGGCAGGTTTGTTCTTCGCCCGGGTCACATCCGCTCTCAATGTCAACAATGAGACCCAGCTCCAGTTGCATTTCACCCAACCCAGCGAGACCGAGTTTACAATTATCAGCAACATCTCTCGCGGGCACCCCCTAGCCCGCCTCAATCCCGTCTTGCCTCAGTGAACTAGCTTCGATCCCACCATCGTCCGCGGTGAAGCTATCCTTTATTAAAGTTTGGTCGTCTCCCTTCCTGCCGCGTTCATCGCTGTCCTGTGTGAGCGGGGGCTTACCGACACCCGTAACTCCATGGTCGAGACACCCAAGGATGACGGAGGGTTGATCTCAATAATCAAAGAATGCGTGGTGGTGCCTCGACCTCGCGGGTGAATGGTTGCCAGTTGTACCTTCGAAACACACACCCTTACCCGTGCAGCTTCGCGCATCTTCGCTCTGCGGCGTTCCTTCGTACGCCCTCTTGCGAAAGCGCCTGCGACGATATGTTCGAGATGTACTTCGCGAAGATACAAAAAATGTACTCGGATGTATCTGGCGAATGTTGAACGTTGACGGAGCGATGGAAACACATATGACAGCAATCGGAGTCCGACTCGATGGGTGCTCGACGTGGAAAAACTCTAGCACGACGTGCTTGACCTCGTCTCCCAACCCACGCTGGGGATCTTCCCGCTGTAGAATTTCTGTAATCATGGGGCTTGACCGAAGCATGATCTACGCACGATTTTCCCGCGCTACTGATCTAGAGACGGATGGACTTTTGGCCAGAGATCTGGGACGCGAGCCATTCAATGGAGCTCAAGGTACTTGTTTTTGCTGACAAAGGGGATCGTGTGCTGCCTCAGAATAGAGACTTCTCCCTCCCATGCAATCCGCGCGCACGCACTGCGCTCTAGAGCATCCTTTGTCCTTGAAGCCGCAGGACCTGCGTAATCCGGGGACCTCGCGTTCCTCCAGCTGGGTGCACAACTCTGCCGATAGGAAGTTCGCTCGGGGCAGCCGGTATAAAGAATCGCGGTGTCGAGACGATTGCGCGTCCGTTCGGCTCGTGAGGAGCATCTGAGAGGCCAGGGTCTCAAAAGGTGCGATTGAACATTGACGATGGTGTGTTGCGCATCTCATGCAAATTTCCGAGTTCATTTCCTAGTCGACTAAAATTGCTCATCTCTCCTCCACACTCAATGACGAGGGGCTAGGCTGCACAGTCCGAGTATGTATCAATGCAAGAGATCGGTCTTCCATCCTTGTAGCAGGTGGGTCACACAACACTCGACTGGTTCACGTGTATTGTTGATAAGTGCGTACAAATAATTCAGATACATAGCCCTAAGAGGGCACTTCGCGAAGGAGGGGGCCTAATTCTTCTGAAGGCTGGTTCTGGTCGCATAGATCTTCTTAACCGACTCCCTCTCGGTCAGTTCTTTGTGCCACCTGTTCGACCGTCAGTTCGATCCCATCCGCATCGAACTAGAACCGCATCGCTCACCTCGTGAGAGCGGGGTAGTCCTTCTCGATGTCGAGGTCGGGGACCAACGACGAATTCACGACTCCGGAGTTCCAGGGAATAAAGGACAGATCGGCGATGGTCACCTTATCCCCAACCAGATACGTCTGCTTCGAAAGCACGCTATCTAACACCCCGAACACCCGCTTGATCTCGTTGTTGTACCTCTCGATCGCACTGGGGATTTTCTCGGCGTGGAACTTCTGGAACCACGACGCTTGACCAAAGTATGGGCTGTCTCGCTGCATTAGAGAGAGGTTTTACACGTCAACGGAAGAGGCATGCATACCCCTGACCTGAGACCTGGAAGGCCAGCCATTGGAGTTCGATGTACTTGTCCTGACCGGTGCTTGAAACCTTGTGATTCTTATCGTACTTGTCAACCAAGTATTCCAATATCGCGAGGGTCTCCCTGGTTTTCGATGAGCCCTCGTCCAACGGCAATAACTGCGGCAAAAGCTTACCAAACGACGAAGTCGTTGTTGCGGTGGTCGATGATGGCGGGGATGCGACCGTTAGGGTTGACCTTCAAGTACTCTGGCGCCTTGTGCTCTTTTTTGCTGAAGTCGAGGTACACAGATTCGTACGTCAACCCCAGTTCTTCAAGGACGATGGCGATTTTCCTGAGGATCAGATTGGCTGTCAGACGGTCGTTGAAGCTAGCGAGAAGCAGGTGAGAACTTGCCAGCCATTGGGACCACCGATGTGGGTGTACAGGGTGAATTGTTTTCCGTGAGACATTACAAGCTCGCTAAAGGTCTAACTTGAGAAGATTCGCTGAGATAGTTGAGAGGGTGGACTTGTTGTTTGCTTTCTCCCCTCGCTCTGGTACTTATACCCTATGAGCGCTCGTGAGTTTGTCATTCCATTTACGCACGACGTTCTCACATGTATCACGCATTGGTCACCTGTGGTGTACGTAGATCCCCTTTGTCCGATTAGGATCAAGGTTTTCTCAGGTAGATCACACTGCAGGCCCGCTCCTGGATTGACGTGTGGCCAGTATGACACGCCACATACAACTATCATCATGGAGCGACGTGCTCGCCAGGGGCAGAGGCAGAACTTTCCAGTCCCTACAGCCTGAGAGCGTGTCTCACTCGCTATGAGTTGCACAGGACTCCTGACACATATTGACTACGTGTCCGCTATTAAAATATTGATCTTCCATATCCATTGCGTGCGATCGAATGTTCATGATTACTCATTGAGAGGATGACTGAGGCGCAGTTTCTTACAAACAAACGAGGAACGCAAATAAACGGGAACCAGTGGGTGAACGGTGTACCTTTGTCATAGTGTACACGAAATCCAATGTGTTGACCTTTGGCGAAGAAGACGCTCCGATCGCGACTGGGAGCTGAGACTGAATCTGGTGAGCTGACCCACTCTCGAGGAGTCTGTTGGTTGCATGTACTTATGTGGCGTGGGAGAGGGTGACAAGATTTCGTAAAACCGTTTTGTCAACATATTTTACATTGAAGGTGATATTCAATTGTGTCCTCGATGAATGTGAAGCCTTGGCAGGGCCCCGTGTACAGGCGAGCAGCGTGGCGGGGGGTCATGTACATTGGCACATATCACTCCGACGCTCTTGGTTGTTTCTGTCGCATGCCCGGAACCACTGAAGTAATATGATCCGACCCGCTGAGTCCCAACAGAAATTCATTCTGCCCTACTACCGACTCCTCGTCAACGTTATGCACCAAGTCGACGTCTCGTTACCTGGCCCTGGCAGGTCAGAAACACGCACGCGAATACGAATCGTGTCAAGGTACACAGGTTATCTGTGCTCCTTATAGATCGTGCCTGGTAGGTGTACCTAGTGTCACGGAAAATCGCAGCAAGGGTGTTGAAGAAAAGGGAACAACATACAACAAGAGTCGGAAAACAAGAGCGGCAGTGAGTCAACTATGTACTAAACAGAAAATTTCAACAAGAAATCAAGGTCGTGTAGAGATTTGGGAACGGGGATGAGTCGATGGAAAGCCCTGCTACCACCCCCACCGTCCGTTCACACTAAGTGTCCGTGTTCCAAGTACTTCATAATTTTACCATTTACCTGCGAGCCGTCCTCCAGCCCAAACTAGGCAACCACCGCCAACGGGGATGAGAAGCATCCAAGCACCGATGTCCCACACCAGCCTCTGGTATAGACGGCGCCTCTGTAAAAGGCGTTCTTTTCGTTGCAGTAAGGGATCATGCATGGCTGCAACCGGGCTCTGTGAAGTTCCGCGTTGGTTGTGTTTGGTATGAATGGTTTGGCTGGACAAATAATCAAGAAAAAATGAAAAACATAGCAATCACCAGTGGTCATGTGTGTTCATGAGTGAGCGCACATGATCATGAGTGTTCATCGATGACCACTCATGATCACTAGTGACTGCCAGTGGAAACGAGTGATAGAAAGTGACAAGGGGTGGGCATGGGTGATGGTCATCACTGTCAGTCACTGCTTGTCACGGTGTTGATCGGTGATCATGGGTGACAGCGAGTGAGAGAGAAATGTAGATTCTCTCCTCATCGCTCACTGTCACTTGCCATTACTTGCCATCACTTTCCCTCACTCGATGCTTTTAAAGGAATAATTCTGGTCCATCACCCAGTGTAACTCACCGTCACTAGCTGTCACTCTTTACTGCAACGCCCACTGTAGTCACCACCCGCCTTACAAAAAAGAAGGCAAGATCCTTGGCCATAGAAAATCCGGATCCCTTTGCTCCAGTCCCACCAGCCCCAACTCTTGGACAACCCCATGGGAAGGATGTCATGCCAGTCACAGTCTGGTGCGTGAGCATCGTTGACTGACAGGTTTTTCTCCACTTCTGCCGAGTCTCAGATGGCCTTGGAAAAGGGCACACCTTCACCTCCGGTTCGTCACCTCACAGGAACGAGTGGGTTGTCGACTTGCTCTGATCCATGTTTGCTGTGTCCAATCATCTGAGGCTGAATTGAGATCATACTGTGTGTCCGTCAGCTTCCTGATTCCTAACATGGCTGGTGCGGCCTGGAAAGCTAAGGGGCACAACATATACGTCCCTTCACTGTTTTGGGGTCTGTGTCAGTGGTGACAACGGCTAACAGAAGGAATTATATAAAGGAGAAGTGTTTCGATGCCAGATTCCCCATCCCCCTACTCTCAGAAATAACCATGGATCCCCATCCACTTCCTAGAGGCAAGGCTTGCTTGCCATGCAGGTGCATATGCTTCCAAAGGAGTGTGGTGCCTGATCGCTGACGCATGCACCCAGATATCGCCGAACAGTCTGTATTTTTCTTCAATATGATTGAGATCACGCCAAAACTTATTTGGGCGTAATACAGAAATGCGATGGCGTGAAACCCACATGCTCTCGCTGCAAAGAGAAAGGTCCTCTGTGTCAATATAGCGAGGAGAAAAGTGGTCAAGAACCGCAACAAGAGGTTGTGTCTCTTGAATCCCAGGTTCGAGAAGCGGAACTTCGGAGACTCAACGTAGACCATGTAAGTCAGGATCTTCGTGAAAAACCCTTGAAGCTATCCCACCGCCCACCAGAGTGCAGTCATATACCTCGACGAAAACATCCTCTCCCTTTTCTCTGAAAGCCCTATCGTTTTTGGGTTTGGCACGTTCCTCCCCAAGCAATCCCACTTTCCTAATCCCTTTCGGTCCAACCATATCCTCAACTCAGCTTCCGTGTGTTCCCTCTTTCGCTGCGGTGAATCTCAGCCGCACGTCACTCCTCCACCTCTTCTCCGCGAGCACGCGGTCTGCGTGAGAGGGGAATGTTGGATCTAGTACTTCTTTAGGGTTGGTGGAGACGAAGTCCCTCCAACTTTGGAGGCTTCCACCTCTTCGCAAACAGCGCAGATGGCCTCAGAATCTTTTTTGAGGTCTTCAATGCAAAGTTCCATCTGTCTCATAGTAGGCGCCCTCCCCGTGGCCCCTTGGTAGATATATTCTAAGGAGTGCGGGTTCCTGAAGGTTGAGGCGCGCCTTGAGTACGAGAATTGGATTGGACTTATTTATTTCCCCTGTTCCACACGTTCACAGCCGTCAGACAGCATTTCGGTTGTGTCGGTGGGTGTCGGGGACCTTGGTAAACCTCCGCGAGTACCTGTAAACACAATATGAGAGTCCAGCAGGACAACGGGATAGCTGTAAACTCGCCTCTGGGACTTGTCACTTGGCAGTTCATCCGTCTACTTTACCGCCCCGTAAGCGCCAATCTGAGAGCTGTCATCCGAACATATCACCCTATCCCTCTCTTTGGGATTAATTGGGGGAACGGCAGGCGATGTTTCAAGTACTCGAGGCAGAGGTTGAGAACGGGGTGTTCGTGAGTACAGGGAGTGGCGTGGATACAATGTATGTTATGACGTTCGTTCCAGATTTATGTTCCAGCATAGATACAAACATGTTGTAGGTACGTGTAGATGGAACAAATGAAAGAAAAAAACTGCCTTCAGGTCCAACCCCGCCACGCCGAGGGACTGCGAGCCAGATCCTGGACAGAGACGTCAACGGGAGGGCCTCGTCATGAACTGTAAAATGGATTTGCGAATCAGTACATCAATATTGGTCGAGAAGGAATGGGACGAACTTGAGGATGGCTTCTGTCAGGGTTGTAGGCCTGCTTACTGTTTGTGGGGCGCTAGAGGATTAGCAGATGGATGGGGAGAGTCGGGTCTGGTCTTGAAGGGGGTTCCGGGCGTGGAGGTGAGAGGAGGAGGAATATCAAGAGAGAGAGGTGACTCTGTCTGATATGGGTGGACGGGCGAGTGATAGTCTTGGCAGAACCGATTGAGTTGCTGCACAAACGGTTCGAAGTCTTGGTCGCTAAGACGTTCGAAATTGACGAGATATTCTATAACCGAATAAGGTAATTCAGTTGGAATTTCCCACCAGAGAACGATGATAGCAGGGGAATGGGTGTGGATGTTTGTAGTCAGATGAACACGCGGAGAAGGGAAGTAAAAGGCTGGACTGATACTGAAATAAACGGTAGCAAGGACGCTTTCCGTGAGATCCGAATTCCAGAGGAATTGGTGATCTGCTCCCAAGAGAAAAGGAGGAGTGGTGACTCCGGTGTCAAGAGCTGCGAAGGGTCGATAATAAGGAAAATGGGTGAGTAAACCGGCTGTTCGGTTTACTTGGAGACTCCTGATGAGTTTATACTCCCAGATAGACCTCCTGGCGTCAGGAACGTCTGGTCGTTGGACTGGACTAGTAGAGGGGAAAGGATTTGGGGGACTAAACATACACTGGCAGGAGAATTCCTGCTTAAAGGGGTTAGAGGGAGTAAGACGTGAGGAGAATTCCTCAGCTTACTTTGTTTATTCAAGTTGTGGGTAGAGGAGTACAGAAGAGATTGAGAATGGGGAAAAGAAGGGGCGAACGCTCTTCCTTATATACCCAATCCTCTACAGGAGTCATTATTCTACAACGAGGCAAACAAGGGTCAACATGGTCTGTGCGTAGTTTAGGGTAGGGTAGATGAGTCAGAACGAGGGGACTTAGGACGACGGATAATAATTACTCATACGGGAACAGTAGGGGCGCGAGTTGATGGAAGCATTCGGGGATTTCTCGTGTTCGATGGGGATTTCTCTGGATCAATGGTAGTAATAGAAGCGTGGTGGGGATTTCCTGTGATCGATGGGGATTTCTCTCGTTTCATGGTGGTAATTGAAGACTGATGGGGATTTCTCATGATCGGTGGGGATTTCTCTGTTTTGATGGGATCGCGATTGGGGCTGAGGGTTCGTTTATCCTAATTGGGACTTTAATGGATAATAGGTTATTGTTTTCCTTTTGCGGTTCCCTTTTGAGTCAGGATGTATTTAAGTCAGGGGAATTATTGACCGTTCCCCTCATCGTCTCTTTTCCACTCCCACCAAACACCAGTACTACTTCTTCCAACCACCCATACTACTATGTCTTCCTTCGCTGCCAACAACGCCGTGCTCAACGCTGCCGCCACCCCTTTCACCCCGTCTTTCGAGACGGATGCTCCTTACGTCGTGGAGCAGCATCTGTATGACTCCCCCGCCAATATTGCCCACGACAACCAGGTTGCCGTTGATTTCCTCACCGCCCACAACGCCCCCGCCGAGTTTTGGGAACAGGCTGGTTACGAAGACCCTAGGCTTTCCGGACCTGTGGTCCGGGCTCAGCACCCTGGAGCCGTCCTTTTGTTGGACGCCATGGAGAGGGAGAGGGAGGATCGGATTGCGAAATTGGAGAAACGGGTGGACCTCATGTACGTCATCATGAACGGTTTGAATGATGACTTCTCTCACTTTGCTTTGGAACATTGGGGACCTTTCCAGGTGTCTCTCTTCCGATATTTCGGACACCAATGTCGGGGAGCTTATTGCACCGACCCCCCTTGCAAGTCCCCAGTCATTCCTTCGCCACCACCAGGATCAGGGCATTCCTCTCCCTCCATCCCCTCCCTGGAGTCCTGCCCCAGTTCGCCAGATGGTGGAGAGGTCCCAGAGGAAGAAGACCCGCAAGAGTCCGATGACTCGTTCTGGTCAACGTTGTCGTCCCTCCGACAAGTCACGACAGGTGAAGATGAAGTTGAAGGTGGAAGTGGCGGGTCTCCAAGACCGCTATGGGTTCTCCTTAGTGAGCGGGGCCTTGCTGGACGTGCGACGAGAGATGTATGATAGCCTTTCTCATGATGTGTTGGGGTGTAGGGAATGTTGGCAGGATCCGGCGACGCGAGCGTGGTCTTACTGTCCGGAGAGTATTCATAATCCTCATCACTTCGCTCATCGTTGCCCCTTCCCTCAGAACTGTTCGTGCGATATCGACCCGTTTATTCTTGTTTGAGTTTGTAGTTCCTTTTCCCCATCCTTGTATTATTACTACTGCGAATGAGACCAATGTCTTGAATTACTTGTGTGATCTTGGCCACTATGTCACGCGTTCGTGACAGCTTCAGGAAGCTGGAACAGATACCCCCGATTGCTTCGAGAGGTCAAACTTGTCATCGCGGTCAATCTGCTTCGCCAGATGTTGCTGGAAAACAAGAGGAAGAGAGGAACGCAGCCCCATTGCGCCAATGGGGAGGATGGAGGAGTATTCTGCCTGTGCAAATCAATGAGCCTTGGTGTTGATGAAACTCTCGACGCCAGAGCTTATTGGTTTGCACAGGAAGAGTTTTGTGCATGATGGATTTTCGGACGGGGTGGTGGTCAAGGGGGTCAACACTATCTACAGTGAGGTGCACTTGGTCAATCGCAAGATAACGAAAAGATACTCAACTGACAAATCGCTCGCACACCCATCAGGAACTGCACTGGCTTGGAATCGAGCAACCTTGAACCCTTGCGCCAACTTCAAAAAGAGGAGCTGTTCTTTCGATGCATAGAATACTCCTTGTCGATCTTGGGGGAAGAACAGGTGAACCCAGATATGAGACACTCGGATTACGCACCAATCTCTTGACCCCCCCCCCCCCCCCCCCCCCCGGCAAGGCCAAACTCGACATCGTGGCAAATTGGCAACCAGTAAACACCGCTGGGGAATGGGATGGAGCATGGCACTCAGCTTCCTGACTCTGCGCGGCACCGATGGGGAAGGACGAAGGGAGGAGCAATATGTTGTTGAAAAAATTCTGATGTTGTAGTCCGAGGATTCCCACGATCGCTCCTCTTACAAAATAATGTCCAATTGGAGACGCAATACATGTGTTACAGCTATTGTGATACTACAGATGTGCCTATATCAGCTCTAGAAGGCAAGAGATATAGTAGAGTCTGAGCGAAAGTCAGAAAAAGCGATGTACTAGGCAGAGTGACTGGTGGACCTGTGTGGTGGAATAACTTGAGCTGGCGCATGGCAGACATCAAGATATAACACAGTACCTCGCTGAATATTTCATTTTCGGATGCAGCAGGGGGGTGGGAAATGGTTGGTGAACCCTGATCCAAGACACGAACGACCCGTCTGCCTGACGCCGACTTTTTGAACAAGAGACTTGCAGGAGTCGGAAGAACGTCAGCACAACCCAAAGAACCCAGAGGTAGAAACTGATTGGAAGAAGGTAGTATTGACGATCTGAAGGTAGTCTCCGAGGAGGAAGTCGCAGACAGCGATCTTCGTTGAACGGTGCTTGCGTCTAAATCCATAACATCGGCCCACTGCTCCCAACCATACCGTCAATTCATTACCACCTAGCCTTGGACAGCTTTTCGTCGGTTGTTTCCGAACCTGCCACTGGCTTTGAATGAATACCACACCGCCTTTGCGCCATTAGCGATGTTTTGGACAGTGTCTCCCACAAGACAATGAGCTGCAACTCGGCTCTGCCTAGCAGAACTGCGAAGACAGGTGCTATAAGAAGCTTTTCCAGTGCCCTATCTTTCGCCGGATGCAAGGAGCTCGTACTCAGTGGTATCGGAAGGGCTGTTCAGGCCCTTCAGATTGATGTCGTCCACTGCACTCTGAGCATTCTCGCCGTCGTTCCTCTTTGAAACTACCCAACCCTGGAGACAGTAGTCATCGCTGGTGAAGCTCTCGGCAGGGAGTTTATTGAGGATTGGTCCAAACACGTCAAGTTCATGAATATGTGCGGTCTCACTGAAGGTTCTCATCCTCAGCCAACTCCAGAATCTTAGCGGCCACGCCTTTCTTCCCAGGAGCCGCCCTACACAGTTCCCCAATCTCTCTCGCCTCTCGCGCAAACTTTCCCGCTTCCTCACTTGGAGAGTAATCGAGAGATCGCAGCTCCGAACTCTACAGCATCGATATCGCGACGCTTTGGTTACCATATCATATATCCCTATACCAACGTACTCTGCGCGGACCGCCATGTCGTAGAGGTCAAACCATTGTGCGAGGATGATTTGAGGGATGCCAGCTCTGGGAAGATACCGTTGGTAACCTGGGCTAACAAGCTTGCATTAGGAGAGAAGGAGGAAGGTTTGCACGCTTACCGCGCTGTCTCAAAATATGAGCTCGCCCCTCCATGGTGGACACAAGCCACAACATTCTCGTTCCTGATAACCTCACCCGGATCCACATTGATCCACTCCACGATCCTGAACCTCTCCTTCACCCTCTCATTCTCCAACTCCTCGTCAAGGATATGTTGGAACTTGACCATATTCCGTACCTTCCACAACACCTGGTCCATAGGTGAAGTCCCTGCCCTGAACGCTCTGGTGATGCTCCGGATTTAAGCTTCGGAGTAGTGGAAGTGGGACCCCATGCACATCACGATCGTCCTTCCCCTGTCCAACCATTCGCTCAACTCGTCTCCTCTTGGAAGCTGGATGGAATTGAGAGTGACCAGTCTGTAAAGACCGAAGTTTGGCGGAAGGATTAGGGGGAGGTCGAGTTCGGGTAGACCGAAGCAGAATGCGTGAACGGATCGGATGATTGAGAAATCTCCTGGCAATGGGAGCCTCCCCGGAAGACCGTGCTCGTGACGGTAGTTTGTCAGTTCTTTGACGTCTGGGTCGGTGAGTACACGCCACATGAAAGCGAGGAGTATCGTCACGTTTTTGAGGACGTAAGACCATGGAATCGGGAATGGTATGCCGCTCCCAATACCGGAAGCCCGTAAGACAAGGTGTAAGGCGGCGCTGGTGATGAAGGGGAGTGTTGAAGGACTCACAAGGGGTAGTAAAAAAAGTCTTCCACATTGGCTGAAGGGGCCTTGCGACGTCCAAGGGCGCCATGGGAGAGTTAATGATGTACCTCTTGCTCAGGGACCAGCACGCTTCGCAGCCCGCGCCAAAGAACGAGTCGACGACCACAATATTTGGATCGACCGCATTGATGATGTTTTTGCAGCTGTCGACGATTCTGACATATGCTATACGGTCAACATTTTCAGCGTGCAATCGGCATTCAAGCTTCAAGTCGCATAAGCGGCAAGGAAGATGACAGTAATGGGCCCCTCACCTTTTCCACTCCAACCCGCTAGCATATGCATGAGGTTTTTCATACCCTGTTCTTGGCTTTTGGCCAATGGCGGATGGAGAATCGACTCCCCAGTCAATCCCTTCGACCAAATGGATTCTCCGAGGCTCATGCCATCGATATCGTGAAACTCGAGCCAGGATGTTTACTGTCTGCAACCTTCGCAGTGCTAGACAACTGCTCCACGCGTTTTTGTAGAATGGGGAACGAGGCGATGTGGGAGTCGATGTTCGGGTGGGTGAGAAGTTCGAGGGCGAGCGCTAAGATGGAGTTGGATTGACCAGCTTCGGAGACGGTGAGGAACAGTACTGTCTTTCGATTGTGTGAGGACATTGTGGTAGGAGAGATGGGGGGCTCCGAGACGAGGAGAGTTGAGGACTCGATGCATTTATGGCGAACCTTGTTTCACCAATGAATTGATGGTGATTCCGTGACTGGTTCCACACTGGGAGGAATACTAGTATCCAAAAATAGTCGCCAGGAAAGTGCTGAAGCTGAAGCCCTAATGAGTAGATGAAACAACCGATCCTCGTCGCTCCCAACTGGAACACATTTGGTTACTGGTACCAACGTCGACGGCGAACATCGGGAAAAAGGGGAAACACTTATGACGCGGAACAGGGGTTATAAACCCTCAATTACTGAACAATGTCTTATTGATTTAACGAGGGTCTTGTGAGTGTCGTGTTGCTACGAAGAGAGGTTTATACAGGCGGTGTATATTTAACTAGGGTTGCGTCTATTTTGTACAGGGTACATACAGACTATGATTTATTTATGTTGACTTTGAAATGCTGACACCGCGTCATGTGCTTGACGTTGAGTAGGCGATCTGTTTGTCGACTCGACGCCGGCCTTGTAAGGTCTTGGTTCGATAATTGAGCGTATCAAAAACCAGGCTTGGAGTTTATGTAGATATTGTACAACAAACCACTTGGGTGTTGACTGTATAGCGTGGTCATATGATCAATTGTCAGTATGTATCGCGCGGTCTGATAAATGTATTATTTACAATATCCTGTCAGGTAGATGATCCCATTGTCAACCTGACATGGGCCTTGTGAAGACCCGGTTAGATAGTTGGGCGCACTGAAAATCTTCCTTGGGTCTTATGTGGACGTCATGTAGTTAATGGTCACTATATACAGGTTAGTATTTTGTCTACATTGCCTTGAAAAAGTAAATGTCACATTATATACTGGTCATCAGCCTGACACGCACCTCATGAGGACACGGTTAGATAGTCAGGTGTACTGAAAAATTTCCGTGGGACTTGTGTATGTTTCGTACGGTATACGACTAGGGTATTAACTATATAAATGTAGTCATATTTTCGATGACCGGTATACATAGTTCTGTATCCAATCCATGTCTACACAAAAGGTAAATATCGTGGTTTGTGTTCGATGTTGAGTAGACAACCCGATCGTCAACTTGACATATGTCTCATGAAGACCTGGGTAGATAGTCGGGTGCACCAAATAAAAAACTTAAGACTGGTCTAGATTCCGTGAGCCACACGACCAGAATCTTGACCTTGCAGCCGCGATGTATTGTATTGTAGGCACAACGAGCAAATTAATTTTTTTTGACATATCCTGAAGTGTACAGTATGGATCTATCCGTACTTTCTACTCACTGGGACCAAAGAAAAGCCAATGAATGGCTTGTGGAAAAGCGGATAGATGAGGTCATACATGAAAGGTACAAAAGAATCCCACAGGACGTAGGCGAGTTGAATGCATAGTATGATATGCGAGGAGAGGCAGGTTGAAACCTCGAACTGTCTTGCAACGACTTGCCGGTCAATTTTCTCATCTCTGGGACAACGAGCGCGATGCATAAAGCCCTAGAAAGATTGCAGAGCGATGTTTGGAGTGAGGAGGCATGATTGTGACTCAAGATGTCCTGTGCGAGGGAACCGTGACCGAGAGCGACCGGGAAAACGGGCTGCGAACGACGGAAAGCAAAGAGTAGGCAATCCGAACAATGACCAATGGCCATAAAACCGAAGGAGAAGGATGGGTCCGGCGATGTAGCGATAGTGACGGTGAAGGTGGAAGAGGAGCACTTGAGGGCTAACGTTAGCCAGCCTCCTTGGCAACCTCGGTTCCGGCAATACCCATCGAAACCCCGACGTTCGCCGTCTTGAGAGCAGGGCCGTTGTTCGTACCATCGCCAGTAACGCTGACGATGTCACCAAGGGAGCGCAGGGTCTCGACGAGTATCTTCTTGTCCTCAGGGGAAGAGCAGGCCAGGACCTGGAGACGAGGGACAACCTCTGTGCGGTCTTTCGGATCGAGGGTGCGGAAAACAGGACCTTCCATGATTATACCTCCCGCAGTGTAAATTCCACACTGAGTAGCGATCGAGTGAGCGGTGAGGACGTTATCCCCCGTGCACATCTTGACGGTGACTCCAGCGCGGCAGCAGGAAGCGACAGCATCCGGGACACCATCACGAAGGGGGTCCTCGATACCGGTGATGGCCACCAGGATTCTGTCATAGGCGAGGTCGTCATAAGAAACCTCATCTGCAGATTGGAACTGGGCACCACGAGGGGGCCAGGAACTGAGATCCCGATAGCACAACGCGATCGTCCTCAACATCTGGTTGGCATAGAAGATGATCGTTCTCAAGATGTTGTCCTTCATCGTCTCGTCGATGTCCCTAGTCTCGATCCTGGTGTTGGGGTCTTGTGATTGATCTGTGTGCTTAGAGACGACGACATGCCGGGTGCACATCTTGGTGAGGTTCTCTGAGGCGCCTTTGAGAAACAGACGATAGCGGCCGGAGCGAAGGCAAATCACGACGCCCATGGCTTTCCGCTCGCTGGAAAAAGGGATCATTTGGACAATCTCCACCGATTCACGGGTTTGCTTCCAGTTTTCCCGGCCGATGTCCTTGGCGAACTGGAGAAGTGCTGTCTCGGTCTTGGTTCCGACGAAGACCACCTCCTTGGTTTCCGGTCGATGTCCTCAAAAGCGGTGGAATTGACCGCGATCGACTGGTTGAAAAGACGTCTGAGCTGAGGGGATAGGATAGAGCTGATCTCGCTCTGGTCGATCGAGAAGTCATCTGCGTGCTTGCGATTTACCCAGGGCTCATCCACGATGTCTCGTTCGGGAGAGGGGTCACGATCTTCATCCTGATCCGGGGCGTTCGTGCGAGCCTGATTGTCTTTGAGGTTCCGAACGAACTTGCCATGGATACCGATGGAACCAGCAATGACAGTCATGACGTTCTGAGCCAATGTTCCAGTCTTGTCGGTACAGACAACAGAAGCGTTCGCCATTGTTTCGCAAGAGCTGAGGATGCGAATGAGGAGCTTTTCGGCGGTCATCCGCTTCGTAGTGAAAGCGAGCGCGAGGGTACTGCAAGCGGAAGGCCTTCGGGAACAGCCACAACGACTAGGGATACAGAGATGATCAAAATCTGAGTGAAGGCGATGCCTTTCTCGTTCGCAGTACTATGAGGACATGTGAGCGGAAAATGGAGGTGGTGAGATGATGAACGCTAACCGAGCGGGTTCTCCGTTCCTAATTGTACGAAGAAACAGATCATCAGGGCAGTAAATAAGGAACTTGCCATAGATACCGATCGACCCGGCAACAACACTCATGATGCTCCTATTAAGTGTTCCAGTCTTGTCAGTGCAGACAACGGAATCGTTCGCTGTTGTTTCGCAAGAGCTGGGGATACAAATCAGGAGCTTTTTGATGGTCATCCGCTTTGTAGCGAAAGCGAGTGTGAGGATTACCGGGCTTCAGAATCCCGGGACCTAGCATGGAGGGATCACTGTATTCCCTAAACGGTGTGAAAGGCAATAAGCGGGCGCAATGTAGACCGAGATGGTCAGGAGGAGATGTTTGTGGGAGAACAAGGACGGATGGGCGAGGAGTAGGAGAGTTTGTTGGTGATGGGTGAATGGTGGCGGTTGAGGAGCAGGGGATACATTCCGGCGTTCGTAGACCATCGCCTACACCATGCCGTGGTTGGAGAGGGCGGTCAGGGGTGTGGGGAGAAAACGCGAGCAAGCCTTCCTGGAATTCCAGGTTGGCTACCCTACCCAGGGAATCCTGGTTGGGCTGCGTCATCAGTAAAAGAGGCACCTCGTTATTCCACCTTTATTTGATTATTTGATCTTGTCAAAGTTATACCGCACTTATTTGGATGCACTCAACGAGTGACAATTGTCAAAAGCAAGGTGATCGGTAAGCAAGAAAATAACCAAGAAAATAATATTCGGGATCAGTTAGCGGTACAGACGACAAGGAGCTAGGTCAGGGTCTCAAAAGCGTGGTAATCGATGTACTTGTTCAGATAGAAGGCCTTGAATACATTAAGCGTGTGAGTGAAATTGATCTCCCTCGGCATGGGAGTGTCGTCCTTGAAAGCAGGTAATAGATGCGCGGCGCGGATGACCGAATCGAGGTGGACGACCGACATGATTCTGTATCCGTCGTTGCTGTAATCTGGTTCGAAGATCCAGAGGCCGTTGTCCGGATCCGGGTCGGTGAAGGCTTTGCAGTATTCATGGACGAGGGTGCACTCGAACGATTTGTCCTTGAACTCGAATGAAAAGAGGAGATGTACCCTTGCGACATCGAGGCCCCTTACCCCAGCAGTGTCCGAGCCGGTCGCGAGCAGAACGGGATCCCTGCGGGGAGCGGTGACACCGCTCGTTTGCCACCTCGGGGTAGACCGGATGGTCTCACGGTATAATCCCTCGATGCCAGAAGCATTGCTTGGGGCGCGGAAGGTAGCTTTGGCGGAGTGGAAAACAGATATTTCTTGAACGGATTCGACAGTTGGACAGGCAGAGAGTGAGGGGGTTCCGGTGAAGGCAGGATTCTCTTGATAGAATAAGAAAACCCGAACGAGGGCTTCGAGGTTCTCCTGTTTTATATGTTGGCCGAGTTCCCAAAATGAATTCAGAGGATATCCGCGAGCTACATTGCCGTGAGAAATGGTTGTGTACGTAGAAATCGATGCTAATACTTACCCCGCTTAAGGGCGAGAGAAACGTTGCTCAGTGTGGGGGGGCCGTCAACTGGACCTGTTTCTTCATCATCCTCTTCGGCATCAAGATCTCGGCCATGATCGTCGTTGTCGTTCAAATCACCCTCCGCGTTGTCGCCGCCACCTGTGACATCTTCGAGAGGGTCACGAAGCCCCTTTAGAGCCTCACCGAGACAGGTTCCGTCCAACATGCTACGTGTAGAAAAATCGACGCGGGCGGCATTGAGTTTGTCATTCCGGGTGTTGATGGTGAGCATTTGACCGAGGGCCTCATAGTGGCTCGATTGGCGCCATGGCTTCTTGACGGCGGTGATGTGCTTTGATTCGGTAATCGATGAAGACAGCCCGTTCAGAGCGCCGAATTTCTCAATATGATGGCGGTAGTGCGTGAGTGCGTGTTGGCGGGGAAGTGAAAAACCAGTCGGGCGAACACCAGTCTCATGGAAGATTTTGCGGTAGTGGTGGAACTTCTCGAGGGCGTTATCGAGGGCGTCAAGCGAGCTTTCACTGATGGTGTCCAGACGTGCGATGTAGCAAAGATCCAAAAATGAAATGAGAGTCTTGATGATGTCGATGGGAACGAAGCCTTCGAGCGAGGTGACGAAGACCTTCATGAACGCTTTGGAATCATTCCCAGTCCACTGCTGGAAATTTCGTCCCTGTTTGAACCTGTGAAGTCCCGGGAATAGGGGGACCAGTGCAACTCTGGAGACAAGGTCAGCGTGATAATGAATTGATTGTGGGGAGCAGAAGCGAACCTCCTATCAACTTCATCAAGGATTTCGGACCCACGAGACGAACCATGCTGCAATGTGAGGTATTCTTCAACCCATGTGACGAGGTGATCTTTGAATGTCCCTTTAATGGCCTGGTGGAGGAGGTCTGGAGTGAGGAGTTCATATATCTGCACGCGGGAACTCAGTGGTAAATGGCTGGGATCGATGGTCAGCACGTGAGGGACTTGAGTGGCGGCACCAAACCCACCAAGAAGTCAGGCACAATCCCATACCCAAACCAAAGGGTGTCTTCATGAGTAACGTTAAAGAGACTCAGGAGTTGTTTAAGAGTGCGAAGCTCGGCGGGCGAGCCATCGAGGTCTGCAGGGTCAGCGTCACAACTAAAGGAATATGTGTCAGTAGACGAACATCAGACGACGTTAGAATGATACGGACGTCACGCACCATCCGTACACAATTCCTGCAGCAACTGATTGCTCAGGATAATCCGAGATGTGTGGACCAATGCCATAGATTGCGCGGCGGAAGTGGTAGTCGGCGCATTGAACAATGTCCCACGTTGTCATGTAAGGTTTCAAGGTGTCATTCATCACAGTGAGGCTCCCATGGTAGAGACGACGGCGAAAGTCGCGAAAGAGTTTGCACTTCGTGTCCTCGCGAGTGCCTGTTGATCGTGTTAGTTCAGGAGTACAATGATTAAATTACATATCAATTACCTTTTGGGATAGGAAGGAAGCCAATTAGAACGAGGGCAGCCTTGTGCGCTCGTCGAAGGCGATTGTGCACGTTCCCAACCGAGAGATAAACGGGGTGATAGGTGTGTTGACCGGTTGCGACGGAGACGGTCGTCTTGTCGGTACCAAGAATGATGGGAACGAACATTGACCCGTGTGTCGTGGGGTCCATCGCGATGATGTCCTGCCAATAGATTGTGAGCGGACTTCACGGGTGCCTAGACATTAACTTACACACTGCTCCCAGGCCCAGTCTCCACTCATAAAGTCGTGATATTGTCGTTCCTCATCTTGAAAGTCTCTGTGGGGCGCATAGTCGATACCTGAGGTGAACTCAGGGTTTGCGAGGATATGGCGAACGACTTGTCGGGGATCGCGGTACCAGAGTTGATACTTGTCTTGCATCCACTCCGGCACTGGGCCATTATTAGGACGAAGCCACTGGTACTGTGCTGTATACGACCTCCATGGAATGTTGCCTAGCTTGATCGCATCGATCTGGGCGTGGAGGTCTCGATGGTCGAGGATTGGGGGGAGATCGCTGTGAGGGACAAGGGTAGCACTCCAAATCTCGAGGAGTTCATTGATGGTTCTTTGTGAAAGGTGGGCCTTGAGGTACAGGATGTCAGCGAGCTCGAATCCTGCTCGCAATGCGAAGGGTGTCCAGTCGTCATTCGACTTTGGTGGCGGGGGCAACGGCGGCGTGCCTGGTGGGAGGAAGTGACCGTGGCGGTCACAGGGTGACCCTTATGGGATGCTGTGAGCACAGGAACGGGTTGGTAAAAAAAAACATTACCATTGAGCAGTGGGTGATATTCACGATGAAAGACTTGGGTGGGATTTCCCAGCCGAGGAAGTGAACGGTGGACAGATTGGTGTTGAGTCAACCCGCGAAGGGACCTGCATACCTTGCCACATTCGCTGCAAGTAAGAAAAGTTAATTGACCGGTCGCCATCAGAGCGAACGGTGAGCAAGTTGGAGGGGGAGGTGAGGGGCAGGAGCGACGCGGCAGGTTGTTGCCAGCATGGGACTTCCTTGCACTTCGCGCAACTTGTGACAAGCTTTTTCTCCGCCTTCAGTCTCTCTGCTCTGACTCGCGGACCGGGTCAACTCCCAACTCCCTCGTCCTCCCACCCCAATTCTCGTTCTTCCATCCCTTGTGTCCTACATCTGAGGTCCGATTCACTGCGAAGCATGCTGGCTCGTCCGACATCGGCCACGGTTTTGTTCCTGACATCGGCCACGGTTGTGTTCCCGACATCGGCCACAGTCGTGTTCCCGACAGCATCACGTCCTTCGATTCCAACTGCGCCGATTCGGCCAATGCTTGCTGCGTTGGCTCTCTTGATACCGGCCACGCTGATTCCCTCTATGTCGCTCACTCTGATTCTTTCGATGGGCCCAATCACACCAATCTTGACAATCCAAACTGACCTCACTTCTTCAACACCAACGGTGTCGGTTCTCGGGACACCATCTGGGTTGGGTTTCTCGACGCCAATCACGCAGGCGGTTGAAATTGGAAGTGTAATTCATGCCTCGTGGTAAGCCTCCTCTATACACCTGGGGCTCCCTAACCAGTCGGCTTGCAGGAGAAGCGGTGAGACCGCCCCAACATGTGTAATTGTGCTCAGCACGTGTCATGTCCCTAGGGAAGGGAAGGATGCATCCAACGTGCCCCGACCCCGACCGCTCTGCACCCGAGCACTTACTTTCAAATTCTTCTGGTGCTATAAAATGGAGCAGGTAGGTTGGCACGACTTTCTCCACCCCCAACGCTCTTTCCTTCTTCTCTCGTTTCATTTATTCCCTGCTCCGTTTATCTAACTCACTCACACTGCTCTTTACTTTTGTTCTTCTACCATGGCCGGAACTCGTGCAAAAAACAAGGACAAGCACCCAGCGGCGCCTGTCATGACTCATGCTGCAAAGATTAAGGCCGGCATACCATCTGCAAAGCGTCAAAGCAAGAGGACAACGAAGGACGAGAAAATCCGTGAGCTTGAAGCTCGTCTTGCTGCCTTCGAGAATCCGGACGATGTTGATGCCATTTCGAAGGAGCCTCTAGTAAGTTGATCGTCGGCACTCATGCCCCTTGCTGACCTCTGCTTTTCCTCAGTTTTTGAGAGACAGCAGCCCGGAGGATGTCGACCGGCTCGTTGTTGGATCTGAGGCCCCAACTGAGGCGGATACCGAGGACTACATAGTTGTTGGTGGGAAAAGGATTCCCCCAAGCAGCTATGACCCACGGTATGTTCACTCGAATGTTTTTGGCCACAATCTAACCTCTAATCCATACAGGGGTCTGAAGCGTACTAAAACATATGCTTCATTCAATGAGGTCCGGCCAACAATCCGGAACAAGCCGTCTGGCCTTGTAAACAATTGGCGTCAGGTCACTACGAAGACAAACACTCCTCTCCGTCACCGGTCGTCTACCCCAATGCTCTCGACACCGTCGTCTATCCCGATGCACTCAACTCCGTTGTCTACCCCGGTGCTCTCGACGCCATCGCCTTCGTCCCAAGTCTTTACACCATCGTCCTCATCTCAAGCACTTAGTCCGTTGATGTCGACTTCCTGGCAACAAGATTCTTTCCCAACCATGTCGAATGCAACTCTGTTTGACCCTATGATGCCTGCACCAGATACTATCACTCCTTTCATCAACCAACAATCTTTCCCTTTCCAGTTCAACGTCCCAAATCAGCAATCCCCTGATGACATCTTTCAAGGAGTCCCTACCACCTATCCAGTACATCCAGTAGTCTATTCATTTGCAAGGAGATTCAAGGATGAGGCTGGCAAAACCCAGGTACCCGGACTAAAGGATCTACCGCCCAATCTGCAGCCCAGCTTCCGGAACACGTTCATTCGACACATGATGAAGGTCGCTCTCTCTAGCATGACACCATGGTCCAACCCGACCCTCCCTGTCTACCAGCAAGAGTTTGCTGTCATCTATCCGGCCCTTCCATACCGCCTGCATGGGGATGACGCGGTTGTCCTTTCAGTAAGTGTCTTGTGTCATCAAACTTATCAAACTTCTAACACTCTATTTTACAGACCAATCGTGAGATCGGTGTGCTTCGCAGCCAGATCGGTTCTGAAGCTATCGATGCTGTCATTGAGTATCTCCCAACCCAATACCCCAAACGGATGCTCAATTCCACGGATGCAAAGGCGTCCTACGTAACCACTCTCCTTGACCACCCTCAGCATCCCATCATTTGGCAATACTTCCGGCCAGGGACCATTGAGCTCGCTTGTGGTGAAGAAACATACTATGACGAGGTTAGTCCCTCCCTCCCTGCATCAAACCACCACTAACATTCAACGCTAGAAACGTCGAGGCCCATTCCAGTCAATCCCGGTCATTCGCGCTTTTTCCGTGTACTACTCATCTCACGGTGTTCACATGCGACTCCCTTCTAATGATCCTGGGCGTCCAGTTGGCGCGCTTGCCCTCGCCGCCGCTGCAGTACGTCTTCTTCAATTAGTCTCATAAATTCTGCTAACATTGTTACAGGTCCAACGTGCATACTCCATGCACCGCACCGGTAATTATATTTCAACTGCAAGTGAGTTCTCGGGTACCAACTGTCTTCCGGCGACAAAGAAGTACCTTAAGTTGATCAAAGCCCTCACCGACGATGATTGGAAGGCAATCTTTGAGGCCGTCGCCCAGTACCAAGAAGCTCGTTCGCACGAAGCCCAGGTTGAAGTGGGAGCGGTTTCAGAGGACGAGGATGAACCATTGCTTCCTGCCGACCCCCCATCCTCACCCGCGTAGTCGTATGACAGATTTAGATACCCCCGTTGCTAACCGCCCGTACTCGAAAGATATTTACCGAAGGATTATTTCTTGTTTTCTCGATCATTATCCGTCGATTATCTCGTCACTATCCCTATCTTAGCTAGATTTTAGTTCAAGCCTTAATTGATCTTATTTTCACCGCGTAAATTGCTCGAAAAATAATCTGTCAAACATACATAAGATATGTCGAAATTATATAAAATCACGACCTAGGTTGTATAATCCGATTATCCGTGCTTATTTGCTAAATAAGCACACAAAACCTGCAACTAAGCTCCTTGCCACCTTTCCTGATGGTGGCGAAGGGCGAGAATGCCTTCCCGGAATTCCAGGTTGGCTAATCATTCCAGGAGATCCTGGTTAGATTGGGAGGGTTGCGGGCACTGGAAGACATTGGGAAGATTGTGGAAGGAAGCGGATGGGGTATTTCCACCGAGAGACGGGGGCGTTCGTTCGGAAGCCATTGTCGGGTCGAACCGAAGGGGCATGATGGTGTTTGCGAATGGCTGGGGATGGCCCGTGTGATAGAGATGATGGGATGCGGGCGACACAATGCAGACGACGGGTTGCAGGCTTTCAAGATGGAGTGATTGGTGAGGGTGTGGGGGGTTGTTGGGTGTCAGGGCGTCAGAAAGATGTGAAACATTGAAATAGGGTACTCACGACGATTCTGAGGGTTCAAAGGCCAACAGCTCGGGCGCAGGGAGTACAAAGAAAAAGCGGAATACTGGAATGCTTTGGCATAACCAGCGCTGACAAAGAATGGATAACGCACCTTCAGGTACCCAAAGCAAGCTCTGAACTTCGGGGCGGAAGGTGCCGTTCACAATGTGGTCCAAGGTCGCCTTCAAATTCCCGTTAAACGTGACCGTGAGCATAACCACTTCTTGAGTGGGAGGTAGGGAGGGAGATAGGTGGCTATATGGTGAGGGTAAAGGTCCACGTTGTATTTTGGTGGCCGGATGATAAAGGCTTTGACCTTAGACGGTGGTCGCGACGCCGTAGTGGCCACCAGTAGTAACCAGTAGTACCAAGGGGTGGTGGAGCCTCAGCCTGGGCGGGAAGTGCGGGGGGAGAGGGCTGACATGCCGGTCGACGAGTTTGCTTAGCAGGCATCGGAGGAGCGGAAGACTGGAGAAAAGGCAAAGGGTGCAGTAACCAAAGGAAAAGAAAGGCGTTAACTCAAGAAAATCCATTTGGCTTGGTTGCCAGAAGTAAGAGGAAGCAGCTGGTCAAAAAGCTCCCTTCGGCTCGGCCGCCGGGAGGAAGATGAAAGGGTAAAGTGAAGGGCTCCCTTCGGCTAGGCCGCCAGGAGGTTGGAAGATGAAAGGGTAGAATGAAAGACTCCCTTCGGCTAGGCCGCCAGGAGGTTAGAAGAAAAAAGGGAAACACGGAGGGGATGGCTGCTGGCGAGAGAAAGGGTGGGAGTTGATCGATCCTGAGCGGTTATTAAGTAGCGGCCGTCAATGCCTTGGCCAACCTAAGTCTCAGAACGCACGCGAATGCAATTCGTGAACGGTTTGCGCTCCGGGGACAGTGCCACCCCGTATCACCCTGACTCAGTCTGCATGCCTACGCTGCGTGTACCTCCCACCCGACATCTCTCGACCCCAACGAGTCCGCCTTCACCACCAACATGTTTGCCACAGCCCTCGCGTTCATCACCTTCGCCTTTTCTCAGATCTTCAACCAGACCAATCGCGATGACGACCCCCGAATATAGGGGGCGAGCTTGGTTCTGGAGGAGGGAAAAAATGTCCGGACCTGGAATCCGCGGTTCTCGTCAAAAACGTCCGGACCGGGACCGACCCCCCAACAAAAAGATAAAATTTGTCCGGACAGGGCGTAAATTTTGAAAAAAATCTCCCAAACGAGCCCAGGGGTTAGAAAAGCGGTCGCGAGCGACGTATATGAGTCGTAGTAATGATTACTTGAAGTATACGGGACTTGGGATGCAATTGTGGAGGACAGGATCTGATTCTCGCCTCCCGCACGTAAAACACACGGACGACGTCTACAACCCTCGGGGTTATATGTATGCCAATTTATGAACCGTTCACGCTACAATTGCCTTCTTCCCCCAACCACTGGCAGCCGCGTTAAGTTCCTTGATAGCCCCCGCTAGCTTCTCACGAAGCGGTAACGAACCCGCCACCTTCTGGAATACCAACCAATCCTTCTCAAGGAGAGTTAGCTTCCCAGGAGTTGTTGAAGTCGGCAGATCTTGAAGTCTGCACAAAAATTGAGTCGCTGGAATGTGGAGAAACGCTCTCTCTGCCCGTTGTCGTGCTCGTGGGTGGTGTAGTGTTATGTTCTATACAGAAGATAACTAGACCCAGTTGGTTCGCTTAGAGACTAAGTGTATAGAAGCTAAGCAGGCTGGTTGAGTAGTCTATGAACGCGACTAACAACTCCACAGGGTGAGCGGGGTTCCTCTTTCCGGCTCTCGGACCTGATGAGTTCGCTGAGGGATCTACTCTGTGAGTGTGTCCTTCAGTATTATTCCAAGGGAATCAGACGTACTATATCACTCAGTTGTTCCTGTTCCTTGATTAGACACTTATCTGGTGTGTGGGGGTTTGGTGGTGATTTGATGGGAATGGAGTTCCTGATCTAAGGGGAGATCAAGAGTGGAGGGGATGATCTACTGGGGTAGACCAAAGGGGAGGGGGAAAGAGGGGGATGCTCAAAGGGTGTGTTTGAGGCTGAATTCCTAAGGCTGTGCTTTGATGCTGTGCTTTGATGCTGTGCTTAGGGCTGTGCTTAGGGCTGTGCCTAAGGCTGTGTATTGAGGCTGTGTATTGATGCTGTGCTTAGGGCTATGCCTGAGGCTGTGTTGAGGCTGTGTCGTGTGACTAGACCTAAAAGGGAAGGTGTACACTTATACCTGGGGCTGTGCTAGATATGTTGTAAAGGTGACAAGATATGTCGTAAAACTGGGAGGGTATAACTGATACCCTAAACTTTGCTGCAGATGACGTCTAGTACGTCTAACTGATATGTCTTCAATAATCTTCAGATAATAAACCTATGTCGTAAAATATGTCGTAAGTCCTTGTGGTACTGCTAAATCTGGCTGTCACTCAGTCAGTCACTTCTCTGAGGTGGGGTTATCTGCCTAAAGTTTCAGACTTTAGTACTACAGATACCAAGATTCCAACGTCTCAAGTGTACCAAGCTTATTCGGTTCTTCTGACTTAGAACTTCTTCTCACAGAGGGTAGGGCTAAAATATGGTATGTGATTGCTCAAATCACTCAACCAATCAGTCCTAAGGGAATTGAGGTAGATACTTTAGAGGGTAGATGTAGAGAGAGAGGGGGTAGATGTAAAGTTGGGGGGAAAAGAGACACTGAGCAAAAGGATGCTCAGCTGATGTGAGGATAGAGCAAACTGTGCTTTTCTCCTGAGCAGTAGGTACCTGTTCTTCTCTTAGAAGTGGGGTTGAGGTCTATATATACTATTTTACACAAGAATGTTCTAGAACATTCCAGCACCTTCCACAGTATTCCGTAAGATTCCGCCATGTTCCATTAGTTTCCGTCTTGTTCTTTGTGTGACAAATCATCACATTTGTGACATTCCGTCACCTTCTAGAATGTTCCAGCACTTTCCAGCATGTTCCAGCATGTTCCGGGAGATTCCATGATATTCCATGGTTTTCATGGCTATCTGATCTCTTGATCTAATCTTCAGGGTCCTTATCTTATCTTATCTATAATGGATTATAATTAGATTTCTGTTATCTAATCTTATCTGGATTAAACAATATTTAAATCATTTAAATAATCCATTGACCAGTCTGTTAAGTATAAATTGTGCGTAAAATCGTAAAATAAATAATGATAATCCTGGGGTCCGACACCGTGTGGTGATCTGAGAATTGAGCAGCGCTCGAAATAAATTGGTGCGGCCGGGAGCCGGGGCCTCGTATGCTTGAACAACCAGGTATGAAACCGCGCCAATCGAGTTCGTGAGTTGTTGCCATGCATGCTTGCTCCCTGCACCAGCTTCCTTGGAATAGAGGGCTAAAACTGCAATATGCGAGTGAGCCTTGCGTGCCCAAGACTTATCGGACACGTAATCCGCGAACCTTCCCCAACGTAAACATTGTTCTCAGAAAACACAAATCCCCAAGACCCAGGCTTCAGAGGGCAATGGTCAGTCCCGAGAACAGCAGAACCAACGAGTCCGTTCGCAAGGTGTCTTGCGAAGTTAATGCGACCGGTAAAATACTTGCTCCGTAACTCGAGTGCCTATGCAAGCAGGGCGTTGAGGACAGGGTGGGACAGGCGATGACGATTAAGATTGCTTACCGCCTTGACCCGATCTTTCGCTGCGACCTCTGCGTTCGCCGAGTTTCCCTTGAGTTCGGATACTTCAGAGGAATTCATGGCTCCGGGGGCCGATCTCCAACGCGCAGATCGTTCCAGTCCGGTTCCCGACCTTCTTAAAACATCGGCCATTTGTGAACACAGATTTCGTCGCTTTGCTGTCATTGAGTTTTCTGCGACTTGTGGAAGCTGTGGTTCCTGTTTCCTTAGTTCGCCTCGGGCCCTGACACTATTAGCCGCACGCTGACACTGGGGGCAAGGGCACCTGGAATCAGTGATTACATCTTGATTACATGGTGAGTTCATGTGCACTTTTCAATGATTGTAATCGCCAATTCCAGGTTGATTACATTTCAAATGTTACCTTGACATGCAATCCAGCCAATGTCCACCATTTACATTTGGAATGTTCTCTACAAATGTTTCTGGGATGTTCTTTACCTGTCAGCAAAAATGATACTGCAATGTAGTCAACATGTCCTTCAATTGTCTGAGATGTAATCTAAATGTGCTCAAAAACATGAGATGTTTTCACAATGTGCCCAGTGGGCACATTCAGGAAACATTGCTTGGGAACATTTTGAGGAAATTTCAAATGGAGTTGGTGGGCACAGTTGAATTACATGTCAAGGTAACATTTGAAATGTAATCAACCTGGAATTGGTGATTACAATCATTGAAAAGTGCACATGAACTCACCATGTAATCGGGATGTAATCACCGATTCCAGGTGCCCCTGCCCCCAGTGTGAGTCTGGTGTGAATTCCGAAGTTCCACCAATCTCTCGAGCGTATTGCAACCAGCGGGAGTCACTGAAACCACGGACCCACATCCTCGGGCTGCTGTGTCCGTGACGGTAGACTGCGCGTCACGTATGGCTGCCGCATCGGCCCTCCAGAGTATTCTTTCGTCGGCCTCGGTGTTCGACTCAGTCCTAAAATCACATCTGTCATGCAAACACTCAGAGCCAGTGCAAGTTTGCCACCTACAATGCATGCATATCGCCCATCTCAAGCGCCATCGCCGCGCAGGTCAAAACGTGCATTTTGTCACGTGAAGATTCGTCCACCTTCCCCCAGTCTTCAGTTGCCTGTAGCCCAATGAAACGTTGGAGCTGCGCAGCATCAGAGTCTTCGTTGTGACTACCTTCGACTCCATGGTCACTCTCCTCCGGGAAGCCCTGTTCACGGGTAGAATTGGCAACATTGGGGACAGCATCATTGGACCCGCGGGATTCCGACTCCGTACTTTCGATGTCACCGGATTCGATACCAACGAGAGAAAGGAGGGAAGCAGCTTCATCCCATGCCTGACCTGCCATGATCTCTATCTCCTCGTCGTTTGGGAAGACCGCCAGCGATTCAACCCGAGCTGTCTCGGGGTCAAGGTACGCATGCGAATAACCATTCGCTCGAGATTTCGGGTCCGTTCCTCGAGCAAGGGCCAACGACGCGCGAAGCAAAGTCTGTAGCCGAACGTTCATGAAGAGGAAGTTGAGGTGGGTGAAGTCCTTGATCAGTTTTCGGCACTCTGCAAACACATGTTCACAGATTTCCGTGGAATGGAGCCAGGGGAGGAGAGGATATCGCCCTTGAAACTGGTCGCGATACACATAAATAAGACCGAGCAAACCATCCACGAGTTTCTCGAGTATATCGTCGGCCTCTCGAGATATATAATACTTCATCCTGGAGTATTTTCCAGCTTGTAGGAATCGCCGCCAAAGCCGAGTAAAATAGCGGCATCGAAACACCATCCTCAGCCGTTCATGGTGACCAATTGACCGACTTTGATATGCATCGACGACCTCTCCCATGACAAAGAGATATACGGCAAACCCGAGGCGATCAGGGTGGTTTTCCCGAACAAAGTCCAGAGTTGCAGCAGAGAACAGACGTGTTGCTGCATTGTCGTCCTGTCGGTCCATCTTTTCAACGTCACGATGGTATAGCGGATGGCCGTGGATCTCAGTGAATGCAAGATCCCGTGCGTACGAATACATGGCGAGGTGGTTTCCAAGGACGAGAGCTCTTGCTCCAGAAAAAAGATTGTTTCGCATCGTCTTCAGCGCGTGTTTCGAATCCTGGACCATTACAACAGGAGAATCGCCAAATATCGGGAGGGAGATCGTGTGGACTGTGCCCTCGGGATCAGGAACCTTGTAGGAAATTGTCCTGATGGCTTTTGAAGCCAATAGATCTTGCACGTTGCGTTCGACCTGGACGCCATCAGTGGCATAGGAGACAAGATTGACGCCATGGCTCATCAGACCCTCGATGACTGCCAGTGACTTGGTGTACGAGTCGCTAGCTGAGAGGTCATTTGGGATCGCTTCGGCGGCTACGATCATTGAGGGAATTCCGATTAGCGGGATCACTATGCACCAAAGTCGTAGCTTTGAAAGCACGTTATCAGTCTGTACAAAACATAATGCTTGGTTCATACCTTTGTAGCCACCTGGTCCTTGTACTCAAGAAGGAGTTGTTCCAATTCCTCCGGATTTCCAACTTTTATCACCTCTGCACTTGTTGTCCCAACCAACACGTGAGTTTCGAGGGCTGTATCCCAATAAACTTGGAGCGAGGGATGAAGCTTCGTGTCATCACATCCCAATGCAACGGGTCCGGCATACTCCACAGAGTCAACATAGTCTCGGGCGCGTGCGAAACATTCACTGCAGATGGTCCTTGGGAACTTGTGTGATTGAGATCGCAGGATCCTGTCATCGCCTGCGTCAGAAAGAATTCGATCAGATGAACCAATTACATACTGTAGATGGCGAACCGACGGAAGTTGCAGCTGCGGCTGCATGTATCAGTACGACTGCGGGCTGATCGTCATGATGAGTTGTGAGAAGTCAACCACCTCCTTTGTGTATCTGAAGTTCTGGTTCCCAACTTTGCGTTCTTGTTGGTCAGACTTTCCGACCATCGCTTCGATTAAGCCGAGGAAGACTTTGTTGTCTTGAAATTTGCCGTTGATGACACCGATCCCAAACTGAACCCACACCGAGTGCTTCGAGTCCTAAACACGTCTCAGCCCAACTTGCGAGATTATGGGGAATGGTGTAGCTTACCTTCTCAAGCAAATCAGAAACCCCTTCAATCTTTGCAAGGTTCATCCCGAGACTTGTTGCAGCGGTTCGGTGCCTGTGAGGAGTAAATTTCAGCTTCTCGAGTGGAGGCGGTTTCGTGCGGAGCGCCTTCTTGAAAGCGTTAAGTCTGAAAAGGCCCAAACATTGGTCGCATACTAAGCTTTGCACCTCGTCTGTGACAACAATACTCCTTTGGCAGTTAGCAGAGAACACAGCACCAAGTCTATGAGAAATCTTCCATTTTTCCGAGTGAACTTGTGCCGCAGCCACCGAGTATTTGGAGTCGGCATCGAGTTCTCGATACTGAGTGCCTTTTCCAAAGTAAGTTTCGGTGAGGTATGTCTCTGAATGTGAACCAGCGCCCTCGGAAGTGACGCGGGAGATGTACGTCTCGATTCGTTCGTCTTGAGCCTTCCTGAGTCCAAAGCACGGTCGCTCTTTCGAGACGAACGAGAATGATGGCGAACTTTGTTTGATCAATGTTTCCGTGAGTTTGGCGTGAGCGCCGGTAACAATTTGCATCCGCACCGAAGGTTGGGCCATCCTCATCGTCCCTGTCTCCTTTGCATCCCGCGGCTTGAAGAATGAGTCAATCGCCCCATCGCGAAACTTCTCCCCCGTCCGCTTGCACCCTTTGACGTGGTCCCCAAACCTCACCATATCGTACGGCTCCCGCATCTTTACCCATTTGGAACACTTTGAGTGTCTGACCTGCCAGCTCTTCTTGTAGCGGAACATTGCGTGGCCGTCGACTGCACGACATTTGCCCTCAAACCTCTTCCTCTTCCCTTCATCTACAGCAAACGTCCCAGACCTCAAATCCTCCTTTAACTTCCGGCTTGCCTCTGCGGAACGACTCAAGGCACCGTCATCGCCACTCTCATCATCTGATTCCGTTTCCCTCTTCTTTTGTTTTCGAACCAATTTGCGCTCGGTGCCACCCCCATCATCTCGTTCCTCCACCTTCTTCCTCGATTGTTTCAGCCGGTCCACTCCCGCTGTACCAGACATGTCAAGGCCTGCCCCCACATCCCCACCAACCACCTGATCGTCGGCGTCGGTCATCTCGACTTCAAAATCAGATGAAGGGGGGCAAACGGCGTCACTGAGCCATCTACTCAAAGTTGGACTTCGTGGCGACGCCTCGCCGGCTACCTGCTCAACGGCGAAATCGTGCGGGTCTGCATCGTCACCCTCCTCATTCTGGCCTCTTACTACTATATCATCCTCACTCTCCCCTCTCCCCTCTTCGTCCCCAGCCATAAGTTCTATCGCTTCGCCGGTCCTTTGGGTTCCTGGGTTTGTTGGCTCGGCATCGCTATTGCTTGCGGGCGCAGGAGACTAGGGGAATAGTTTAAGTGTTGTCGATTTCGCTGTACAATCATGACGGATATCCCTACATTTTCCAGCAGGTACTTGACTGCCTCCACGAAATACTGGACGCGGAGTCGATATCGGTTCTCGTCCGTGAAGAGCGGAACGTTGAAGATGGCATGTTCTATCGCATTGATAACACAGATGCCACAGGAGTGTCCATCCTCTTGCTGCCCGATTGGAAGAGCGTTTCCGAGGTCTGCAAACGAGACTCCGAATACCACGCTCAACCAGTTTGTCAGCCCGCGGCGGATCTGCTGCAACTCGGCGTTGGGATTGCGATCGCCGAACGAGTCCCCTAGATCAAACTAAGTCAGTGCATCTGCATGCTTGGAGTGATGAGAATGCACACCATAACAGAACTGATTTTTCACCAGGTCTACACTGAACACAATCCAGTGGTTGTTGTTGAGGTTTGCAGGAAACAACAGCCGCTTGTAGCCATGTGGAGCAATTTTTTCTCCATAACTGCTCAGGTCTCGGTCGGCATGGATCACTGCTTTCGACGCCCTATAGACTCTCTTCACGCAGACCGAGAGATACACGTCACCGATCCAACACTCCCCCGCAACCTTCTTGTCCTTGCTGACGTAAAAGTTGAAGTAAGACGCGAGGGTATCAAGGTGTCTCTCCCTGAGCCACTCGGTCGAGAGGAGCTGGGCGAGGACTCCAACAAACGAGAGGGAATCTGCTCCAGTTAGAGCCCAAATCTTTGTCCCCCATGGAACTCTTTCCATCAAGTCTTTTGCCTCGTATATCTTCGCATCCTGCCTCTGGTGAGAGATCCAACGTGCTGCTTTTGACCATTCATCCTTCTGCTCGACTGCTTCTACTAGGGCCCACCAGAAGTTTCCAACCCACAGTGGAAAATACAGGCTAGATATCGTGGGGTGTTGAACCGAGGTGACGCCAGGCCATTTTTTCTTCAGGGTAATTTCGAGGTCACTGAGCCATCTCCTAGGTGGTATCAGTGCTTTGAGTAGCTTGTCTACATCCCAACAAGTGGGGAGCTTTGTCGTGCATGATTCTGCGGGTTGCAAGTTGACAGTGGATGGGTTAAGGAGAGTGGGGAGACTGTTCTTGAGCAGAGACGAGATGGAGATAGAAGCAGAGGGTATGTGGCACAAGATTTTTCCAGGGACCTCCGTTTCGTTGCTAAAAACCGCCTGCAAAAGAGCGTCGAGTCCATTTTGTGGATCTGCGTCGATTTCAATGGGTTCGTCCATGAGTGAAATGGCGGTTACTCGATCGCGGGCTCCCAGGGAGGACCGCCTGAGTCGCACTCGCTGTATAACTGCTTAGTTTGTTATTTAAATCCTTCTATACCATGTAATTTATATACATTGCTTGCGCTTGGACTACAACACATGCCCCTCACCGCGCGTGCACACCGAGGACTAGGTCGGCTATGGCCCGCCCGCTCAAAAAATGTCCGGACCACCCAACCGACCTCAACCGACCCTCCCCCGGCTTTTGTCCGGACCCGAACCAACATGATCGGGATTTGGGACTAATTTTTGTCCGGATGCCAGAACCAAGCTCGCCCCCTATATTCGGGGGTCCTGATGACAGAGCCCGGGCTTGAGTTGGCATCAAACAACGAAGGCTTGGGAACAAGCTCAGCATCTCCGAGGGCATAATTCATTGAGATGTGTAACACATTGGGATGCGAGTATCCCTTTTCTGTAGAAAACAATCGTAGCATCATTATATTGACTAGGATCCATCAAAGTGTCTGCCCAGAAGCATTGGAAACCAAGTTGGGCCAAGGTGTGAAACCATCGTGAGCAAAGGTCAATTTCACCACTTACACACTGTCATGCGCCATAGTACTACCCGTCAGCACTATTGCTTATACGTCTACTGGTTTTTTGACCTGCGCCGCCTCACCCATATCCCACTTGTTGACTCCTCAAATGCCCTTTTCCGGGCTTCCACTGACTCCTGTGGGGATTGGAGAGGGGGAGTCGAGTTATTGCTATGTGATCCATTGTCCCTTGTTGACTGCGGCAAACGAAGGTTTGGGGTTGACTGCCTTGCAGGGATTCGAATGCGCAAGTTTGATGACGATGGTCTTGGGGTGACAGTGGTTGAGGATGGGAGGGATGCTGATCTGATCACTGTATCTAAACATGAGATGCGAATAGTCGGTTGCTCCCTTGGTCCCTGCAGGGGCGGGGGAGTATCTGGCATCGGTGTTTCTGCCCAAGAGATCTTGGCATTCGTTTGGAGGGCCTTCGGAGACAGCTCCCATTGTATTGGGTACTGGGCTGGGGGGTAGTTGATGGCTACAAGCCCTTGGGTTTTCAATGGTGAGGTAGGATCAGACCTGAATTGGGGAACGGTGCACTTGGAGAGGCACTCTTCACATGTGATTCGGACTGCGCCCTTCGTCTGCTTGATGCCTATCCCTTGATGATCAACAATAGGGCAGCGAACCACCATGCCTCCAGGAGAACCCATGCTGAAGCCAGTGAAGAGAACATGGTCGTTGGAATCGGGTCTGGCGGCATCAGGGACCGGCTGTGGTACATTGTCAATGAAGAAGGTGGTGAACCGGGTCGTGTCATGACCATGCCGAGATAGGATGGGAAGGTGGTTGGAGGCCCACGACATTTTGATAAATCTGGCCATAAGGACATTGTAGTCGGACAGGGTTTGAACCCAGCCAGCGGTCAAATCGAGGAGTGTTCCAGAGATATCGCCCACAAGGTTTGCATCTTTCGCCAGGGAGAGGACCGCATCAGCACAATGTCTGCAAACCATGAGTGAAGTGTGATACAGAAATCCTGAATGAATGGAAACATACCCATTGAGTAGCTCACTCCGTGCGCGATCTTGAGAGATGGATTGTCCACATGCAAGGTTTATGATCAGAGACTTGTGACTATGAATTGGAGTGTCTTCAGCATTTGACAGATACTTGAATATTCCCTTTGGGCTACAATCCCGGAGTATCTGTTGATTAGATCAGGATTTGTACGGAGATTCCAGTGAGCATAGTTACCTCAAGTAGCGAACATGCACGGTATGTCTCAGCGGTAGACCCCGTCCAAATAAAATACCCATTGTCTGCAGAGTGAGTATCAATGGCGACCACTATCTTCGCGGACTTGTGGGCATTTAGGAATTCCTCCGCAAGTGACGTGTCATTGGACCACGTAAAGCGACCGTCGTCATCGTGTCTGACGGTGCTGTCTACAGCCTGCTCTACGAGCATAACCTGAATATATGTCAGTTGTGTCACTTGGCAAACATGCGGCGATGACGTACAGATTCCTCATTGTTCCCGTAGGAGAGATTCAGGTGATCTCGAAGGAGCTTTCCAAAGCTGTGCGACTTTTTGGAATAGCGTATGGATACTATCAGGACGGCTGGAGCATGGCGAAATGGAATGTCCCATTTTTTCCGGAGTGTCCCTGTCACTCTAAACACTAGCTAGAAATAGACATCAGCAATATACGTGATGAAGTGGATTGCATGACATACTGTAGATGGGCCTCCATCCGCATTGGACCCTGCACAGTATGGGCAAAGGAAGATGAAGTCTTTCCTATCCATGGAGATGTTCCATGGGACACAGCCCCTCATCGAGTTCACGTCCGAAGAACACAGAGCGACCCTGCACCCTGCACAGAGCAACAGGAGATCACGAAAGTCATTGCAGAAGGAACACCACTGTTTGACGTCAGCAACAGTCTTTAGCTCGGAGGGACTAACACCGCACCCGTGAATACTGAGTTGCATCAGTGACTGGGGCCATAAGAGGTGGCTCCTTAGCATCCCCTCTATCGCTGTACTTTCCATTTCCAGTGTCTCTGCAAATCTTTGCCTTTGCCGCATCTGAGAGCACCTTAATCTGGGTGACGTTGGCCCGGCTTACTGTGTAAACCAATCTGTCAGTATCCTGAACATATTTGTGGCCGCAACATACATCGATTGTTCCATTCTTTGTTCGAGGCTCTGATCGTTCCATCCCTTGACATAGCCTCAAAGCCTTGTTCCAGTGTGAAGCCTTGCGATGCTTCCCAGGCCAATCCAACGTAAACAATATCTACACACTGGTCGTTGCTCATGTCTTGAGGGTTGCAGAGTGAAGAGGTCTTATCAATTCGCATGATCAGATACAGATCTGTTATTTATATCAAGATCAATCGTTGCTGCGCTTCCTAATCGGCCACAATCAGATTTCGTTTTCTTGTAAGATGTCTCTCACTTATGATACAAGATGATTACAGAACCTAGCTACAAGTATATAAGCAATATTATTGATGTTACATCTCACAAGGTAGAATACCCGGTCTCGTGTCATGTCATACTCTGGCTTGAGGGATCACACAAGACCCCTCTCACTGGGGGCAGGGGCACCTGGAATCAGTGATTACATCTTGATTACATGGTGAGTTCATGTGCACTTTTCAATGATTGTAATCGCCAGTTCCAGGTTGATTACATTTCAAATGTTACCTCGACATGTAATCCAACTGTTGCCACCAACTCCATTTGAAATTTCCTCAAGATGTTCCCAAGTAATGTTTCCTGAATGTGCCCAGTGGGTACATTGTGAAAACATCTCATGTTTTTGAGCACATTTAGATTACATCTCAGATGATTGAAGAACATATTGACTACATTGCAGTATCATTTTTGCTGGCAGGTCAAAAGCATCCCAGAAACATTTGTTGAGAACATTTCAAATGGAATTGGTGGACATTGGTTGGATTACATGTCAAGGTAACATTTGAAATGTAATCAGCCTGGAATCGGTGATTACAATCATTGAAAAGTGCACATGAACTCACCATGTAATCAAGATGTAATCACTGATTCCAGGTGCCCCTGCCCCCAGTGTCTTCTATATGGGATCGCCGAAGGGCATTAAACATTCCCCACTCAGCAAACAAAGTGAACCTCCCTGGAATTCCAGGTTGGCCAACCCTTCCAGGAATTTCTGGTTGGGCTTGGGGTTGCCAAAATGAGCGACAGAGGGCAATCTCCACTCGAAAAAACGAGTTGGACCTTCCTGGAATTCCAGGTTGGTCAGCCCTTCCAGGAATTCCTGGTTGGGTTGGGGTTGCTGTGGATGTCGCCCCTACAAAGCCTTCCTGGAATTCCAGGTTGGCCAACCCTTCCAGGAATTCCTGGTTGGGCTGGGGTTGTCGCAAAGGTGGGCAGGTGTTCCCCACTCGAAAAAAACGAGCTGGACCTTCCTGGAATTCCAGGTTGGTCAGCCCTTCCAGGAATTCCTGGTTGGGCTGGGAACACCAATACACGCCATCCCTACTCGCCGCAGCGAGAAGACCGTCCTGGGATTCCAGGTTGGTGGGCCCTTCCAGGAGTTCCTGGTTGGGTTGGTACGGAGGTCGTGTTTGAACGCCGATCGCGGTCACGCGTCGTGTCTGAGACACGTTATTTGTATATATTTAGCCGCGTGGGCTCATGATATGCCGATCGGCACATCTGGCCTTCATCCGTCGGCCGGTAACGGGTCTTTCCGGTCTACTGGTGTCCCCGAAAACCTAAGGAGGGGGAACGTTTGTCACTGGGGGCAGGGGCACCTGGAATCGGTGATTACATCCCGATTACATGGTGAGTTCATGTGCACTTTTCAATGATTGTAATCGCTGATTCCAGGTTGATTACATTTTAAATGTTACCTTGACATGTAATTCAACTGTGCCCACCAACTCGATTTGAAATTTCCTCAAAATGTTCCCAAGCAATGTTTCCTGAATGTGCCCACTGGGCACATTGTGAAAACATCTCATGTTTTTGAGCACATTTAGATTACATCTCAGACGATTGAAGAACATGTTGACTACATTGCAGTATCATTTTTGCCGACAGGTAAAGAACATCCCAGAAACATTTGTAGAGAACATTCCAAATGTAAATGGTGGACATTGGCTGGATTGCATGTCAAGGTAACATTTGAAATGTAATCAACCTGGAATCGGCGATTACAATCATTGAAAAGTGCACATGAACTCACCATGTAATCAAGATGTAATCACCGATTCCAGGTGCCCTTGCCCCCAGTGTGTCCGTGTTGAAACATGTCGGTCTCTCTGCCAACAACCAGCTTCGCTCCATCCCGACCAACCCGATGTACCCATAAGTTGCATGGATGGAAGGGCTGCATAGAGTACCTGTAACCTATAATGCGAGAGGACTTCTGACTCCACGGTCCAGTCTCTTCCCTCCTTTTACACCTCCACCCCCGAAACATTGCGCTGCCAGCTTATCGAGGCAGTTCTGAAGGAGGAGTTTTGGCCATGAAATCTCCGATCAGCCTCTTCTACCCCCTTCATCAGAGAGAAGGGCCAAGGCGCCAAGGGCGCCACTACGATCATATTATTTTTAGACACAGTGCTGGGAGTTTGCAATCAGCACCGGCGTCCAACAGGGCTAGACAATCGCCCCTCTTTTTGATCTTTTGCCTATCAATCCTGTATTGATTGTAGGACTGCATCTGTCTCTCTCATCGATATCCCATCGATTGCAGAGCTGCATCCCTCCCCCTTCCTGCGATACCATGCCTCCAATGACGAGAAGTCGCACTCGTGCTGAGGAGGCACCTCCTGCGCCCAACCGAGGTCGACCCAGCTGTTCGCGTGGTGGCAAGCCAGCAACTTCCTCAAAGAAGACTAAGAAGCGCAAGGCCGCCGATGTCCTATCTGACCCGGAGGCAGAACCAGACGAGGCCACCACAGATCGTTCGCGGGTCAATAGGCCAGTCGCTAAATGGATTGCCCCATCCATGGTCGGAACCTGGGCGATTACACAGAACTTCCAGATGTGCATCCTGTTCGATGCTGTTAATCCCCTTCGCAAGTTCAAACTTGGTACCACCTTCAACGAGGATGACACCAATCCCTTTCCTGATTACAACCCCCGGAAGATTGCCGAGGTCACAGAGTCAGATTATGAGGGGACACTTCAGCAATACAAGCCAGTGTATTATGTGTACGTCTGATTTTCCTGATCTAAGAGGTGCATCCTGTTTATCTATGCGGCATCACTTAGCTCAAAGTACCGTTTTGACGCCGAGGTAACTGGGGATTCGTTCATGACATGGAAAGAAGGCCAGCTGCATGATATCTCCTACGGGAAACGCAAGAAACAATCGGGGGATCGGAGGAAATGGAACATGGTCACAAAGCACATTCCCGTCCAATACGCACGTCTCCTCCACCAATTCATACTCGAGATCGAACTGGCAAAAAAGAACA
Organism: Thelephora terrestris; assembly: GCA_015956445.1. Lineage (NCBI taxonomy): Eukaryota > Fungi > Basidiomycota > Agaricomycetes > Thelephorales > Thelephoraceae > Thelephora > Thelephora terrestris. The sequence continues at coordinate 470,853 of WIUZ02000019.1, read as the reverse complement.
AGGCTCATGAAATACTCCGCCGGCAGACATACGCACAGAAAGTCCTTGATGAATTCGGCCTGGAGCTCAACAGGTTCCGAGGTGCAGAACACCAGTTTCGCTCCAAAGTCCTCACACCAATTCTCCAACGTCAACTCAATGGAATTCCCGATGTACATGGTCCAGCGATTCGCAGAGCGCTGGATCCCCAAAACAGCAAACCTACGATTGCCAGGGTAACGGCGTTTTACCTCGGGATGGACCCACTGGATCCAAAGTACATCCCTTCCTACCGACATAATCTTGTCTATATTCGAGAGGCCCGGTGGCATTTGGCCGTCGTTCTTGGGAAGATCGATGGGAAAAGCCAAGAGGACTTCGCGATCACATTGAGTCACCACGACCTTATCCAAAATAACATGCAAAGGTCCTCAAGGCCAACGGGTGGGGGGTTCCCCCGGTGGAACGATGTAGAGGTTTCTGCAGTTGTTGAGGAAGAATTGGACGAGTGGTTTGATACTGAGCTGGGGCGGGTGGTAAGCACCACCTCTGCATTTATGCCTCATCGTTGATTTATTCATCTGCTGTAGCCTAATCTTTGCTCGTGGGCTTTGGAGCTGCGACAGAACCACACAGATGATCCCGTGCAGTCCACGCACGAGTTCAACCATGCCTATGTCATGCCTGTGACTCGTTCATCGCGCACCTCCGATAACGAACACGACAACAATGACGAAACCAGCGGTGACCACATTTCTAGGCAGATTGCTGGCCCTTCCAAGCGCAGGCGAACCTCTCCGGGAATTTCAAGCACGGAAGAAGAGAGTTCTGAAATTGAGGACGATGGAATGCTGCTTTCACGTCCCCCCTCAGGCGTGCCCAGTACAATCGAAGGTGACCTCAGCCACGGTGAAGAACCCGGAGTTGGTGGTAATGCTGGCAACATTGATGGCACTGACGATGATGTTGGTGACGATGAGGACCCTGACGCTGAAGCTGCCCACGTCGATGCTGACTTGATTGCATCTGTTGGTAATGCTGCAGCAGATGTTGGTGATAAGTAAGGAGGTGTATTTGGGTTCGTTCCAGGACATTGCACCATTGCACCATTGCACAAGCGGTGGCACCAGCAATCTCAATCCCCACCCCCCTTTCCGTTATCTGTAGTCATTTCTCCGTTCTCGCCAACTTCTGCTTTCACAAATCGTTTCTTTGGCTTCTCCCATCCTACATACAATGTAAAGACTTTCGTTTCCGGCTCAGAGATGAACTATATTTATGATTTGACACCTTGCTCTGCTGCATTTCAACCGAGCACTTTGTCACTGTGTGCGCCTGTTTTGTACAATGTAGTCATCCAATAAGAATACTGAACATGCACAACAACTATGTTTCAACTTGAGATACAAAATGATGGGAGATACAAAGTGAAAGGAGAGACAAGTGGAACTCTGCAAAAGATGAGGATCTCCAAGGCGCCTTTTAGGAAGAAGCGATAGCAGCTGGGACGGAGACAAAACACGATGCCCATTGCTTTGCATTCGCTGGAAAAGGAGATCATTTGAACAATCTCCGCAGATTCACGACATGAGTCTTGCAGTCTCGCCAAACGGACCAGGCAGGGTTGATCCAACTTGTGGCATCACCGTACTTTGCGATCAGCTACCAAAGTAGAATAGTCAATAGACCACATATATTGGACCACAGAATAGGGCATACGTACGTTCTCGTTTCGAGACGAGGGAGTTCACTGTCGACAGGCTTGTTGCTAGTAGTGAAAGTGGTAGGCTCCGGGCCGTGGCAAAGGAGGTTCTGGGCAGCAAACACGGTCGTCCCAGGTGGAGACTGATCCTTTTGGGGGAAGCCCCTCGGGTCTCTTGGAATCAAGCTAGCCCATCGAACGTCACCGAGTTTCAGCACCAGCACGACAACATGCTCGAGACCAACACCTCCGCCGTGTGGAGGGCATCCCCACTTAAACCCGTTGAGGTAATCAGTCATTGTCTCAGGGTCGATGCTGGCTTCCCTCTCTGCTTCTCATCAACGATCGTCGCAATCAACTCCACAGATGAAAGCCTCGAAGCCGTTGAATACTGACTGTACGGCCTCGTGCTCAACGAAGCCCGCGAGTGATCCAGGAACGGGTCCGGAGCGTCTTGGTTCCCCCGAGCGAACTGCCGGTTCGCCCTCTCCAAAAAGGTATTATACTGGGTTTGGGAAGCCACCGAATTGTGATAGTCTGCGTTCAACGTGATATCAGAAGCGATCAAATTGCGGCCCGGAGGAGGTTTTGCCAGAAGCGGTTGTGAGACCGCAAGATCGTCTCGGCTGGTGTTCCCGCTTCGCAACCCTGGGCTGTCCATGGCACTTTCGTGGTCCCCCCAGGATGGTCGAGCCGGTTCGTCTTGGTGAACGGGATCCCAATTATCATTGTGCTGAATCGGCAACATCCCACGTGTATCTCCATCCGACTCCCTCCAAGCATCGTGTCCCGCATTTCCAAGTCGAGTAGAAGATCGCAGACGACAGATCGTCCATACGAGGCGGGTACGGGTCCGACTTCATCTGCGCACGGAACACAGGGGAATCTAAAATGACATAGTTGATATGGTCCAACACGTGCTTCTCGACCTCGATGAGATAACTTTCAGATAAGGCTCTCCAAAGATGATAACCTCAATCGGCTCAATCGGCTCGCCAGGCGGGTATTCAATAACCTTGACCTTTGGTACAACCCAAATCATATCAACGTCCGTCATGGACTTGCCCATCAAACTCGACATGACACCGAGACCTCTGATCTTGACCTTGATCTTCCAATCGATGATTTCGTATTCGAGCGTAGCGATCAAAACCTTTCTTTGCTTGTTCTTGTCCTCCGGCCAACCGATGATCTCCGTCTGCTTGTGGCCCAAAGATCCGAGTTTTTCTCCAATGGACCTCTCGTCGTCGTCCACTCTGAACCGGACTCAGTGGCAGCGGGCTGGAGTTTGGGAGATTGGATCTCGGTGAACCCTTGGGAATCGAGGAATGTTCGGAAGTGGTTGGTGATACCGGCGCAAACATGAAAGATAGAGTGGGAGACAGGGGGACGGAGGTCAACAACTTGGTTGGCGAGACGAGTAGTCTGGCCGATACGAGGATAGTGGGTGTCTGGTCGGGTAAGCTCGGCGAGGGAACGACCGGCATCCTCGACCTGGAATGGAAGCGAGGAGGTGGGAGCAGAAATCACATGAAGCTATGGGTTCATCGGCGAGTTAGCCGAGCCTAGAGGGGGGACTGCCCGAGAGAACACTAGTACCTTCTCAATAGAGAGTCTCCTTGTGAAGATTACCGGCCCATCGGACCATATTGTGGGAGACCTTTCCCTCCTCCTCAGTGAGGACGACCTGGATGGTGGAGATTCCTTGCCTGAGGACAAGAAACATGATCTGCGAACCGACCAGTCGGGAATGGTGAGCTCGAGCCCGAAATTGTATCGAGGCGCCTTCACATCGAGTGAGCAGCGAATCGAAAGAGTCCGAAGGTCGTTCTAGAGGGAGGTATACATTAGAGATCAGGGCATCGGTTGGACAAACACATTGACTGACCAATTCCTTCCTGAGACATATTCAGAGGGAGTTCGCCGTAATTGCTGACCTTCTTTAGGGTGTCTGATTCTTGTCAGGGTTGAAGGTGTGATGATTTCGCCGTTTACCCCCTTTCATTTCCTTTATTTAACGCCTCATCACCACTAAGTCAGTTGGTGCCCTGCCCTAAACACGGCGGTAAACTGTTTATTATGCAGTATGCCCTATGCTTAACGACTCAAAGTCCAATACGTGGAACGTGCTACTAGTCAAGATACCCCAGAAGACCCGAGGTATAATACGTGAACATGTACCGGCGGACCTTCATACGAAGATCCCCCCTACCTGGCCCTCCGTTGCCCCTGGACGACTAGTAGATATTCAGGCTACCGACAACAAGGGATGTATTAATAAGCGTCGCACGCTGACCTCTCGCAGAAGTCAACCGGCTTATTAATCTGACCCTTGGATTGGACTTATGAAAACCAATATGCTTTACGACTCATGGATCACGCGCAATAGATAAAATAGAAAGAAGATTCATTGGAAGCCAACAGTACAAAAGAGTTATCTAATCAATATCTCTTCGGATCCTTTGTACTACTTCCAATGCCGATCTCACCAACTCCTCGTTCAACCAGTTCTGCTCCCGGATCTCGTTTGGATCTACGTCCGACAAGTCATCGTAATCTGGAAGCTCCGTATCAGAGTTTGGTTCACTATCGGGAACGAACTCAGCGTACGGATCGTACTCCAGAGCAGGCCATTGACGGCGACTACCCCAAGGAGTAGAAACGAACTCAGGACGAGGAGTGTCCCGACGGACAACTCCTACGTTCTGATAAAATTCGTCGCTCCCGATTTCAATGACCTCATCATCAACAGGAACCAACCTGTTCTCGTGACGGACCAACAGACGAGCGGGCGGCGACTCAGCCCGATTGGGAATTATCGGCGACCCGGCCCGATACAGAACTTCCTCTCCCTCCTCTTCTTCGACTCGGACCTCCGGCTCGTTACATCTCCTCTGGAGATCCCGGACTTCTCCGGTTAACTCGGAGACACGACGAGTAAGGCGAACCTAAAGGAATAGGGTTAGAAGAGATCAATTATCTTCAACCCCTACCCCTTACCTTATCGTCCTCCAATTCTCCGGTTTTGGTAACCAGAGCCCGAACCAAGTCCTTCAAAGTAGTCACCTCTCCCTAAAGGAAATGTTGGGTTAGAGAAATCAATTATCTCCCGACCCCACATTTACCTTAAGCAAATCAATGTCGGCCCCCTGCCGAACAACGCTATCTTCCTGTCCATGAATGACTCCCTGCATATCCTCTTTCCAATTCTCCAACGCCTCTATCTCCTCACGACGACCATCAATACGCTCATTAACATGAGCCACTTCGTCCATTAACATGGACCCAACGTTCCCCGTATGGAGAACGCTGGCCTCCAACACGGAGTTGAAGGTCTCGTTGGTCTCAGTCACGAACTCAACACCCCTATTGAGGAGTTCAGTCGCATAAGGGTTGGTCTCGATGCGCGCCAACTTGCGCCGAGACACCCTTCGAGCAGCTTGGAGAAAGTCCCTGAAACCTAAAAGGAGTTAGCTTGGTTTCCTAGATCGGAATTCGCAAGCAGGGCCCCCACCTAAATCAGAGAACCCCTCATTAGGGTCGGCGGTGGCGGTCCGGTCCATAATCGCTCCCAAAGTAGGATAAGGGCGGGACGGGTCACGACGGGCATGGGAGAAACGGTCGATGTTGTAATTGTTCTCCTGAACAGGAGAGTAAGAGGAAGAGCGACGAGTGGGATTGCGAGTAGAAGCACGAGGCATGTTATGAGTGTGTAACAAAGGTGGGTTTGTTGGAAGACCAGTCATCCAACCCCCTTTGGTTATATACCAAATGCCACGCCCCTTCCACGACTCAGGAGTTGAGTCATCATTTCTATTGTTTACTGCGCATGACCCACATGACATCATATGCCCCTATCTTTAGTCATATGCTCCCCTTTTGCTATTGGCTGTTAGTCAGCCATACCCACATTCCTTCCGAACATTCTCAGGATACGTCATGCTTTGTAATTGCTCTGTAATGCTCTCAAATTGCTATTGGCCGCCACACTTTCGTTTATCAGCTGATAATTTGTAGCATTAGTCACCACGTAACGCACAGACCATGCAGTGCTGCGCACGGACCATGTTTGTCTGTGTTTGTATCTTTAGGGTAGTTACATGTAACGGTCACATCACAAATCTAAGTAGTATATATACTCCGAGTAGTTTAGCCTGTACTCCTTAGATTTGTTATCATCAGACTCTCCGTGACCTCTACTGCTGTGTGCTTAGAGCAAGAGTGCCTGAAGACCCTTGTCTCCTTCTTTCTCCTCTTCTCCAATCTAGTCTGTGAAGAGACTTCCGATATCCCTGGGTTTGCAACAGGGTTATAACTGTGTGTTTGACCCCTGCGTGTGATAGGTTTGGATAGCAAGAGTGCTATTGAACTGTAGAGGTCGCGTCGGCCTGACAGAAGGCCTGCTTACTGTTTGTGGGGCGCTAGAGGATTAGCGGACGGGTGAGGGGTATCGGGTCTGGTTTTGAAGGGGGTTCCGGGTGTAGAGACGAGAGGGGGAGGGATATCAAGAGAGAGAGGAGACTCTGTCTGATAAGGGTGCACGGGTGAGTGGTAGTCTTGACAGAACTGGTGGAGTTGCTGCACGAAGGGATCGAAGTCTTGGTCGCTAAGGCTTTCGAAGTTGACGAGGTATTCTATAACCGAATAAGGTAATTCAGTTGGAATCTCCCACCAAAGCACGATAATAGCAGGAGAATGAGTATGGATGTTAGTGGTAAGATGAACTCGTGGGGAGGGAAAGTAAAAGGCGGGGCTGATACTGAAGTAGACGGTGGCAAGGACACTTTCGGTAAGATCTGAATTCCAAAGGAATTGATGATCGGCTCCTAGGAGGAAGGGGGGGGTAGTGACTCCGGCGTCGAGAGCGGCAAAGGGGCGATAGTAAGGGAAGTGGGTGAGTAAACCGTTGGTTCGGTTTACTTGAAGACTTCTGATGAGTTTGTACTCCCAGATAGATCTCCTAGCGTCAGGGATGACTGGTCGCTGAACAGGGCTTGTGGAAGGGAAAGGGTTAGGAGCGCTGAACATACACTAGCAGGAGAATTCCTGCTGTAATGAGTTAGAAAGGGTAAGACGTGAGGAGAATTCCTCAGCTTACTTTTATTCAGGTTGTGGGTAGAGGAATACAGAAGAGATTGAGAATGGGGAAAAGAGAGGAGCGAACGCTCTTCCTTATATACCCAATCCTCTACAGGAGTCATAATTCTAAAACGAACCAAACAGGGATCAACATGGTCTGTGCGTAGTTTAGGGTAGGTTGAATGAGTCAGATCGAGGGACTTAGGGCGACGAATGGTAATTGCTAATACGGGGTTAATAGAAGAACGAACTAATGGAAGCGTCTCAGGGGATTTCTCGTGTGTCGTGGTAGTAATAGAAGCATGGGGGGGATTTCTCCTGATCGATGGGGATTTCTCTTGTTTCGCGGTAGTAGTAGAAGACAGACGGGGAATTCTCATGATCGATGGGGATTTCTCGGAATTTGATGGAATCGGATTGGGGCTGGGGTTTCATTTATCCTAAAGGGGATATTGTTGGATAATAGATTATTGTTCTCCTCTTTCGGTTTTAGTTGAGTCAAGGTGTATTTAAGTCATGGGGATGAATGATCGTTTTCCCTCATCGTCTCTTTTCCACTCCCACTAAACACCAGCACCATCTCCTCCTCTTAAATCATTATTCTTCATCATGTCTGCCTCTGACGCCAATACCGCCATGCTCAATGCTGCTGCCACCCCCTTCACTCCGTCTTTCGAGACGGACGCTCCCTACCTCATGGAGCAACACCTATACGACACCCCCGCTGCCATCGCTCAGGACAACGAGGCGTCCATCAACTTCCTTACGGTCCACAATGCTCCTCCTCAGTTCTGGGAGGAGGCCGGCTATGAAGACCCCCGTCTTGATCGTCTCGATGCTCCCCATGCTGGAGCAAGGCGTCTTCTTAGCGTCATGACGGAAGCGGAGTACAACAATCCTATCCGGGCTTGTTTGGATCGTCCTGGAGTTCCTCGTTTGTTGGATGCTATGGAGCGGGATAGGGAAGATAGAATCTTTAGGCTGGAGAAGAGGATGGATACCATGTACGTGATTGTTAACAGTTTGAACGAGGATTTCTCTCACTTCGCTTTGGAACATTGGGGACCCTTCCAGGCATCTCTCTTCCGGTACTTCGGCCATCAATGCCGAGGAGCTTATTGCACCGACCCCCCTTGCAAGTCCCCAGTCATCTCTTCGCCACCGCCAGGATCAGGGCGTTCCTCTCCCTCCATCCCCTCCCTGGAGTCCTGCCCCAGTTCGTCAGATGGTGGAGCGATCCCAGAAGAGGAAGAACCGCAAGAATCCGATGACTCGTTCTGGTCAACGTTGTCGTCCCTCCGACAAGTCACGTCAGGTTCGGATGAAGTTGAAGGTGGAAGTGGCGGGTCTCCAGGACCGTTATGGGTTCACCTTAGTGAGTGCAGCCTTGTCGGACGTGAAGCGGGAGATGCATGATAGTCTATATCATGATGTGTTGGGGTGTAGAGAATGTTGGCAGGATCCGGTGACGCGGGCGTGGTCTTATTGTCCTGAGAGCGTTCACAACCCTCACCACTTTGCTCATCGTTGTCCTCTTCCTCAGGACTGTTCATGCGATGTTGACCCGTTTGTTCTTGTCTAAGTTTGTAGTTCTCTTTATCTACCTTTGTATTATTATTACTGCGAATGCGACAAATGTCTTGAATTATTTGTGAGTTTTTGGCTATTATGTCATGCGTTCGTGACAATTCTCCAGTTGCGCCAGACTTGTCGCATCTGACGTTGCGGCCGGAGATGAAGATACCGTCACAAGGGACAATCTCGCCAGGCTCAAGGAGGGCGACATCACTGATGAGCAATTCGATCGGGTGGAGAGGGTGAACGTAGCCAAGGCAAGAGGCAAAATCCCAGGTGCGAAATGTGTCAATTGCTTTAGGAAGTGAACGGGTGGGGCTGTCGAGAACTGTGGTGATGTGTGAGAGGTGCCGGAACGCTGCCCTGGAGGTGTGAAATTCGGATTGCGGGTGAAGTGGATAATCGAGTAAAAAACTTCTTGGTCCACGAAGAAATGAGCAGCTAGCTAAACAAACAGTGCAGGATCAGCTATCGAGAGGGTTTGGGTCCAGTAAGTATACATACCAGTTGGCAGACCAAAAATTTGCTGAAATGGTGTGGCACAAGGGCAGGCATCTTGAGCCATCGTGGACAGTCCGGTTGGTTACTCCTCTGGTCGGGTCTGGAATCACATTCTCCTGAGCAGACCGCCCTGGAATTCCAGGTGGGTCAACCCATCCAGGAATCCTGGTTGGGTGGGCTCGTAATATCTCCCTCATCACCACCTCCACCCGCAAGCGCGAGCAAACCATCCTGGAATTCCAGGTTGGCCAATCCTTCCAGGAACTCCTGGTTGGAGTGAGGTGGTTGTGCAGCTGAGTGTGTTTGATCGGTGGCTGGTGGTCGCGTCGTGTTTTCAAGGTGCACGTTGTTTGGCTGTGTTTGCTGATGCCGGTGTGCAGCTGGGACACGGTCAGTCACACTGGTGCGTGATCGTGATGTCTGCTGTCGCAAATAAAATAAAGTAATTATAATGAATGATAATTCATTTTGAGCGAATTTTTGGGCAGATTGATTTTATTTGAATACAATTAAAGAGGTCCAATAATAATCCGATTCCAATCAAACGTCAATCTGACGACCGAGAATAGTAATCTGCTCTCAATTGAATATTAATCCAATGGGAGTCAAACTCCAATCACACTGGAGACCAATTGCAATAAACGTCCAATCAACATTAATTCCGTGAGAGGGATACCCATTTGATTACAATCTAGGGAAGGTTTCTACGCTGCCTAGTATTTGGCTTTGCAGCTCTTGTAGTGTCGGGTTGTCGCCGTTGGTCTCGGGCGACAAGATTTGTTGCAACGCGCCTCGTCGTCATAACTATCCCTGGGCATGGGGTACCAAAGTTCAGCGGACTGTGGGAGTTCGGTCACTTGTTGCCACATGAACTCCACACTAATTGAGTGGAATTGACCGCCCAGGTGTACAACCGTATGAGGCGGGAGGGTCCGGGCTTCGTCGCCGCCTTCTAGCCCATGTTGGCAAGAAGGAAACATATGCACGTATGGCTGGGTGGGGTTTGGGGAGGGTGACAGGCGGGAGGAGGGTATGGTGGATTTTCAGGCGTGTCAAATGGGGCGCAAATAGCAGGAGCAGGGAGCCGGGGGCCTCGAAGTCAGTCCAGCGTGGTCTGGTGTGGGCACCCACACCAGAACCCATCGAGTCGTAATATGGAGCGTGGTTTTTGAGTTAAATCGAGGGTGTGGTGGGTAGCAAATAGACGGAGTGGGAGGGTGGTGTGGTACCGTCGCGGTGACGCTCGTCCAAGTTTGTGACAAGTCTTCAGTCTTGCCGTGCCGAGCCAGATCGATCAAATCATCCTTCCATCGTAACCTCGTTTGCGCATAATTCCTCCTTAGTGAGTAGGGGGTGCTATGTGGTGGACTAAACCATGACATATGATACAGTGAGTTCTTCTCTCTCTATCGACGTGTTTTGTTAAATCTCTCTCTCTCTCTCTCTAGAATGGCAGCTTCTCCCCTCAGTTTCGTGCTGTGTTCAGGCGAGGCGCTTGCCACTCGGATATCATCGCACTCCATAACGAGCGCTTTCGAAATCGCCACTGGCAGAGGATTACAACCAGGATACAGATCCTGGCCCTTTGTGTCGCTCCATTCCTGTTAATCCCTCGCTGATTGGCATTTCCTGATTCCTGCGTTGATCGCGTTGAGGGTCCGTACTTCCCCTACAAACCGATTGGCTGATTTTTCTACTAGTGGGTTCGTGAGATGGACGTCGCAGGCACTGGGGGCGAGGGGTCACTTACCCAGAGATTACATTGTGATTACATTGTGATTTTTTAGACAATGTGTTCAGCCTGTGGCCTAGAGGTACATGTTGAGTTCTTTTACAAAGTACCCATCAATGTGACCACAATGTGGCCAGTAGGTCCATCTTGATCACTTTTACAAAGTACCCATCAATTCGATCACAATGTGCCCTGTGGGTCCATGCAGGATACATTGTAAAAATATCCATCAAAGTGGCCACTGGGCACTTTGTGAAAGAAACCCCTGGGTTCTTTCGCAATTTTGCTTACAAAGTGTACAGCATCTGAGCCACTCATTGAGAGTTCTTTCATAAAGTATCCAGTAATGTGTCCACAAAGTATTCAACCAGATACTCAATGATTTCTTTGAGAGTTTGTTATGAAATCCAACCACATTGAGAGTTCTTTGTGAAAACATTGAGAAGAACCTCCTGGGGACATTGTGGTCACATTGCTGGTTACTTTTTGAAAGAACTCTCAATGAGTGGCTCAGGCACCCAGTAGGATAAATTTTAAACAACATTGTGAAAGAAACCCCTGGTTTCTTTCACAAAGTGCCCAGTGGCACTTTGATGGATACTTTTACAATGTATCCTGCATGGACCCACAGGGCACATTGTGATCGAATTGATGGGTACTTTGTAAAAGTGATCAAGATGGACCCACTGGCCACATTGTGGTCACATTGATGGGTACTTTGTAAAAGAACTCAACATGTACCTCTAGGCCACAGGCTGAACACATTGTCTAAAAAATCACAATGTAATCACAATGTAATCTCTGGGTAAGTGACCCCTTGCCCCCAGTGAGGGCGACTCTCGTCTGCGTGGCGGCCCTTGGTCGTGCGACGCAGGAAGGTCGATGCCACAGAGGAGAAACACCAATTGCGGGATGCCTAGAACCTCGCAGATGTGAGACTGAAGGCCTCCACTCTTTCGATGCTCCCTGCCTGCCATTCCTCCACCATTGTTGCCGTCGTCTGCGACGTCGCGCTCCTCAGCTCACTTGGAGTCTCAGCTCACCCCAAGGTCTACAACGGTTCCACCCGCCAACTGCTCTTCCTGCCAGCCGCGTTCAAATGTTTGGCTCGCCAGGTCCCCATTTCATAGATCTGGGGGAGTCATAACAACTGTGGACACCTCTCCATTGACCGCGCCCCAAAACGCATCTACCACCGAGTCGACACCGCTGGCGGCCAACATACTTCAAGGGCGTCGTCGTCTTTGCTAAATCTCTCGCCTTGTCATGCCCACATTGATTCCCGTTGACGGCATGCCGCTGTTAGTACGGCACAGTTTTATGGGCCTCCACATGCCGGTAAGTGACATATAGCTGCTGGAACCCTACCGACGCACCGTTGTCTTTCACTGATCTATGTCACTAGGCTAATGAATTTACTTCTCAATGAGAAATTCTGTTCGTGTTCACGCGTTAGAGTCTTTCGCACGAGAGCTCACAGATGCAAAGCAGTTCTCAGGTACGTTCCGTGCTGGCGTCCACTGTTTGTCCGCTGATGCCTGATGCCTACGCTCTTTCGTGCTGGCCGTCCATTCCAGCAGCTCACAAAATGTGGTGGGAAGAGCCAGTTCCGCGACGAAGGCATCTGCATTGCCTAATTTGTATACAGATTCCACCGCCCTTCAAGCTTACCGCATTCTACCTCCTGTACGCGATTTCCAAGAACCTACATATTCCCAGGTGGATGAGTCGACCAAGGCCAAGATGATCAAGATCCTTGCTACCTGGCAAGCCGGTGCTCCCAACAGCAAAGAGCTTTTCGGCGCTGTGCCGCAAGTGGCCATCGAACAAGAGCTGTTTGGCACCAACGCTTTGTCAGTAAGTACCTTCGGTCCCTGACTGTCTTTACTGCTCGTAACGCTCGGAATTCAGGACGCCGGTCACATATCCCCAACGCAGGCCCTAGGCGAGTTGCAATTTGCCGTCGGTCAGGCGGAACGTGAGGTGCAGTCTAATCCGTATAATAACACCGTGAGGACCCAGCTTCCAGTCTTACATCAGGTGAGCTACATCTTGTTGCCATTTCCTCGTGATCGGGCAAGTGATGTTATCTTTTAGCTTCGCCAATTCGCGAAAACGGGCTACCCCAGGATGAACCGCGCCAAATGCTGAGTCAACTTAGAAACATCACCCGCCCTCCTGTCCAACCACCTCCCCTGTCATACCCTGTTGCCCCCAACATGTCAGCTCTGCTGCCTTCTACTACTTACTCGCAGTATAGCTACAATCATGCTGGCCCTTCATCTGCTCCACCTCAACGTGCGTACCCTCAAGATACTCTTGATGTGAAGCCGTCTTTCCCCTCTGATCCTCCTGTGCAACCCGTATCTGCTATACCTTCTGCACCCACTAACCAGGCTGGTGTGCCTGCTTTGCCTGCAGTAAGCGGTATTGCGAGCTTGTATAGTGCCCTCGTAAAGGCAGGCATACTTGGTGCTCCTGGTGCCCCTCCTGTGACTTCGAAAATTGTGAATGAACCGAAGTCGGAGTCAACAGACTCCTCGAGTAAGAATATGTCAGTGCACGCGCGAAAGCTTCTTTCCCAGAGGATTGAGCTCTCGACAGCATGAATCGCTGGGTAAGTACCGAACACCATTTCTGCAGAGCTGCCTCGTTGATTTCTGATCTACTCTCCAGATATAAGCCGAATTTTGATGAACTTTTCCTGAAACAAACAGTTCAGTGTAAACGGTGTGGGCATCGCTTCTCAGATGATGCGACCGGTAAGGGAAAGTTGGAAGCTCTCACCTTGACATGCACTTCAAGCAGAAGAGAAAGGCGAACCAGAACATTGGCCGTGGACACCCAGGCGACAGCCAGTTGTCTATTTTAATTGAACCGTGCGCAACTTCGATCGAATTTTGTGCCGGACAGGCAACTTTAATCTAATTTCTTGGTGTTAAAACACATGCTATCAAGCATGTGACAGCCCACCCTCTTCCCTCCAGACTACTTATTCCTAAGCCAACCTCCTCCCCTATGCAAACCACACGGTCTGGTAGACAAATCAATCCACCTCTCCCTCCAGAACCTCACACCCTGGACGAGGCGGCAGCGCTTCGCCAGCAGCCTGGAGAGGCGGTTGCTGAGTCCTCAGGAGAGGAGTACCCGACATCTGACGATGATTTACCTGCTTCCACCGACTCTGGAGAACAGGGACCATCCATCCTCACGATTCTAAAATCCATCCCCAACACCCAGGCGGCCCATGATCACGAAGAACCCTCTGAGGACGAGGCCGATCAATGTGAGTCTCCCCCCAACATCTTACTGCGCTGCCGACTGCTTAGCTTATCCTCTTGCCAGTGCAAGGTACTTCGTCGGGGGTTGCTCTCGTCAGTCATGCCATCTCCGCCGCCATCCCCCTGTTTCTTCCGGAAAGTGGCTCAGCCGGTACATCCCTTGCCGAGGAGAACACAACTGACACCTTCATCCTGGAGCATGAGTCGGGTAATCCATTGCTTCAAGAGGTCGACCTGACGAACTCACCTCCCTTGGAGGACAACTCAGCCAGTGGACTCTCTACCGTCAGGAGAACCCCTGAGCCCAATCAACCTCCTTCTGAGGAGCTAAAACGGCCCATGACTGATGCAGAGGTTCAAGAGTGGACCAGGGACTTAGTGCAAGACAAGCTATCCCAGCTTCAAACATTCAGTCAAAGGGGCTGGGGAACGGCATACCGGACCATTGCAGAGGTTCAGCTTCTACTCCAAATTGGAGGAACGTACGGTATGGTCATCAACATGGCTCTCCACAGTATGTCAGCCGGTCGATACCTGGACAGGGATAGGATCGAAAGGACCATCTCATTTCCGCTCCTTGGTTCGTACATGAACGGGCAGTCGCCAGGCACGTGGTCCAACAAACTCACGTTCTTCATCACAGTCTATCACTTCCTGGTTGACACTGAGCATCTTGAGGAGGAAGACCTTGGAGGATCGCTCTACAAGGCTCGCCAGGCAATGGAGAGCTGGGGGGTGCACCCAGGGCCATGGGAGCGTTGCCTGCCAAACGGAGACACTAGGGCATCGTACTTGCTCAAACCTCTTCGTGACATGATTCATCAGTACACCCGAAGCCGAAACTAGACTTCGGTCGGCGCCTGTAGCTTTTGGGAACAAGTTGCCTCCAGTAAAAATGTACTACATGAGCAATGTATTGTTCTAGTCCTCTGCTTCCTGAATCATCTGTGAAAAAATCCCGAAAGCCTTGATCCAGACCGCCCTTTGAACGTCCATGTCTCTGGACCATGTATCCACAACTGCAGCAAGCTCGTCCCCTAGTCCTTTGACCTGCTCATCCGTCAGCGGACAGTCAGGTGGCTCACAGACAACCTCGTTCATCCACTCTGGACGGTCCTGTCTGTCCCCCAATTCTGCTGTATCCTCAGGATGGTCGGTGAGACCAAGGCCTTCCATAGCCTCCCAGTCGACACCATACAAACTGAAGTCTTCAGGCTCTTCGCCTTGAGGGGGTAGACCGTGTACACCGTCCAACAAGCTGCTTCGGGTGAAAAGTTGCTGCGGGGAGCTCCTTCGTTCTCCCTCTAATTGGATCTTGTGAGAGTTCCATGTCTCAGCCCAGGCAAGAGCATCTTCGTTAATTGTGGGCAGGAAGAGTAGATGGAGTAACCAAACGTGGGATGGGTCCGATGGTTCAAGGCCGTGACAATCTTCTAGGGTGTAGAAGAACTCCTTCCACTTACGACCAAACCCCTCAGTCATATCGTACCAGAGCCTCTCAATCCTGGAGTTGTGGACACTCCTGCAGCAAGGTGAGAGAAACCAGAAACATTTGGAAGGCATTGCTCACCTCCCCCAAATGTATGAACCTCTGTCAGGTCCCATCTTCTCCTCCATATAGTCGGCCACCCTCACATTCTCCACTCCGTGGTCGCCTCAGACTCTACTGGGGCAGCCGTGGACTGAGATGATATCGAGGAAAAAGCTCAACACAGTGGCTGCTCTGTTGTTGTTGTGGGCTCTAAGCCCAACGATAAATCTTGTCTTCCCATCAATGAAGCCGTGGATGACAATCTTCCAGCGGATTAGACCTGATTTGGGTTGAGACCTAAGCCTTGCTATCGTAAGACAGCCTATGACATACCGTGCTGGCCATCGTGATGCCAAAGTGAGTTGGCACCAGGGACGTAGTATTTTCGTCGGTGTATCGGTCGAGAACCAAAAAAGCGGCCTGGGGCGCCGCGGACTCGATCCAGAGATTCTCTGACACGCCGCTCTGGGATGTTGTGACCTCAGAAGGTCATTGCACCCATGAGCATATTTCATCCATAGTGCGGGAACTCCTTTAATATTTCACCCACAATTGTATCGAGCTCGTTCTCTGACAGAACGGACCGTTGGGGGACCAGGGGCATACCAGTCTGGAGCTCAATGTCCTGTTGGCGCCTGCGAATGGTCCGGGCTGAGCACCCAAGCACAGTTGCAAGGGTGGTCTTTGGTTCGATAGAAAGAACATTTGATAGAACCTCGGCATCAATCTCTATCCTTGGTCTGCCGGGTGTCCCAGAGTAGTTGAGGTGCGAAATGGAATGCGGAGGTGAGCTTGGCAGATCAATGGATTGGTCCTCAGCTCTGTCCAACGACTCAACCATCGCCTTTATGTTCAATGTAATCAACTCCAGCTCTTCTGCAGGAAACATATCTTTGCGCTTGGTGCAGGTGGCACACACATCAGATCTAACCGGTACCGCAGTTGTACATCACAAACACTTACATCATTTACTGCCACCATGAAAACAATTGCATCATCTCGAAGGGATCTGAGCCTCTGGCTATCTCCGGCCTGTGTCTGAAGAGCTGTGATGGTTCTGTCTTCGAGGATTCTGTAGCAAACGCGCAGATTGGACACTTGATCCATGCCGGTTGCAGAGGAGGAGGTGATCGGAACAGCACTCCGTCCCCTGAGCCTCCCCCATTGCTCCCCCACCAGTCTAGTCTCCTCTCGGTTTGTTCCAAACCCATTTCCCTTGGCAAGCTTCAGCCTGTGACTGATCTGCCGCATGGGGGCTCCGGCTCTGCCGGGCCGGGCTTTCATCGAGCCTAAGTCTCCTCAGGCAGACCAAATATAACGACCGAAAATCACCAACAATGTCACAAGGGATATAGCATCATAGTACCAGTCAGACCCCTAGCCCTTCTCGCACAGACCCTTCTGTTCCCCTTGCACCTTTCTCTCATCCTCAATCCGTACGAACTCCTCTCAGTGGACATCACCGGCTCTTGAATCCGGCATCACCGTTCTCCACCATGGATCTCCCCCGTCAGCTCGCTTCTCGAGGTCGGTGCTACATTCAGGGGTGCGCATGTCCAAAATTTCTCTATTCAGGCAGCATCCCGGTACGCGTCTCAGGGTGGTTTTTAGGTAACCTACACTAATCATCAGTCAATAGGAACCCTACACACTCTGTGATTGTTCTCACACAGCACTCATGCACGTCAAGGGTGACGGCACTGAAGTGTATCCACCTCATCATTGCGGTGGTTTCATTCCAGTACAGGTTCGTTGGTGCCCCAGTGCCATCCTCTCTCTTGCTAATGGCCCCGTAGCAAAACCCTAACACGTGTGTGTGTGGCGGTCTTCAAGATGCCCACAGACCTGATGGTCCTCCGCACATGTCGTCAATCCCATCCATGATCACCTCACTTGCACCCATTCCAGGACCCAGTCGGCCAGCTGTCAGTGCAAGCCCGATTACTCACGTATTTTCGTTACCACAACAGCCAGGTGTTGCTGCAAACGAACAGCGGATGATCAGTGCCAACAGGGCTGCAACTCGTAACCGGGGTGGAATACCATCTCCGGCATCCACCCCAACCCGTCACATGTTAGGACGCCCCCCTGTTCTGGCACGTCCACGAGCAAAGGCTCCCTTGCGGCTGAGCATCCTGTTTCTCCCTCTCTACGTATGTGATGCTGCTGCCACTGGCCCAACGACTCATGGGTTCTCCAGATGAAGGAGTTGCAGATGCCACCGGAATCTGGCGTACCCAGAGACTTCTTGCAGAAGTTCTGGCTGGACCCGGAGGATTCATTTGACAGGTTCCTGTCACGTTGCAAGTCAAACAACCTGATATTTACTGTGGAGGTATCTCACGAAGACAACGATAGCCGCATCGTGTCTGGCTTGATTGATCAAGGGCTGACGGACCTGACTTCAAGAGGCGGGCCGAAGCTGCCAGAGTTACAGACA
Source organism: Thelephora terrestris (assembly GCA_015956445.1). NCBI lineage: Eukaryota > Fungi > Basidiomycota > Agaricomycetes > Thelephorales > Thelephoraceae > Thelephora > Thelephora terrestris. The sequence continues at coordinate 453,033 of WIUZ02000019.1, read as the reverse complement.
AATGGGGACAACAACGGGCAACCACGCTGGGAGTTGCTGATGTGCAAAAGGACAAAAGTAAAGGAAAGTGATCTCCGAGGTCAACCGAGACGGGCAGGAGCGCAGCATCGAAAAGTTGAGGTCGTTGAGATCAAGAGATCTTCGGTGAGGTTGGCACCGGTGGAGTACACTATGAGCCAGATTGCCAAAGGGTTTGGATTCAAGGACACACTTCGAGAGGTGGCAACAGAGCCAGAGAAGATTGCCGTAATTTGTACGTGAACCAAACTCCTGCATATCTGTTCGTTCAGTCACCTCTTGTCAGGCCGACGCGACCTCTACAGTTCGATAACACTCTTGCTATCCAAACCTTTCACACGCAGGGGGCAAACACACAGTTATAACCCTGTTGCAAACCCAGGGATATCGGAAGTCTCTTCACAGACTAGATTGGAGAAGAGGAGAAAGAAGGAGACAAGGGTCTTCAGGCACTCTTGCTCTAAGCACACAGCAGTAGAGGTCACGGAGAGTCTGATGATAACAAATCTAAGGAGTACAGGCTAAACTACTCTGAGTATATATACTACTTAGATTTGTGACGTGACAGTGACATGTAACTACCCTAAAGATACAAACACAGACAAACATGGTCCGTGCGCAGCACTGCATGGTCTGTGCGTTACGTGGTGACTAATGCTACAAATTATCAGCTGATAAACGAAAGTGTGGCGGCCAATAGCAATTTGAGAGCATTACAAAGCAGTTACAAAGCATGAAGTAGTCTGAGAATGTTCGGAAAGAATGTGGGTATGGTTGACTAACAGCCAATAGCAAAAGGGGAGCATATGACTAAAGATAGGGGCATATGATGTCATGTGGGTCATGCGCAGTAAACAATAGAAATGATGACTCAACTCCTGAGTCGTGGAAGGGGCGTGGCATTTGGTATATAACCAAAGGGGGTTGGATGACTGGTCTTCCAACAAACCCACCTTTGTTACACACACAACATGCCTCGTGCTTCTACTCGCAATCCCACTCGTCGCTCTTCCTCCTACTCTCCTGTTCAGGAGAACAATTACAACATCGACCGTTTCTCCCATGCCCGCCGTGATCCATCCCACCCTTATCCTACCTTGGGAGCTGTCATGGATAGGACCGCCACCGCCGACCCTAATGAGGGTTTTACCGATTTAGGTGGGGGCCCTGCTTGCGCATTCCGATTTAGGAAACCAAGCTAACTCCTTTTAGGTTTTCGGGATTTCATCCAAGCTTCTCGTAGGGTGTCTCGGCGCAAGTTGGCGCGTATCGAGACGAACCCTTATGCGACCGAACTCCTTAATAGGGGTGTCGAGTTCGTTACTGAGACCAACGAGACTTTCAACTCTGTGTTGGAAGCCAGCGTTATCCATACGGGTAACGTTGGGTCTATGTTGATGGACGAGATAGCTCATGTTAATGAGCGAGTTGATGGTCGTCGCGAGGAGATAGAAGCGTTGGAGAGTTGGAAGGAGGATATGCAGGGGGTCATCCACGGACAGGAAGATACCGTTGTTCGGCAGGGGGCCGATATCGATTTGTTGAAGGTAAGAAAGTTTGGGTCAGGAGTAATTGACCTTTCTAACTCAAACTTTCTTTTAGGGAGAGGTGATTACTTTGAAGGACTTGGTCCGGGCTCTGGTTACTAAAACCGGAGAGTTGGAGGACGATAAGGTAAGGGGTAGGGGTTGAAGGTTTTTGATATCTTCTAACCCTATTCCTTTAGGTTCGCCTTACTCGTCGTGTCTCTGAGTTGACCGGAGAAGTCCGGGATCTCCAGAGAAGGTGTAACGAGCCGGAGGTCCAAGTCGAAGAAGAGGAGGGAGAGGAAGTTCTGCATCGGGCCGGGTCGCCGATAATTCCCAATCGGGCTGAGTCGCCGCCCGCTCGTCTGTTGGTTCGTCACGAGAACAGGTTGGTTCCTGTTGATGATGAGGTCATCGAGATTGGAAGCGACGAATTCTACCAGAACGTAGGAGTCGTCCGTCGGGACACTCCTCGTCCTGAGTTCGTTTCTACTCCTTGGGGTAGTCGCCGTCAATGGCCTGCTCTGGAGTATGATCCGTATGCCGAGTTCGTTCCTAACAGCGAACCGAACTCTGACACAGAGCTTCCAGATTACGACGACCTGTCGGACGTAGACCCGAACGAGATACGGGAGCAGAACTGGCTGAATGAGGAGTTGGTGAGATCGGCGTTGGAAGTAGTACAAAGGATCCGAAGAGATATTGATTAAATAACTCTTTTGTACTGTAGGCTTCCAATTTAATCTTCTTTCTATTTTGTCTATTGCGCGTGATCCATGAGTCGTAAAGCATAATGGTTTTCATAAGTCCAATCCAAGGGTCAGATTAATAAGCCGGTTGACTTCTGCGAGAGGTCAGCGCGCGTCGCTTATTAATACATCCCTTGTTGTCGGTAGCCTGAATATCTACTAGTCGTCCAGGGGCAACGGAGGGCCAGGTAGGGGGGATCTTCGTATGAAGGTCCGCCGGTACATGTTCACGTATTATACCTCGGGTCTTCTGGGGTATCTTGACTAGTAGCACGTTCCACGTATTGGACTTTGAGTCGTTAAGCATAGGGCATACTGCATAATAAACAGTTTACCGCCGTGTTTAGGGCAAGGCACCAACTGACTTAGTGGTGATGAGGCGTTAAATAAAGGAAATGAAAGGGGGTAAACGGCGAAATCATCACACCTCTGTGCAACAGGTCCAAGGTTTCCGGGCAACTGTTCTGCTGCAATAAAAGGTGTCTACCATGATGATTTTGACGAGGGTAACGGTGACCTGTTCTACCCTCACGGGTGTTACGTCTATCGCCTTCTTCATGGCCTGAAAATATGTGGAGAGGACACCCAGACAACGTTTGCTAAACTTCTCAAGCGCTGCCACAATGGCAAAAATACTCCAATCTGCCCTGTGCTGCCGGACATCGATGACGATGAGGTAAGTACGTTTCAGTGGGTAGCTTGTACCAGGTCAACTCAGGCACCTGGAGTAGAGCATGGATGAAGACCCAGCCGAGCGAGTCAGTCGCCGAGCCTCTCTTAGGGCAGGGGACTCAGTCATCATTGTTGACTCTTCCGAGTCAGAGGAAGTTTGTGGAATAAGATGTACTCTATTTCTCCCACAACCTGACGTAGTCCTCTCCACTAGGTCCCTTCCTATCATCCCCTCCAACCACTGGGCCCAAGAGCACCTTTGTTACAGGCTGTGAGTGGTACATTCATTGGCTAATGTTCTTTTGCTGAGATTTATCACCAGGAGAGGTCAATCCTCCCAGCTGTAAATAGGCCCCGTGCTGAAAGGATGGAAACAGCGGAGGTAACCCAATGTCTGTTTGTTTTTTAGAAGTTGCTGATGATGTGAATGAAACCAATTTCGTGTTGCTTGTCAAGGCTGCTGTTCCCGAGTCCATAGGAGAGCCTTCTCGACTCCAATCGACGGAACTGCGGGCTATATACGACGGTCCACTTGCTGAGACATTCCGTCGTATAGAGCTGACAAGACCTATGGCCATTGAGACCTCTGCAGAGCTGTGGCCCATGCGCATCAAGGCATCCCCCAATATCCCAGGCTATCTCCAATGGCATGAGAAAGTCCGTCCTGGCGGAAGTGCACACCACTTGGGCACACCAGTTCAAGTTTCCGACCTCCAGATTCGGGCTAGGTCGATCAAAAGTCTTTCAGAGGCGTTGGTCTTGATGATGGATATATTCCATCGTAATGAAGGGACAGTGCTGGCTTCTGAACTTCTTGATTCTGAACTTGAGGTACCCAACGGAGTGGACTGGAAAGCAGTAGCCTCTCTCGGTGCATTCTTTCAGCCCCTGCGCTGCTATGTTGTGTGAGTCCACTGCATTTTGCCTCTGTCCCCTATCTGACACACCGAAGTGAATTTCGGGGTGGACTTATACCAGAAGTCAGCACCGGCGAGGGACCAGAACGAGCGACCCTCCAGCAAGCTATCCAAACCATAGTGGGGGACCAAACATTATGGGTTGCCTCTGTAGATGGGTGCGGTTGGGTCAGGCCAGCATTCACTCCAGCTCTCTCAGTCGAACATCAAACTCGTTGGAAGACAATTGGAACGCTCGCCCTGTTGCATCTGCTCACATTAGGAAATGGGCCAGAGCCCATCTCGCCTTTCCTGCTCTATCTCCTCCTTACCGCTGCTTCACTTGCAGGAGAGCGATCGCTTCAAGCTCAAGATGTCTTGATCGACCTAGGATCCCTCTACCAGCTTGACCCTGGGACAGCTGGAATATTACAGCCATGGATGGTGCTGAAGGAGACAGATAAGCTAACGGGGTTCGATGATGGACCTGTCCCTCAGCCAGTGCTGTTGGTTCAGAGCGTTCTGAGTCTGTGCGAGTTCCAGGTATGCTCTGTTCTGCATTTTCTTTGATCAGGCGGCCTGATCAATGAGAACGAAGTTGAATGCTGTGAACCCACATCGGTGCAAGGGTGACCACGAGTGTTGGACTTCGGCCCTTGTGGCCACTGCCTTCCTCGGATGTCAAGAGCCGTGGGAGAAGCCGCAGTTTAAATGCCTGCTGGAGGGTTTCATGGTGCCATTGGGAGGCTTTGGCGACTTGACAATCACTCAGGTAGTTTTTTTTTGCATGCCTCTAGTGCGAACTAACAGGTGCAAAACTAGCTCTTGCGCCTGACAAATCTATCTCCATTGGCACTCACCCTTTCTGCCTACAACCGAAAGGTGAATGCTGTTTCCGATGTAGAACAGCTTTTTACCTTCAAGACCAACGGTGGCAATGGCCAACTCCGACGGGGGCAGGCTGATGCCATTGTATCCGCGTTCAAGCAGGTTTTCTTTGTCTATCTCAATGGCGTTGGGCACGTGTTGGGAACAACGCCAGATCACATAACCGCAGAAGAGTATAATCTCCGCCAATCAGACTCACTGTTCAGAGCAAGGATTGCCCTGCAGCAGCTCACGGATTCCTGGCTGTTGCCAGTGGGAAATGGCCCTGGGAGTGAAATCAAGGTGGGACGCAGCTGGTCTAAGGCATTAACACAATCACAAAACTTTGGTTAGATTACTCTGGAAGTGAAGCATTTGTTCCTCTCTGATGCAGGTGCGCCGGCACTCAGTATCTCGACATGCAGTCGAGAGACTACTGTGCCGTACACCCCGTGGCTTCATACTGCTGTCATCAAGGCAATGGAAGGGCGTAAGAGTGGTTTTGAGAAATGGGTCCACTTACAATTGTTTCAGAATGTAAATGTATCTGAGTATAACGTCTTGTAAAAAATAGTCCCAGCAATTAATCTTCAGTCTTTTTGTTGTCTCGTTATGATGGGGACAGAGTGCCAAGGACTGCGCCAGCCAGGAGAGAGCTCTGATTGTCTAGCGCACTCAGGTGTAGAGTGATGGTAAATTATAGATAATGATTACTAGTGACAAAGTCGAGAACAAAACACTGAGTGACACCGAGTGACAGTGAGTGGTACAAAGTGATACTGAACTACATGAGGTGATACAAAATGATTGTGAGTGGTGGGTTATAATCTTCAAATGCCCATGATAACTAGTGGTCATAAGTGATAATGAGTGACACCGGGTGATGAAAATTGAACAAAATCTGTCATCACTTGCCTTCATGCAAGACCACTCATGATCACCAATGATCGGTCATGACCATGAATGATCACCACTTGTCACCCGTGGCAATGCATGATCAGTGATAACAGTAGCGCCGACGAGCGGCAGGGCCCACGACCCCCCCTTTCCATTCCCGGTACCACAGTTCATCGGTAGCACCAACTGATCGTAGTTTCGAAGTTTATATCCAGTCTTACAAACCAACACTTGTGCTTGATAATTTTACAAAAGGACACCGGTCGCGTATCATAGGAAGTCCGTCGCCTCTTCGTGTACAGGCGGGTTTTTTTCACCTCCGTCCACCAAATTCCCCTCTCCCCCAATCACAAACAAGGCGATCCTTCCCCAACTTCGCCGTCATCTTCAAGCTCCGGTAGCTCTGTCTGCACGGAATTGACTCCGAACGCCTCTGGTCCTTCTCCGGAGTTGTCACTGGTGGATTTCTCCCCGGGCTCTGCGAGCACCACAACACCGAGAATGTTAAAGTAGACGGCGGTGGTGAGAGCGCGAGGCAAATCTTCCCGCTCTTGTATCGCGCTCGGGAGAGCACCCTTCCTGATGGAAAAGAGCATCATCGCCGCGGAGTCCTTCTTGACATCCCCCAAGTAGGGTTTTTCCCAGTAGCTGCCCAGACGCAACTGTTCGCGTCCGTCGTAGACAGGGACTGTAGCTTTGTTCAATGTTTGGGCGTGTTAAGTAAAGACTCTTGTACTCACTAGCATCCCCGTCCTTGAGTGACGACCCGTCGATAGGAGCCACATGTTGCCTCGGCTTCTTGTTGGCGTAACCTGATCTTTTCAACCGATTGGTGCCGAAAGTGACACCCCCTTTGAAAGACTGGAAGTATAGTATGGGCTGCTCGCAAACCGCCGCCAGCACCGCAACGAAGCGGTACCACCTGTGTGCGAAGGGCGTGACGCAGATCTGGCGTATGCCAGAGTTGGAGAAATACGTGACCTGTCCCGTCAAACTGGCGAGAATCCATGAGCTGTTCTCCTTGCTGCGCAAGTAACCCGAGTTGGGGTTCAGAGACAGGCTCGCCGGCTCGCGGAGGGCGACATTGATGATACCTCCCTTCGGGGACTTCAACGACGTCACATCGGGGTGACTGGCGCACTTGAGGAGACGGCTGCGTAACAGGTCAGCGTGCGTCAACATTGAAGTTCCGACTTACGAAGCGTGGGTAGGACGGTACATTTCGAGAACGTTCGTTGCTGGCACCATCGTAAAATCCAAAGTACCGTCTCCGGTCATCCACGTAGAGACAGCGGAGGCGCCGTCGAGGACCCTGGTGCCGGGAAAGAGGACCCTATGGGTGCGTTGTTAGCATGGCGCTGAGTGGGACTCTGCGGACGTACGAGAAAGCGTTCGTTCTGTGAAGGGATCAGGGTTGTCATTCAGACTCGTATCGGAATGCACTTACCCAAGGACCTCTGAGAATACCTGATCTGGTGCTTTGACACGACTGACAGCGGAGCAACCCTGTTTGAGATCACTGCCAGCCGCACCCTCATCACGGGCGCTGTCGGTAGTGGGTGCTCGTTCGATGTTTCCTGGGCCCGAAGAATGAGCATCATTTTCGGACGCGCCACGGCCTGCGTCCCCATCCGAGGCAGGGTCGTCGAGAAGAGAGTTTGCAGCTACGTCAATCGGAACAGAGGTTGGCGTTTCGTGGGGGCTCGTGAATTCGACGGCATGACTGTCGCCGGTGAGCGAATCGACTGCTTTGAGGACCTTCGATTTGCGATTGTCGACGCTCGCCGGACCTTGGGCGCTAGCTCTCTTCGGCATGAGGGGAGTACGGCACGAACGGAGGGGGGTTGCGGGTGTTTCCAGAGGATGAGAACGGACATCGGTGCAACTTAAGTAGTTTTGTGAGGGGTGGGTCGAAGCACATGGTCGTGTCGCCGCGATCGATAGGTAGGCGTTTCGCACAGGTGATCCCTTGGCTCAAGCCCGCCATCTCCTCCTCCTCCGATCGGGGGCAACCGTGGTCCCCACCCGCCCTTACACAAAGGGCGGGTAGGTCGACCACGTCATGGGTCGAGTCTTCGTCATAGGTCGAGTCTTATTATTCACCCCCCTGTAAGCAAGTTCCAGACCGGTTCTCTTCCCTCGGAGCACGGGGCTGATACTAGCATCCAGACCGCGGCGTTCGTTCGTTGACTGCGCCCCCTGGGCCCAGTGTCTAGACGTTTGGCCGTCTCGTCGCACCATGGGTACTTTCCCCTTTCAACAGCGCCTAGAACCCCCGATCCCGACATCCATGGCATTCCCGAGGGGACAGTATCACGATCGACGATCTCTGGCACCCCGCCAAGCTCCCTGGCTAGAGAGGGATAGACGCCGACCGCAAGACATTGGGGTGGAGTTGTACGCGGGTAGGGCCCACACTCTTCCGTAGTGCTCATGTTCTCACACAACCTGTTTCCTTTTTGGCTCCCGCCCAGCGGCGGACGGTTCAGCCCTTTTGCGTTTCATGGGGGTCACCACCCGCCTGTCAACCAGGGCTCGTAACCTCCGTTTTGCCTCAACGGCCTCAGCATCGTCCCCGTAGTTGATGACGGTGAGCCATTTCAAGCCCTCCAACCGTGAAAATTCCTTTCTCAAATCCTCAGAACGACGTTTTGTAATCTGGTTCTTTTCGAAGTTGCGCAATACCAACAAACCTTCCAATGACGTCACCCTGGAAACCATCACATACGGTGGTTCGGTACCCGTACAACCTGCGAGATCAACAACTGCCCTTTGCAAGGTTTTTCCTTGAGCTTTGTGTACCGTTATTGCGAAACCAGGTTCTATTGGCACTTGTTTCCTTTTTATGACGCAACGTTTATGTGACTTGTCGTGCTCGAATTTCAGGTCTACAACGTCCGGTAAGATGGGGAAGTGGTGTTGTGGCAAATGCGGCATCTCCACTGCGTCCGAGTTGGGGATCTCTACCACAACCGACTTCAGGTAGCGACGGTTTTCACTGTCAGTGACATATCTGATATGTTTCACAATTCCCTGTGAACCGTTGACGACCCCTGCGTTCACGTCGAAGTTCTGGTTGATCGAAACGGGCATACCGATCACCAGGGGTATACGCCGGAGCCTGTGTTTGGTTTGACCGGTGTGTTGTTCTTCCAACTTCTTAACCAATGCGGCGTCGGTAATAATCGTTTTCCGGTGCGTATCGACGGCGTGGTACCAGTCAAGCTGAACTCCCCTTTCTTCTGCGAAAGCTTGCGCCGCCCTGCGATTGATCTCATCCCTCGTGGCGTTGTTCGTGACAATGATTGGGGCATACTTCCAATGACCCGTTCCACCTTGGAGGGAGCACATCTGCAAACAACGGTTCGCCAGCATGTTGTGATCCTCTTCGTTGCACACACCATCACGCAAGCGTCGGAGGAGCTCCACGAATGGCAGATTGTCCTGACCCGCTTGGCGCACGGTTTCATGCAGCATGACTACGGTGTCAAACGACAGCCACAGCAGCCTCCCCAGGATTTTTTGTTGTGCGCGGTTTGTGGATGCAGCAGACAGGCAAGCAGTGTTAATGTCTTTGTAAAGCTTAGTGTCCCCTATGGGAGGTAACTGAGCAAAATCCCCTGACAATATTATGTTCACGCCCCCGAAAGCCGTGGTAACCCCCTTCGCTTCCGTGAGGGCGCGGCTGACGTTGTGTAGCATTTCACACCCCAGCATAGACAATTCGTCGATGAAGAGATAGTCCACCCCATCCCACATGGCAGACAAGTCGCGTTTCACTTTCTGTGACGTTCTCGTCTCCGACTGACCCAGCTGAAGCAGTGAATGCAAGGTTGCCCCTCCGATATTACGAGCTGCAACACCTGTGTACGCTGCCAGCCTAAAGCGACGTGTCTGCTTCCGCAACTCAAAGAGGTCCCGGAGAGCATTTACAACCCTGGATTTCCCGGTTCCGCCAGGACCTCCAAGGTACATTAGAAGTTGGGGGTTTTTTGGTTCCAAACAATGTTGGGCAACAATTCGGAACGCTCGGCGTTGCTCTCTGTTGAGGGTCCATTTGTCGGCCGTACTCTCTATCTCTGTTTGGGCATCCGACGAGGAAGCTGAACCCTCTGAAACGGTTTCCGCACCGTTTATCTCCGGTGTCTCTTCAGAGACGGTGGCCAAATCACACAAGCTATTCACAGAGACGGCTGTTGGCTCCCCAACACCCTCACAACGAGTAGCCTCCTGCTTCCAAGTTAATTTCCTTTTCTCGTAGGTGTCCTTCCATTCATCCTCTAACAACTCATCGTTCTCTTCTAACAGGTGGTGCATTGTTGTGTCTTGTTGCATAGCAGAAACACATTCCCGGGTATCGAAGAACCCTGCGTTGTCCAGTTCGTCTATACACTGCTGCGTCTCACGCATACCATCTTCGCGCTTTCTGGAGTACATGGAGTCGTCGCTCTCCAGATGATCCAGCAAATCGCTCATGTCGACATCTTCAATCTCATTACCATGGCTGTTACCCTCGCCTTCGTTTGCAGCAGAGTCGCGATGGCGCAGTCGCGTCCTTGTTTGCATGTGATCATTGCGGCTATCACGGCATTCATGCAGCACTTGCATGTTAGCGATGATACGTCGGTATTCAGCATCGATGGACCACACAAAGTCATTAAAAGCTTTCTCCCAAGAAAGTGTAGGTTCACGCAAATCCGAGGCTGTGCGCCATGGCTTAAACAATAACAACATCAGTCGACAATATCGTGCGCGGTTTTCGTCCTGGTCAGCGCGCGGTAGAGCTGGTCCGATGGGTACAGGAACAAAGCTTTGCGCCCGTAAACGGATGTGTTTATTTGCCCATTCCTTGTGCTCGGGCAGAAACTGGTAACGGACCACTTGTTTGCGTCGTTTGGAAAGGCGGTTACGCCTCTCTCGTCCATCTTGATCATCCGCCATCCCAATTTCTGACTCATCATCCTGCAGATTCCATCCATTCTGAGCGTCATCATCGTCAGCCTCGACCGGGGCTTGATGGTCGGTTACCCCGTCGAGCAATGTGTGGTGTTCGGTCCCTGCACTGCTTTTCGGCATTCCTCCGTATGCTTTCTCCGTTTTAGCCACAAATTCCCACAGACACATCTCACTGACCTCCATTGGACGTAATGTGTAGTCGGTCACCTGGTCGGTCAACACGGAAACGGTCTCAGAATTGTCAACACGAACGGAGACCTCTTCGTCATTTCCTGGCAGCAAATCTACCTGTGGACTGTCCCCTTGTCCATTCGAGCCCAAATCCTCTTCGTTGTCATCGATGACGGACGCTACGTCGTCGTTATTCGCTGTCTTTTCCTCCAAAGGGTCGTCCGGTCCATTATTTTTGTTGGCCCATTTCCCACACAACTTCTCGGAATCTTCCCCCTCTATAAATCGCTCAAACGACGCCCAGTAAAGAGAGCTGAAATTGTGCGACGTGAAGTGGTCCTCGTACGCCATCAAATACGAAGCAACTTGTTGCGCCGACATCTCCTGATGCGATATCAGAGCATAGGCGCACTTCTGTAAGAGGCGTTTAGACTTTATGGTGAAATCGTCTTCCCCGTCGTCGACGTCCTCACATTTCTTAACAGCCAATTGCAGCGCAGCGTAAGCAACGTGAGATTTAAGCTGGGATTTGGTGATATAATCGGTGATGTAGTATATCATCGCCTTCGCCGATCCGCCTGAACCAATAAATTGTATGTCCATGTTACACCTAACGGCCTCAAGAATTGTCATATTAAAATTGTTGACGAGCCCATCCAAACAGCGCAGACATATCTCTCCGGTCTCGGGGTTAATACAGCTCTCAGCGCGAAAGTTCTCCTCCTTGAGATCGAACCGGCACGTTCTTTGTTCCCCCGGTTTAAAGTGTTTGTAACACGTGTGAGAGTGGCGGTGTCTCTGAACGCGTTCGGCAAGTCTACTTATGTCTTTCATTCTCAATGCCAAACGTTGTTGTAGATTTTCGAGATCCAGGTTCACGCCTCTTGATGTACAGGGGTCTATGTCATCCCATTGCGTCGCTTGGTCGGGAGAAGGATCTACAGGTACTATGTTGGTGATGGTGTCGTCCAGATAGTCTAATAGCCTCTTCCCCCACGCAGGATCGCTCAGCACTTTTTCACGGATCTCATTGGGGTTGAGCGCCCCTTCAATCCAGATAAGCATGTGGCAGTGCAAACTGCCTCGGCCTTGTGCTTCCACACAACCGTAATGAGCCTTCACTACACCGAGGATACCACCTTCGTCATTTTTACCTAAAGGGTCGTAACCAAGAACTGTCTTAATGAACGCCTTTAAGTACCTGTTAAAAAAGGTCGCGGCGATCGCCGGATTGGACGAGACAAGTAACACTTGCTCCCAATAGTTGGGCGCATCCTCAGGCAGAAGTTTGTCGATATCTATGTCTGCGCCTGCAAGGAACTTAACGATTGGGTTGTGAGTGTCTGCGGGATTGATAGTAACATAAAAACTGGGCATTCCATGGGACAACGTCTGTCAGGAACATGGTATTTTTAAACTTTTTATAACACGCTCTTTCTTCGAACTCTTCTTATCACTTCTTATGTTTTGAATGCTTCACACTCCTTATCCTTCACACCAATCATTCGAAACACACACGCGCGTACTATTCCCAGCGAATCCACAACGAGCTATACAAGTGCTATCCTAATCTCATCAAAAGTCGACTCTATCTACGGCAGGCCTGAAGGTCACCAAACGTCCATCTCGGAGATCGTAGTGCTGGCCCCTCCTCGCAAGGACCTCCCCAAACATGGCGTCACCATCTTCGGCACTCAGCTGAACGACCAGTTCAAGCCGATAGGAAGAGATGCCTTCGAGCGGACCGATCAGCCTCCCAGATGTCACCGAACTGCGGAACACCTGGTCCCACATCTCCATCACCGGGTGACTGCTCGACAGCACTATCGACGTAGTCGGCAAGCGACCCTCCGTCTCCCTCGTCGGACCCCTGGGCGGAATCCTGTCTTGCGAGTCGAAGCTGGTGGCGAAGCTGGATCTCCGACTCGACCTGTCGGTAGGGACGGTTGACCCGATAGCGGAACTCTCGTCCCCCACCTCGACCAGACTGGTCACCATCCGACTCGACTGGACGAGGATAGGGATTAGCTGATGGAGCCATGCGATAAGCAGGGCGGCGTCGAGAGCGTTTGCATCGTTGCCCCTTAGTCACCAGACGTACCTCGGCGACCCTCGGAGCATCTTCGGCTCGGTCAACCTCCATGACCTCATCTTCGATCTTCACCAACTGATGGATCGGCTGCAAGACGCAGCGCCCACAGTTCTCCTTGTCGGAAGCGGCCAGAGTGGAAGCCGGAGCCGGAGTCGGAACGGGAACCGCGTTCTCAATTGGAGGCGTCGCATAGGACGACGGGTTAGGAGAAGGGAGTACCACCTCGTCGGCGTACTCCAGCTCGAACGGAACATCGGCGGTCCCCTGACCAACCAATTTGGGACCCTCCTTGCAGTTACAGGTTTTGTCCTGCAAGGACTCGACCTGCGCTGTCAACACAGCCACCACGTTCTCGAGTTCTTCGGTCTAGGAAATGTCAACTTCCATCGTTCTAAGCAATGATGGAAGAGGCATTACCTTTTCATCCCTCCTGGCCAACACCCCCTTGATGTTGTTATCCCTAACCTTCAACCCGGCGATCAACTCTTGATGGTTGGCGACCATTGCCTCCAACGCCTCGTTCGTTCCTTGCTGGAAGGCAGCCAAGGTCTCCTTCATCTGAAGACTCTCCGCCGACAAACGAAGGACGTCTGCCTTCGCCTCCTTCACCTCGCGCTCCAAACGTTCAACCTAGGCAGTTTGATTAGTCGAGAGTCATACTCGACTATTCAAACGGAGAACCTACCTTGCTCTCCCCCTCCCGAACGAGCGACCACAACAACGAGGTGGCGGCAGTGGCATGGCGGACGGCCCGAGGAACGGTTGCCCCGTGCTCCAACAGATCTTGATCGTAGATTCCCCTCTGCAGGGTGTACCAGAGCTCCTTCTTGATCAGATGCTCCAACTCTCTGAACCTACCCCTCATCTGGAAAGCCACCTTCTCGGCAATGATAGTACGGACCCAAAGCTCATCATCCCAGGTTAACCCCTTCAAATGAGGCATTGTCTCCCTGAGACGTTCGGCGTCCACTTCCGTGACGACCTCCAAGATCTAGAAGCCGTTAGTTTGACATCAAACGCCAAAAGAACGTTCCTCTACCTAGAGGAAGGCGTTAGTGCGAACACACGAAGCTCTAGGTCTCCCCCATACCTGGTCATCCGTGGTATAGGGAGTACCAGCCGCACAGGCGTAGGTCTTGCGAGCGGCGGCACGACGGTTGATGCGAGAGATGGTGGAGATACCATTGGCAACTTTGTAGGTATGGTTGTTGGGGAAGGACATGTTTTGGTAAGATGATGGGGAAGTTGCTGGTGTTGCTGATCAAGGATGGCTCCAAGAAGACGTCCTTCTTATAGCCTAGATCGGTGATCCTTCACGTGACCTACCTCGACGAACCTCATTGGTCCGGGTCACATCAACTTCCGCCCCTGTACCATCATCGTTGGCTTACTACATCAAGCTGACACCTCGGCCCGCGGGACGGCCTTGGAAGAACTTCGTTCCGGAACGCCTAGAACACGCGCGCACTAAAAATAGGTCTCAAGACCCTGATGACCCCGTTATGACATCACGAACCCCTTTTTACGACCCCTCATGACTTTACGATTACGATCAACCCTGGACCCTGATCCCACACGTGGACAGTCACATCACAGTCTCCTAACCGGAGGAAGGACTCGCCGCTATTCGGAAGCATCGCCTTAGGATCCTTCTGGCTAGCCCAGCGCATGTGGAGTAGCCGTTAGCATGAAACGCCGGTGAATCTGTAATCCCTCATGTCCCATGAGTCTAGGCCCGACCTCCTCATGTTCGGACGTACGTTGAGGTTGCCACCTGTCCGTGATGCTGTTACCGCCTACAGACAACAAGGGATGTTGAATGTCTCTACTCCCGAATCCAGCTGGCAGAGGCCATGTAAAGGGAGATTGACACCTGGCCCTTGGGTGAGATCCCCAGGTACGAACTTTCACGACCCCATGCTCCTATTTCCATTTGGACTAGTGTTATCTTTACCCCTATGTTTCATGCGGACATTCCTTATCTTTTATGCAATCCTTCACACGCTAGTAAGGCCCTTTGTCTTTATTCTCCCACGCATCACCTTTGTTCGCTTCCCTTACTTAGCGTTCTCACACTCCTTATCTCCCTTTGTTCTGGACTTGATTAGGGTATATTAGGGTATTGACGTCATGGCCACTCCTTTAGTATAAGTAGCAACTGTGGCTGTATCGTAGTACCTTAGTTTTGTTACCTCAGGAAATCCTCTGCCCTTCTCAGCCCAGTTGCAGTTAAGGCCAAGTCAGAGTTTCTTGTTTGATCCAAGACATCCCCCATCTGCTCTCCCTCCCGCTCTGCGCGTCAACTGCGCCTCGTAACTATAGACTCTCCGCAGTCATATTAGAACACCTCGAGCGTCCAGTCGATCAATTGGTGGAGTCATCAATCCTGTTGTAGGGATCAACCCTTGTTTGTTAAACCGAACGAAGTACGGTTTAGGTTGGGTTTCTCTTTAGGATTTCGACCTGACTTGCAGTGACCTCGGACAACCTACCGGAAGAATAGAGACGTGATCGTTCTCTCACAAGCTAGTCGGACTAGTGAGTACTCTGCGGAGTCGGCTCAGTGAACTGGTAGTTGTTGGGGTAGAGTGGCCCTGACAACGTCAGCGCCCTTATCTCGTTCCTCATGGCAACACGAGATGCAGACGATCCCGGGACCTTGGCGGTAACCAAGTTGACTTCTTTCATCAACCTGAGCACCCGGCGCTCTTCGTCCGTGCTCGCCTTCACACCCTCGCCTTTCTCGATCCTCTCCAACACACAGCTGACGGCTTCAGAAGAAACAGATGCAAAATCCCGGGCGAACTGGCCAAAGGTGGCCCTTTTTACCTTGAGGCTACAACCCAACAACAATTCGCGACGTTGCAATATGTTGAACACTGTAAACAAAAACGAGTTGTGCATCTGGAAGCGTCGGTCGTTCAATGAGAAGAGGTACTTGACGTGTTCTTTCATGGATATTTTTTTCTTTCTTGTGCGATCTTCAAAACCTCCACATCCATACGGATAGAGAGTGGGGTACAAGGTAGGGAACAAGTCAACGTTGAAGAATTCATTGACGGGGGTGTGACCAAGCGGCACTTGAATAAACGACTTCCCTTCGCTCTTAGCATGACGGATAGCAGCTGCCTTTAAATTTTTGACAGGGGTGTGTGTGTCAACATCAGTGACGACGACACTTTCAAAATGGGTAGGAGACGATGTAGAGGCAACGTCCTGGCGCAGGTTGTCGTAACTCGACAGCAACTCCTCGTGGGCTTCGTTGTTGGCAACACTTTCAATATGATATGGGAGAAGATCGTTGTCTGGCAATGATTGTAGGTTCGCTTCACAGATCTCAACGTCTTTGTAAAGGGGATTGTTGCGTTTCAGCCAAAGCAAAGCATTTCGAACCTTTTCCTGGCGGACGACTAATGGTTTGGCTTTCTGTTGCAGCCAATCCTTCGTCGGTTTTGAACTGCCGACAAATATTACGCAAATGTAGGTCAGGGTTTCGGGGATAGAAGGCGGTAGAAGCGTAGCGAGCTTGTCGGGACGTTGAGGGTATATAATGGTGTGCCCTTTCAGTCCGCGCTGGGCAGTTGGTGAAGCGGAATCCACGTCTCGCTCTTGTAATTTGACAATGCAAGATTTGGCGCGTGAGCGAGCTATCATGCTCTCTTCCACCATCGTAAGATCCCTAAGTTCATCGGGGACAGGACCCACATCCATCTTATTTGCGAGCGCATGCTTTGGCAAAGCGTGTTTGTGAAGAGTCCGTGAGCAACACAAACACAACTCGAGAGTCAATGTATTGGCTTCGATAACCACACCCTTTGGCGAGACGAGCTTATCCTTCAACGGGCCCTCCTCGAACGGTGAAGGCGGCGGCGGATACATCGAATCGATCCAATGCGAGGCCGGTTTTTGCAATGGCTTGAGATCGACATCGTCTACGTTTTTACACACACGTTCGTGCACCGAAAGTTCCCGTGCACAACAAGCACACGTGAAGGAGGCGAGTGTCGTGGAAGAAGTAGCAGAACGAAAATCATTGACGATTTTCTCCTTGAAAGACGCCGGTAACAATTTCGGCCACTGTTCGCGAATTTGATTGAGCGTATGCAAACGTTCCAGTCCCTTCTTCTGCGCGTCAAATTCCTTCAGCTTGCCTTGCACCAGGTTGTCAATGAACTTCTGCATGTGACGTTTCAGTTTTTTATGATTTTCAGCAGGGTGGTATGCAATCTCGTGCAAATCCAACACTTTGCGCAGCTGATTCTTCGAAGCTACCTCAACAACCGACGATAGTACAGACACTTGCAGTGGAACTACATCACCCGAGTCCACGCTGGCAGCGCTCACCTGCTCTTTACACCCGGGAGCCTGATTTGTGTCCGCGGCGCAATTGCCGTGGGCGATATGGTGAAAGATCGCGGACGTGACATTTACTTTGCTTTCGTTAGACGGTACGTCAACGTGGTGCACCGATGCTATCGAGCGAACAGTTTTCAGAGCAGAGGAGGAACCTAACTGCGTGAACAATTCAGAAACGGACAAAGCCGCAGCTTGCATGTCGTCCAAGAGCTCGCGGCGACGCCGAACAAGTTTTGTCATTAACGATACCCTTCTGGCTTTTGCCGTTGCGGTTATGGCGAGGGCGTCACATATAACCACAAATTGATTCAGGGTCAACGCACCCACATCCATCCACTCTATGGTTCTGTCTATAAGTTCAATCGCCACAGCATGTGGTGATGATTCACCCCGGACAAGCGCAGTACACCCGACACCCCCAGCAGAGGCGCAATGTCCATAATATAAATGCTGTATAAACCCCCTACGAAACGCATCAATTCCCGTTACCCCAACTGTAAACTGGTGATCCTGAAACACTTTTGTCAGGGCCACTCTTCGCCCTTCAGGTACCAGTGCTGTTGGTGAGTCGCAACTCCAACCAACAAGAAACAATGGGGCAAAGGGGGAACGACTTCCCTATATCCACCCAAAGTCTTCGTGGTCCAAAACGCGATGGACGAGCGTTCTCCGGTAGGTTGTCCGAATTCACAGCAGGAGTGCCGAGCCTCTATCAGGTAGATCCCTATCGTCTTCTGAGGGCAGATACAAGAGCCCGAGGATGGCGCCTCAAACTGATGACTTGATCCAAAGAGCAGTGCGGAACTCGATGTCGTGTCCGAGCTCGCTTCAAACACCGGTTAAGGATCAAGACTGAGTGAGAGAGGTGAGCGAACGGTTCAAGGAGTTACTCGATAAGCTCTTCAGTGGCCTACAGCAAATACACCGATGCTGCAAGGAGAAGAGGACTTCCCGAGATATCAAAGATGGGGAGTCCTCAGCTACTCTACTGGTACTTATATAGGAGAGTGGCCGGGACATAGATAACCCTATTTAATAATAACTCGGAGCAAAGAAGGGCCGAGAGTAAGCTAGAACAGTAAGCGGCCCGGGTTTATAGGATAGAAACAATAAAAGAATGACTAATGGGTCAGGGTTCGTGAGAGAATAAGAAAGGGGTCATGACGTCGTGTGGGAAAGGAATGACAAAGGATAATATCACATGTGGAGACGAACCAATAAGAAGACGACGCGTCAGCTCGTCCGATCGGGACAACAAAGGACCGAGTGGAGCGCGAATGTCGAAGGCGAATGTATGAGGAGTCTGGACCGGTGAAACGATGGGCCGAGCCAATGGCGAATAGGGCGCGGGCGCTGTCGAGGGTCGAATAAAGCGTAGTGCGAACCGACCATTGGATCCATCAAACTCCCTTCTTCCCAAATCAACAATCCCACCAACCCACTACTCATCCATTATGCCCATGATCTCCGATCGTGTCTTTCGTGCTGAGAACAGCACCGCTACCATCGAGTCTGCGGATCCGCGCTCCGTACAGAACAAGAGTTACTTCCTCCCGAACGCCAACGTGGCGTACCCTAGTTATCGCGAGGTGCGACGTCACGTGTCGCTGTTTACTGGCAACAACTGACATCGTATCGTAGATCTTCGCGGTTGCCGACAAGGTGGATGCTCGACAACTGGAGGCAACGATCGCCAGGCCTCCCCTCTATTTGACCATAGATGACGAGTTGTGGTATCACAACTTGATTGACCACAAGCTACAGGAGTCTATGCGCGGGGTCACGTTTGACACCGAGTTGCGTATGCCGTGGGAGACTCCGGTGGCGTCATCGTTATGGGGCCTTCTGAAGATGGGCATCTATGATCTGGGAAACGGCGAAGGAAGGTGGCCAGGGGCGACTCGCTCGCAGCACTATACAGCAGCCGTTGGTCACCGTCTCTGGTTCCTTTTGAGGACAGAGCAGAAAGCGGTGAGTCGGTCTGTGCATCCCGCTTGTGGGATAACACTGACAGGCTTGTAGAATGAGCGGCTGAAACGCGAAGTGAAGGAAGCGAAGGATGATGCCCGTAGGATGTACTCGGAAGCGTTGGACACGAAGAAGACGCTGCTCCTGATGAACGACACGCTTCGCGTCACGTTTGAGAGCGAGATGCTAGCGATGCGTGAGGAACACAATCGGTTGGTCGAGTCCCTGAAGGAACGGGATGACACCATCCAGCGGGACCTGATCGAGGTCGATCGACGGCTCAACCGTCATAGAAGGGCTCTGAATGAGCTCGACACCAAGGTCGGTGCGACTTCTCCTGGCCTTTGTCCAAGAGAGCTCATGCCACTCCTAGGTCGATACGTTGGACGACGCTCTGCCATTGTTGGGCGCTCGGGTCGAGTCCATGAGCGAGCGGTTGTGCCACTGCCGTACTCGTTCGGTGGCTGCGGTTCGCGACGAGTCCGAGGACGAGTCGATACCAGATCGGATGGCTTCACCCATAGGTGGGATGTCGGTTGACATATTTGGCTTGTCCACTGACATCTCTTCTTAGCTTCCGATGGGTCGTACCGCACACCTGCGCATACTGATGGCGGGGAGGAGGTCGTTCGCGAGACGTCTGAGGAGACGGCCGTGAATCCGGTTAGCAGTTCTCCCGAGTTGGAGTACGCGGGGGAGAATGAAGTGGCTGTTCCGATTCCGCCTCCGTCGATCTCGCCGGTGCATGGGCAACGTTCTATCCGTGCTCGTCGTTGGGTTCCTTATCGCGGGGCACTTCGTCCAGCGCACCGCATGCGTCCCAGTAATCCCAACGTTGTCCGCCAGGGTGGAGACATCGAATCCACCGTCCTATTCCGATGCGACGATGCTACAGTGTCGCGTGGATCGCGGCGAGCTGATTCCGGTGGAGTCCGTCGACGTGAACGGCTTAACCGACCTTACGCTCTTGTCGGTCCAGCGTGCAGCGGAGGCCGTTCGCCTGGTGGCTCAACTGACCGAGAGGGTGGAGGGTTGGTCAGTCCAGAGGACTCTGGATCAGACTATGGTCGATTCAGCGAGGAACCGCCTTCGAGCCGAGGTTCAGTTGGCCGTCGCTCATCGTCTGGAGGAAGCTCGGGTCGTCGAGATGGTCGACGAGGAAGTCGACGAGAATGCCTCGGAGGGGACGGAGGAGGAGGTTGCCAGTGCTGAGGAGTACTGGCAGACCAGGTCTTGACGACCAGGGTTCGTACGCCTTAATCCTCGCCCATAGAGTCCGGGCGGATTCAACTCCGTCGGTTTGATAGTCTCATGTCTTCGCCGCGCGCCTTGTATAATATCATCAGTGTCCTTGTCTGTGTTCCTTGATGACGTGTGAGTCGTGATAAGGAAATGATAAGATAAGAAAGGGGTATAGGTAAGGAAAGTGGGCGAAAGTTGGGTGTAAAAAATGGTTCAAAAAGGGAATAAAAGTCAGCACGCTGACAACTTTCGCCCAGAAATCCATCCCATCATTTTCTAAACAAGCGCGTAAGGTGTGCAGAACGAATGTCATGTCATAGGCGATAGGCGTGTCACGGGAGGTCACATCGACGTCTGCACGTAGTGTACACGACGCTATATCAATACTTCGGCAATTGACATCCAGTACGACCTGTTCGTGGAAACCAGGCATATCGCGCGGGTCCCCTTGGACGTGCACAGGTGTAGGGTAGTTTCGCCGACAGAATCGCGTGGATGTAAATTCCCGCCAGTCGGAAAAACAGAATTGATTGAGACGAGTGTGGAGGAGAGAAAAAGGCAGGAAACGATCTGAGCTCAGATCAGCCAAGGTCTCATGCGCAGAAACCAACATACCATCTTCCGTCCAGGCATGGGCCTGTGTCAGGGTTTGCAATACAGTTTGAGGCGGCTGCAGAATTACATTCGCGGCGGTGATTGCAGAGGTCGAAGCCAGCCAATCAGACCCCAGTACTATATCCGCGTCGGAAGCTACCACACAAGCGAAGCTCACTTCAAAAGAAGTATAATAGCCTCCCTGAGTGGGGACCGTGATCGTCAGCCGAGCGTCTTCACGACCGGAAGAGTTGAGTTGCGCATGGAAAGAGTGGCGGAACAGAAAAGCGGAGGAAACTTGACAGAAGGGGGAACGACGGTCAAGTGTAAAAGTGCAAGGTTTGCAATCCGCGTATCTGAGCAGTCTGAGGCCGTGCATGGTGGTGAAGACAGAAGAGCGTCGATCACAATTGCGTGCTCTCACACTGCGAAAAATTCAGATCCCAAAATAAAAAACCCTCCTCTTCTTGGACCCTTGGAGTCATCGATGTGCACCGCGCGGTTGTGACTCCTTGCCCTCCCGTCCATCCGCCTGGCCTGGACCCCCTGTGACCTTCCGTGGCCTATCCACAGTGCAGCGACAACCGGCTATAAGGTTGGCAGGTTCACATCCCCCTGTCACACTTTCCATCATGTCCCACCTCCGAGCCCGACGTTCACAGCGCAAAACCGTCGACGACGGCGACGTTGTTCCATACCTCGCTGCAACAGGTACATCGCTATAGCTCCTTTCAGCGCATGCATTAATCATCAAACTAGGCGCAGATATCGGACGATGCTACGCAACATACGTCGACGAGCTCCGACCTCTCTCGGACTTCGACGGTGGTCCCGTTGGACTCACAGCCGCCACACTGTCCAACGGCGATGTGGTGCTTGAAACGTCGGACCACCAAGAGGCCTCGTTCGACGTGATTGGAGTGGTTGTGGGTTCTTGCTTGGAAGCCCCTCCCGGGTTCTCAAAGTGCGTGTCAATGTCATCACGATTGAAACCACACTTATTTTGCGATACAGAACTGCTCTACCTTTTTTCCGTCGCTGGGTCAAGGTAGCGGCGGTGGGAGAACCCTACTTTGCGGCCGCCATCGACGCCACCAAAGTGTTGTACAACTTTATGGCGTTGCACTCAGGAGACGCACGACCCCCTCCTCAATTTCTCGTTGCAGGGATTGAATGTTTGCGTCCTTCTGCTGTGATGTTGACTTCGTTAGAGACAAACCCCACCGCAATGGCCGTCGAGATACCGCCGCTTAGTAATCGCACAGCCATTCACTGGGGGCAGACCCCCACTTACCCGGGGTTTCCATCCTGATTACATTGTGATTTCTTAAACAAAGCCTCCACCACGAAACCACCAGTTACATAGAGGTCACTTTTACAATGTACCTCACAATTCAGCCACACCAGACCCTGGCAACCCGGCCTGATTTTTTTTCCAACATAACCTCAATATATACAAACAATCCCCCATCAACTACTTTTTAAATTTCACCTCAATCAACCCAGCACAGGACCCCCCGATCGCAGCAAGGTCACATTGCGGGTCACTTTCAAAATGTACCCAGCAAACTAATTCTATATGTGACCACATTAAACCTCCCAAGGTCAGTCAGAAATTATGGTAAATATTCTACTAATTTGAACTACATGCCACCAACACGCACCCCATGTACCCGGGGTGGTTACATTGCAAAAGTGGCCACTATTCGCGCGCGACGAACGCGCGAGGCACTTTTTGAAAGAAAATCCCGCGGCCGATCAAAAAGTGATCGGGAATGTGCCCAGCGCGAAGCGCCAGGGCACATTGAGATCGATTTTACAAAGGACACCAGGATGGGTCCAAGGCGGGCTCGCGCCCTTTACAGTAAATACTTTATATATGAAATTACTTATGTATCTCCCATGCTCGTGGAGAGCCTTCTTTTTAAATTTACTCCTTCAATGTATCCGCCAACTCCATGCTGGCCTGATTTAAGAAAGAACTCAGCATTCGCGCCACATTTTCGGTTTGGGTACATCCCGACACGAAAACGACGTCGGATCTCGTTGTTGTGTGGAGATCAGACTTGCCGTCGGGATCTATCTACATCCGGTTCCGGTCGCATCGCGCGTCGGGTCGGGGGTTGTTAGCGAGTCGCTCGGGGTCGCTCGTTTCAACGTCGGGGCCTTCGTGGACGATGTCGACATCGCGACCTAATCGAGCGTGCCCGGGTTATAGATCTCATAGATATGCGTATATACAGTACAAGCAGTAGTAGGGAGATTGTCTTATCTAGATCTTAGTGCTATATCTAATGTCTTGGCGAAACGAGCCGCCAGATGTGCTGACAGGTGGCGAAGGGAGTGCGCTGATAGGAAGGGAGTGCGCTGACAGGTGGGTAAGGCGAGAGGCTGACTGAAGACGAGTCAGATTAGGCGGGGGATAGCCTGGTAATGTATATACGCACCTTTTCCATTTCACCAAAAGACCCGGCGTCGATAAACAAGAAGGGTGGGAGAAGTCGGCTGGAAGATGAGTCGTTGCTGGTCGGGCGGGATGTCTTCCGAGATCCTGGATCTGGGCCTTCGCGATGTCGGTGCTATCCGAGAGCCCAACGTCCCCGTGAATGTCTTGGCAAAGCGAGCCTCCACATGTGCTGACAGGTGGCGAAGGGAGTGCGCTGACAGGTGGCGAAGGGCATGCACTGACAGGTGGGTAGGGCGGAGAGGCTGATCGGACGTCTGAAGGCGAGTCAGATCAGGCGGGGGATAGCCTGATAGTATATATATACGGACCTTTTCATTCTACCAGAAGATCCGGCGTCGATAGAGAAGGGTGAGGGAAGTCGGTTGAAAGATACGTCGTTGCTGGTCGGGCGGGATGTCTTCCTTATCCTGGATGCTGTCCGAGGGCTCCACCTCCAACGTCATCGTCTTGCCCGGAGGGTTCTTGACGAGAGATGCATGCCGTCTCGGAGAAGATGGAAAAGATGGAGAGTGGACTTATCTGAATGTTGTAGACCGACAGAGCGCGACCATCCTCTAGTTGCTTTCCGGCTTTCCGGCCAAAATCGATGTTGCTGATCAAGAAATATTCAATCGTCGTGCTGGATCTTCGCCTTGACGTTGTCGATGGTGTCCGAGGACTCGACTTCAAGGGTGATGGTCTTGCCAGTAAGGGTTTTGACGAAGATCTTCATACCACCACGTAGATGGAGAACTGACACTGGGGACAAACCCCAGTTTCCCGGCCTGGGACATCGTAAATACATTGTAAGGAAATGGAAAATGTGCCTGGCAATGACCCACCTGGTACATCATAAATACATTCAAAATGTCCAGGCCAATTTCCTTAGAGTGTTTCCAGCACAGGAAATGCTCAGTACATTCATGGTGTTCCTGGTCATGTGATCTCAGTGTTCCCATTAGGTAATCCATGGGAACATCATGAATTTTCCCAAAGAAATACCCATGATGTCCCTGAGTGGCTCATTGAAAGAAAACCCTGAGTGAACCCACAGTTTCCCAGGTCATGTGACCTTGATGTCCTGATTAGGTAATCTGAGGGTAAACCATGAATTTTCCCAAAGAAAGTAACCATGGTGTTCCTGAGTGGCTCATTCACAGTGTTCTTTCCAGTGTTCCCAGTGGTGCCATCATGGTGTTCCCAGTCAGTAAAATTCAAATTGTGCCTTAATGGTGTGCCGGAAGTGTACCATTGTGGTATATCCTGAAAGTACCAAGGCCTTCGACCATGATGTACCAAAATTCGGCAAACCATCAGGAAACTGTGGGAACATTGAAAAGAAACTGGGGATGCTGGGAACATCATAAACCCATTCAAAATGTTCCCAATTTCTCAGTTTCCTTTCAGTGTTCCCACAGTTTCCTGATGGTTTGCCGAATTTTGGTACATCATGGTCGAAGGCCTTGGTACTTTCAGGATATACCACAATGGTACACTTCCGGCACACCATTAAGGCACAATTTGAATTTTACTGACTGGGAACACCATGATGGCACCACTGGGAACACTGGAAAGAACACTGTGAATGAGCCACTCAGGAACACCATGGTTACTTTCTTTGGGAAAATTCATGGTTTACCCTCAGATTACCTAATCAGGACATCAAGGTCACATGACCTGGGAAACTGTGGGTTCACTCAGGGTTTTCTTTCAATGAGCCACTCAGGGACATCATGGGTATTTCTTTGGGAAAATTCATGATGTTCCCATGGATTACCTAATGGGAACACTGAGATCACATGACCAGGAACACCATGAATGTACTGAGCATTTCCTGTGCTGGAAACACTCTAAGGAAATTGGCCTGGACATTTTGAATGTATTTATGATGTACCAGGTGGGTTATTGCCAGGCACATTTTCCATTTCCTTACAATGTATTTACGATGTCCCGGGCCGGGAAACTGGGGTTTGTCCCCAGTGTGAGGAGTGTGAGGTGGGGTGGACATCGGTAGAGAAGAACGATGGACACTGGTAGAGAAGAACGAGGGATGTCGGTGGAGAAGAACGAACGATGTGGGTAGAGGGACATCGATAGGGAGGAACAGGGGAACGACAAAAAATTGACAAGGGTTCGACACTTTTCCCACGTTTGCCCCACCGCGAGGACGGCCGAAGATTGGGCGCTTGATAACGATAACCGGTTATCAATAAATCCTGTGAACGTCCGACTCCCGTCGAATCGGTCTCGAGGGTATGCTAGTTTGAGTTTCAGGCCAAGAAAATAAAACTGCATCTCATTCAGAGAGAAATAAAATACACAGAAAACACGGAGAACAGGAGGAAAGGAGGCACGGAGTCTTGGGCGTAGTTCGCAAACACGTAAAAGGGGAAAGTACTTCTGGAGACATTGAAGCGAACAGTAAAACATATGGAGAGCGGGGCCGAATGATCGTACTGTGCGACGCGGACCGGTCCCAGGAGGGAAAACCTCGAGGAGTACAGATGGCGGGGACGCTCGCGCAAAGACGCTGAGGTCACGGCTGCGGGGACGTCGCATATGGACGGAGTCTGTTGAATGAATGGAGCTAGAATCTCGGGAGAGGGTAGGCCTCGGGGATCCGATAATTGAGCATTTTCTACTTGGAGGTGAGTGGAAGGACTACGACTTCAGCACTGTTTGCGCACCATGTTCAGTGGGAGTACGTGCATCAACATCTCATTTCCAGAGCCAAGTGTGGTCTTCGCGAAGTGGCAGACGACGTCGGTCGAGCGGATAACATGGAGTCGATTGTCCTCTTGCACACTGCAGAGAAACCCCCCCGCAAACCCAAATCGTTTGTAGGTGTTCTGTGCAACGGGATCTGCGATGAGTTTGTGCTGAGAGACGACTAGGCCCAAGACTCCGTGCCTCCTTTCCTCCTGTTCTCCGTGTTTTCTGTGTATTTTATTTCTCTCTGAATGAGATGCAGTTTTATTTTCTTGGCCTGAAACTCAAACTAGCATACCCTCGAGACCGATTCGACGGGAGTCGGACGTTCACAGGATTTATTGATAACCGGTTATCGTTATCAAGCGCCCAATCTTCGGCCGTCCTCGCGGTGGGGCAAACGTGGGAAAAGTGTCGAACCCTTGTCAATTTTTTGTCATTCCCCTGTTCCTCCCTATCGATGTCCCTCTACCCACATCGTTCGTTCTTCTCCACCGACATCCCTCGTTCTTCTCTACCAGTGTCCATCGTTCTTCTCTACCGATGTCCACCCCACCTCACACTCCTCAGTTCTCCATCTACGTGGTGGTATGAAGATCTTCGTCAAAACCCTTACTGGCAAGACCATCACCCTTGAAGTCGAGTCCTCGGACACCATCGACAACGTCAAGGCGAAGATCCAGCACGACGATTGAATATTTCTTGATCAGCAACATCGATTTTGGCCGGAAAGCCGGAAAGCAACTAGAGGATGGTCGCGCTCTGTCGGTCTACAACATTCAGATAAGTCCACTCTCCATCTTTTCCATCTTCTCCGAGACGGCATGCATCTCTCGTCAAGAACCCTCCGGGCAAGACGATGACGTTGGAGGTGGAGCCCTCGGACAGCATCCAGGATAAGGAAGACATCCCGCCCGACCAGCAACGACGTATCTTTCAACCGACTTCCCTCACCCTTCTCCTCTATCGACGCCGGATCTTCTGGTAGAATGAAAAAGGTCCGTATATATATACTATCAGGCTATCCCCCGCCTGATCTGACTCGCCTTCAGACGTCCGATCAGCCTCTCCGCCCTACCCACCTGTCAGTGCATGCCCTTCGCCACCTGTCAGCGCACTCCCTTCGCCACCTGTCAGCACATGTGGAGGCTCGCTTTGCCAAGACATTCACGGGGACGTTGGGCTCTCGGATAGCACCGACATCGCGAAGGCCCAGATCCAGGATCTCGGAAGACATCCCGCCCGACCAGCAACGACTCATCTTCCAGCCGACTTCTCCCACCCTTCTTGTTTATCGACGCCGGGTCTTTTGGTGAAATGGAAAAGGTGCGTATATACATTACCAGGCTATCCCCCGCCTAATCTGACTCGTCTTCAGTCAGCCTCTCGCCTTACCCACCTGTCAGCGCACTCCCTTCCTATCAGCGCACTCCCTTCGCCACCTGTCAGCACATCTGGCGGCTCGTTTCGCCAAGACATTAGATATAGCACTAAGATCTAGATAAGACAATCTCCCTACTACTGCTTGTACTGTATATACGCATATCTATGAGATCTATAACCCGGGCACGCTCGATTAGGTCGCGATGTCGACATCGTCCACGAAGGCCCCGACGTTGAAACGAGCGACCCCGAGCGACTCGCTAACAACCCCCGACCCGACGCGCGATGCGACCGGAACCGGATGTAGATAGATCCCGACGGCAAGTCTGATCTCCACACAACAACGAGATCCGACGTCGTTTTCGTGTCGGGATGTACCCAAACCGAAAATGTGGCGCGAATGCTGAGTTCTTTCTTAAATCAGGCCAGCATGGAGTTGGCGGATACATTGAAGGAGTAAATTTAAAAAGAAGGCTCTCCACGAGCATGGGAGATACATAAGTAATTTCATATATAAAGTATTTACTGTAAAGGGCGCGAGCCCGCCTTGGACCCATCCTGGTGTCCTTTGTAAAATCGATCTCAATGTGCCCTGGCGCTTCGCGCTGGGCACATTCCCGATCACTTTTTGATCGGCCGCGGGATTTTCTTTCAAAAAGTGCCTCGCGCGTTCGTCGCGCGCGAATAGTGGCCACTTTTGCAATGTAACCACCCCGGGTACATGGGGTGCGTGTTGGTGGCATGTAGTTCAAATTAGTAGAATATTTACCATAATTTCTGACTGACCTTGGGAGGTTTAATGTGGTCACATATAGAATTAGTTTGCTGGGTACATTTTGAAAGTGACCCGCAATGTGACCTTGCTGCGATCGGGGGGTCCTGTGCTGGGTTGATTGAGGTGAAATTTAAAAAGTAGTTGATGGGGGATTGTTTGTATATATTGAGGTTATGTTGGAAAAAAAATCAGGCCGGGTTGCCAGGGTCTGGTGTGGCTGAATTGTGAGGTACATTGTAAAAGTGACCTCTATGTAACTGGTGGTTTCGTGGTGGAGGCTTTGTTTAAGAAATCACAATGTAATCAGGATGGAAACCCCGGGTAAGTGGGGGTCTGCCCCCAGTGATCTCACTCTCGAACGTCACGCGGAGCGTATCGTTCATCAGGAGGAGCGTTTTCTTCATGTCCAACGCCTCCGAGTACATCCTACGGGCATCATCCTTCGCTTCCTTCACTTCACGCTTCAGCCGCTCATTCTACAAGTCTGTCAGTGTTATCCCACAAGCGGGATGCACAGACCGACTCACCGCTTTCTGTTCTGTCCTCAAAAGGAACCAAAGACGGTGACCAACGGCTGCTGTATAGTGTTGCGAACGAGTCGCCCCCGGCCACCTTCCTTCGCCATTTCCCAGATCGTAGATTCCCATCTTCAGAAGACCCCACAACGATGACGCCACCGGAGTCTCCCATGGCATACGCAACTCGGTGTCAAACGTGACCCCGCGCATAGACTCTTGCAACTTGTGGTCGATCAAGTTGTGGTACCACAGCTCGTCGTCTATGGTCAAGTAGTTGGGAGGCTTGGCTATCGTCGCCTCCAGTTGTCGAGCATCCACTTTGGCGGCGACCGCGAAGATCTACGATGCGATGTCAGTTGTTGCCAGCAAACAGCGACACGTGACGTCGCACCTCGCGATAACTAGGGTACGCCACGTTGGCGTTCGGAAGGAAGTAACTCTTGTTCTGTACGGAGCGCGGATCCGCAGACTCGATGGTAGCGGTGCTGTTCTCAGCACGGAAGACACGATCGGAGATCATGGGCATAATGGATGAGTAGTGGGTTGGTGGAATTGTTGATTTGGGAAGAAGGGAGTTTGATGGATCCAATGGCCGGTTCGCACTACGCTTTATTCGACCCTCGACAGCGCTCGCGCCCTATTCGCCATTGGCTCGGCCCATCGTTTCACCGGTCCAGACTCCTCATACATTCGCCTTCGACATTCGCGCCCCACTCGGTCCTTTGTTGTCCCGATCGGACGAGCTGACGCGTCGTCCCCTCATTGGTTCACCCTTGCATGTGGTATTATCCTTTGTCATTCCTTTCCCACACGACGTCATGACCCCTTTCTTATTTTCTCACGAACCCTGACCCATTAGTCATTCCTTTATCATTTCAATTCTATACTCCGGGCCGCTTACTGTTCGTGCTTACTCTCGGCCCTTCTTTGTTCCGAGTTATTATTAGATAGGGTTATCTATGTCCCGGCCACTCTCTTATATAAGTACCAGTAGAGTAGCTGAGGACTCCCCATCTTTGATATCTCGGGAAGTCCTCTTCTCCTTGCAGCATCGGTGTATTTGCTGTAGGCCACTGAAGAGCTTATCGAGTAACTCCTTGAACCGTTCGCTCTCCTCTCTCACTCAGTCTTGACCCTCAACCGGTGTTTGAAGCGAGCTCGGACACGACATCGAGTTCCGCACTGCTCTTTGGATCAAGTCATCAGTTTGAGGCGCCATCCTCGGGCTCTTGTATCTGCCCTCAGAAGACGATAGGGATTTACCTGATAGAGGCTCGGCACTCCTGCTGTGAATTCGGACAACCTACCGGAGAACGCTCGTCCATCGCGTTTTGGACCACGTAGACTTTGGGTGGATATAGGGAAGTCGTTCCCCCTTTGCCCCATTGTTTCTTGTTGGTTGGAGTTGCGACTCACCAACAGCACTGGTACCTGAAGGGCGAAGAGTGGCCCTGACATATATATTACTTCCTGTAACTGTACACACCTATGCAAAATATTCTTCAATAAGGGTTGTTTGTTTATGCTGACCCCTGCCTACTGAGTTCCACCTAATCATCTCCCATAAGAAAAATTACAGTAGACAGTAGACTTATCACAAACTGGATTCCAATGGCACTTTCCTGTATATAGATGTTTTTTTGGGGGTATACGGGGATGAAATGGTTTCTATGTTGCACAAGAAGCACACAGAGGGAAGGATAGAAGAGTGGAAGCTGTTTAACAACAGCCCCACCAACAATGTTATCTTCCAGTATCATTTCCAAATACCACCAGTTTTGTCCAGAGTAAAAAGCAAACAAGAATATATCCACCTTACACAACCAAACTGTTTTCATCTGAATCAATGCCAGTGTCCAGCCAGTGTGGAGCCACTCATTCAAAGTACTTTCAAAAAGTCACCAGTGATGTGTCTAGAATGTGTACAGCCATATACTACATGATGGTCCTTTTTTGTACTCTACATGTAGCTCCTCCAGTTCATGAATTGACAACCAGGTAGGAGCTTGGGGAGCTGATTCCTCCAGAAAGGCATGCACCCCCACTACATGTGGACACAAGGACAAAGGTGGTGAGGTGTGAGCAATTCGAAATCCTTCGGTCTACCCCAAATGACCACAGGCTGTTTCATTGAGCACTTTAAGCTCTCAATACGAGGCTGGGTTTCCTTGTACAATGCCTAGCACACCACGACCCTTGACATTGCTGGTGAAGCTCTGTTCCCAACTTGTGCTTGACAAAACATTGGTGTGCCACCTTCCTGCCAAAACACTCGAAGCAGCCCTCCTCAACGGTATGCACAACTTTCATTTAAGAGACCACACATCCACATACATGATAGACCAGAAATTTTTACAAGCCAAAGCTATTCCCTACGAAAGACCTATATAGGGTCAAGAGCAAACACGAAATGTGGTTCTGAGACAGATGAGCTCATCCCGAACAATCGGATCACCATCACGAAAACAGCTGCGGTTGCCATCAGGTTCACACTCGACGTGCAGCTCCCCCAGCTCATAAAAGAGAGGTAAAAGCTCAGGGAGCCACTCCCTCCCCAAAGGTACGCATGCTCCATCACACACAGACGTGAGGACGAGGGTGAGCCTCTTTTGCCGGCCAATAGTGACATTGGCCAGCTCAGAGAGGATGGTATTGAAGTTTCTCCATGCCAGCATAAGGTCGAAATGAAATCTCTTGCAGATCCATTCGTAGACGCATTCCGTTGTCAACCTGACCCACTCTAAGCAGGTGTGTTGTATCGGTCCGAGGGTGGATAGAATGTTGGCGGAGGTCGTTACAAGGCACGAAATCGTGTGCCCCATATCCAAAGTCAGCTCTGATAGGTTGGAACAGCCTCTGAGGCTGAACAGCGGCCGGTTGTTCCGAAACACTGCAGTATGGGTTGGCAATTAGCGGTGATTTTATTCTGGCTGAGTAGCCTCGACGTGCGAACAGTGATGTGTACCGTGAGGGACGATAACGAATCTGCGTTGGCTTCGATCAAGGTGTTCGCGGAGTGAGTCATGCTCCGGGTCGGCGCGTAGTCAAAGTTGAGCCTGCAGAACTTGACCGGGAGTTTCGCGATCATGGTCATCAGGGGGACCTTTGTTCCCCGATTAACCGTTGCAAAAAAAACGAGTTCCAGGTTAGTAGAGTGTGGCAGCGCCGTGGGATCATTCAGCTTTGCTCTCTCGATCTGGCAGCTATAGAGATGAAGTTTCTTGAGGCCAGGGTGCGCCAACACAACATTGTGGATCAGATTGGGGGGGAACGAACAGGATTTGAATGTTACTGTTTGCAGCGTGGTGGAAAGAGCAGTGATGAATTCGACGATGTGAGCCCACCCAGGGGCAAGCGTTCCTTCTGTGAACTCAAGACACACTATTGGAGCCGTGTAGAACAGTGTCAAGAGTTCCGTGGAGGGGAACAACCGATAATTTTCGGACCGCAGCTGGATCCCCAACTTCTTAACGTATGGAAAGACGGTCCCCAGAGGTATGAGGAGTGAACCGATACTATCCGACCTGATTTCAACCTCATTGAACAAGTGAGCCCTGGAGCGACCTGTCCAGTTTTTGGAGACTAATGTGCAGGCATGGAGTGCCTCGCGCGCCACGCCGACGCGATCGTTGGGGCCTTTTTTATCATGAGGAACCCGGGAGTCCTCGCCAAGTTTGTCGATGATTTGGTCGACGAGCTCCTGCGGTAGTGGTCTGAATGAGGGCATGAACTGTGGGTGAGGCAGATACGATCGTGAGAGGCGACGAAATGGAGTGGGGAAGAAACAGACGCCTTAAATCGATTGACCCCTTTCCAAATTTAGGAATGAAGGGTGCCAACGGATCCTAAATTCCGTCGGTGCCAGGGATTCGCAACCTTGGCACGGACTTCATTTCCATGCCAATAGACGAAAACAAGCGCTCGCCACGCGCAAACAGGCCTATCATGCTTGCAGCCACTAACTCGGAGGACCAATCCACCCCGCGCCAGG
The DNA here is from genome assembly GCA_015956445.1 of Thelephora terrestris. Taxonomy (NCBI): domain Eukaryota; kingdom Fungi; phylum Basidiomycota; class Agaricomycetes; order Thelephorales; family Thelephoraceae; genus Thelephora; species Thelephora terrestris. The sequence continues at coordinate 420,207 of WIUZ02000019.1, read as the reverse complement.
TTCCGGAGCCTGAGATCGGGACCAGTAAGTAGCTTCCCTTCGGTCACACCTGCTGAGAATTCTTCGCATCCCCATGGTACGTCGGTAAACCTTTTCTATCTTAACCAAATGGGGTCTGTTCTGTCCGCTGTCAAAGCATGTGTTGGTGTTTGCTGTTCGCTTTGGTCGCGAGAAGCCCACGGGGAATGTTCAAAGAAGCACCTCGAGCACATGTTCATGAAATGGAACTCCGACTCCACCCCTCATAAAGCGGGAGCCCCAAGTGGGGGCATGCCCAGCGGTCGCGATGTCGTTCCACCTCAAAGCCCTCGCAGCTGCGCTCTTCTTCCCCACCGCGGCCGTCCTCGGTGCCGCCATTCCGTTCTCTGAGAACATTCGAAAGAGGGCTCAACCGGAGGGAATCTCCGTCTCGTTTTACGAGAACAACGTCAACTGGCAAGAGGTCGCTGCCAGTGGCCATTCCTTCGCCTACATCGTCGCGTCGGGCGGGTACGGTAAGTTCAATGACACGCACTCTTCGTTCGGAACGCTTACTTTTTAATGCAGGCCACCAGAACACTGCGTTTTCCTCGCAGTTCGCCGACGCCGCAGCTGCTGGTCTCGTCCGTGGTGCTTACCACATTGCCATTTTTTCAGAGTCCTCTGGCGCGGATCAAGCCAATTACTTCATCTCCAACGGTGGAAACTGGATCAACGATGGTAGAACCCTCCCGGGTGCCATCAAAGTCGGCTGTAAGGGTTGCCCGTATCCTTCCATATCTAATCAACCTCACACCCATACTTTTACCTAACAGACGACACGGATCAAGACGATTGCTACGGATTGGACGTCACTTCAACCGTTAACTGGATCCGCGATTTCTCCACGACCTACCACGCCCAAGTTAACTTTTACCCAGTGATCCACACCACCACTCACTGGTGGAACACGTGTACAGGCGGCAGCACCGATTTCGGCGGTAACCCGTTATGGATCATTCACCAGGGTGATACCGTTGACGCTTTGCCTTCTGGATGGAGTGACTACACTTTCTGGCAATACGGGAATCCTGTCACCTCTTCCGACGGAAAGGAGCGCTTTAACGGCGACCAGGCTGGATTGGAGGGGTAAGCCACCGTCTCTAAGAAGTCTTTGAAGCGTTACGCTGTGTTGACTGCCATTCTCACAGCCTTGCTGCCAACCCATCGGCTCGTACGTGAGCGAACGATAAACCTGTTAGCTGTAGCTCGTAAACACCAATTTATACCACGAGCACGCACGTTCGACCTGGGGGACTACGGATGAGAGCCACGAGGATCACAACGCTTTGATCGGCTTTAGAAGATGCATGCAGTCATTCCTGCGCAGGGCACCAAGCACCCCCCTAAACCCCCCATCGGGGGAGAGAGCCGGGATCGGGATAAGTACTACATCATACCCTACGAGGAGTCCTCAGGTGGCGAAGAATTTTGGTCAGATACATGAAGTCAACCAAAGTCCTCCCACCGTTGGGTAGGCGCTGCGCCGACGATTCCGGGCGTAAAGATGAGCGATCGTCAAGGCTGAGAAACGGAGATAAGAATGGATTCAAATATTCATGCACCACGATTTCTGCAGTAGATCTCTAAGTCAGGTCTGATCCGCGCAAAGATCAGAAACGTCCAAGCAAGCTATTATAAATCTACAAAATAAACATAGAGTAACAAATACTCGAACACACACACATCCCATAAGATACACCCCACCTCAACCTCCTTCATCACTATACGCAAACGCGCGGGGAAGGATCAAGAACGCAAAAGAGCGAAGATTGCAAAGCAAGATAAGCAGAGAGGACGACGAAAAAACTAACCACTCCCATATACCCCGCGAGTTCGGGCACTTCGACGAAAAAGCTAGTCGCTATCGTCGCTCGACGATGAAGAGTCATCGTCCCCAAACATGGCGTCCTCTAGGAAGTCAACGTCCTGGCATGCTTCCTGACCTTGCTCAGAGACCGCATTTATCAAGAAATCTTCCATCTCGTTTCCCTCTCCCTCTCCCTCTTGCTCTCCATCCCCGCCCTGTAACTGTTGGTCCATCTCCGCCACTAAATCATCCAAGTCGATATCTTCACCCTCCGCTTCACCTTCCGCATCCGCATCCGCATCCGCATCCTCGTATCGGTCGTCGTCTCCTTCTACAATGTCTAATGTTCCGCTGAACCCTGCCGGAGGGTCCTCTTCGATCGTCAACGAGCCCCCAAACGTGTACGGCGGGGGTTGAGACTGGGTTTGGTTCAGAGGAGGCACGTCAGCCTCCACCTCGTCCCAATCCACATCCGATTCCGAGTCGCTCAACACTACGGGAGTGGTATCGACAACAGCGGAAGTTGAGGGCTGAGTTCCCACAAGAACAGAAGGTGCCGTCGGGAGCGAATATGAAGTCCCTCCGCTCCCACTTGCGAGCAATGGATTCTTCGATGATGAGCCAGATGAAGTCCCGGTAGGTAATTCCAGGCTGAATCCTTTTTTTGCAGGTGGTTGAGGTTTGGGTGGTGGTTGTAGAGGTACCGTCGTCGTTTGTGGTTTCGGGGGTAGCCCAGCGGCTAGTGGAGGCGGTTTGTTGACTCGTGGTCTCGGTTGAAGTTGTGTCTTTGAAGGCGGGGGCGACGGTTTCGGCCGTTTCTGTACCCTTGCCGGCTCCTCTGACCCAGGCTCCACCTCTCTCTTCACACCCTTACCCTTCAGATCTCCAACCAGCGTAGCCAGTTTAGATACCGTAGTCGGCTGAGAAGACACAGGCAACTTCTGATCGGGTTTAGGTTCCCGTTTCGCAGGAGCAGATTTCTTACTCGCCACCTTCGCAGCGTCGGATTTAGGGTTCATAAAAATCGGCGCAGGCCCCTTCGGCTTGGGCTTTGGTCTGACTACCGGCTTTTTCGGTAGCGACTGTAACCCCGATGCGCCGCTCGGAGTGGACGATGTAGAGGGTTTAGGCGGAGGCGGCTCTTGCTTGATAGTGGGTCTCTTCGGGGGTGCGCCCTCGATCGCGCTCAGCAATTCGTGCTCGAGTTCGTCGTCGTATGCCTTTTTCGTAGGAGGGTCCGGTGCGGAGGGTGCCACGACGGGAGCTATTTTAAAGAGCGTGAGAAAGGGGAACAGCGGGGGAACAGATGATCACGGGAGACGCTTACGGGACTCTGAAGGTCGGTTGGAAGGCATCGTGCTCTTGCCTCCCCAGGCGACATTTATTAGGGAATCTAGCTTCTCCAGGGTAAAGGTCTGTGCGATTAGAAACAAGGAAGAGGTTTCAGATGGTTTCCGAAACCTGAAACAAAGCAACAACATACACCGGTGTCCTCATCATACATCAACACACAATCCACATCATTGGCCGCTGCCTCTGTACCAGTAAATAGCTGACCTTCCCCTGGCTGTCGATAAAGTCATGAGCAGATGCGCCACAGATAGTTCCTGGATTGTAGCTAGGAAACGGTCGGGGACTCACCACAGTGCTCGCACGTTCGATAGTGGCCGTCTTCCTGTCCCCGTCCTTCTTGATCTCAATCGTCCCCGGTTTGTAGAGGTCAATCGACTCTGGCTTGAAGTTGTCTGTTTAAACGTGCACGCGTTCAGCATTCGCCGGCCACCAGCAAGTGAGAGAGCGGATCAAGCCCGCCGCTTAGCGGGCGCCACAGCCAACGAGAAGGAAAGGGTGGGAGGAAAGGAGAACGTACATCTGAAGGAATAAAAGCCTCGATTGGAGAGCTTGGGAGCCTCTGGTAGGCCTCTATTAGCCTTCAACGCCCCCGCCAGCGAACTCCCGACGGTAACAGGGTGTGTGCCATTCGGAGGCATCCAACTTGTGTCGTTCTTGTGTGACATGAACTCTTCGCGTCGCAGACGGCTGTGAAATGAGGTCAGGAGGACAGAGAGGAGATGTTGGTTGAAGATTGAGGATGAAAGGGGAGTCTGGGGTGAAGGAGGATGGATGAGACAACCGCCAGCTTTGGCCGGACCAAGGTCAACTGCTAGGGGGGGAGTTCACTTGCCGAGCGTCGATCAAACGCTCAAAGACCATACGGCGCCTGTTCACGGACAATTCCCTGGCCCACCTCATGGCTTTCTATTATCCGCCGCTGAAACACTAACCTTGTTTGTTCGACAGACGAACAAAAGGCCAGAAACAAAATATGTAAGAAAACAGGAACATAGTACGATACAACGTTACAAGACATTGCGAAGCATATAGGGACTAGTACTGGGAGGAATACGGTTCATTGGCTGACAGTTTCTAACACTGGTCGGGCGCGGGCAGAGGATTGGAAGGTGGAAACAGGAAACCGATTAATCAAAGCGGGGGGTCTCAAATAGCGCGAGGTGCACGAGGTATAATATACAGAAATGAAACAAGGATCATCAATCATACTGGCCGCACAGCGCCTCGTGTGGTAGGGTAGGGCGGCAGGTATTCGGTCATTGCGTTTTTTTATCCTCCGTTATAGGCGCCACCAGCGGCTCGGGCTTCCGTCGCGGAGAGAGCTGCGGTGAGATCGGCTCTTCGTCATCCGTCATCATGCCAGTAGCGCCATTGGGACTTGAACGGCCAGAACGAGCGGTTGCTTCTGCGAGTTCCTTGCGAAGTGCCTCGAGCTCTTTCTCAAACCTGTGACACACAAAGTTAGAGTAAACCAACGAGGCAATGAATCTGAGGTGAAACACTCACTTGCGCCCGAAAACCTCAATATAGAAACCTCCGCCATTCCACACGCTCACAGAGAATATGACCAACAAGAAGGCGTTGCTCCAAAACGGGCTGTCATAAAGCACAAACACAGCGGGGAGCTCTGTCAAGATGGAGTAAAGGAGTTGTCCACCCATGAACGCAGCTTCCCGGTGTTTCTGTGGGACCTTGGACAGGAAAGATCCGATGATACTCTTTTTGGCGTTCAAGAGGTAGAGGAAGGAGGTTGCCCTCTGCCCGGACTCGATCTTCTTCCTCCGGTTAACGAGGACGAACTTCCAATACAGCATTTGCCAAATCAGATCTAATTAACTCAAAGTCAGCCACCAAGCACGTGCAATGGGCGAAGAGATACTCACAAAGGAACCCACTCAGAGAGATTGCGTATAAGGGACTCATGTGGGGAACTTCCAACAAGGCTGGGAACCGTTGTTCGGCTCCAGGGTAAAAATGGCTATGGAAGAGGGTGGTAAGCCGAAGCGCACCGATAAGTTGACGACACCGCCAAGACCTACCGTATGACGGTAAAAGTGAACGGCGGATAAACATGAATGAACAGGGATGTGACCTTGTCCGAGTCGTGGAACACCAAGCTATTTCTCCAGGTGATAACAGCGCTGGCCAGGGTCCCATGAGACAAACAGTAACACGCCACCCACAACGGTGCACTAGAGGGAAAGACCCAAAGGAACAAGAAGTTGAGGATGTTCGCGTAGTAGCACATGTCGAACAGGAAATAGTGCCAGTCCCGCTTCTTGTATCTGTACGCGCGAAGTGGCAGAAGATATAACGCTTGGAGCGTATACGCGATGTGCACCCACCTAAAGATGGTCAGAGCAAGCGTTAATCTCGACTACAAGTCTCGTACAAGGCAGATGATAAACTCACTCTGGGGCCATCCCAAACATCAGGGCGGAGAAGAACACAGACATGACGCCAAAAAAGAACGAGACTTTCTCCCTGGTCTGAACGACCTTAGTAGAGTGCCACGTCGACGAGAGCTTCGTTAATCGTTGCTGAACCTACACAATTCAAAAAGAGGCGCGGTGGCCCGACGCGTTAACCGAGGCGACCCACAAGAGATACGGGTAATTGATACACACCTTAATCCTGAATTTCTGCATCTCACGATCCAGGTTTTCCGCCAAATCCTCCCCAGCAGGAGTCTTCATCTTATTCATAGCCTCCTCCGCCTTAATCCTGAGGCGACCGCGATGCTCCGTGAGAGCCCGTTGAATGAGGTCAATTCGCGCATCGAAGAATGTCTCGAGTGTATCTGACAATCCACACAGACGATATAAGCTCCACCGAACCTCCAAATACATAGCAGAATACTCACCAAACAACGTGAAAGCACTAGCCCAGTCAGCCATTTCGTTCTCTCTGATGAGGCGTTCAAATGATGCGGAAAAGTACCCAGGCGGCACGGTATTTGAGGAAGTGTAGGGGTGAGATGGACCATCGTTATCAGTGTCCATGTCTGCGTGGTGACCGTTGAAAGACGACAAAGAGGGCAGGATTCGCCGTGGACGGCTCCCGTGCTGAGGCCAAGTGCACGTGTTTGATAGAAGTTTGTGACGTGGCTGCCGACGTCGTGTTCTCACCACAGACGCCCGGACCCAAAGTCTACCTACATCACCTGCTTACATGGGGTTGGTAACAAATTTACAAACGGGCGGACGAGTACCTGTGTAGTGCACGAGATTTTCTGGACTTTTTGGATAAAACCTTATTAAACGTTGGCGAAAGGTGCGTCTATACCCGCACAATGCAATACAAGCTCAGCAGAGGCCAAAGCTGCCCACGGCGAGGCCCACAATCCGTAACTCAACCGAAGCAACGGAAGGATAGTGCTCATGAACAAGACTCCCGATTTTATACCCCGGATTTAAAGAAACAACAAGTAGCGGTACCCATTAATACACTTCTTCAGTACATTCTTTGTCTAAAAGAAAAGCCACCTCGGCGGCAACAGCGCTAGCGCGGGATTGTACACATTCGGAATTGTAATAAGCATACGCGACCTCGATCAAAGAGGTCTGTGGAAGGTCGAAAACCAAAGCGTTATTGATACCTACAGAGGCGGCGGCGCCAGCCCACCACCGGTCACTCGGTAAAAGGAGGGAACACACCCTGCGTATATCCCTCCCATACCAAGAAGACCTTAATAACCTGTCGGGGAAGGCACCGGGCTCGCATTGTTGATAAGGCTGGTAGCTTGTTCCAGTGTTATCGTGGTAGGAGTAGGTGGTGGTGCGCTAGCAGGGGTGTGAGCCATCTGGCCCAAGAGCTGAGGCACAGTATCGATAAAAGCGATCATCGGTCCGGCAACCTGCTTATCGACGGCACGGTCGATGGGATTGTTGATCAATGGCTGGGAGTCGGAGGTGATCCAGAGAGCGACGGGACCGTTGACGCCGTTTGGAACTACACACTGCGAGACAGGAAGGGAGATGCTGAACGCCAAACCGCCGACCATCATCTGACAGAAGAGACCCTGCAGCCGACACGTTGATCAGAAATCATCATTCCTTCGATACCACCAACTCAACTCACGTCAGTGGATCCGTTGAGAGCTGGTGAGTTGAAGGTCAAAAGCGTGCCAGTTGTGACTGTCCCATTGTTCGTGAGGGCCAAGGGCTGGTTTGCCTTGACGCCAAGGTCACAGCCAGAAATAAAGCTGCCGGCGATAGCCAGAACCTCACTAGGAGTAAAAGCGAGATCGAAAGCTTGTGGGATGGCAGTTCCAGAAGTAAGAACGTTCAGGATCGTCTGGTGCCGAGCTTCCACGGTCAGAATCGAACCAGCGGCAGTAAGAAGAACCGGGTCGGAAAGGAGATTGGCAGCTCCGAGATAGGCGGTAACACCGACATTTTCTACGACACGAGCAACGTTGGCCATGGTCGTGACATCGGTCAGGACTGTGGAAAAGTCAAACGAGCAATTATCAACAGGTGTGCCCCCAAGCGCCTTGATAGTTTCCTGCAAAAAAGTAAACAACCATGGTCGAAATCGGAACAAAGGCGATTGAACCAAGACGCACTTCAAGCACAGTTGCATGGATGACTTCATCATCCCGGATGCTCAAAAACTGCTCAATGGCAAGTTGAGCGCTCGGAAACCCTGCAGCGGTAAAATCGCTTTCTTTGAACTTGACAAGGGCCTGAGAATAGAACGTGGCTTCCAGTTGTTCCAAAACATCCGCGAACTCTGCATGTGGGAAGATGATCGGGTTGTAACAGTCAGCCCCGACCGGATGTAGATACGACAATAACACAAAAACCGGAACAAGTCCGAAAAGAACACAAAGAAAAGCGAAACATACTGAGGACTAAGAGGTTCGTCGCAGCGTTTCTCCTCCACGGGGCAGCAGCCACAAAAACCGGGGCAGCGAGGGCGATGATCGAAGCGAAACGCATGGTAATTATCGAGGGAAATGACCGCGTAAAAATGGTTGTGCTTTGGTTTTGAAGGAAAGGAAGGGCCTGCTCAATGAGAGTGTTGTGGGAGGGAACTGGGCTCAAGAGCGGTCCAGCGGGGCTACCAGGCACCCAGAGAAGAGAAAAGGAACTACGCAGCAGACTTCAGCATTTCCATCACAAGTTAGAAAACTGTCGGCTTCGACTCACGGGGAGGTAAAAAAGAGGGAAGGGGAAGAGAGTTTGAATGCGCACGAGCGACGACGCCCATTCCTTTTATGACCTGTCGGGACTGAAGGAAAGAGAGTGTGAAATCATTGCTGTGGCCATGGCAACCCCCACCGGAGTCGCCTTATCTTCCAATGCGATCGAGAAACAAAATCGCTAGGTCCCGCGCCTTCATCCATTCTTGCGGGCCATTGCTCTCAACAATGGGAAATGAGCGTATTTCCCCTATTGTCGCGTTCACCAGCATCCTTCATGTTCGGGAGACGTATGTTAGCTTTCCGTTCCAATTCCATGCCATTTACGAGACGCTTTTCTTCGCTACTACATTGTTCTCGGCATCCCCTGCCCGGTATCGCCACCAGCACCTGTATCTTGACGCATGACGACCCACCTCCGGTATCCCCAGCCCCTACGGCAATCAGAGTTTCTCGTTCTTCAACCAGCGGGACATCAGCTCCAACGCTTCTATCGGCTTGTCATGGGGGACGTAAATGACTTCCATCAACCAAAGCCCATGGATATGAATTAAGAACGACTCATCATATGTCCCGCGCCATCCACAGTGGCCACAGTCAGCAACCCAGAGGACTTGGTCTCTCCCGCTTTCTTATCCTCAACAGTCCAATTGCGCCACGAGTTTGCTAAATACTCCTTTTGCCCGCTCCATTCCAGACGCTCCACCCAGAGTTTGTTGGAGCTGGCGTTGCATTGCCAATCATAAGTTCCGAGGTAAATGAGAATACGAACGCCCCGCTGATGATCACAAAAGTCGGTCAAACCCACTTCCGATGAAATGAGCAATATGAACGTACCTCAAGTAATTGACCAACGTAGAACTGAGTTTGGACCCTGGACCTATCCATATGTTGAACAAACCCATCGTACACAGGATCCGAGCACGAGGAGAAGTTGGCGGGTGTTTCAACGCCGAGCAATTTCTTAACCTCCGGTCGGTTTAGGTAGTCCGCGATAACACCTGTCTCCTCGTAACACAGTTCGCCCTTGCATGGCTACGATTTCGCAATCAACGCGAGGCCCGTTCGAGAAGTGATCACGGTATCCTTTACCTTGGATATATCGTATACATTCCTCCCTATGTGCGTTTTAGTACGACAGAACATCCATCCACTTTGCATGTTTCCTCACCAGTTGCCCAGAATGCAGAGCCCGTTTGCATATCGCAGAAGCTGAGGGCAGCCTGGCAACCGATGGGATCGAATATATCGATGCAGCTGCGCTGAATGGAAGCGTGGCACCGAGGGAGCTGGATAAAAACTGAACATCAGCTCCGCCCACTGATCTCAAGGTGTCGCTTACCACCGCCTTAATTCGGACGCACTCGCTGATGCTCTGGAGTGGGACATCAAGAGCGGCGGTGCCACATTCTGTCATATATCTCCCTTCGTACAAACTGCCTGGGCTCAGGGTATGATCAACTGACAGTGGAGTGCAAAACTCACGTCGTGTAATCAGTAATGCCGTTCCCAATCAAAACGCTCTTGAGGTTAATCGTGGGACGACCTTCGGCGGCAGCGACGACGTTCTTGTCAACCACCTCGCCGGCGAAGACGGGAAGATACCGCCCCTGAGAAATCTGAATTAGCCACAAGAATTTCGTCGGATAAAATTCGCCCCACGGCATAAGATTCTCCGGCGAGATGAAATGGCCGACCGGAGAACTGAGGAAAGGTCTCAAAGAAGATGGTGATGAATGCATGAACATTCTTCGCAGCGTCTTCAGTAGTTTCGACAACTTCGCCGTAATCCGCGTACGAGAAACCAACTCCAACGCTATCGAATTGTTAGACGTTAGCGATGGAATGGGGGCGGAGGCTTTGGGACATACGGCTGGTCTAAGAAGAAGATGTTGGTCTCCTTATTCCAGCTGTACGGGTTCCAGGTGGTCCCATTTGGAGAGACATTGTCCATGTCGATGTTACAGGGTCCAAGTTCCATGAGAAGACCCATAGAACTCGAACATCCGGGACCTGACGAATGTTTCACGACATCGTTGATTCCAGTCGCGGAACGATCTTACCTCCGTTGACCCACATCATGACATCATCTGATATGCTGCGTGTGAGTGCAGATGTAAGATTCAATGAGCGGATTCACCTGTTTCTGGGTCGCGGCGACTCTCGAAGAAGTAGAAAAAGAGATGTTTCGCGCCAGCATCTACGTCGAGGTATCCCGTATATGCACTTGGTGTCTCGGTAAGTCACAAGGGTTTCGCTCAAAGAAACTATGTACGCACTTTACGGTCGGGTCGCAGAACCCAGTTTTCTTGATCCTGACCTGATGATAGGGAAACTTTGGATGAGAGAGGGTCGCGAATTCGTCCATCGACTCCAGCTCAGACAAGTGCATCGTAGTCACGTTCCTCTCCAGCTCAGGAATACCGGGAAAGGACCCAACGACTTGTTGAACATTGAAGCTTTGCGCGAGGGCGTGACCCACGAGAGCGATGAGAGTCAGCAGCGACCGCATGGTTGTGGTCAAGTTGAATGCCGGGTCCAAGCGCCCGAGAAGACGTCGACCATTCCATGAGGTTCGGAACCTTCACGCTAGCTGCAGTCGTATGGCGGTCAATCTCAGAGGGTAATCAAGCAACTAGAGGTTTGTGGCAATTATGGTCACAGTCAATCGAGGTGGTCGTCATGCAAGGCGAAGGATTGATTGGGAACATGAGTGAATTCGTAGGCCTCCGAGACCAATTTTGATCATGTCCGGTCATCCCCAGGGCTGCCCCTGTGCTACTTCGGTCTCTGAACCTATACTGGGTGATTTTTGTTATGTACTATTCGATAATCCGTCGGGAAAGGTCAACAGTCAAAAGCCTCGGCGGTAGAGGCACGGTTCGCAGCGCGGGCGCCAAAATACACCAGTGAAGGTGACTTGGATCATCACCAAACCGCGTCTTGAGTTGCCTCCTTGTTCACCTACATCGTGTAACCCCCTTAACAGTATCGACGATTCCATCATTGCCCAACCTTGTGAGTGAGAGCCAAGTAATCACTGTTCCCAACACCACAAGCTTAAACCCTTTCAAACCCCATCGCGTCGCGCAAAGCCAGGCGATCCCTTAGTCAACGACCCCTCCATTCTCCGGAACAGGTGCCATCGCCTCATCATTGTATGTAAGCTGTGAATGATGGACAGCAGCACACTTTCCCCTCCGACACCTCCGATTTCGGTTATCACCGCTGCATAGTCTGCATGTAGTCAAGGCGGTTGCAATCTCACGTACTGGGCAAGTCTGGGCTTGTGAGCCAAACTCTAGACCATAAACAGGGATCTGGACCCCTGCCGCCCAGTCTCGTGAGGGTCGGCGTTGCTTGCATGTGCCTGCACATGTCTGCCGCGGGGCGATCTTGTGTCAAACAAATGCCACGTCTCATTTGTCGTGACCACTGAACTCACTGAACCCGCAACGCCTAGGTTTTGGGGAGGAGAGCGATAGCCGCCCAGATCTGCACCCATACAATGGGTCCTTCACATAAAGTCATCGTCTACGTACAGCGGCACCACTGAGCCATCGATAGCCATCCCGCCACGGGATCACCGACCAAGGGCATCCAGGATCCGGGTGCCTTGATCAAACGACCCTCTCGCCTAAAAATAACCTGCGTGTTCCCTTGGCCTAAAACAATCTCCGAGTGGTTTTATCGTTCGCCTGAGAGTAGAAATAGCCTCTTTGGCTATAAGCCTCAGCGGTTTCCTCGAGGCTTTTGGACGCTGCCTTACCGTCGACTGTGTTCACCTTTCCGACTGATCACAGCTGATCACTCGACCTTTTTGCTTGCGGTTAATTAGCGTGGGGAAGTGTCCCACCCTTCGCACTCTTTTGCCACCGTAACGGGGAATTTTTTTCAGGGTATGTCGTTAGCTTCTAATTCACCAAGCATAGGCCACTTCGCTTACACATGTGACACGTCTGTGCCTACTGTCAGACCGCGCAAATTTCATTTTGCCTGGGTGACGATGCGGAGCCCTCTCTCAGCCTGGCACAACTAGCCTTTATATTGCGGGCGTCCGGCTCATTGGCGGCCAGAGTAATTTTTTTCTCAGCTAGTATCTCTAGCGCAAAACACAGAATTCCTGGGGAGCCGGAAGACTGGTGGCTCGCGACCGCATCATCATGACCATACAGCGAGGTTCTAGCGCAAGAACAACACCCGCCCCTCCCGTCCTGGCAATTCTCCCAGGCTTCCCACGGGGTGCATGTGGTACGGCTATCCTGGGAACTGAGACGTCACCTTGAGGCTCGCTAATTCTTCTGGCCTTACCTCACCGGCTCAAACGGCGGACGTACCGTAATATGGTGGTTTATGGCTCATTGCAGCCCACTCTAGATAAATTTCCTGACACCCTTTTTCGCGCCTTCGCAATATCAACTCCAACGTTCGTGGTCGCGTTCGGGCCACGGTTCGTCCGCCGAAATCCTCCTTCGCCGTGGTGTCCGTTGCATAGCTGATATCGATCCCTGGAATGCTACTGGCTCAAGGCGAATGTCCGTCGCATGCTTTCCACACTGCTTGGCCTGGTTGCATCAGATTACGCCTCTCTGAGGCTACGCGGCGGCATAATTCTTCTGCCTCGTGCACCGTATCCAGTGGATCTATTGGCCGAACTGCGCGGAAATGCCTTGGCTTATGCCTCCCTCGGTCGTATAACTCTTCAGTGATCACTAGTGACTCCAGAAGAAGTCTCAAGATCGTGGTCGTTCGTCCATCTACCCTGCTTGGCGATGGTAGGGTGACCTCTGGTAGAACTTAGCAAGCTGGAGAGGGCCTGACGGATGAGACTACAAGCAGTGGATCCCAAACTTTGTTCTACCTCATCCAACGTGCGTTACGGAGCCGGGGATGGCATGAAATCCCGACAGGTTCAGAAGCTTCCAAATTTCGAGCGCATCGGGATCACTCAGGAACCGAGCTCGTTCATTGCAAAAGGAACTTTAACGATTTTGACTTTTCCTAGGAGTCGCACAAACAGTTGTGCCTACGAAATCTACTTCTCACAACTCTTATCGCGGGTGTTATCGCAGGGGAATTTAATGTTTCCCGGGGGCGGTGACGCGCTCAGGTCTTATCCCTGGCGTCACGCCCAGGCTGATTCTCTTAGAACGTGAGTCCAAAAAGCCGGAGCGCAATCTCCTTCCACTGATCATGATTTTTGAACTGTCAACTGAACTCTCACCAACGATACTGAGCCAAACTTGGTGGCAACGTTTGAATATGGATCATGACGTGATTTGATAGTTTTCACATGGTACCCTATCGAGCCTTGACACCGCCACCTCTTTTGAGGGTCTCGCATACCATCGCAGCTGATACGGCGGTTTTTGGTGGACCCTGAGCCCAGGCCATGCGAACATATCTCGATGTCTCTTCGGAGTCTCCAATCTGGTCTAGGAGGGTTGATTGGGGCGCTTGCAGCTGAATACCTACCCGTCACTTTCCGATGCCCCAGCGCTTGAATAGACCAAAGCCACGAGGTCTGTTGGCCTGGGGGGGAGGATTGGTCTTACGAGATGCCAGATTCCGCACATCGCACGCACACGTGACATCTTTTGGTCCGGTGTCAGTGGATTCCATCGGAAAATTTCAAAAGGCACCATCTTCCCGGACGGGGGGGAAGGTCCCCGCCCAGGTGCCGGCGTTTTCGACATAATGCAACATCGAGCCAATGACGGCTGAGGAGGTCGAACGTGCGCCGTTCGAAGCCATTCATATACCTTCTCCTCGCCTGGGCGTGCACCTAGTTCCTAGTTTCTTCCGCTGCCCGACAACATGATCAGGAATGCGTTTCGTAGTGGGTTTCTCTTCGCTTTCTTCCCTCTCCGAACGGCCGCTTATCCTTGGCATTCCAGCGTGGTCCCGCGACCAGAAGCGTAACATGTCCGTGTTTACGTCATCTCCCTCCAAGTAGCGTTTAACGATTTTACCTGTGGTATAGGGCCATCTATATCACAGGGATAATGTTCTATAAGCTCGGCCTCGAGATCTTCAATGGTTCCATTACAACCCTGGCCACCGACCGATTCCAGACCGCACACACGTTTACGAAGTGTACGTAGAGCGGCGTCCGATCCATTTGATCCGCGCCCGACTAATGTCCCTCATTCTCCAGTGGGAGCAGCCCAAGGGCTCAACCAGGCGGCCCAATGCGTCGGGGCTATCCTCATCGCACCCTTGATCAAGCGTTGGCCCACTCGAACGGTTCTCGCCACATCCATCCTCCTCTTTTCTCTAATGACCACGCTCTTGTTGATCATCGATGCCTCTACCGGTACGCAATTTCCATCTATCCACTATTGATGCATAGGTCTTATGTCTCTTGCAGGTGGTAAGATGAAGTACAAAACTCCGGAGCAAAAGGTTCATTATGGCTCCTGGAACCCAAATGCTGTACGTGGTCACACGACACCTTTCAGCCGCACCCCATACCGATGGAACGCCGCAGATTTTCTTCATTTGGACTCTTAGCGGAGTTTCCTACGGGATGGTCGAACTCATCCGGCGTGTCATGTAAATCCACCTTCATATCCCCTGGACGCTCGCTGATATCCCCTCTCCAGTCCGTGTGATATCGTCGGTGGAGACGTTACGAAGTTGAGGAGGATGGACGCTACTGTCGTACGTTGACCGTTGAAGATCTTCAACAGCTCCTCGGCTCACTCCGCCCTCTTACAGCACATCTTCTACGAGGTCACTGGTACCGCCGCCGCCATCGCTTCCTCTTCCCTCATCACCGAGTTCGGAAACAACTACAGCTTCTTCCTCACCCCCGTATTCTACAGTATCGCCGGACTCATTTGGTTCTTTGTCGACATCCCACGCGACAATGCGAACACTGCCGGTCTTGGCGTAGAAGATTTAGAGAAAGAAGTCGACCGTGGAAATTACATAGTCCAGCTCTTCTGGGGTTTCATCAACTTCGGAAAGTCCGTCTGGGTTGGTTTCCTCATCATCTTCAGCAGCCGCAAGTTTATCTGTAAGAGACTTTTGGTCCACATGTGCATCGTGTAGTCGCTCAACCACGTCGTAGGGCTCTTCCCCGGTTACGCCATGGCGCTTTATCTCCACAGGTTTGTGGAAAACTCCCTCGCCCCCGCCTTCGCCAAGCGTGTTCTCGGTACAAGTGCTTGGTCCCAAATCATTGTTGGCGGATCGAACTTTGGTGAACTTCTCGGTGCTCTCTCCGTTTTCCTCTTCGCCGATCACGTTACCACTCCCGTAAGTTGACGTCGACCCTGTTTCCCCAGCTCTGGTGATTAAAAATGTCCCCTAGATACCATGGCTCCGCGCTGACGCCTTCGCTCTCAACATCGTTTGGACTTTGCAATACTACAGCACCATCGCCGGGATGAACGTTGGCTGGGCATGGAAGACCGGTGCCACCTACATACCCATTTCCTTCGGCTGGGCCGCTGGAGATTGTTCATTGGCTGCCTACATTCAGTCCGTTCTCAGTACCGGCGATTATGGTGAGTTGTGACACATCTACACTTGTGCGCATCCGTCGATTATCTCCCGCAGCCTCAAAGTATACCGACGTCTCTGCCCTTGGCGCTGTGATGGCCTTCTTGTACTCTTCGTATATCACTATGAACGCCATCTTAAGTTCTGTCCTTGGAACCATCATAGACGACGACTTTTCTGATCACGGGAACATCCGGAGCAGTTTGGCGCGAGTCGGAGGGTAAGTCGGCCTGGTTTGTCGGTCTTGAGCCCGAGTGATGTGCTAACGGTTCTCGACAGTCTTCAGTTCAGCATTTGCTCCGTAATCATCCTCATCGCCACCTTCATTCCCAAGGGAGCCTTCGCCTTCAACCCCGGGGCCATCGAAGGTGTCCGTAACGAGCAAGAGCTCTGGGAAGAAGACTCCATGGCGAGCAGCATCAAGAGCGACGTTGAAGGTTTCAAGCACCGTCACAAGTCCGAGGAGTCCGGGTTTGCACCCTCTTCGTAAACGTTCTTTTCTTTTCTGTTCACCCGTTCCCTTCTCGCACTTCCCTTTGACCACGTTCCTTTGATTTTCACCTCCTACGTCTCGTCATATGGTTGTATTTTCTCTCGTTGTTGGGTATCTCATGTACCTGTACATCTTATCGACCGTGGAATAAATCCAGGTTTGCAGAACCACGCGTCCGCTTTGTCGAAGAATTTCGAGCGGCGTGGATCCCCTGTGGCTTTTTTGCCGTAGGCAGACATACGATAGGTACTTCGAGGACAGCCAAATAGTTGTGTATATTCCGCATTGTGCGATTCTTCCTCCTTCCCTTGAGAGGCCGCCCAGCCCCTTGGTGAATCATTTCGATATCCATACACCGGTCATGAAGTTTCCATGCGGTTTCGACATGAACGAACGTTTCCCCTGGACCATGAGAGTCCTTAAACACTGGACCGGGTGTTTTGGGGTCTCAGTGGACCAGGACAGCGGTATCCGAAATAGGATGTGCGGCGCCTAAGTATATCGATGTTTTGATGATCGGAATTCCCACAGTAACAAACTCTCAAAAATTTCGATTCCTCAAAACATTGGGGATCAGTTTCTTCGGCCCTCCCGCGCCAAAAAAAATCCTCCCTCTCTTTCAATCTGCAATAGCAATTCAGCTCATCTTTACAAGGGTTGATTATGTTGGTTCTTTACGAAACCGCGTTAGGTTTCTGTCTGTTCAAGTTGACGGACACGGCGAAGCTCGAGAGTGCCGATCTGTGGGAAGAGTTTGAATCGCCCGAGAAAGCGAACAAGTTGTATGTATGCCCCTACAAACCTTTCCTCTATGGGGTCTGAACTCAATTGTTTACGTTCACGCTTTGGAACGTTAAAGGTTGAAGCTTCGCGCTTTGCATCGGTTTACAACGACCGCGACCGCTGTTGAAGAAATCACCGCCATCCAGGAAGGCAAAATCGGCAAGGGTCTCAAAAAATTCTTGTCGGAAGAAATTTTGGAGAAAGGCAAGGGCAAGCAATCTCTCTTGGTCGCGGATAATAAATTGGGTACGCCCTCCCACCGAAACCCTCGCGATTTTTTTTCCTCACAAGATGGTCGCTCTCTTTTCCTCCAAAGCCCATTCAATACACAAGAAGCTTAAGATCAGCGTACAGTCTGTGTCGAACCCAGAGAGTCTCGGGAACAACGATTTATTCCGTGGTATTCGAGAACAATTAGCTTCTTTGCTCGATGGACTGGATCCTAAGGATCTCGCTACTATGAGCTTGGGTTTGAGCCATTCTCTATCACGGTGGGAACTGAGCACTGTCGAGCCAACTTGAGTTTTAACCTTTGTCCTCCTACAGGTATAAACTCAAGTTCTCTCCGGACAAGGTGGACACGATGGTGATTCAAGCCATCGCCCTGTTAGACGACCTAGACAAGGAAATCAACATCTACTCGATGAGGGTGAAGGTAATACTCGTTCCATCATTTCTGCCCTCTCGCTGTTGACCTACCCCGTATCTGTAGGAATGGTACGGTTGGCATTTCCCAGAGCTCGCAAAGATCATCGTCGACAATCTGGCGTACGCCAAGGTGATCAAGACCATGGGCTTCAGAACAAACGCTGCCACGACCGATTTCGCCTCAATTCTCCCCGAAGACCTCGAAGCCACCGTCAAAGCCGCTGCAGAAATATCCATGGGAACAGAAATCTCCGACTCCGATATCAACCACATCCATTCCCTATGCGACCAAGTCATCTCTATCACCGCTTACCGCACGCAACTCGCAGACTACCTCCGAAATCGAATGACGGCCATTGCGCCGAACCTGACCGCCTTGGTCGGGGATCTCGTTGGTGCCCGACTAATCAGCCACGCCGGCAGTTTGCTCAGTCTCGCTAAACATCCTGCGAGTACGGTGCAGATATTGGGTGCCGAGAAGGCGTTGTTCAGGGCGTTGAAGACGAAACACGATACGCCGAAGTACGGACTGATATACCACGCTTCGCTGATCGGCCAAGCCCCACCAAAACTCAAGGGAAAGGTGGGTTTGATTCTCGCCTTGCGCCGGTTAGTGGTGCTCACAAATTTCAAATCAATCAGATGGCCCGAATGGTCGCTACAAAGGCTGCGTTGTCAATTCGTGTGGACGCACTGACGGACGTTGAGGACAAGTCGGAGCCGACTGCCCCAACGATAGGTCTCGAGAATCGCGCCAAGCTCGAGCACCGGTTACGGAAGCTCGAAGAGCAGTTGGACCAATCCGGGGTGCGGAAGTTCAACGACAAGCCGAAGAACCAGAAGAAGTACGAGCCTCAGGGAGATCTCAAGGTGTATAACACCGCGGCGGATCTTGTGAGCACGCAACGAGATCCTGTAGACGTAGCGATGGATGTGGTAGAGGAGGTGAAAGAGGACAAACGAAAGGAGAAGGAGAGCAAGGAGGAGAGGAAGAAAAGGAAAGCGGAGAAGAAGGCGATGAAGGAAGCAAAGGATGAGGGCGGATCCAAGGCTGACGAGGAAGAGGATGCTATGGACGTCGATGGGGAGCGGGAGAAAGTGAAGCGGAAAAAGCGGGATGAGGGAGCTGAGAAAGCCGACAAGAAGGCCGAGAAGGAGGCCAAGAAGAAGGCCAAAAAAGAGGCTGAGGCTGCAGAGTCAACAGCGGAGACGATTACGACGACGACGAAGAAAAAACGGAGAAAGTCTGAGGTCTGAGTATCATTGCTTTATATATCACCCTAATTGTACCTACTAGTATACGACCCTCAGACCTTGCTTCAGCACCATCTTAACCACCCAAACTCGAACGACGTTTCTGGACGACGGGGACATCTGCAGCGGGGCCAGCATCGTCCCGGAACTTCTCCGGGTGATCCAAAATGAGTGACTTGTACAACCCCTCGAACCTATCAACCAACGCCCTACTCTCCGGTTCGTATTCCTTCCACTGCTTGACCCTCGTAACTCCCACCCGCGGGTTTCCAAAGCAATCGGTTTGCGCTCCAAACTTGATGGGAGGAGGTGGATCTTTGGGATCGATCACTTGAACCCACCTCACCTCGGTCAGCTTCTCCTGCAGCCGCATTTTTTCCTCATTATCGATCTCGTTGAACTTGAGGCATTTGGAGTGGCGTTGTGGGTTTGGTAGGTTTTCTAGAGGGGTCAGTAGGGTATGTGTGGCCGCAATTCCGGCCGTGTGAGGGTCCCGTGGATGATGGGGCGAACCCAAAAACCGAGCCTTTAAAAAGCATAAAACGTTCAGAAGTGTTTCTCCGTGACGCGCAGGGGGCGAGCGTTACCAGATAAAATGAAAGGCCCATTAAATGGACAAGGATCGGATGCAGAAAGCTGTCCACAATTCCGGTGCTTGCGACACCGGGGTGGATTATGAGATGCCGGACCTTGGCGGGTCTGTTCGTCTGTTCTTCCAACCGAAGGGCTTGTATCTCGAGCTGACTGGCGAGGAGGTCGACTTGGTATTTCGAACTCTCGTAGGAATGATCCGTCGTTACGAGCTGCCAGTCCTCCGGTCGATAAAAATGCGTAGCTTCGAGAGAACTCGTCCACAGAACGCGAGAGGGGTAGTGACAGTCGACGTCTGACCGTGAGTGGAAGGCTTCAAGTAGAGGTTGTAGTTCTCGGTACTGGTAGAAGCGAACACAAACGGATTGTGGTAAGGGATTTGGGGCTTGTCGTGCGATGGATGGGTGGGCGGACTCACGAAGAGATATGGCCCGAATACGTTACATTGCCAAATGTAACCAAATCCATCGTGTGTCCTCTCTCCTATAGCTTGAATGATGTACGATACCACTGTGAGGCTGATAATTGGATGCAGGATGAACGGAACTATCAGTTTGAACCAGTCGATGGCGACGAAAGACGCAGCCCCTGCATTCAACACGAGATGGTTCAAATATGGGTATCTAAGCGGGAGGGAGGGAGGGAGGGAGACCCGTCAGCGTTGTTCTACAAACGAGATTCAGAATGCAAGGGAGTACTGACTTTGTCCGCATCCCCCTCGCGCAGCCCACCACGCTCTCAACCGACGTGAAATCACACTTCTCAATCCCAATAACGAGATTCTGCCTGAAATTCTGGCCGTACTCGTCCAATGCCCCTCTGGCTTTCCGCCCTTCCAATATCTGATCGAGGTACGAAAGCAGCTTGCCACGGGCCGCCTCTGCCCTTTGCACGTTTCGACAGACCATGATGAGGGTTAGACCGGACCACCGAGGTCGCTCGTCAGGCACATCCTTGCTTTCTACGGGTATATCGAATTGGGGGTTCCCGTCGGTCTGATGTTCAGACGAAAGCTGTTCCAGCAAACGCTGGCAAGCGCCAAACCCTACGCCACTGTAACTCTCTAGAATCAGACCTCCAAAGTGAGAGATAGAAGGAGAGATCGCACTTGTTGGCTCCGGTAACCGCGATGTAGAGTCGTGACATGGGTATATGCGTAGTGGGGTAAAGCAGAGCGCGGAATATTACATTGTTTCCCCGATCACTCGAGTTTGGAGGATGGTGCCACGCGTCTAATGTGGGCTAATTAACGTTTTAATGATTGCCCGAGGGCTATATTATTTTGTCTTGTCCAGGGGTATGGCGGATCGCTACATCTACGGGAGATATCCAGAGGCTACGCATATTTCTTTCAAGGGCTAGGCCAACTATAATTCCTGTACCCAGAGGCCTCGAATATTCGACTGACCCGATCTTCGAACTCCTTTCTCTGTATTCTTTCGTCCGACGCGACCTCTCTCCAGACCCTCATAGTCTCATGGACCTGCTCAAGCGAACCCATCCCCACAACGGTCGGTATCCCAAGCGTCCTTGCGTGTCGATACGCAAACCCCTGCGCAACGTTCGGGAGCCCGCCAGCCCAAGCAGAACAAACGTCGACGGCATCTAAAGATGCCGACCTGAGTTTTGGAGGGGCAGGACTCCACTCCGGCGGGTTCGGAGTCAGCAACCCCATACACAACGGCGAAGCGGTGAGGAGCTGCCTGACCCCCGCTCTCTCGGCGAACTCGTTCGCAAACGATGCGAGTGTGTCGTTTTGGATCGTAAGGTGGCAATAGGACATCACCACGTCCACTGGCCCGTGCACCTCTCGAATCAGCAACGCGACCCTGAGCAGCGTTGGTAAGGGGTACGCTACAACGCCGATCAGCGAGGGTTAGCGAGGGTCAAGCTCAGATTCCACCTGTTATCCCGATATTCCTGATCAACCCTTCCTCCTTCATCTGCTTTAGCTCACCATACGCTTGGAGAACTTTTCCATCCCCCTTTCCCCAAACCTTCCCCTCCTGCCCCACCGCAAGGCCATACGCCTCCCTATCCACACCCAACGCCGTAGAATGATCGCCATTCCTCTTCGGCATAACCTCCTCAGCGACCATCTCAACATCATGCAAATACACGACATCCAAATACGTCGTACCCAACCTCTCTAGACTCCTTCGCACGCTCCTCCGAATCGTACTCGGGGAGTAATCGAAATCCGCAGGAGTGAGACCGTATCGACCACACTTGGTAATCTAAGGACGAAGACCATCAATTTCTTGTAAAGCAGAAAAGTTCGCGATCGTCCTACCAATCTATACGATTCGCGGGGGAACTCGACCATGAGAGCTTTGAGAATGCTTCCGAGGACGATCTCAGATGGCCCATAGTATGCAGAGGTATCGAAAGCCCGGATTCCATACCTAAACCCAAACCCATCGGGGTCCATCAACCGCGCAAACCTCTCGAAACCGCTCCACTAACCTCATGCATAACCTCAGCGACCTGATGGGTACATCCGAGGTCATATGCTCCTCTTGGTTGTACTGGTGGGAAAAGTTGGCTGCGCCAAACACGAGCTCTGGTATACCCAGGTTCCCTATGTGGCCCTTTGTTTCATTGTTCACACAAAGATTTAGAGAGTTGAAAGGCAGTTAGGCACGATTGAGGTCACGATGTTTATGAGAGTACCAGAGCTAGCCCATCGATCGGCTTGTCGTGTTCGTTATCGGGGAATCCGGTCGGGGGGTCGTAAGGAATCTGGACGGAATCAAGTAGGACGACCATGAGAAAAAGGTGACACCGGGGCGAGGGCTGCGCGAGGAAAGGTGCTGGCACACATTTATAAAGCACAATCACGAGCGATACCGGAGGCCTCTATTGATCTCAGGAATCCGGAACTCCGCCCGTTTACCACACTCACCGCGCAACACTGAAACCAACACTACTTCACGCCTGAACACTGTAAGAGAGACCCAGCAGCCCCTTTAACAGGCAGGACACACAAGCAACGTTCAAGACCCCTTTCATCGAGTCGGGGGAACTAAGTCCGACGAACGGGGAGAGCACCCGGTGACGATAGATAAAATGCAAAGACAAGAAGGAAACATCTACGCTCCTCACGTATACTAAGAAAACACCGAATTCACCAACTGGGACGTTTCCAGCTACAGAGGCAGAAAAAAACTCGAATGAGAACTGCCAGAACACACGGACGAGGGAGAAGTGTTACACGAACCTTCCGCCGTCAAACTTATGGTTAACAGCATGCATCTTGATGTTCTGGTCTTGTTCAATCGAGTTACGAGGGACCGGGTTGCTCCTAGTCCACACAACTATAAACCGGACGGCGCGAAACGGGGTCACGTCAGTCGTTGAGCTCCGGAACGGACGAGCGAACGCGACCGGGGAGTGGGAGTAAGGGACACTTACCTTCGGGACCACGAGCCAAACGGTAAAGGTACCAGCCAGCACCTCCAGCGACAACTCCAGTAATTGCATAGCTGCTCAAAGCAGTCAGCCACTTCCAATCCACACAACCCAAGCCTTCGAACCGCTAAAGCGCGGTGCGTGACTCCTCATCCGCTTGGGCCCGAAGGAAGGGCAAGAACGAAAAGACCACAGGCACTTACATCGGGATGGCCTACAATAGAGGACCAAAGCAAAACATATTTCAGTCCCATTCAAAATCTAGGAGACACCTGAACGAGAAGGGATTTCTAACTACCTCGATGGCGAACCAGTTCTTCATGAAGGTTTTGCGAGCGACGTGCGACATCTTGGTGGAGCTCAAGAGACGGCCGTACGAGTAAGAAAAAAGGAGTGAGCAGGCAGAGAGTTGATCGAAAGGTTTGCTTCAAGTTCAGGCTAGACTGGGCTGGAATCTCCCTCAAACCGCCCCCGTGCCGTCGGGTGAACCCGGTCGGTGCGGCACCTCCACAATCCTTCTTCTGGGCCGAGATTGGTCATTTTTGTAGGTTCTAACTCAAGGAGAATGAGGGGCAAAGGATGAATGCATAAGACATAGATGGGATTTTTAGAAACACAACTGCAAAGTTATACTACATGCGGACGTAGAAACGAAGAGAGAAATCAAACCTCTGGTGAGCTCAAAGACCCAGTCTTATAGCAAAGGTAAATGACCAGAGAGAACCCACGGAGTCCAGGAAGGAGGGTTGGCCGCCCAGAGTGACCGACAGACGAAGGGGTGGTCCGCATAAGAAAACCTAGGTTTCTCACGGAGTTTACGGTGGGACAACTACACGTTACAACTGTAGGGCGGGGCCATCGGAAACAACAGGCGAAGGGAGGCCTGGAGAGCACCCTCATGTCCGTTTGGCATCAAGCCAAAGGGAACGGAGCAACACAGACAGGTGGGGGTAAGGACAGGAAAGGGGGAAATAAAGAAGCGATATATAAACATAAAAGGTGCAAGGGAACCTGCGCCAGTCATCCTTCGATGGGAAGGAGGACGGATAAAAAGTTGGGGAGCGGCGATAGCGATAGCATAAGAGACGAGGACACTGAGAGGGGGATAAGTGGGGTAAGTGGAGGGGGGAGAGAAGGGGGTGAACCGAAAACAAACTTCAGCGGGTGCAAAAGACAAACAACAAAATCAAGAAAACGTCCTTCAAACACGAAGTCGTCAAAGAACTCGGGGCATCATAGCGTGTCAACGTCCATAAAAGAGGCGAGAACACCTTAAAAGCGTGAGGGTGGATATAACAGGGTTGAGGGTATCACGCTTGAGCGCGCATACGCATCCTTGCTTCCTCTTCCATACGGCTCTTCAGTTTTTCCAATTGTTTTTCCTTTGTGACAAGGGGTCGATCCACACTATCGGTGCTGCTCCTGCTCGAGAGTATCTGCGGTGACTTTTCGGCCACTGAGACAGATCTTGAACTCCACGAGAAGGATGACGGAATCAACTTTGCGAACGTTTGAAATGAGATCTTGGAGGCACGGGAATTGGTTTGAGAGGAAGGCGTTGGGTCAACTATCACGCCCTCTGGGATCGGCGGATTGGGATCGAGGAGCCTGTGGGTGTTGAAGCCTTCATTCACTACGCGTACGGATAAGAGGAAAATCAAGACATACTAAGCGGGGGACACATACTGGGTCGGGTTGGTAGTGTGCTCGACCGTTGTGGTTGACGAATGAACGAAGGAGGGGACTGCTTTGACGAGGCCTTGGATTGAACACCCGTCGGAATCGGACTGTTGCGTTTGCTGGGAGGCGTGGAGAAGGTGTTCGAGCGGCTCAGAACAATCCTCTCGAGAGGGGATGCCTTCGTCGGAGTGTTGGCGTTATACGACTTCAACGCAACGGCGCGAGGGATAGAAGAAGGAGTGGGGGGAGTATCCCTACGGAGCGGCGAGATGGAGATTCCGGACGGTTTTTGAGGGGTGACTGGGGGATCGGAATATTGGGGTAGCTTGAAAGGAACAACGGAGACTTCCTCGTCCTGGCTGGGAGAGAAGACGCGAGGACTGGCAGGTGCAGACCTGGGGGGTGAAGGGGTAGCGATTTCGGAAGAGACATCAGAGTCCTCCGGTGGCGTGAAAGTGAAAATGATTCCACCCTCGACGATCTCACCACCAAAGTCATCTTCATAAGGAGTCCGAGCTGGTTCGTCTTCCTCCTCCTCTTCGCCTTCTTCGATAGCATCAAGAGATGGCGTTTCCTCATCGACTTCGAAACCAGTCTGAGCGGGAATGAGGAAAGGTGGGAATTCATCATCATCAACCAGAAGGCCCTGTGAGAACAGCCCCTTGCCACTGTCGCCGGTCACTGCAGCACAGACAGCCGCGGAGGGTTCCTCTTCTTCATCGTAATCGAGGCATCCGAAAAATTTGTCGATCTCCGCCTGCTTGGGGTTGGACATGCCGCCCTGAGAACCCGAAGGGAACGTCCAGACCTTGACCAAAGAAGCACGGCGACTGTGAGAGGGCGACGCAGGAGCAGAAGCAATCTCCGCCTTGAGATCGGAAACGACACGAGAAACGTCCTCTGCAGAGCTAACAGTTGAGAGCTGGCTGGAGAAAGTGTCGTCATCCTCTTCCTCTCGTTCGTAGTCGGCGAGCTCGTCATCTTGGTCAAAATCATCTTCACTTTCCTCCTCAGCGACAGAGCGGAGTGCCATCTTAAAGTCCTCTATGGGCGAGTACTCCACGTCAGTGACTTGCGAATCGATGGAAAACGCGGGGGCACGACGGTTGACGTTCGAAGCCTTCAAAGCGATCTCCAAGTCTTCTCTTTTCTTCCTCTCCTGGTCCAATTCGGCCCTCAGCTCCCTCAGCTCGTCCTCGATGAAGGACTTGGCCTTGAGGTCTTCCCTCAAACGCTCGCACTCCTCTTTCAAAACGTCGGCCTCGATTCTGGAAACATCACACCTCGCGAGAGCGGCCTGTAGTTCAGCACCCATGGTTTCCAAGGACCTCTGAATTCCAGCTTTTTCGACCTCTAGCAAACCCGCCCTTTGCCGGGCGACCCAAGCCTCGCGACGTTCCAAGTCGACGCGCTGAGAGAGGACCGCGACCTGCTTGTCAAGGTCGGAAACACGGGATCGCCAACCTTGAACGTCCTTGTTCAGTTCGTCCCGTTCGGATTTAAGATCTGCGAGAAGCTGAAGCATTTCATCGCTTGGTTCTGCAGGGACGGGGGAAACGGATATCGAGGACCTGGTGGAGAATTCAGAAGCACATGAACCCGGACGAGAGCGCGGTTGCGAGGCCGCCAGCGCACGCTCCAGGTCCGTTATACGTTGTACGAGGGTAGCGTGCGCTTGGTATAAAAAATGCTGCTCAGTCTCCGACATGCACCTATCGCTGACGCTTGCCAAGCTCGAAGAAGATGAGGCGGAGACAGGTCGGTTTTCGACCGTCGGTGTGAGAGCTGGCGTTGGCAATTGGTTCGAGGTGATATCGATGGATTGTTTATATGAGATGCTCCTGCGTTTCTGGGAGGGGTCGGTCTGAAAGGAACTGGGCGAACGAAAGCTCCCTTCCAAATCGAGGGAAGCACGGCGAGTGAGGGAAACGACGGGAGAGACAGAGGGGACCATTACGGAATGGCGTTTCATACGGTTCGTGATGGCTGCGCTTTCATTTTCGCCCATGGAGGTGATGGGAACCGGAGACGTAGCCAAGGTGAGCGACCTCAAGCCCATCGACGACCTTTGAGTGGGTGTAGAGGGGGTGGGAAGGCTAACGTTTTCCTTTCCGAGCGCCAGTTGACGAAGATTGAGGTGAGCTGGCCGATGGCGCTGAGTCGGGGCCGATTCCATAGGAGTTGGAACTATCTCAGTGGGCGTCGAAAGCTCAACGGGGCTCGAGATGATAGTGGGGTCGTCTTCGCACTCTTCACTTTCCTCATCTTCCTCGACAAGGGTATGGAGCTGCTCCTTGGAAGAAGTCGTAGCGGGGATGTGCTTTCCAAACGAATCGCGCTTTCCGGCAGGATTTCCAAATGTGGGTCCCATGACGGGGAAGGGCGGTTTGGTGGCTATAGAGAGTCTTTAGCAATAGAATTGATTCGGTGATCATACGATGGTACATACAAAATTCGAACTTCTTGGGGGGCTCCGGAACGCCAATGTCGGGGATTTCCACCTTGGAGAATGAACTGAAATCTGGTTTCCCTTCGAGAGCCCATAGAGCCCTCCGACGGACGGAATCCTTGTCGCCGAGGTTGATGTTGTCATCAGAAACGGAGAGAGGAAGGTTGGCCACTGAGACACCCATCAAGTCCGCAGACTCGTGACGGGTGGAAACCGACGAGCGCCGGCGGTGGTGCGAATTGCGCTTTGAAGCGGGTACAGGGGAGAGATTGGCTGATGCACCAGGCTGGCCGGAGAAGGTGGACTGGACGGGAGAGACATCTGCGGGGCGAGCAGGAAGGGAAACGGAGGAAGAGATGGAGAGGTTACGGGAGCGGGAACGAACATGACGATGTGTTGGTTTAAGGGCGGGATTTGTTGTCGTAGTGTCAGGCCCACCGAGCTTGAAAGAGTCGAACTAAGGGTGTGATAATAGTGAGGGACGGACATAAGAAAGGTGAAAGCGAACAAGACTTACCCTGTTTCGTTCAACGACGTCGTTGTCCATAGCGTTTGTTACAGAGTTCATCATAACGAAGGTAAAGAACGGAGATCCTTGCAAGGACTGTGGATTTGTTCAAAAAAAGAATGGCGAGACGAACTCGAGAGGGAACAGTGAAGCGGCGGACGGTCAAAACCACACAAGGGAAGCGACTGGTGGTGGTGGTGAACAAAATCAACAACGAGACAAACAAGGCCCGCAATTTTTATTTATTATTATTCTGATCCTCTCCTCCAATCAAATCATGTCAGCCAACATCAGACGGCTCGACCCAAAAAAAACAGTCCTCCTCGTCTGCGATATTCAGGTCAAATTCAGTCAGTCATCCTTCCATCGAATCCCCGGCGCGTTTGCTGACGATGAGGCCACAGGAGACGCGATCTATGGTTTCGAAGAGGTGGTCGCGACCACGACCAAGATGCTCAAGATAGCAAAGGTCGGCCCGTTGACCTCCACGGTTACCGGATCCATTAACAGCCCCTTTATTCTGATAGATTCTCGAGGTTCCCGTCATTGTCTCTGAACAATATCCGAAAGGTTCGTTGAAGGATCGCTCATCAGACGAATTACAAACACAATCATCACGCTGTTGTAGGACTGGGAGCAACGGTACCTGAACTCAATGTCAACGAGCTCGGCCCGTTGCATCTAGGAACATTCGACAAGACCCTCTTCTCAATGGTCGTGCCGCCAGTCGAGGCAATCCTCAAGCAGCACGACTTCGAGTCTGTTCTGATTGTTGGGATTGAGGTACGCGAGATTTCAATGCGGCGTTCCATCCCCAGGCGCTCCCTTGTCACCCACGTGCACGTACTTGCGGACGGTGTCTCAAGTGTGAACAAGGAAGAAGTTCCGATTGCTCTCGCATCGATGCGCCAGGCTGGTGCTCGAATCACGACCAGCGAGTCCTGTTCATTCCAACTCATGGGTAAATGTTCCTTCTCCACTTCCTTATTCGTTTACCGCTGATTCCCCGCGCGCCCTAGGCGAGGCCTCTGGTCCAAAGTTCAAAGTATTCTCCGCTCTAGTCAAGGCCGAACTGAATAGCACACGCGCTTCGGTATCCAAGTTGCTTCCATACAAGAGCGCTCTTTAGACGGACTTTCGGAGAGGATCCTCAACAGGTGTGAATAGAGCTGTACAAGATACGCAGGAAAGTTTGTAATAATATATCAGGGGTGCGTCCCCCTTGACCAGGTGAAACAGACTCGAGTGCTTGATCAGACGGAGCGCTTCTCGTAGTCCACAATCACTCAGCTCCCGGCTTCCTCGCTGGCGCTTAATACATTTGGCGAGAGGGCAAGAGGCGCCCGCTCTTTCTCCGCTCCTCCACCTCACGATCGTGTTTGCCTCACCCACGATCCATGGCCTCATCCAGTCCACTACCACAGGAGCTCGTCGACAAGATCATTGACGAACTCGGCGAGGACTACTGGGACCCTGATTACAAAAAACACTCCGACGATCGCATCGATGTCGCGTGTGAGGCACTCCATGCCTGCACGCTGGTCTCCAAAAACTGGGCCGGTCGCGCTAGGACGCACTTGTTCAAGGCGTATAAGATTGAAGCGCACAATTTTCGTTCACTCATTATTCCCCCGGAAACCGTCAGGCCATACGTCACCGAACTAGAGATAAAGCCGCGGAACAGAATGTACCGGCTATCCGCCTCCCCGGATCTCTTTACGCCGTTCTACGCGTGCCCGATAGCACACCTCAAGATCACGAGTGCGGCACTCGCCAATGCGCCAGTTCACCTCGTCGAGTTCATCACCGCCATTTCCGCCACGCTGCAAACAGTGACACTCGAACAGTGTCCCGTCTCCCTTCGCCTAGTCCACGACATCATATTGGCTCACGCAAACCTCAAGCGACTTGGCCTCGTGGATTGCAAGATCAAACTCACAGACTCGAACCATTCTACGACGCCTCACTCGGACACGCCGCATTCCACTAATGTGGAGCTCGGGCTTTTATCGGCTGTCTTGCCGCCATTCGGCCATGATAATCATGTTCCCCTGGTAGACTCAATGGCGCAACTCCCAATCAAGTTCAGCAAACTCAACTTCAAGTATTCATACTTAGGCCTGGGAATGGTCCACACCGCGAACGCCTTAATTGAAGCTAACGCAGGGTCGCTATCGTCTCTCACAGTGCATATTTGGGGATGTATGTCGACAATGCTTGACCAGAAGGAAAATGCCACTAACTGTCAAACCGTGCTGCAGCGGTGCCTCAGGACCCAGGCGATGAACTTCTACTGTTCAGCTTAAAAAGTTGTTTCAACCTATCAGAGCTAACTTTGGATATGAAATACACAATCTTATGTTTTATATCGGCCTTCGCAAGCATTCTATCGACCCTCGATCCAACACAACACACCCGCTTGGAGTCGGTCAGGTTGAGAACACAATGCCTTTACCAAGAATCCCGTGATCGCCGGGTGTGGAGCAATATCGACACCCCCCTCTCCGAGCTGGCCAAGGCCGTTATCGATACCAAGGGGAAGAAGCTAATCTTCACCCTCACATCCGTTTGTGGGGGGAATTGCAGAACTTTTGGGAAGAAGTGGCTCCCCGAGCTTCTGCCTCGTTTTCATGGAGTTGGAGAGTTGCGCGTCGAGCACGAACGAGGCGATTACCATCACCCTCGCGAGTGTGAGTTTTCTGGAAGATGACGATCTTTCTCCGAGTTAGTGATTTACGGTTCCTTATCACATCACTTTATGTCGTTCGTGTACGTCCTTGACCGGTGGAGGCCTTTTGTAGTGAATAGCTTCAACTTTTGAAAGCTTCTGGTATCCTTTCGTGTAGTCGCTTGTGAACTAGAACTCCCCACCTCTTCCCACCCAGAAGCGCAGCTACTGATACGGACACCATTCTGCAAAGCCTTCTGGTGCGGATGCAGGTAGACCCATGAGTGGGCTCTGACGTGCGAGTATACCACAGAAAATTCGGGATGTCCTCCGCAAGGTTGCGAGTTGTACACGTCGGATGGGATTTGGCTGTTAACGAGGATATCCCTATATTATCAGAGATGCGTCCCCGTTGACCGGGTAGAACAAATGCATGAGGGCTTGGTCGCGCACGGTGGTTTTCGTATAATAGGCCAAGGTATACGTTGTACTCAAGTCCCAGCCTTCTCGCCGACCCTTCATTCCTAAATTTGGCAAGACGCCTGCAACCGATCATTGATTCATCGATCAATGTTGTAAGAGACGCCCGTTCCTTCACCACTCCCACCGTGCAACGTAAGGTCGATGTTACCATTAGCGCCGATGAGGGGCATGGCCTACAACTAGCCCCAGAATCTCACAGGCCTGGCTCGTAAAAACTGCCATGCGTGTTGATTTGGAACGATTTTGAAGGGTGTCGGCGTTGGGCTAGGTAGCGCGTGCGGATCACCGCGGTCTCTGCCGCAGCGCCCGGGAACAAGCATACGAATTGACAGTCCCCGCTCAAATTGGCGGGACCCTGCGCGGTGTCGCGTGGACATGTTTGAGCGCTTGGCTTCAAAAAGACGCGAAACAAAATCTGGGGCTTGTTGCAAGGTCTTGTCGTCTAGTAACAGCCGCGAGTTGTCGGTAAGGTCGCCCTTTGCTCGAGAATCGTTTAATGAACCCCGAGAAATCTAATCTTCACTAACAGACCCCGAAAAATTCACAGTCCATCTCACGATCTTACTTGCCTTACCCGCATGTCTTCGTCCAGGCCGCCACTACAGGGGCTCGTCGACAACGTCAATGGCGAACTTGGCGGAGGTGAGACCCTGAGTGTAAAAATTACCCCGACGATCGCATCGACGTGGCGTCGGGCGAGGCACTCCACACCTGTGGATTGGTCTCCAACAACTGGACTGGACGCTCTAGGGCGGACTTATTCAAGGAGATTACGATCAGAGCGAACAACGTCGGTTTATCCTCTATTCCCCCAGAAGCCATCATGATATATGTCGCCAACTTGAAGATGTGGCCGCTGACCGTTCCCCGCCCCGGATCTCTCGATGCCCATTGCATCCTTGAATTCGACGAGAAGACTCGCGAATTGGTGAGTTACTAATTATCAAACCATACTGCAGCGGTGCCTTGGGTCCGGGACCACCGGCCACTGTTCAGCCTCGGAAGCTGTTTCAACTTAACAAAGTTGACATTGGATGTGGAGCAGGAAAAAATATGCCGTGTCGTGACCCCCGCTGACATTCTCTCGACCCTGGATCCAACGAAACACACCCGCTTGGAGTGGACCAGATTGATGACGGATTGCATCTACGGATGGATCAACAAACGGTCCTATGCCAATCCCTTTAGTCGGGTGTGGAGCAACCTCGACACAGCTCTCTCCGAGTTGGCAACGGTCGCTATCAGTACCAAGAGAAAGGAGCTGACCATTGTTCTCACGTCCGTGTGTAGCGGCGAGTGCGTACTTTTCGGGAGGAGGAGGCTTCCTGAGCTTCTACCTGATTTTTACGGATTAGGGGAGTTGCGCGCCGAGCACGAACGAGGCGGCGGCAACCGCTGCTTTTCTTGTCGTTGGCCCAATCATCTGGAAGGCTAATTTTGTTTGTTGTTCACAGACTCGCGCGCGTACGCTCCTGACTTGTGTGGGCCTTCCACGCAGGGAAGAGGCTCAACTTTTCAACACTCCGTATGTCCTTTCGTATATGTACACAGCCTCACGTGCCACATCTATCGAGCCTGGTATCGCACCGGGGAAATGGCGAGTAGTTTGGGTTAGTGGAGGGTGACATTGTGAAGTGCGAGAAAATCTATAGCGGAGCACATGGCAAGAAACACCCACGAACTCGTGCAGCGCAACATATCAACGTGCTCATCGCAAAAACAAATCGCATAGGAACAGAAGTGTATCGTGAGTTGATATTGGTGAAAACTATGATAGGCATCGAAAACCGACCAACGAGTAAAAAATAAAAAGTACAGACAACGATACAAGGATGGGGAACTACGAAACTCCCAGGTTACTTCAGCTATAGGTCACCCGCCCCTCTCCAGAATCCGAGATTTATCTCGTCCTGATGATACCTGCGCTGATCAGCTTGTTGATCTTGTTCCGGACGATGGGATTCTTCATATGATCCTGGAGGGCGGCAGGGTTGCTCTGAGCTTGTTGCAGGATCGACTGCATGACCGGGTCACTCATGATTTGCTAAATAATAACAAGATCGTCAGTAGGAGTTACAGGGGGAAGGGATAGATGCAGGAAAGAATACGAACGGCAACTTCTGGATCGCGCATAGCTCGTTGCATGACATCGTCGTCGGACTCTCCATCCCGCTGAGCGAACTGGGCCTGTTGGCACTT
This sequence comes from Thelephora terrestris, assembly GCA_015956445.1. NCBI lineage: Eukaryota > Fungi > Basidiomycota > Agaricomycetes > Thelephorales > Thelephoraceae > Thelephora > Thelephora terrestris. Next base: position 387,204 of record WIUZ02000019.1, on the reverse strand, counting down.
CCAAATCTGTTCCTGGATTTCCTTCGTGTGTGCACCAGCTTCGTCGTGCTCGGCGGCTTCTTGTAGGGCTTCGATAGCCTTGACGTAGTCCCGCATCGTGAACAGGATGTGTGACTTTCGGATGTAGGCCTTGACTGTGGGACGGCGATCGTCAGCTGGCATCCATAAATTTGGGTGCTAGGAGGTTACTCACCGAACTTGGGGTCCACCTTGATGGCAGCCTCTGCGTCCTTCAATGCTTCCGGCAGAGCCACCAGCTTGGTATACGCATTTGCCCGGTTATTGTATCCCCTGGGGTCATTCGGGTCCCTGTTTATGCTCTCCGTGTAAGCCTTAACGGCACCAGCGAAATCACCCTTCTTGAACAGCCCGTTCCCTTCCTCCCTAGCCTGAGCAGACTTCTCCGGGTCAATGTACGCAAGCTTCTCGGCTTCTGACTTGGCACGTTCGGTTTCGCGAAGTTTATTGAGGATGTCTGGAGTTCGGTGCTCTGTAAGAGATTTGTTGAAGTTCTTGATGGCGGAAGCCAAGTCCCCGGTCTTCGTGTAAGCGGTTCCAATACGCCCGTAAGCCTTGGCGATGATCTTATAATCGGCTCGGATCTATGAAAAGCAGTAGTCAGCAGATGCAAAGCGCACTCTCCTTAAAATTGCCCACCCCACGGCCTTCTTCGATAGCTTTTTCACAAGTTTCGATACACTTTTCGTAATCGCCTTTTTCAAAGTATACGGCTGTAGAAAAAAAGTCAGAACAACCTCCAACTTAAGCAGCAGTTTCTGATCTACCTCCCAAGTTCGTCAGGAAAGTGATATCCTTGGGCCAGATATCCCACGCTTTGGAAAAGTGGGTCGCAGCCGCCTCGAAATCCCGCCTCTTGTAAGCTTCAGCACCTAGCTTCTTCTCAGCCTCAGCCTCCTTCCTTGCCTTCACCTCCTCGTCGTCCTCATCTTCCTCCATCTCGACTTCTTCGACCTTAGCGGGTTCCGGAGGAGGGGGAGTAGGTTTCGATGATGAAGCCTGAGGGGTCGGGGCCTTTCGAGGTGGAGAGGAAGGAGGGTCTGGGATTGTCCCTGGCACTACACCAGGGGGTAGGTCGTCCGAGCCCTCTGGGCGGCTGAATCCCTGCATGTCGATTCCCATCAACGCTCCAAGGACGTCGATCATCCTGGGATCTCCAGACAACGTGGATTCGGCCATGGATGGGTTGGATTGGATAAACTGAAGCTTCTGCCTGAACGCAGGATCCGCCAGGTGTTTCGCGGTCCGTGGGTTGGTAGCGAGTTTCCCAAGGAGATTCGGGTCGGAAAAGAACTTTCCAAGGCCGAGGCCGCCTTCGTTTGAGGAGTCGTGTGCTGCACGAAGGAAGAACGTCAGAGGGGGGTATATGCTTGTTTTGAAAGCGGGTCTCATCCCAGACCTTTTGCATCCTGGACCTCTTTCAGCCCTCTCCTTAGAGCGGGACTGTCCTCCAGTTTGAGCCCTTCCTCATACGCGGCGATAGCTTCGTCGAATTGTCTGGAACCGTGGAGAGCAGCACCCTTTCTAGCGTACCCTTTCGGCCACGAAGGGTTGATTTTAATGCACTACACGCATAGAAGTCAGCCGAAAATAGGCCTCGATCGAAGCAAAGTCAAAGACACACACCAACTCAGCGTCCTCCAAAGCCTCAGCCCATTGCCTTTTGCCAGAGTTTGCACCACTTCGGTTGGAGTACAGAACGTGATTTTTGGGGTCGAGCTCGATAGCTTTCGTGAACAAGTCGATGGCAGTGTCGTAATCTTTGGCCTGGAAGGCTTTGTTTCCTTGATCTTTGAGCTCGTTTGCCTGCGCAATCTTATCAGTATCACAGCCTATACGACAGTTAAAGAGAGCGTACGGTTGACATGGTTTCAGGGTGGGAAGATGGTCCTCAGGAGTAAGAAATCCCGGGTTGTTTATATCCTTGCCGAAATAGGATAGAGGGAATCTTCCAGAACCTTCGGACGTAAAAGCCTTTTGGCCTCTGATGTAATGAATAACGGTTAAAACTTTCGTCGCTTCGTTGAACGCCTCTTTCAAAAACAAAGCACGGGAGTTTTTACTAAGGGGCGGTACAGAGTGTGGATGCGACCGCGGTCGTTGACGGTTCTCGTGTAATCAAACCAAGGAACAAGTCCGAGGGACTGACGGAGCCGAGATCCGGTTGTTTGGTCTTGTTAAGATCTAAAGCCAATAGCCTCAGCAACACTTCCACCTGTGTGGATTCTGAGCCGGTAGGATAGATAGCTGGTATAAGCCACGAGGGAAACGGCAAAGGAGCAGATGAGATGAAAGTAGAAACTACGAGACCTCCTCAACGACTTTCTTCTTTTTCTTCTTGCTTTTGTGTTGTTTCTTTTCTCCCATTTCGTCCTCCACCTCCTCTCTTTGCTTCCGTTTCTTCTTGTCTTCCACCGTGGGAGCTGCATCTTCCTTCGGAGGCACAAATGCTTCGGCTCGCTCCGCCCGCCGCTTGTCTGTAACTTCCTCTTGCTGGAGGAGGAGCCGGATCAGCCGCTGGCCAGCAAACAAATCCGCCTCACCTTCTCTTTCCGACGCTGGGCTTCTTTTGCCTCCTTCTGGTGAGGCTTGAGGAAATACTCTCCAGATTCCAATTGTAAATCGATCTATGATGGAGCCAATTCAGTTTCTTCTCAAACGTTGAGGCAGTATCCCAGACCTTCCGTGGCTGCTGAGGGGGCGGGAACGGTGTATAGACTTTCTTCTTCTTAGACATATCAATAGGGTCCAACCCTGCAGCCTTCCGAGCCTCGTTCTTCTCTGACAGTTTCTCGTTCTTTCGAGCGGTTTTCTCGGAAGTCGTCAGGTGTCGTTGGCGGAACTTGGGCAAGAATCTATCCCAGGACTCATTGGCAAGCTTCGGATCTTTCGCGAGCTCCCGCTTGATCATCAGTTCCTATAAAGCACCTTCAGCAGTCCTCCAGGACAGGCTGGAAGATGCGATACCTTTATCCGGTAGATCGGATGGATATTCTTCATGCAGTCGAGGACGATCCTCCGAACTTCCTTCAAACCCTTGTAGGGCCCCATAGCGCTCACCGTTGTCCCTTGCACAAGAACGTAGCACTGCGTCAACAACTCGATTGCCTGGGAATAATCAACACGTTCGTCCATCAGCCACCCCCATAAAATTACTCCTACCTTGAGCGTACTTCCATCGGGTCCAATGATCCTCTGCCGCCTCTTCACAAACCGTTCCTTATTCGAAACGACGTTCCCGATCTTGATGATGTCGCATGCAACGGCATCGTCCAGAATTTTGACCGCCTGAGTGACGTTGACACCTCGAGCGAGTAATTTGATCAAGTCGCGGGCTTTGAGGATGATGTAGGGGTCATATGTTTTGCGGGTTGTCCGTACTGACATAGAGCCGTGGATCAAGTCGAGGGTACACGCAACTCCCTGTCCAGTCCACACATTGATTCGCCTACCAAGAGGAGAGCTGCTGCTGGACTTACGTGTGATTCTAAAGCTTTGGTAACAGCACTCCATACTTCTCGCAAGTATTTTTCACGGTACTTCGGGAAGAGAGTGGCAAACGAAGACTCTTCGAGGAACACGCCTCCCTTGTTATCCTCCGGCTTGAAAAGGTCAACCTTCCACTAGAGGGCGTAGGTTGATAAGCTATTTCAACACAGATGGGAAACCCCTACACTAAACGGACGATCAATCAGTTTTCCTCGAGCCAGAGCAAGTGATCGAGGAAGAGCTCACTGGTCGATGTCATCGGTGTCCCATGCTATTGGAGGGGGTGTCAGCGTTTCTCCAAGGTATCGACAGTGATAGACGTACGCTTTTCTTTCCTGTGTCTTTTGTTTTTGTTGACTACAGGAGCGGCATCATTATCGGACATGAGGGTCAATGACAAGGGCGGTTCTACCTATGCGAGTCGCGTCTTCCGTTTTAGGATCACACCTTGACTTCCACACCCTCGATTCCCCGCTCTTCCCCTTGTCATCTTGGCTCAAAATCTTATGGATATCGTAGCTGAATCTATCTATGAATCGGCACCAGTCAGCTCTGAAGCATTCGAGCTTCCATACGACGATTCAGATGATATAGTTGGATCCCTCCCACCTGAACCGTCCCTCGCTTCACGAATTGGCAAGACAAAAGTCTACCTCTACTCCGAGAGCGACGCGGCATCGATGCTCGGCAAGGTGCGCTTGCAGCTTCGACGAAAATTTCGATAAACGGGCCTAATATCAAGAAACGGCTCTCCCCCTTGATCATATTTTGGTAAGCGCAAACACGAGCCGGAAGGGGAGGAGGCCGAGGAAGAGACGGAGGGGAATGGCAATGTTGTTGATGACGACACAGGTAAGTGTCCATAATGGCCGTCCCTTTGTCGGTCCCTTTGTTCCTGTTGTACTCATTCTTGCTTGTTCACAGATGAATCACTACGGCCAAATGCTATTCTACTGCAGGGTATGCCCATATCAAATCTCCCGACCTCGAACATATTCGCCTACGTGGGGCATTATGACGTGAAACCAATCGGGTTAGAGTGGGTAGATGACACGACCTGCGTCCTGGTCTTCGAGACTAGACGCGCGGCTGTCGCGTCATTCGACCGTTTGCTCATGTCAGGGGAGGAACAGCCTGATGTCTTTGGCCTTAACGCGGCCCAGCCTGTCCCTCCGGGTGTATCACCCCAAAAACCCAAGTCTGGAGATGATGAGGCTGTGGTATCCGAATCGGACTTATTTGGCGGGATTAGGATGAGACCGGCAAGGAAGGACGACGTGAAGCAGAGGGGCGCAAAGAGCCAGAGCAGGTTTTATCAGAGGCACGGAGAGATGGCGGGGAAGGATGGGAGGGGCTTCTTCGATGACCCACCGTCGAAGCGGAAGCGGAGAGGGGCAGATGAGGAGATCAGGGCTAGGTTGGACCAAGACCTCGAGAATTTTGCCGCTGGGGAGGACGCGCCCTTGTCCAAAATGCGGTCCGACAACATGGAGGAACTGAGGGGGTCTCCGGTCGTGATCGAACTTCCCGGTTCTGAGGGTCGGCGTCGTCCTCCGCATGAGCGTCGTGGCTCAGGACGCCGGCGAGGGCGAAGAGGAGAAGGTGGGAACGCCCGTCCTCGAAAGAGTCAGCAGGAGTTGGACGACGAGTTGGATGCGTTCCTCCTTGAAGGAAAGGATCGATAGCAGGGCGTAGATTGCACTTTATGTAGAGACGGATGTATCTTTTCGGTTATCATAGCCCTTTTCACCGCTCTCCGTTTGCGAACCGAGAGCCCAGCCCATCGGGTAAACGGGTAAGGGGGAACTGATACGTCAAACGGGCGCGGTGGCTGTTTTGTTTCGCACGCGCTTCTGCAGATTTATCACCGCTCAACTTTCTAGACCACCCACACACACTCTCTCTCTTTCGCTCTCTCCTTGCTCCCCAACGATGAAAGCTTTCGCCCCGCTTCCTGTTTCCATCCTCTCGCTCTTCCTCACTCTTCTGCTCGTACCTCGGACGATCGCCGGTCAGTAACGGATCCTCATCACACATACAAGCGGACCCTATTGACCCTCCTTCTCCAGCGTACTTTGATATCCAGGAACCTCAAGCCGGGAGGCAATGGCAGAACGGCGCAGCAAACCCCGTTCAGTGGAAGAAGGGGCTCCTGGACGACATCACGGCATTCGATATCGAGATGGGTAGAATATCGGTCGATGGGATTCTCTTTGTCGCCCAGCAGGGTGCGTCCGATTTTATCCTTCACATCTCTCCTCTACTGACACCGGCGGCACCCCTTCATCGATACCCAACAGTTCCTGCAAAATTTACTGCTCTAAACCTCTACTTCCAAGATGTTCCAACTGGTGATGACTACTACATGACCTTTATGAATCACACCCACGGCATCACCTACGCCATCTCGCCCAAGTTCTCTATCGTCAACAGTGTGTCGGGGTCACAGCCTGGGCCAATAGCCAGCGCGCCGACGGTTACCGTATCCGGAGCTCCTAATCCAACCGCAACCTTTGCTACGATGTTTCCCGCTACCGGTTCGGCCGTATCTATCCGCGGGCTCCATGGTTGGGCATCTACCCTCCTGACAGTCATGTGCGGTATGGCCGCCGGTGCCTTCCTGGTGTTTGTTTAGGCGTTGGATGCTGTGCTCAGACAGGAGATAGTGTTGATGTGGACGATTTTTTAGGAGAGTTTTTTTCTCTCGCTTGGAGACCCATGCCCCTTCCAGTAGTTTCATTTGGTAGTTCTTATTTGCGGACTGTTCCAGTAGTAATCCGACACAGTTGTGTACATAGAATGCAGTTCGCTGCTGGGAACCCAGACCGAGGTCGGGCACTTCGGCGCGGCGTACTACGGCCGAGCTGACCGGCGCGTTCCGATCCTTTTCACACGGAATCCTGTGTTCAAACTGTGATGGTGAGGTTAAGCAAACCCGGTCCCGGTCTGCGAAACCACGTCGAGGACTCTGACGATAACGAAGCTGGACCGTCGGACGTTCTTAACCGGAACCCTGACGCTGAGGATACTTTCTCGGATTCGGAGCACGATCGCAGCGACAATGGTGGTGAAAGCGGAGACTCACGCCATTCTATCGATAGTGACGTCGATGAAGAGGCGGGCGAGGAACTTGAGGATAACAACAGCGGATTAGGGAACGGCATGGATCTCGAAGGATTTTCTGGGCCTGAGGAAAAGGTTGTGAAGCCTTTAACGCCAGAGGCCCTCGCTGCGTTCAAAGCCGCGAAGGAAAGGACTGGGGTCATCTACATCTCGCGGATACCACCAGGTATGAGACCTACGAAGGTTAGGTATCTCATGAGCCAGTACGGAGAAATCGGAAAGGTGTATTTGCAGCAGGAAGGTGAGTTTTGCGATTCTGTTTTCAACGAAGTTCAGATTTATTCGTTGTACATGTTTCATCGTTTTATAGACGCAAAGAGGGCATATCTCAGACGGAAATACACGTCGACGAAAAAACCCCATTTTACTGAGGGGTGGGTCGAGTTCAAGGATAAGAAGGTCGCTCGATCGGTTGCGACCATGCTGAATGCGACGCCCATCGGGGGAAAGAAGGGAACGAGGTTTAGGGATGACGTTTGGACGATGAAATACCTCCCCAAGTTCAAATGGGACATGTTGACGGAACAGATTGGTAAAGTTTTATTTTTCCGTGTTCATCGGTTCAACTTGTTATTGAAGAACTTTTTTAGCGCATGAGGCGGCGGTACACGAGGCTAAGCTGCGCGCCGAGCTCTCCCAGTCCAGGAAGGAGCAACGCGAGTATCTGAAGAACGTAGAGCTCGCGCGAGTGCTCGAGAAACGGACAGTGAAGAAGCTTGCTGAAGGGAAAGAACCTCCCCAGCTCAAACGACGGCAAAAAGACGCGCAATCAGAAGACGGGCCGAAGAAAAAACGCAAGTCGAAACCAAACTCTGAGGAGGGCGGTTCCGTTCAGCTTTCTTCTGTGCTTGGTAGCGTTTTTTGAAATGATGATGAGGAAGTAGGAGCTTCTCACTCGAGGCCGCGCGAGTTGAACGCCCGCCAGCCGGAAACCAGGCGCCCGCAGGTGAAAGGGTTTTTACGATGGGCTTTTGAATAAGCGAACGTCGGCGGGTACAGCGGCTGTTTGAAACGACATGGTGCACGAAAGAACTACGATGAGAACGTGCGGTTGAGTGGCACAGAACGCGGCACAGAAAGAGAAATACTACAAAAATGAGAATAATCAGCATGTTCACCGAGTTATCAGTCCCTCTACCTTGCACGTCGAGCTCATAAGGGAAATCTTCAAAGTCGGTTAACTCTGAATCAGTTGCACCGGAAGGATCAACCACAACAACCGGGTAAAGTCATCTCGCTCTAACACAACTGCACCTACCCCCAAAGAGTGTTGGGAAGCCTAATGATGCGGCACAAGAAGGCATCAACGGACACTTGCCTCTTAGAACAGCTGGAACACATGTGAGGCACGCATATTGTAGAATGACTTGAGGTCAGTCTAACTCGCATTCGTGTTATTGGGCTCTGGAACAGTTCACAGATGCTTGTTGTTGCTGTGGTAAACTTGGTGACGGGCCGCACCTGTGCATGAAAGGTTGGATTGGGGGGAGGAGAGGAAAACCGTGAGGTGTGTTTGTCAGCCGCTCCCAAAAGGTTGCTTTTAGACTGATCTTGATTGAACACCCCCAGCAAGGTAACTGAGCGTGGATTGGCCCCCCTGGTACCAGAAGAGACAAACGCCAAGCCACGGATGCCGGGCTGCTCACAGGCGCACATCGCTGCCTCTTGTATGACCGTCCCACCCACGGGTAGTTGGGAAGCGTGCTGGGGACCGGGAATACCATCGGACGTCGACCTGTGTGAATATGTCGGAGGCCCATGATACCGATGTTTCAGCAACCTCACCATCACTGTTCGCCCCAACAGCTTAGATTTTTTGGCAATGTCGGTCATCTTTACTCCCGCGTGACCATTTTACGATCTCCAACACGACAAGCATCCGCTACCTGTCAGGTGTACCAACGATCCTACGGGGACACGATCGCTGACGCCGCGGGCAAGGCTGGCCAAGAATCGATGCGCAACCGCCTCCGGAGGGGGGCCACGTTCTCGAAGTTTTAATGTGATTGTTGGGTCTGGTACTTATACCCCGTGAGAGTGAAACCAAAGGTGTATGAAGGGCCCTCTTACCATCGAATTGCCTTAAATGTGGGTGACAGATCTTCAGGGAGCGCCCTTATCCGTTAGCTCCTACCTGGTGACGGTGGTTCGCTGACAGCCGTTACTGACAGCTGGACCACCAGCGGCATATTGGACGTCTTCGATGGGTCTCGGCCCTTCGCCAGGCCACAGTGCCCATGATTAATTCGTGTGACCAGAGCCATCCCAGCAAATCGTACGAAAAATGAGCTCAAGATCCAGATTGGATCTGGAAGCCACTGGGCGACCGAAATATCGACGGAGGAACAGAGATGCTGCATGGCCATCATTTGATGGTATAGGGCTTGTGTGCGTGACGGGCGCGAGGGGGAAATTACTGTGACTGTTGTGACCGAGACCAGAAGTTGAAAGGGGCCGCTCGGGAAATTTTCGTCTTCCACCGTGACACACTTGTTGTCGGAATACATCTTCAGTTTAAGCCAGAGTCCTTTACTACAAAGTCTTGTCACCGTACGCATGAAAGAATCGTCACCCAGTCGCTCCTTGCGTTCCCTGGTTTGAATCTCCGCCTGAACTTTACGGCCCGGCCGCCCAAGGATGGATCGCCAAAGTCACCCCGAGACACGACCAAGTGAGGAGTGAGCCTCGTGTAACGACGCACAGACCGCAGCTTTTTCGTTGCGTTTCGCCGTGTCTCCTTTTCTTCACCGTCGAGGTCTGTGCTCTCTCATCTCTTCATCCTCGCCATGTCTTCCACCAGTCTTCTTACCTTACCTGGATCAGACCTTCGTCTGTTGGCAACCCTCCCCCATTTCCTGACTGCGACCCTACCATCTATCTAAAACCACTTAGTCGCCATGTCTTCATGGTCTGCTCCCGTTTACCCCCGTCGGTCACGTTCTCGTTCACCGTATCGCAGCTACTCTGGACGCCCACCCCACCCCGATCCTTATGGTGCTGACCCCTACCGTCCGGAATGGGAGGCGTACGATAGAGATAGGTGGGCTGGGTACGAAAGAGAAAGAGGGCCGCATGATTACAGCAGACGCGGTCGAAGTCGGAGTCCGGACGACGGTACGCCATCCCGTATTCACCAGCCCAAGCCTTTGGCTGTGGCCTAGCGGCGTGGACTTATTTTTATTCCTCCAGCAGCCGGCAGAAAACGACGGAGGTCGACATCTCCGTGGGACCGTGACAGATATGAACCACGTCCCAGGTATGACGACTACGGTATGTTTACTCTTTCACCCCCACAGCGTGATGTGCTGACATGACATTTTCCCAGACCCTCATCGCGGAGGTTATTCCCCAAGAAGGTCACATCACCCTTCCCGACCCACTCCACAAGACCCGCACACGCTCGACTACCCCGCCTCCCTGAAACAGTATGCTGAATGGTTCCGATACTTCTTCCCCCAACAAGCTTCCGAAGAAGACAGCCTGGATAAACAGGCTGAAGTAGAAGCAGGCGATGGCTCAAAGCCTCGCAATGGGATTCGATCGAAATGGGAGAAGTATAAGAAGGATTTTGCCTCAAACCAGGTTCGCGTCAATTTCATTCTTATTTTCATTTTTTCTCCTTGTCACACCCCACCTCTTTCTTGCTGTCGTTGTCCACAATACAGTCACTCTTATCTTCCACTTATCACGTCGTCAAAACCGCTCCTCTTCATGACTGAAACCTGGCATCTCTCTTTCCTCATTTTCTATTATTCACAATCCTGTAGCTCCATCGCATGTTCGAACATCACCGGAAGTCACCCTGGTTCGCGGAGAAGTATGACCCAGCCCCAGAGTTCGTCAAGCTCCGTGAGCGTCTGAGGAGGGAAGGTTGGAATGGCAGGATTGACACCTTCATTTCTGATCTCGAACAAGGGAAATACGACTCCGGTCAAGGTGATGCTGAGCCTGACAGTGTTTCGAAAGAGCCTCCCTCCAATGGCGCTTTTGGCGAAAGTGCAGACTCCGCGATTGGACCCGCAGGAGCTGAGGATGTGCCTAATGTTGGGGACGATGAGATCCCAGGTGACGAGGAGGATGGTAACGAAAATGAAGGTGGGAAACCCACCACAAACGGCAAGAGTACGAAGAACAACAGGGGTGACAATCGTGGCGAAGAATATTCTGTGATGCCTGAGGGAAATCAGGTTATGATACGTACAATCCCACCGGATATCGGAAGGCTCAAGCTTGAAGAGGTCGGTCTCGTGCCTCTGGTATTACTGTATGGCACTGACACGTTTGCTGTTTCATTTGCCGTTTCAGGCATGCAAAACTATTCCCGGCTTTGTTTACTTGGCTCTGGGTGATCCATTACAGAAGCGCAACTACTACCGCGCTGGGTGGATCAAGTTCGAGGATGATGCCGACATGCCAGTGGTCATGACTGAGCTCGCGGAGAAAAAGGTTAGGAACCTGTTTCGCCGCCTCAGGAATACATTGGTCTTGACTTCCTTTCTAGATCGAAGGTTTCAAGTTGCACCTCAGCCACAACCTCAAACCCTTCACCAATCGCATCCGGTACGCTCCGGAGGTCGCCAGCAGGCCTGACCGCCTCGCCAAGGACCTGGAGAGTGCCAAAGCCCTTGCGTCGTTACTCGAAGATGAATATGATAGAATCAGGCGGCCTCCACCCCGCGAGGATGCCCCTTCACAAGTAGGCTCCTTGGATCTTGGAGCCCAGTCTGCGCCACCAGACGACACCCTCATGGTGGACAGTAACCTGGAACAGCACCTAGATGAGGATGCTGCGAAATCTAGGGGCAGCGAGGCCGTCGACCGACGTATCGAAAAGGCCATCTCCGAACTCCAAGAAAGTGGCGCCGTGGATGTGATGAGTGAGAGAGAGTTCGAAAGTAGGAAGGTAAAGTTTCATCTGCTTTCGATTGTCGCGCGCCTCCCATTCCCCGCCCTTACCCCGCACTTCCCTTGTTTCCAATACACTTCCCTTTGCTGGGATACTCTCGAGCTAACATTTACTTACTTGTTCCCCCTATCTCTTGAACAGGATGCCATTGCATTGGACCTGTACATTTCATATCTTCGAGCAGCATTTAACACATGCTTTTACTGCGCGGTTGTTACCGATCATGTCGAAGAATTGCAAAGAAAATGTGTGAAGCATGTGAGGAAACCGATGACGAAAGCCATGATGGACGAGCTGAGAGCTCCGCCTCATGTCTGTGACGAGAGGGAGGCAGAGGCAAATGGGGACCAGCGAGATGGCGATGAAGGGCTTACAGGTGAGAAACCAAAGCTGCCGGACGATAGGGAGCTCGGGGGAGGAAGGTCCAAGGACAGGGACGTTACACGTGCCGGTCAGTCTTTCCCGCTGCATTTCGTCCGTAAGCCATCGTCGAATGACAAGTTGCTTCGTCTAGATACCAAGTGGCTCGAAACGTTTGACTCTAAAATTGCTGTCCTGATCAACAAGGACGGCGTGGATCCTCGAGATTACGGAGGCAAAGATCAGCAAGAGTGGGTCCATTCATAGATATGACAGCGCAAGTAATGAACGGCAATTCTCCTATTATAGGGAACTCGTGCTTGCCGCGGAACCATATGTCAGACAGGAGGGTGAAGGAAAATACCGGTGCAAGCACTGCCAGAAGTTGTTCATCGCGTCTTCCTTCGTTGAAAAGCATGTTGCGAACAAGCATCCAGAGCTCCTAAAGCATCTCGATGACGTTGGTCGTTTCATTTTCTGCTCTCGTAAAGGTTACTTAACGTTTTGATTTGCGTTTTAGATTCCATATTTCAACAACTTTACAATGGATCCGCACAGGATACAGCCCTTTACCCATGCCCCTACTAACATTGGCAACGGTGGGCAACAACCACCCCCCCAGGCTTTCGGCCTCCAAGGGCATTCGTATCCCCCTCCAGATTACGGTCGACTGCCACCACCTCACCATGGGTATGGTGGACCGATGCCTCCAATGGGTTACTGGGAGTATCATCAACCACCTGGTTATGGCCCGTATCCTCTTCCCCCACGGCGGCTGAGTGATCGAATCAGCGGCTATGCCAAGGATCAGACCGAGGTTTCGGGATTACCGATTGCGCCTGGCTTGCCAGCCAAACCTGTTGGAGTTGACCAAGCCTCCACTAACAGACCTCGAAGGGGAAGTGGTAGCCGTGGGACCGGACCGCTTCCTCCCCCGCCTGCAAACGCAAAGGAGGATCCTCGAGCGTCAGCGGGAAAGAAAGTCAGCTACCACGACATGGATCTAGTGGCTGAGGGTGACGTTGAGTTGAATTACTGAATGAGTATTGTATCCAACGCGATGTTCTTGTGCCATTTGTCCTGCAGATGATAACACAAAATGGTAGCCATCTTTCTCGATAGTCATCTTTCCTTTTGTCCCCCTACTCAAACCGTCGCATTCCAGCACCGACCGCAATAATAGAAGTAGACTTTGAAAGAGCACAACTGCTCCCGCAGTGTTTCAGAGAAAACGAGTGATGACCCTCGACTACGCCAAGTTACGCCACCACCACGAGGCGAGGGCACCCTTGCCGGATTCTCGTAACCCACAGACCACAATGTCATTGATAGCGAGATTAACAAAGCGTGTATCGGTACGTACGGCCGGGATCCTTATCATTCAAGAGGTTCTATCCTCCCAAAACTCTGGCCCGTCGGACTGCAAGCCGTGAGTGCGGAAATACCCATGACCCAGAATCTGCCCGATCTGCTGTGCCAATCATGTCCCGTTGCGAACTTAGCTTACGATCTAATTTCTGGGAGTATGGATTGATCGCGTCCCGCGTGTTGCTTGAGTCTGCCGCGTGCATGGCAAGATGCCCAGAAGGTGAAGAGGACCCGAAGACAGGATGATGATAACTGCAGAGGTCGTGCGGTGGAGGGGCGCGAACGTTTGGGGTGACTTGGTGAGAACCTCACCGAGGTCAAAACGTCGGAATAAGGAGGAGTTAGCCGTAGGAGGGCGGTGATCCAATGAAGGTTAAATCGATTCTTTCGTAGTCATCTGCTTGTTTCTTGAATCCCTCCCGCGCGCACGTTGAGAAGGGGCTGTGGACCGGTAGGGGTGAAATATGGAGCTCTAGGGTTTATGAAACAAGGGGGTTGATAGGTGAGATGAAATTTTTGGCTCCGGTGCGTAGTTTGGCGGCCTTTCAAAAACGTCGTTGTTTCGGTGAAGATTCTGGACCCCCATAACCCAAGTTGGTGTCCGATGTACAGGGTCCGGGTTTTTGGGTGGGCTGGCAGTGATCCTTCGGTGCGGTGATGATGGAATGGGAGGAAGTGTGACGGCATTTAGTCAGTGGGTCGGTTGACGTACGGGGTTTCCTATGCTTTGGATCCATACGTTCAGTGGGCTAGTCAGGTGGGCGAACGGGCGACGAGCATTGCGACGAGAGTTGCGCAACGCTTGGTGTTGATCACGATCACGAAAGAACGACACCGATGTGGCCCTGGACTCGCGAGGCAAGCCAATCAATGGGGTTTGAGATCAGGTTAGAGGGCAAAAAGTGCAGTGGGACAACCAAGTTTGGCAGGGGGAACCGAATTGCAGGTTCTATATGATACTGTCCCAAAGATGCCCTCCCGCAAAATAATGATTCTAACGTGCGAGTGTGAGAAAGTGACGGAGAGGATGAAATGGGATTGGACTGTCTGGTTTCCACGTGTATGTAGTTTAATTTCTTGTGGATACGAGCACACTATGAGGGTCGCTGAACCTCAGCTCGGTGGTGTGGGTGGTTGCCGTCTTGATGATGGAGAAGAAAGAGAGTCGTCTGATATTTGAGAGCTTAGAAAGCTACAATTTCCCGGCGATGGGGTCTAGGTCCTCCGGTCGGTTGGATTGGGGGTTAAATGAATATCGGGAACGAGGCGGCGAGAGATTCTACTAGGGAAGCTTCGTCACATGGCGATTGAAGAAACTGAGGTCTCATCTTATGAACCCGCCCTAATTCGCACCCCATATTCCGCGCTGGAAATAAGTTCCTCGTGGACGGTGTCAGAGTGGGTTGAGAATATAATCATCTACCTATGATCCATTGAATCGAAAGATCTATCCGAGGGTCTCCGTGGACACGGATACTTGAGAATCGGGACCCTACTAGGCGAGCGGGAGTCAAGATGGGGTAGTAAAGGACCAGACCCCCAAAATCCCGAGATCTAATCGCGCTGGACCGCGGATGTTCCGACTGATCAAGCGGATGGCCGGGTATTGAGGGTGGGTGAGAATTGCGCAGTCAGTCCAAGACCAGGAGAAGTCGGACTCGAGCTTCCGCCGAGAGTGCTAACCTAATACACATCAGTGGTCTCTTAGGTCAATGGACGGTGTGGACAGGGAGTCTCGTTGACGTGTTATTGACTCAAGACCCTAGCGTCCTCAAGTGCACCGGGAACGGCCAGGTGCCTACCCGGACCGGGTTCTTGCTGACTAAGCTCAATCCCACGCCTCCTCCATTCCACGAGTTTACGGTGCCTCCGCCCGACACGATGTGGAGTTTTTGACTCCCAAGAATGTGGGAGTTAGAGCTTTGGCTTCTGAACTCTCACGTGGGGTCTCGACCGACCTTGAGCTAAAATTTAGCCGCGTCTGCTGCTCTAGACCCACCAGAAACGTTTGGCGTTTAACGAAGACTTCTAGGCGCCGAGAGAGTTTGAGGAACGGTGGGGCATTGATTGGTCGACTTTTGGCATAGACCAGGATCGACAGATCGATAACATCATCTTCCATCCCTTTCACGATCAGGCCGGTTTTCTGTGTTGAATTGAGTTTCTGTCACCCCGTTCCCCGTCGCCTGCGCGAGACAGTAGCTTCGTCCGTTGATACCCTCCTTCTTGCCCACCCTGATTCACCTCATCTCTCTACCTTACCATGCGTACGTTAAAATGCTTCTTGTAAACATCGCGGCTAGATAGCGTACCGGCCGGTTGGTGAACGTGTTTGTTCACTTTCGTCTCATCGTCACTCAGAAGATCAAAATTGCCTATTTGGAACACCTTGGCCGTGGGCGTGCATACGATTTGCAATTCGTGCTCACTTCCCCATTTCAACTGCGTGCCAAAATAGCGGCGCACCTGGCTTCAACCAACGGAGTGCCACAGAGCTCGGAGAGAGACATCAAAACACTCCATACGCCACATCGCGGTTTTCGTGCTTGGTGTGCGCTTTATAGAGTGGGCAAAGAACGCCCGTATAGGCCAATCTTGATCCCAACCATCAACGGGGGGAACGGAAATTTGGTACCACCCATCAAACGTTCAAAGAACCCCTCATTTGGAGTCGCATTGCTGTGCAGACCTTCGCTGAGCAAATGTGGGACGTGGGATGCCACACAAGTGAAGATCTTCCATTCTGGTCACGGTTAATACCGAATGGGGCTTCTGGTTGTCTACTTTGACTGTGCGAAGCTTTAGGCTGCAAAGCATGCGAGTCTCATGCAGATCATATACAGAAACCGCGAGATGACTGCTTTAATCCGACACGTGCTCTGCAAAAGGCATCTCTTCGCCGAACGATTGGTGCTCCCACGTGCAAGGCTTTCCGGTGTGCTTATATGTGCTCATGCGCGGCAAATCTCATCCTATGTGGGTTCAAGTACTCTTCGCAATGAAATCCCTACTCCGGTAATCAATACGTGTTGGCCAGGGCCTGTCACGGTGGCGAGGGTATTTGAAAGGCCGAGTTGAGCAACATCACGAGACGGGAGCGGTGTCCCTCGTTGAAGTGCGTTTTCAAACGATCAATTGTTCTAGACTTCCTGCAGCGGGCTGGCATGAGGGGGTGCGTCCTCTTGTTTATGACATCCCCAATTGGTTACAATGAAGTTCTACCTCCATTTACTGGTCGGCCTCATCTCGCTTACCCACATCGGTCCCATTGACACGGTTTTGGAGGAATAAAAATCGGAGGGAAGAAATCGGAGGGGAGGACACAGGCCGAGAGTAATGACCGATGTATACAGGCTCAGTTGATCCGTCGAACGTAAGGAGTATGTGAGGAGTAATTTGTGAGGGCGCGCCGCCAGGCCGCAGCTTCATGAACAACACTCTGCCAGCGCACAACGGATCGTTGCCGACTCATCCACTACCTTGATGCTCACTTTGAATCGAGCACACAGTTCACAGCGGGAAGTTGCACAACTCTTTGGCCCTGGCTCCGGTTATGTAATTGTGAGTACTGCCGGCCGCCAATCAAACGTATGGTCTGAGCTCATCACCTCTCATACCACATCACTCGCAGTGCGTGTTTGGTTGATTAAGGACCCAGAACCTGACTCTCGGGCATCCTGCATGCCTCCAACGAAATTTATATGTCGGAGTTGCTGGAGAGTGTTTCCATCTCCGCGCTCGCGGAATCTTTGCGCCGAACGGGGAACAGAGGCAGACATGAGTCTCAACATATCTATTCACTTCACCATTCTGGCTCCTCCGGTTCTACATCTATTCGGAGAATGCTGAATTCAATCGTACTCGCCTCTTCCACACCTACCTCAGGGTCTTGGTATAAGTAGGACGGCCCTTCCGAAGACGATGGACATCACTTTCGCACCGACTTCCGTCAGAGATCTTCAAGCAACCCATATCTTATACACCACCAGTAATCTTATACCCCCTTCGTCAACTTCCCCAGCGCTCGACCCAACCTTTCCCTTGTGCACGAATCTATAACTACCCCATCACGATGGACAAAATGACAAACGTCGATGCCATTCTCTTCCCTGCCGACGATAGGCTTCCCCACCTTGTCCCCCTCATGACGAGCGATGCCACTCCCTTCTCGCCACATGGGCAATCATCCCAACACCCACAGCATCCTACGGTCAGAGTCCCCCACCCCGAGATGTATATGGATTTCATTCCCGAAGGCGTCGGATCTCGAGTCTGGCGGAGCCACGTGAGTTCTCATCTTCCCTTGGCACCATTTGCTTGTATCCATCTACTTCCGGTGTTTCATCCGATTCATCTTCCGCGGTCTAAGCTTTTCTTTCTTGTTTTCATCACCGCAACTTATGTTCGCCCCCGCGACGGTGTGAACCACGATCCCGCCCTTCCATATTTTTTCTCGCGTTCCTTTCCCGATATGCCTCGTGCTAAGCGAAAGAATCTATTCTAAACTCACCCCTCTCTTCTCGCTTTATCTGTATAGGTCATCGACATGCTTGACGGGATGAACAAGAAATTTGAAAATCCCTATGTCATATACTACCCTGTCTTGTCTCGGGACGGGATGCCGTTCCCAGTCAACGAATTCCTCAAGAAGGAGCAGGGTGCAAGCTTTCGCGAGACTCACGCCTGGAGGGGCAACCTCGTCGTGGCGAAGTACCGAGACGAGCGGCACTCGACCCCCATGAACGCAACCATGGCGGACTTCCCTCTACTGAAGAACTACCTGATCACACACAGCCCACCGGGTTCAGTGACTGTAAGTCGTTTTCTCCATTTGTTTCACCCCTTCTCCAACCCTCTGGCTTCGTTACCTCATTCCACACTTTTGGATTTTTGTATGACGAATTTTTCTCATGCTAATCTACTCCCCGCGTGCTCCTGCCTCATGAATGACATACACAGTTTGCACCTCCTGGAACTTGAGCGTCATCACGACCTCGTTCTTCTTGGGTTCCCACCGGCAATATTTGAATTCTTATCGTCTCCGCATAGCAGGAGATGTAATAGGCTCAGGGAGTTAATTACAGTCGTATCTTTATCATACCCATATCGCTAATGGAGCACACAATCATGAACAGTAGAGCAACACAATCCATACATCGCACCGCATTGTATTTCTTATGCCACATTCAATGTATTTATCGCCTCGTTCGTTCCATTCGCTTCGCTTGTTTCTGTTCTCTTTTTTCCGGCCCCGAAACGCCCGATGGTACGCTAATCGCAGGCGCAGAATGGAGTGGGTGAATGGAAACCGAGCCCGAGAATGGAGCGCGTGAGGTCAGCAGAACAGAAAGACGCGGGGGGCGTTTAATGCGATCGCGCCGTATCATGATTAAGGTTGAGCATCCGACCTATAAACATTACAAGTCTTCCCGCACAGCGTCTCTCGTTGTTCCGCCTCTCTTCGGAGCCGACTTAGATCCCTCATTCGCTTCCCCCTGCTTCTGGTCCTGCACGGCAGCGGGATTTCCGTCTCCAGATTTGGGAGATTTACATGGCGGTGGGATTGGGTCCATTGGGTCGATAGGCACATGCATTACCGTCCCGACCTTGAAGTAGGTCTTGTGTTCCGCAAAGAACTTCTTCCAATGGATCAAACTCTACAAGTCCCAACATTCAATGGTCAGTTGGGCAGAGGAGTTGCGAGCTAGACAAACGTGGAGAGACAGGTGAAACGGTGGCTGTATCGAGTTCCGGCCGAATACAAGTGAATGGTAAGAAGGCGGAGAATGGGACTCGATTCGAAGAGGGTCGAGAGAAATCAAAAGAGGGCACGAGACGGGGACTCACTCGATGTTCTTTCTCATCGAGCTCCCGAATGTCGTAGGTTAAGTGGGTCTGGAAGCATCCAGTTGCAAAGGCTCTCGCGGCGTCTCTTCCGGCGCTGTGGTCAGAAAAGTTAATCGTGGATCAGCCATTTCGGTAGCCTGCTTTAGTGTTGGATTCACAGTGAAGGGGGGACACAATCGCCAAGTCTCCCAAGACGAAGCTAGTAGACTTCCGGGGAATCCGGTGCGAGCATGGTGGAACAGGATCCGCCGCATATTCAAAATTGAATTTGAAAAGCTCACAAGATATGGTAAGAACCCCCGGGCCCGTACGTGAGACGGTTTGAGGATACGTCGAACACATCTCCATCGATCTGGGCCCGATGAGGACCGATAGTATGGAGAGGATCAATCCACGGTCATTAAATAATTAAGACGGGTCGAGAAGCCTCCACGTTCGAGGGAGTAGACCAGTGACGTGAATCGGAACATTTCGTATGTGTGATATTTTTGAAAACGGGTGTGCATGCGTGGTTGAACCGTGGGGGACAGAGAACCGAACCATGTGCCATGCGTTCGTTAGCGAGAAAAAAAGGTGGCGCGGAGCTATGAGCACAAGGAGCAAACTAAAACAGTAACAGACTCACGGCGATGTACAACGGTTTGTTAGGATCTGATCCGTCGTACAGAGCAAGAGTGCGTTCGCTAAATAACTGTTGCTTAACCTAACGTCCGATCCATCGGACGGAGATGCGAGAAGAGACACGTTTTAGCTTTCCTGCGTGTAAGTTGCGAGGAAGGGAGGAGCGTGTCAAGGTGTAACATTTCTCACCGGGAAATACGTCTTTGCCTGGACCCATTTGCCATCATACTCCCAGATGTAGCTCCCCGTGACGAATTTTCCAGTTAACAGGACGATGACGATCGTGCTTATCAGGAACTTCACCAGACCCCAAAGCCCGACCTCGACTTCCGCAGTGGGATCGGGTTCCGCAGGTCCGACGTCCTCCCCTCTAGCGATACGTTCGTCCCTCTCAAGCTTGCGTGCAACCCATTCCTCGTGTTTCTTTTCCTGTTTATGCCGGTATTGCTTGTACCTAGTTACAACAACAAAAAAATCTCGGATCACCATTCCTTGGAGGACAGGGAGTTCCATCGGGACACGTAGGAATCTGAAACGGGGGCGAGGAGAGAGCAAAGAATAGCACTCACGCTAGGAATGGTTTATTCGCGCTGAAAGTAGGGTCCAACGGCGACAAGCAGCCACGCATCATCATACATGCATTCGATCACCCCATTAGGGATTCGAGGGCCACAGCGGAGGCTATAGGAAGTCAACTCACCTCTTGTTGGACACCATCACGTTGGGATTCGTCGGGTCTGGTACCAGCGAATCGACCTCATCCGTTTTCTTGGCAACACCCTCTGGATGCAATAACCAGGACATGGTGGTCGAGAACAGACCTGGGTTGATGGGCGCTTCGGTCTGAGTTTGGCTCGGTCATATCTTCTGACGATCGATGTATGTCGCATCTTTCTCGCAAGGTGGTGTTGTAGGAAAGCTGGGGTGCTATTCACTGATACTCCTTCCTTGATTTCCAGGAAATAACGCGTTGTAATACCAACATATCGTGATCGTGCTATGGGTGGCATGGCATGTATACCCAGGGAGCCAAGCCTCCCTGACCCGAGCCAGTTGCAAAGTCGGCTAAGTAATTTGGCTACATGCCTCTCGCGTCCTTTGAAGGTCGTTTTCGGTTCTCCCTTCTCCCCCAACACACCGCCTCACCCCGCTCAGCGTCCCCATCTCCTATGCTCTCGTCGCCATTTCTCCCAAATTTCTATCCGTCATCCCTCACTGCGAGGAGTAACCTGCGCGAGTTTCCCTGAAAACTTCGTGACCACGTATCGCCTCTTATTTCTCCTTTCCTGTCATTTCCCCCACCCGTCTGGGTTACTCCGTTCCCTTTGACTTGGGTGCCAAGCGCATCGGCAAATTCGATAACACATTTTGGATTTTGGCCTAATTCTGACCTCAGGAAGCTTCAGAGCGCTCTCAAATTCCTCGACGAGGCCCCAAATCTCCGGCGATCCCTTCTGACGGCGTCATACGATCCAGCCATCATTTCCGATGCGGGCGAAAGTTGAGAGGGTACTCTCCACGCCTTCTCTCGCCCGTTCTGTCCGACGGCCCTCAGTTGAGAGACACCCTCCTCTTCCCTAAACTCGAAGCTGTCTTCCAGCCTAGATGACCCCCGCCCAACCGCAAACTCTCCATGAGAAACTTAGGTTTCTTCTGCGTCTTACCCCTCCGTGTTTCAGTCGTTCTAGGCGTCAAGTTGACACCGCGGCTTCTCTTCGCTTTAAGACCAGGCCCTTGCGCCAGTGTTGTGCCGGCCAGCGGCCGGCTATGTAATCCCAATGGCCTTGCCAAACTTTGGCGAACCGCCGCGATTTAGCCGTGGCTTTGGGGCGGCTTTCTACGTCGTTCCCTTCTCACGACCGACGCTGTGGAATATGTAAGGTGGAACCGCCAATAAATCAGCTCGGAGCACAAAGATTTCCTCAAAAGTCGTGGATTCCGGACCATCCCTTCCCATCGGACGATCCCATCGGCTCGACGAATGGGGTGGCCATCGGGCGAAAGCGAAAAAGCCCAGAGATCGTTTGGCCATTTGTCTGGAAACCAGGTTGGCTTCACTGAACTCTGGCTTTTGGAGGGCAACGGATTGTTTCCATCTGCGTGGCCCACCGTTTCGACCTCATCAGAGGTTTGATCATCTCTCTGTTTGTGGTCGTCTATCTAAAAAAAACCCCATCCACGGTCTCGTACCTTTGCGCCTTTGTTTCACCCTCTACGTAAAGTCGGAGCACACCAAGGATGGGCCGGCCAGTCCCGACCCAAAGTGCGGGTCGTGGACACTGTGGGAACTGGCGCTACTCCAAGGCGGCAAATGGACGGCCATATGCCTGCGCCGCTTATCGAAAACACGAGCACATGGTTTTTTGGGGCACTGGCGAAGGCACTGGAAGGGCAGGAGGGGTCCTTGCTCGCAGCAATCGCGGGCCCGCCCATTCAGTACCGAAGTATCCAAGCCTCTGGTGGCGGGCGCATCAGGAAAATCACGAGTCAGCTCCACGAAATTGGAAGCCCCTAGAATCACGGAGGCTACCGACGAAGCGCTTCCGATATCGACACGGTACAGCTCCAAGAGCACCGGGAAGCTCGTACAATCGCGGTTTCAGCAGCTTTCTTCCTCACCTGACTTTGTACGCAAGCATCGGATCTGAGTGCTTGGAATAAGCCCCGATGTCTTCGATGATAACGATGCATTGTACAAAGCTTTATCTATAAGAAGCGTCGTGCATGGAGCTGACTGTAATCTAGTACAGAACCGCGTGGTCATACACCAGATTTCCCTGATGAGGGTACTTGCACACGGTCATTGATTGAGCTATACCTACAATAAAACTAGTCGACTTCACCAGGCGCTGTTCCCAACTGCCACCCTCAAAACAAAACGCTGGATCTCCCTCCCCTCTTTCTTTTAATAACCCAGCCACAAGGTTCGCCCAGCGCCAGCGAGTGGCCCCAGATTCAAGCGGTCAGATCGACCCCCAATCTGCGGACGCCCTACACGAGACCGGGGGTGTCACCCACCGAGGGCTTACTACCACCGCACGCATCCACTGAACCGAACGACCGAGGTCGCCCTGAAAACTACACCGACTGAAGTTAAAGCTTATCATCCACGTAGACGCCAATTTTCAGTGCCCCCCACGCCCACCGAAGTTTGTCATGTCAGAGTTCGGGACCGTCTCCGGAAAACAGCTGAACTGGTGATTTCAGGTCGCATTTGAAGGCGCAGAACTTTTCACAGTGAGGTAACACCAACACATGGTCGCATGGTAAATTTGAAGTGAAGTGGTTGTAAGCTTGCAGTAGGTGGCTTACTCAGAACGGCAAGCCTTCCCGACCGCAGCGAATCGCAAGGTCAGCCAAATCTCAAGCTAGACTGCCACACCACACACGGCCAGACTCACAACGTACGGAAGAGGTCCACTTGGTTCCCCCAAAAACAAAATGGCTCCAAATATTCGTTTAGATACGGGGGTGTAAAGCCATATACAGAGGCGTCCCCACCCGTTAAGTGAGCGGACGAACGAGAGAAAATATAAAAGTACCAGAGTCGAACGTATACGTCTACGATATGAACACGAACGTATAAACGACCAGCGAGAAGAGAAAAAAAAGGGCGATGCAAAAAAAAGTCGGAAACGCCAGCAGCAAGATGTTATTAATGCGTCCCTGGGAGGGCGAAAATATTATAAGTACTAAAACGTAGGATGTACACACTTCTTCAATGGAGTGGCGAAACCGAGAGGAGGAATCAAAGGAAGGAGGAATCAAAGATGATGGCGCAGCCGCATGCATGCAGTGAAACAGCGGGCAGCAAATCGTGAATGGGTTATAATTGAAACGCACAATGCGGTAGTGTGAAGGTGGGTGATGATAGATAACGAAGCAGGAAGGGAGAGGGAGTGGAGCCTGAATTACATTGAGGATTGGGTAGCAGACAAACTCCAGAGTGTCGCCTCGGCGGGAGGAGGTTCGTAACAGTAAATATTAGGTTGAACCCGGTGAACAATGGGACAGTGACAGATGAGATGCATGAGAACGAGTGGCGGGTCCATAAAGGCATTCGATGATTATGATGCAGATGTAGGAAGGCATAAGGGGCGCATGCGGTGCTGAAGTCATAAGCGATCGTTTACTTGAGTTCATATTCACGGCCAGGGTTCGCAGGTGGCGGTTGAGTTCGCTCGCTCGCTTGCTGCGAAACCGTTACGTATGCCCCACCAAGTTCTTCTGTATCAGTCAGGCCTGGAGGAACAGATGGTGCCGTCGATGGATACTCGGCATCATCATCATCGAGGTCAAATTCGTGGCCAAGGTTCTTGAGAGCAAGGAACTTGGGCGTTTTGACGAACTGAGCGACGATCGGTAAGCATCACGGCCTGCAAGAGATTATAGAGGTAACGCACCTTTGGTACAGAATCCGCTGCCATAAGCCTGAAGACATGCATCTGAATCCTCTTGTACAAATCGATCAAGACCTGCAGCTGGGTTGCGTTGAAGGCACTGGCTTGCTCCAGCTCGACACGTCCTTGGAAGGCCTTGCCGGTAAGACTGGTCATCACATCGTTCAGGTAGGCAGAAAGCTCGTTGCGTAATCCGTGATCAATGTTGAGTTCGCACTGACTCGAGGGGGCCAGGTAGGTGTTGTAGATCTCGAAAGCGGTGTTGATCAGCACTTCGTGATGGCGTTCCATGGCGGCCTGACCAGAAGTCTTGGTGTTGGCACGGGAACCGGAGGCCATAGCACTGGAGGTGATGCTGAACTTCTTCTTGAAATCCTCGGCCTCGAGCCAGAACGACAGGTTCTCTTCGCAAAAGTTTTCGCGCAGGAACTCGCGGAAACGGGAACGGAGTGCGGGCTCCTCGATGATGTTTCGTAATCGATCGATGTTGGACTCCTTCATAGCCTTCTTCTCCCCGTCCTTCGGTTTCTCGGTGGCGGAAGCTCGTCGGTTGAGTTTGGGATCGTTAACCTCCAGGGAGCTTCTCTGGGCGGAACTGACGTTGGTAGTAGAGGTGGAAGGCGACTCTTTGATAACAGCATCCCAGTGAGCGAGCCGGCGACCTTCATCGGTAATACGATAGATTGCCTTTGCGGTGCAACGGAATTCTCCGTGTTGCTGGGAAACGTGAGTGAGATTGGGTGAAACTTTTACGAGTAAAGGGCTTACCCCGATCGAGGAGCCGGTAGGTGCGGAACCTCGGACGGTGAAGATGATGGCCGAGTCGTTATTCTTGCGCTTATCGCTGACGAGAGCGATAAGGCCGAAACGCACGAACTGTGCAGCCATCTCCGCAGCTTCTTCCCTACCAATGACAGAGGTAAAATCGCAGAGCCACTCGAGTGCAGATACGGCGGCAAAACAATACTTCTGGACCGTGGTGGTCGCACGACCCATGATTGCCTGGGAGCGCTCAGTGACGTCCATGAGCGCAAGACCTTTGGAGCGCTCTTGGTACGTCTGGTAAGGGTCGAGAGACTGGAAGTTCTCTGGGGAGTAGTTTGGCTGACGACCGACGAAACGGCGGAAGAGGGCGGTGATGACGGCTTGGGAGACGATGATCTCGTCGTCGACCGATCTTCTCTCAAGATGGAGAAGTTTCATGCAAATCGGTTGGGTTTGGAAGACGTGGCTGATGTGATCTGCGTTGATTCCGTTCTTGCTTATGAATCTCTCGAGAACATGGAGACCCTTCGGGGTGAGTTGGTAAACGCCGCGCTCCTTAAAGAGGTTGGATGAAGGATCGACAGCGTTCTCGATGAGACGAGCGTCCATAAAGTGTTGGCACATGGCCTTGGCCATATCGCGCGTCATGGAGAAAGTGGTCGTCGTTGTCGTTGTGATGATACGGGAAGGTTCTCTTGGGTCCGGCCCACGATTTGACTGTGAGAATTTGA
Organism: Thelephora terrestris; assembly: GCA_015956445.1. NCBI lineage: Eukaryota > Fungi > Basidiomycota > Agaricomycetes > Thelephorales > Thelephoraceae > Thelephora > Thelephora terrestris. Next base: position 361,576 of record WIUZ02000019.1, on the reverse strand, counting down.
GCGAAGCGAGATTCCGAGCGGCCTCCTCACTAGAAACAACGGTAAGCTGGGCGGTCTGGTAGGACGAGATTTGAAAGGGCTGACGTTGTGAAGGAATTTGCGAATGTGCGGAAAAACTGCTTATGGCTCGTGAGCTCAAGAGAGACAATCAGGGTGGCGAAGAGATCCAAGGTATCCTTAAAGGCGAGAGTTAGCGAAATTGCGGTTTAGGAGAAGGAAGAGATGCGTACTTTGAGGTATGGCCTCCCTCGCTTCGTGACTTTCATCATGTGGGAGGAAGTCGCTTGGGGCATAGTTTCTGGCATGACTGGCAGAGTCTACGGAAATTAGGTCGAATGTGGAGGACACAAAGGAGGAAAGGAGGAGAAGGATATGGGAGGGAGGTGAAGATGAAGGGAGGAGGAGGAGATGGAGGTGGACGAAGTGGAGGAAGAGGATGTCAAGTCGTAAAGATGTTCACTCTCGGACTTGAAGAAGAAAGAAGCTTCTCTCGGCACGCGTCGGCTGTAATGTGACATGTCCAAGTCGGGAAACACCAGCCCATTGTGACTGTTTCAGGTACTTACCGGCGCTACCTAATATGGTAATATAGGATAGATTGGGATCTCACCCGGAACGCGTTGCCTCCCTTCCGCTTGGTAGCGGACGGAGGTGGTGGGTCTAGAGAGGGGGGCGGTCTCGAATCTTTCAAATGCTGCCTATCGCTGCACGGATAAGGAGCAGGACGGATCGGAACTGCAAAGTGTAAACAAGCGCGCTCTCACGTGGAGGTCGACTGGATTCGAAACAGGGCCGAGCCGTAACTAAGGCTATCAAAGGCGTCACTGCTCCCCATCCACCCTTTTCTGGCGCACTGCGTACCCTATCTCGCGTCGCGAACATGGACGTAAGTTGGTCTCACCACCAGCGACTGTCCCGACCTCACCTCTTTTCTCTGCAGAACGCGGATGGCGTAAAGGCACTCTTGGACAAGCTGAAATCATCGACGGCCTGGAAACAAGCTATCGCCGCCTCTGACCCGCCCGTCCCCACCCCCCACGAATCACATGCTAGCTCCGACCCAGATTTCCGGCCTTCCATCGCGTCCCTCTTGGCCCAGCTCGCGGGAGCAAGTGCAGAACGTTCAGAACATCCGGGCCCGCCTCCGCCGAGCGTGGCTGAGCCTCGGCCGACCGAGCCCGTCGCGCCTGCTCTATCACCGGCACCGGACGTAGCGCCACCACCATCATCAACCGGAAGCGACAGACCTGAGCTTCATGCATTTCCGTTCCAACAATCATTGTCCCATCTCGCGCATCTGTCTGCGAAGCCGGGCTTCATAGAATCGATACGGCAGGTAAGGCACTGCTCCGGGAGCCAATCATCGTCACCGCTGAGCCTGGAGATAAGATTCAGATCGAGCAGAGCGCCCTCGAATCCCAACTCTGGGATGAGCGGCTCGCCATACAACAAAAGCACCAGGAAAAGGTCAAAGTTGCCGTGACCAGGTTAGGCTCTTTCGCGTTTTTTCTTTCTCCATCATCTCCGCCGTTGCATTCGCTCTGATGGAAAACCTTAGAGCCAAACTTATTGGATCCGGTGGATTGTCACAGTTCGAAGCCGACGTAAGCGGTTGCCCTTTGCTCCATGCTCAAGCACTTCCCCGTCCCAGATATCGACGCAGGCCTACAAGAGGGAGCTGCACAAGTTCGACACCCAACGCGCCATCGTCGCCTGGGACGCTCTCGTGTCCAAACAACAGGCCACTCTGGAATCGCTTGGTGTTCCAGTCATGCATGTCAGTCACTTGACGTCGGATACGGAGGCAAGTCGTGTACATCATTGTTTCCCGATTTCGCGTCACCAAGCCTGACATAACATCCATGATCGCCGTCCGAAATGGCCCTTGAATCTGATAGAAGCAGCAGCGTGTGGTCCGGGTACTTGAGAGCATCGTAGAGGGTTCACGCTGACCCACGGGGTATCTCAAGGTCACCGCATAGTGTAATTACGGTCGCCCACGAAAAGTTCAGATTATTAGAATCCAACTTTTTCCTCGCCCACGTGGTTTAATCCCCGTTGTGTGTCCCTGTCTGGCGCCTCTAAATTTACGACTGTCTGTCCGATTCCGTCAACAGTTCCTCCGTCCCAGGACCAAAGTCGCCCTCCGACACGGTTCCGTGTCATCGACTCGAACCGCCACCACCGTCGACAAGGCCTCTCCATCGCCTCCCCCTCTATGCCATACATAGACCTGCTCCATCCATCCGACGTGGTATCGATATGGTACACATCTAGCTCAAGATTAGGGACCGTCAACTCCCTCCGTCCAGACAAACCGACAATCGTCATGCTCCATCCTCTCTATCTCAATTCTTCCTGGTTGTGGGGGCAGATGGATGATCCCAGACTCAACGGAGCATTCAACATCATCGCGTTTGATACTCGCACTTCGGGCAAGTCCATGTCCACTCCGTCCGGGCTATACGACACGTGGGTTCAAGCTGCAGATCTCGCCTTGTGCTTCCAGGTGCGTGAGCGAGAAATTTACCCCTGCCGAAATTCCTCCGTGCTGACTTCTCCCGCGTGTGTTCCCATGAGTGCAGTACCTCCACCTGCCACCGGTGCACCTCGTCGGAATAGAGACGGTTTCTGTGAATTGCGCACAGAGATTCGCTATTTTGTATGATTCCCAATTAACTCCCGTTCCGTTCAATTGACCGAAAGATCACCCCCCTCCGTTAGGTTTCCAGAAATGGTGTTGAGTCTGACGCTTATCAACGTCCCACCGCCCACAGAGTACGAATCATACGCATATATGCACCAAGAGCCTCCCCTAACCGCCATCCCCCGTCACTTGATGATCACAGACCGAAGGCTAACGTGTACATGCTGGACGAGTTGATCCAGCTGTATAGTTACGCGGAGGACCTGGACACTTACGAACACGCCGCAAAGGAGCTGTCCACTTTCCTCGCTGGCCCGGTGAGTTTTTTGGCGGGATAGAGTCCCAATCGGAAGCGAATTTCTGACCGAGTCGGACAAAAACGTACAGGGTTGTGAAGGGGATCTGTTAGACGATGTACGTCATTCAATTATCCTCACCCCCCCCTCCCCGCCTTTGAGAAACTGAACACTCACTTCATTCGTACGTAAATTTACGTGCCAACAGTTGATTGGGTTCTGGGAACAAAGCCATCCCCCCACCCGCCGATCACTGACCGTGCAGAACCTGAACTTGATCAAGAACGTGAGTCCGCCCTTTCCGCATGCCGAGTTGGTCCGGTTTCTCACATGCTCTGGGTTTTCGCAGAGAATGCCTTTGCCCCGGAGAATGCTGGAAGCCATCAACGCCCCCGTATTGGTCATCCAGGTGAAATCGCTGCCGTTTTTTTTTTATGGAGGCGCGCTGACTATTTATTCGGCCAGTCCGAATCCTCACAAATATACCCGCTCGAAAATGCCCAATCCCTTGTGGAGAACCTGAAGAGTCTCGGAAAGGACGCGCGGTTGTTCGTAGTGAAAGGTATCAAAAACCCACACTCCCGAGCGGTGATTTGAATTGTTGAACACCAAACCTTTGATAGACAGCGCCGGGTACCTTGCGGTCATGAATCCCTCAATAGTTAACCAAACGCTCTTGAAATTCTTGAATCGGCTGCCCCGAGTGCGAAGCGACATCAAGCCTCCGTCGATTTCGGTGCCTCAGCGGATGCGTCAAGCGCTCGGGACCCTAGCGGAACTGACCGGAGACCCCACGCTCGCAGAGAAAGACTCGATGTGCTCATTGAGTTTTTCCTGCGTTTCACCAGAGATCTGTAAGATCCAAGTGAAATCAAGAGAGTCGTACGCAAAGGACGCAGCCTTCGCGTTCTCGCCGCTACAAGCGAACGGAAGACCGATCAGGTAAGTTTCAAGCTTCCCTCATCGCATGGCGTCCATATTGGTTCTGTGGGCGAACCCTCCGGGCGAGGCTCTGATTAATGATTGCCGTGTGCTCACGGTCCGATCGTTTTTTTATATCTGACAGGAAATATTCAGAGGGTCGAAAAGACCACTGGTTCGTGAGCGAATCGAACGGGCTGTCGTACGCAGGTAAGTTTCGTATCAACCCCCTAGTGGTTTTTCACATCCCCGTCGGGTCTCGTACGAGTGAGCACTTAGAGTCGTTTTTGTAGATCCCCTTTCGGTGGGTAAGGCGCAGAGGAGCGCGAACCACAGGCACAGGACTTCGGTGGACTCGGACGAGAAGACGGGTCCGTTGGATGTGAAGGGGGTGGAGCTCACTAAAGACCCGAGGTCGGCTCAGAGGACCAAGGTCGCGAACTCGCCTACCATTATTCGCAGTTCGATGGCCAAGGTGGTGACGACCACTGGCGCGTTGCCGAGGATGATCGTTGCGCATCATCAAGCTCACATGTAGGCTTCCTTGGCACAGCTCGACCGTCGCACGGGCACTTCGCCTCCGCCGTATTTCATTTCCCTAGTCCCTCCCCCCCCCACTCCACTCACACGCTCCCATGCGCTGCAGGTTTCTCTCTCTTGGTTAGGCATGTATCATATCGCAAGATCGCTCTCTCGGTCTGTAATAATCTCTCTTCTCCTCCTATCCCCCCCTCTCTTTTGATATCCACATTTTTCGATATCCCCTTCTGGAAACCCCTTTTCAAAATTGTCTACTGCACAACTTACCCTTGTTTCGAATTCGTGTGTGACGCTCTTGGTAGAGAGGAAGTGTGGATATACCTCTAGTATATATATTCCTTCACTCCCCCTCACCCTCTAATTTAGATAGAAGGCTCCTCTCCTCCTCTTTGGTTGGGTTCTGTACATTTTGTCGCGTTGTTATGCTTTGTCCCTCTTGTACGATTAAAACCCGTGCTGGTGACCTCCTTGTTGTTTGTTGACTTGAGGGCTTTTTGCGGAGAATTGCGCCCGGCGCGTAGCGCGATCCTGGGGTATGGAACCAAAGTCTTGCGATCGGGACCCCTGTGAGGACGTTTTTGTTCAGACTACGGCAGCCCCGCATCCCCGCACGGTTCTCCTGGACGGTGACCCCGTTGCTGCGATCTCTAGGTTCGCTTCGACACTGACTTTGACGCTGACTTTGACAGGAGAGGAACGCGTACATATGCCCCACCCTAGAACTGAGCGGGAGCTTTCTAAGTGCTACCATCATTCGCAAGATTAATGTGTACGTTTCGCTTTGGTCGAGCCCCGGAAGTTTTTTTTGGGGGGAACCAAGGTTAGATTGGATATGCTAAACCCCTCGCTCTCTGTTGTGTCACTGTCAAGTGGGGGGTTGGCTGGGTGTCTGGCTTTCCCCAGTAACCGCTTGGAGTCAGCGCTAGAGACTGTTCTGGAACCCTGTTTTTAGCCTTGGGAGGCCTAAAAGGAGCTAAGGCAAGTAAGTACGTATATATGACTACATGACTGGGAGTGTTCTAGTACGGATTTGGACTTGGATAGCGTCTGATAGCGTGGACTCGCGATAGCTCGAGATGCGTTCGAACGCTAGCACTGGTGAGACACAGCGTGTATGTGATTGGTGCTAATTAGTATGGCGTTGACGTTTGATCATGAGTTGGGATCTCCGCTGATCGCACTAGGAGGCCGGGGCGCAACTTGAAGTGTGCGTTTGTGGTGTATACATCGAACGAGTGCGTACGAGAAGGGGTTTAGTCGGTCCTTGCATCTTTCAAGTGTGGTGCACGGCGGTTGGCTTACGAGTGGGTCCCAGAGAGAAGAATCAAAATCATTCCACGCGCGTCCATGATTGAAGTGAATGCAGCAGGCCGCGACCGCGCCTGATCGCGGCCCCTCTCGATCGTTACACCGGTCTTTAGCTTTCGGGGGCCGGATCTGCTTTCGAGCTGCGGCGGGCCGTTTTGGAAGATTGGTATATATGGTACTGTCAGTGTCAGGGTCCCACTCACCCGCATCACGCTTGCCGCTTACGCTTACACATTGAGAATATTGAGAGAGGTCGGTGCCGGCGAACATGACGGATTATTTAATACACACAAAACTTCGATTAGAACCGGTTCCCTGATGTCGACATGGAGCCATGGGCAGATGTTTAGCTGTGATGAAAACCTCTCTCCCTGCCAAGCTTCCCGGTGTTCCTTGCAGCAGCCAGTCCGGACCTCCCGCCTCTTCGAATTCCCTTCCGCGATCTCACGTTGTGCCAGGCCCAGAACATAACTTATATATGTATTTCCTCGGAAGATCATCGAACCACCCGGTAAATTTTCTTCACCGGCATCTCATATAAGTACATATATACATGTGTACACTATATTGCACCAAGGGTCGTTCCTCAATCGGGGAGGTGGGGGAGAATTCGAAGAGATCCGTGTGTAGCTTCCGACCCTTTTCATCGGGGAAAAATCAAATTTTGAAACAGGATTATCCCAAGCGCGACGTCATATATCATTACTTGGGATCGCACTTGAAAAAAAGGGTTTCGGCCGGGCTTCGCGAGTTCAGTGTTTCGACGGTCACAAAACGTTCAATGCTCAGTGCGCGGTGTGTGGTCAGCATCAGTCATGTCCGTGTCAAACGTGATACAAAATAAACTTCGACTCCGACCCTGATACACGAATATCTCGAACGTGCAAGGGGGGGCTTGTGGATCCGTGGATCCGTGGCTCAGCCGCACCTTCGGTCAACTCGCCGGTGAGTAATTTTTTTTACATTTCAAAAGATATGGGAAAGCCCGGCAAATTCCGGGTAAACCCGCGGACGGTCTGTTTTTCCGAGAGCTGAAGGGTTCCATGGCACCTGCAATCCTTGGAACCCTGTCAGCATCGAGGGCGGATCTGCACGGTGGGGTGTTTTCGGTAAGCATCGTATAAATTTGTCGGCTTTATCGGGGGGCAATGGAAGAGCGTAAGCAAGGGAAACGAGTTCCATTGCAGGACGCATCCGAGGCGCCCACTGTCGGCAGACGGCCGAAAGCGACCACCGACACCCACGCCCGGTCACCCGGACCGGAATTGACCACAACCGCGAGGTGGGGGGAAAACATTCGCACCGAAGAACAAAAAAAGTAGTCTCAATAACCAACAGGCACGAGAGACGCATATGTAACGTCCGAGTCGCGGATGACACGAGAAAAAGTACAGGTGCAGCCACCAACGCTGAAACCAAGATAACGGTGCACAACACCCCCGACACCTTGAAGGAAAATGGTTCTACCTCTATCGTATAAACGGTTATCTCTAAGATGTCCGAAAGCGTTTCGAATGACTGTAAGAATGTCGCAGATGGATGTGAGGCGTACGCGTGCGAGCAAACGTGAGGAACAGCGTCATCAAAACAGCCAAATGGACAAACGGCGAAATACGAATTTAAAGACTTCCTTCCGCGAGCTTAGCCTTGTAATATCTCACCATCTCCTCGAGGCCCATCTCGACGGACCATTTCGGTTGCCACCCAAGAACCTCCTTGGCCCGAGTCGTATCCGGTCGCCTCTTCTGGGGGTCATCCGTGGGGATCGGCTTTTGAATGATGTTCACAAGGGGGACGTCGACCCCGTCATCCTCCTTCTTCACCTTCCTCACGGTCTCCCTGACCAACTTGGCGAAATCTCCAATCGTGAATTCGTCACCGTTACCGATGTTCACAGGTCGAGTTTCGTTCGAGTTCATCAACGCGATGAGCCCATCGATCAAGTCGTGGACGTATTGGAACGACCGGGTCTGGGAACCATCTCCGTAAACGGTCATGTCTTCTCCTCGAAGCGCTTGCATGATGAAGTTTGAGACAACTCGTCCATCTGCAGGGTTCACTGTAAGGTGATGAAAACCGAATTCAGTAAGTGAAAACTGCGTGATCGGGCTTTGGGTCGCCCAGAGAAGGGGGACAATACATACTGCGCGGGCCTACGTAACGAAGGTAAGCGGTGGTGTCAGAGCAACAACGATAATTGACTTGCCATAAGTGTTAAAGATACGCGCGACCCGAACATCAACTCCATCTTGACGGTGGTATCCGTACGTGAGTGTCTCAGCAACACGCTTGCCTTCATCATAGCAGGCTCGTGGTCCGATCGGATTCACATGCCCCCAACTATGTTTTCGGAAATGAATGTTAGATCGCTTCTCGATTTGATTCTTCATTCAAAACGCCTGAAACTCACTACTCCTCGTTTTGGGGGTGAACCTCAGGGTCGCCATAGATTTCTGTCTTCATATCAAAACCTGGCGTGGAAATGGTGATGGGGAAAGGCCACGTACCAGATGTACTCGTGATCAAGAATCTAGCCTTGGTGCGCTTGGCAAGACCCAACATGTTCAAGGTTCCCATGAACGAGGTCTTGAGCGTCTTTACGGCATTGAACTGATAGTGCGGTGGGGACGCAGGACAAGCCAAGTGGTAAATCTCTGGATATATGCGGTCAGAACGGCCGACGATAACGAGGCTGGGGACCCTCACGGTCACATTCAATCATGAACGGCTCAACAACATCATGTCGGACCATCTCAAAGTTGGGATGGCCGATCCAATGGCTGACGGTGGTCTTCGAGCCGGTGAAAAAGTTATCGATAACGGTCACTTCGTGACCCAAGAGCATCAGACGGTCGACGAGATGGGATCCGACGAAACCGGCACCGCCGGTGACCAGGATGCGCTTGCGCTCGGGCGGAGACAAGAGCTTGACGGGTTGGAAACGCGTGAGAGTGGTGTAGGAGATAGATTGGCTGTCTGGGTGATATATAGAGTTGGTTTGGTAAGGTGTTCGCCCCTGGGTAGACTCCGTCTCCTTCGCATCCTCTTTGGAGGAATCGGCGGTGCTTGGGGCGGTCGAGACATAATGAGGGCGAAGATAGAGAGATCGGAGTTCATCAATGGGGACTTCAGAATCGAATCCGAAACGATTGAAGCCAACGGTCTTGATTTCTTGACCGTACTTGTCCAATACCTTAATCTAAGCAGATCAGAGCGCATCAGGGAAGTGCACAAGATGGAGAATCGCGGATAGCATCTTTTGGATCAACGGACACTGAAAACCCGATGCCGCCCAGAGATTGGAGATAAAATGCTTCAACGAGTCGAACTCACCGACGATGTAGCCATCTCTATCAAGAAAAATGCGTCAAGTGTATCTGGGCGGTGTGGAGGTGAGATGGAGGGAATGGGCAAAAAGCAACGCGCCGGTGTCAGAGATTATATCCACCGAACGGCGGCCTTTGCGCGCGCGCGATCAGATATTCACACATTCGATCACCGTAACTTTTTCATCTTCCCTTCGGCTGTACAACGAGGTGATGCCTCGAGCTCAAAAGTCCGCTTCAAAGCCCAAGCATGATCCTCTGCATATCCAACTGGATGAGGATAGCCTCCATGCGAAATACGGCAACGTTTCTCAACCTGGGAAACGAAAAAAGGCTAGACGGGACAAATCCGATCGCGAAAGCGAAGATGAGGCGCGTTTGATGAAATTCTCTCCGTGGAGATTGGGACTTATGGTCTCTATAGACCACGCTAGACCCAAAGACCTCGAAAAAGATCTTTGAATTGGCTTTGGATCAACAAGAGGAATCGGAAGAAGATGACTTTGGTGCTTTGGATGTTACTACTTTTGATAGAACTGCACCTCGGCCGACGAAACAAATCGACGAAGATGACGACGAGGACGACGAAGGAATGGCTCCCTTCGACGACGAAGACATTGATTTGGACGCCGAACTAGAGCTTGTGAGCCCATGAACGTCCGATGTGGTTTTGAGCTCATGTAATCTCGGTTAGCAAGTCGACCCAGATGATATGAAAACTATGGATGCCCTACTTCCCACCAATCAGGTCGAGCGAAGGACGTTGGCGGACATGATCTTCTCGAAGCTGAACGAAGTGGGAGCTGGGCAAAAGGTGGTGATTAAAGTGGGCAGAGGTCATTCTCCCTCCGTTCGATACCCCTAAACTCATTAATCTGAATCCGTGTAACCCCTAGATCCCGACCTTCCACCTGATCCAGCGGCCGGTATAAATCCGCAAGTGGTTGATCTGTATTCAAAGTAAGGGCTTCCTCATTCTTACCTTCGCGTTTCACGCTAACGGGCCCTTTTGCAGAGTTGGGCAGGTGCTGTCGAGGTACAAATCTGGGCCATTGCCGAAGCCCTTCAAAATAATCCCAACCCTTCCGGCTTGGGCGCGGATTCTCGCTTTGACGCATCCGGAAAATTGGAGCCCGCAAGGATGCTACGCTGCGACTCGGATGTTTATCTCGATGATGAAGCCTCCTCAAGCGCGTGTGTTCCTTGAGGGCGTCTTGTTGGATGCAATTCGGGAAGATATTAGGCTGACGAAGGAGGGATCGCGCAAGACGAAGAATCACAGGAAGCTCAATGTTCATTATTATGAAAGCTTGAAGCGCGCGATATATAAGCCAGCTGCCTTCTTCAAAGGAATCGTGTTTCCTCTGCTGCAGGTTAGTTATCGTGCTTGGCTTTTCTGACCCGACCTTGCGCTGAGACTGGGTGGAATTAGACAGGATGCACTTTGCAGGAAGCCGCGATTGTTGCCTCGGTGTTGGCAAAGGTTAAGGTGCCCCTCCTCCACTCGGCTGCTGCTTTGTTGAAGTTAGCAGAGATGGATTACTCGGGTGCGGCGAACACTTTTTAGAGATGGACAATGTGCTGATCGCGTTGGTCCAGGTCCGAACTCATTGTTCATCCGTATCTTGTTGGATAAGAAGTATGCACTTCCCTACAAGGTTGTCGATGGGCTCGTTTTCCATTTCATAAGGCTCTCAAACCAATACAAGCCTCGGAGTTCTGGTGAGGCCCGGGATTTGCCCGTGCTGTGGCACCAAAGTCTGCTTGTCTTCTGTCAACGGTAAGTGGATTGTCTGTTTTGGCCGATGTAGGTAATCGCCGCTGATTCGGCGGGAACAGGTACGCATCAGATCTTACCCCGGATCAGAAGGATGCGCTACTTGACGTAGTTCGAGTGCAGTCGCATCCACAAATCTCTCAGGAGGTACGGAGGGAACTGGTGAATTCTGTTGCCAGAGGAGAGGCGAGAATGGAAGATGGGGATGGAGACGTTGCAATGGGAGCGTAGCGTCCATTTCAGCATGTTCAAGTCGTTTAATTTGTTGTATGCTGCTTTCGGTTTTCGTCGATACTGGGCGTTTGCGCTTGTAAGCGTGTTGGCCGTGGCATGGATAAGACGTCCTGCGCTCCCGACATCAGGAGAACCCCCTCAACGACACCGGGTCCCAGGCTCATTAACCCTATTCCTCTCCCTCCTGCCTGTGCATCCCCACACACCCAGACACCTCTCTTTCCGCGGCTTTATCCCCACGCACAATGTCCGAGGATCACTTAAAGCAACGGAAGCCGTCCCGGTCGGCAATCAACAACACTGCACCAGGAAAACAGCTCGTTCGCCCAAGACCAAGTTCACCCGCTCGAGAGACCCCGGAAGACGGCCGACCAGCAAAACGGACGCGAAAGGCGATAAACTGTGAACCATGTAGGAACAGCAAGCTCAAATGCGATAGGTTCGCCCGGATCGAATGATGTGGCCGCCGGATGTCTTTTAATATTTCTCTACAGGAACCGTCCATGCTCTTCGTGTGTCCTGCGCGGTGAGTGACTGCTGTCCGTTGCGGGATTTACAGCCGAGACTCACATCCCCGTGGACGAAACCCTGGTGACCTTTAGGGACTGTCGCGTCGTGCTATCAAGGTGCAGATGGGCAACCCCTTTCTCGCGAGGATGCGTGAGTTGGGCTCAAACTCGGACACGTTCTCTCTATTTACAACAGGGCTTTCTTTATTCGCCAGCCATGTTGACCCCACGACTGAGATCTCGCGCATTCGGCATTCTCTGTTCCTTCTCGAGAGTCATCTCCTATCTCGTACCGCGTCCAACACTCCGACACAGGAAGCCGCATCGACCAACGTGCAAGCCGTCCCGATACCCCAACTTCCTCCGACCCCGATAGACCCCGCTGTGAAGGATAACATACCGGGGACTTACGGCAGGCATGGCCACCGCGGATACTACGCTGGACCCACAAGCGCTGCCAGTCATTTGTTGATGGTGCGTGAAAATTTAAGCTTCTTACTCCCTGACGTAGGACTCAATTGTGTCCTATAACCCTCCAGGAAGGCCCAAGATCTCGAACTCCGTCCGAAGAAGCACCTAATGACCAGATCGTTGACGCGGCCCGCGACCATGATTTGATCGGTGTCCTCCCCCCTTTTCACATCGTCGACGCGCTCCTCGAGTACTACTTCGAGTACTGCAACTGGGTTTACAGACACGTCAACCAGCCCGCATTCACGTCCGCGTGGCAGAAGTTCAAGACGGGACGTTCGTCGAGTCGATTGACGTTAGCCACCGCTGCAGTGTTATCAGCCCTCGTTATACGGTACCTTCCACCAGACCACCAGCTCTTGGCCGCCCTCCCCGCGGCGATCCAATCGGAAAGTTCCTACCATGAGCTGAGCACCCAGTATTATAATATCATGAAATCCGCCCTGCAACGATACAAGGACGAGAACGTCTCTTATACTCTCGAATTTGTGGAACTCCAGCTGGTCAGGTGTCATTATTTGACGTTTACGAAGACGGATCCGGAGGAGATTTGGTCTGTGAGGGGTGAGCTGGTGACCGTGGGGACTGCTATGGGACTCCACAGGGAACCTGGCGAGAGAAGGTACTCCGTCGAGACGGCGGAGAGAAGGAGATGGGCCTGGTGGCATATCATATTGCTTGAGAGGTCCGTTGTTTCACGGTTCGCGCAGTCTCGTATATTCACCTGTCGCTTTGAGTAGGTGGCAAGCGTTCATGTTTGGTCGTCCTCTCGCCATTGCCTCTCACCACTTCAACACACACTTACCATCCTATTGCCCACCTGAACTCGACAATACCGGAAGATTATACCGTCCTAATGTGGCCCTGTTCCGCCTCGCCTTCATCCTCGGAGAGATCATGGAAGACGCCGTTTCATTACGCCCGGTCTCATACGAAACCTTCAAGAATAACGATCATTTACTTGTCCAGTGGTTGGAGACGCTACCCCCAGAGATTGACCTTGATTACCCGGACCTCTCGAATGCTCTATTATCGCCGGCCACGGCCTCGCGGCGTATCGCGGTGCAGAGCATTATCACCAGGACTGCGTTCTATCATATCCGTTTCACCCTTCACCGGCCGTACGCTATTGGGGCGGATTGCGACAAGACGAGGGAGTCGCGAAAGATTGCGATCGATTCTGCGGAGAAGCTGTTGGCTCTGGCGAAACAGACGAGTCCTGGGTACTTGAACGGAAACCCCCAAATTTCGCCTGCGATGCACCCGTCCATCCGCGGACACCTCAACTGGAGACCTTTTCACGTTTTCTCGGCTGGGATGTTTTTCACATTCCAATTGATCCGGAATCCGCGCATTCCCGAAGCATCCAAGTTCAGGCAGCACCTTCTCACGGTCTATTCTCTCCTTGGGAATTCTGGGAGCATGCCCGTCGCGGAGAAGTCTCTTCAGGTCCTTCACACGCTTGCACCTTTGTACTCGGATGATTTCTACGCCATGGATGAGCGAGGTCGGGCGGAACGCAAAGCGAATATCCTTTCGATCGTCAGGAACCTGGAATTCCCTTATCAAAGCCCTCCGTCGGGTAACAAGCCAAACGAATCTCCGAGGTACGACCCGATGGCTTTCTCCCACTCCGGTAGCGAGCGTAGCGGCGACACCGGCTCTCCTGCGGGCCAGATAAAGGTCGAGTCTATGTTGGGACCGGGACCGGGTAATCCCAACGGATCTGGTCAACAACATTACAGCCGCACCCCTCCGAATCAACCGAACCCTCAGGCTCCGGCGATGTTACCCCCCTCCTCGTCGATTATCGTGCCTCCCCCCGCAATTCCGACCAACCTGCAGCCGATGTCCGTGACCTACACCCAGCCGTACGCGCAGTTCGATCATAATGCCCCTGGACCTTCGATGCAGGCAGACGTGAATATGCCGTACTACGCGCAACAGTACGAGTATCTGTATGGAGACTCCGCTGCTAGTAGGCTGCCGTCGACGGGGTGGACCCCGGCGGTGGATACTTGGGGAGGAGGGTCCGGGTTCCCGCAGAACGAGTGGTATTCGTTATTTGACGGTGCTGCAGGGCCTTCATCGTGATGCAGGTTCATCCTTCCTTGTTGTTTGGCCCACCTGCATTTTTTTGGCTGTCACTTGTTCTCATCTATTCAGACGCAAGTAATGCTTTTATCACATTCTCGTTCACGCTAGTCTCCCACCATCAATGCTACGACTATCTAGGCATTCATTTTTATGTGCCATCTATCTCTCCATCTCCCACACACCATCTACATTCTTGGCTTTCGGTAATGTTCGTTTCCCGGTCGCGCCTTACGCTCGTCGGCGTTCTCGCTGCATAGTTTCATTGATTCGCGGGGTTTCGATTCAAGCATATATATCTATTCGATACAATGGGAGCGTTAGCTCGTCAGCGCGCTGTCGTTTGGTTGGCCGCCTCTTTATATCTAGCCTCAGTACAGCACGATCTCGAGAACGATCGTAATCAACTCTCGGTTCGGAGAGTCTGCTTGAAAACCGGATTCTGCACAGATTTTGATAGTGAAGCGAGAGTCTGAATCTAAGGAGGGGTGTGTAGAGACCAGTCGACCGATGACTTTGCGCGGCAGATTTCGCGCCAATCTCGGTTCACCGTCGAGGTGTTTATGTGCCATCTATATATCTCCATCTTCAACACGCTATCTACATTCTTGGCTTTCGGTAGTGTTCTTTTCCCGGTCGCGCGTTGCGCTCGTTGGCGTTCTCGTTGCATAGTATCCTTGGTTCGCGGGGTTTCGGTTTAAGCTCACAAACAAATCGAAAAAGAGCTCCGACGGATACGAGATGTCGAATTGCCTAAAGACGTCATGCCCTGTCACAATGGTACTTCTTCGATAGCATTCTCGTCCCTAGCACCAGGCTCGCCAGGAGCCTCACTATTCACCCCTGTCGCATTCGTGGGACCCCCGTCAGGAAAGGGCTCATCACCATCCATCGACCCTTGGCTCCTAAAACGAATCGACTCGAAGGACCCGGAGATCGATTCGCTCGTCACTGCTTTCCGTTTGGCGACTCGTATAATGATCAGATACGGAGCGATGACCTGTGCGTAAACTTAGTTAGAAAGCAATGTCCCAAGGTAGCAGGGCGATGAGGAATGGTAAAGGTAGAACAAACCTGAACCGCGCCGACGGCTTTGAAGATACTTATGGCCCAGCTGTTGATAGCCCAGGGTATAGTATATGCTAGAAGAGCGACAGCGTAAAGGGCATAGGACTCGATAAGCATTGCGGCGATGGTTGTATACACTCCGCCAGCTCCGTCTGAAGTCCCTAGAGCCCTTCGAAGGGTCCTCCTGTGCAGGATAAGTCGTGTGACAATCATGAGTGTGAGGAGGATGCTGAGCGAAAGGCAAATCGAAAGGTATGAAGTGTTGTAGTTGATCGCGGTGACAGTGGTGAAAACTGCTGTTTTCGATCGCTCGTAGACATACGCGCTACCCATTGCTACATCGGTGGGGCCATTTATCAATGTTTCACCGACTTGGGGAGGGCTTGAGCACGTACCAACAGAAGCGATGTACATCACGCATGGGAAGGCCATTGCCCAATGGTTCATGGAATAAATGACATAGCAACGATGCAGCTGGGTGAGCGGCATACGTTAAACACCTAAGCGACTGAGTCTGAAATGGGACCTACCAAAAGACCATCTGCCAGCCACTGGTTCAAGGGGAACATAATATTACTAACAGCCTCGATTTCCACAGTGCCAAGGATGATATCATTTCCGAGAGGTCCAGGAGGGAATTCGTCGTTACCAGAATATTCCCGGCCATCGATGTAATCAGTGGATAACTGCTTAAAATCGATTCCGATGGGTATTGTGATAAACATGAACATGGCCATGGTGTGGACGACGAGTGCCCACTTGATAGCCTTCTTGGTAAGATTGGCGGGACTAAGCAACACACCCATGCATTGAAAAAAAAGAGTGATGACAATCCCTGAAAAATGGGTCAAAGTGGCAAGGTGAGCACAAATGGGTAGGTCCGTGGGCCAGCATACCATAGGAGATTGCGCCAATGAAACGTCCCGCGAAAAAATCCTTCTCCCCAAGGTATAGCCAAGATGGGATCTGTGGAGCGTTTGGATGATTGGACCAAGGCTGTTCCGAAGTGTCAGACATGGGCCAGACGTATAACTCAACGACAGTTTTTCGGTAAATGGCAGGTCAAGTGAGTGAGATAAAGGAAGAGGAGCTCGAGTTTGATGAGGGGAAGTGAAGGGGGTCAGCAGGTTATAAACCCGCTTTGGGGGTACATGTTGCATGATGCACGGCGAGCAGAAACCGAAGATGATTCCCGGCCCTTGTGTAGCAATTTGTGCATGGCTAGCAATTTCACCCTCACTGTATGCCGTCACCACACGACCCATCTCATCAGTACTGCCCACATTTCATAGGAAAAGACGTACATAACGCTCCTGATTCTCCGGTTTCTCTCTAAATACAGCCCTGGGTCATCGCTCGCCTCTAAGCATTGGCTTCGGCAGCTGGCCAACCACTTGATACATCTCTCAGATGCCTTGCATCGCTCGAGTTATAGGGTACACGCGACCAGGATCTCTGGCAACACAACGTCACTACCGCACATACATGACAGATGTAGGAATACTACCCATCGTAGATCCCATCTGCTCCTCGACGGGATCAGGATTGGATAGAAGACTGATCGATTGGCCACCTCGGGCGTCGGTTCCTATAACAGACGTCCACGATGAATCTGCGAAAGAGGAAATGTCTCTGGAGATAGCCGAGTCTCCCGTGCCGACAGTTCATTCACCTTGAGTTGAGTTGTTGTCCAGGGAAGGATCATGGTCCATCGGATGCGGTTCAGTTGGTGGGAAACCTCACGTGGTATGAATCCTCAGCGTTTGTTTTCCAAACGCAAGATTGTAACCTCTCCGCCATCACCATGGAAAGCATCTTTGCTAGGGCGGCGACTCGGTGAGTTCCCCCGGAAGAGGAAGTGTTTCAAAATTTACTTCAGGGAACCTTGCGATCTACTGAGTGGACTTGTACGAGTCCCGGATAAGCCATTCATGAAAGTATTCGAGAAAGACTCACAGCCCTGCTCTCACGTCCAAGGACGGTCAGAGCGCGTTTCCCGCATTTCGCAGGCTTATCCATATCGACGGCATCAAGTTCAATAAGTCGAAAACGACGCGTCTGAAGAGGAGCGACACCCACCCCGACCCTTCACAATCCCATGATCCGCTTCAGATACGGACAACCGCAGAGGTTTCGCATCATCGACGACGCACCACCCATCATTTTCTTTGCGCTGGATATTTTGCCAATCTCAGTTTGCCGTCTAGATTGTGCCATATCTTCCTGGCCACTGCGCTAGTACTGCTGCCAGTGTGGAGCCGCCGGGAACAATCTCCACGGCCCAACAGGCGTCGGGGCAGGAGGCACCCTCCCTTCCCAGTATTAGGAGAGCAGGGTGGATACGAGAACAGTCCTAGATGAAATGAAGTGTCCGGAGAGGCTACAATTGCCCTCTTGCATCGCGGTCTGCGTCCTGAACCCGGATGTTCTGGCACCAAATGCTTCTCGTGGGCTTTGATTCGTCGAGGTTGAACTGAGGTTCTGTGTCTGGAATAAGAAGCCGGTTGTAGTCACCGTGACGCGCTAGGACTGTCGAAAACCCAGGAAATTGTAAGACAAGGTTCCGCGGCAGACGTTTCGGCGCCGATGTCGCGGTTTCTGAAGGCTGCTCGTAGGCCGGAAATCGCCTCAAGATATATAGGACCACCCATCGTAGAACGTCAAGGGTGTCTCCACCGGGAGTGGTGCGTAACGGATACTTGTTCTTGTCCATTGGCATGTGGAAATACCCCTGCATCTGATGGTAGTAGGACTAAGAGGTCGTGGGATTGATGTACATACTATCTTCGTTCCGAACCAAACTGTCACGCGGAAGACCAACGTTTCCCTATACATCCTCCAGCGCTAGCAGCTCTGACACCCAGCAATTGACGCCTTCTACCTTGCCTCTACATGTTCCACAAGAGTTCAAACGTTCACGGACAAAGCAATTGGTGAACTTGGAGGCGACCACCCCTCCCCCCGAACGCCCTGGCCTCTGCACCACTGCAGACGAGGCATTCCAAAAGCGCACTCTGTTGTTCAAGCGATGGATCAGGCTCGCAACCCCACCTGTTCAAAAATTTCAACGCCTGGCCCGCGGGCATGAGCTCTTTCCTCCTTGTCCCCCCGCGCGTGGAGCCTGAGTTACTAATGGGATCCTAACCTCATCTATGGAGCCGGGCCTCAGAACTCCCAGCGTCCTTGAGTTTCCATAACGTGTTATGAAACTACTGATGGCGCACTTTACCGTCGCGAGCTCCTCTCCGCGAACGTATCACCGTATCTTCCGCCACACCGCCGAAGATGTGTCTGGCATTCTGTAGATTTTCGCAGTATCACGTCGAAGCTTCCAGGCCTGAAACGTCTTCTTGACTTCCGCTGTGCGGATCCACCAATGGATCATCTCCGTATCGCACCTCCAACCCCTCCTCTGAGCTTTGGGTCAGTTTTTGGCTTAGAACCAGATCTGTAGTTCGCAGGTCCCCGCAGGTGTATCCAAGAGATCTCGTTTGTTCTCCGGTTTGGCATGGAAGTCTCCTAGGGAGGGGAAAACCGTCGGGTTACCCACAAGGTTATGGTTTGGCGAGCGCAGTGTCCACCCTATCTTACATGTTGTCTAAGGGCTTGATGTAACAAGCGCCAGCTATTGTACATTGGCTCTTATTCCTGTGCTGGTGGTGTCAAGGATTCTCCAACTAGCGCTAAGTCGTCACCATGCGCCTCCCGCTGCACCCCCTCATCACCATCTCCAATCCACATCTCCCTTGGAATTGGCCCGGAACCCTTTGAATGGCTTGTAAGTCTCCCCGCTCATCCTCAACTGATCAATCTTTATCGACGAGTAACTGTACTTGGCGATGTCGTACTTTACCCGGAAGGCCGCTGCCGGCCTGGGATATTTTTTGCTATTCGGTATTCGATTAGTGAATGACGAACAACAAGAAGGTTCTTACCTCGAGGCCCACGATCCGCGTAGGGTGTGAGTTCCGGAGGGCGGGACAGTTTTCAAGTCCCATCGGATTTTGGACGTTCGGGAGTCAAAACTCCAGCTTGTCCCATGAGAAGCTGTGCAGTTCACTCCAGAAGATCCGTCACCAAGATAAAATTCTACGACGATCTCGTCGAAAAGCCGTGTCGATAACCTCGATGTCAAGCTGACACTAAATGATCCTGGAATTGATTTGTTGGAGTAGTAAAACCGGTGTCCACGGTTGGACGTACCTCCATCCTCTTCGATAGTTACTACAGGTTTCAAGGTAAACGGGACTGGAACTTGGGTAGATGGCGCAGAAAGCGACCTTGATGTCGGAGGGAGATAGCGGTACTCCATCAACGTGAACCTGCCGTCAGGTGGTACAAAAGACAACGCTTTATCACGCTGCCAGCGTCGAAGCCTAGCAAGTAGGATATAAGATGTCGCCGGATGCCAGCCAGGGTGGTATTACCTGACGCAGGAATGAAATGATGCGTCAACCAGATAGTCTGGGTTCGTGAACGTCAATTGAAGGTCTGGGGTTCCTTGGAAAGGCAGGTGAGACGGCCATCAGCGACATTTCCTTGTGTGTGCCTTACCTGATAATCTGGAATTGGAGTCGACCTTCCCCTGGACCTCGCAATAGAGCGTCCCCGTTCTGTTCCATCGATTTAGAAACCAAAATCGACATTAGATTTGGCTGTACTTACGGGCCGGCAATAGCCTTTAGCACCTCAGTGACGTCGAAATAGATCTCGTTATTGTTGTATCGTAGCCCAGCCTTCCTCCAAGGGATTGGGCTTGAGAAAGGCGTGATGTTCCCGTGTCCGGCATTCGACAGTCCTGAAACTCCGGTTACCGACAGAATTTTGTGGAGCAACGACGGCGGGAGGACGATGTCCCGAAGTTGGTTGGGTGAAGTTGTGTTTGGGTACCCTATTGAGTCAAGGGTCTCTTCGAGCAACTGCACAGCATTAGATGACTTGGTTCCCATCGGACTGAGAGGAACCTGCCTGATAAACAACGTCGAAATTATCCCTTAGAGTCGCTGCTGACAAAGTTCCGAAATAATCTTGCAGGATTTCGACAAATGTATGTATGAAAGCGAACGCAAACAAAGGGTCGACTTGGTATGAGTTGAGTAAGAGGCAACAATAAGACGGTGGTGAACACGTACCATCTCCTCTGATTGGGGCCAATATCCTGACATCTCCGCACTTGACATGACAACAAGCACTGTGTTTTCCGTCGGAGATGTAACCTGGGACGTAGAGAACTGGGTCCACGTCTTCTTTCTGCGGGGATGACGCTAGGGCGTTATTCAGTGTATCGATGTGCAGTAGGGGATATGTGGCATTGGTGGACCGAAAGCCTGACTGGATGATGGGACGTCTGCAGGGTTTCAGAAGTCGAGACCAGTTTAAGTTTACGCGAGGTTCACTCGCCCTGAGTTCTCGAGGATGATGATCCCGTCTACCGACATGGTTCAAGGCTAAAATCGAGACCAGAAGCGCTTCAGGCATTCTGGCCGGCACTCGGCAACCCCCGTGCGTGTTTCTCCAGTTTCTCCTTTGCCCCAACCCCGGCAGAGGGAATGAGCGAGTCATTTTCTGAGGTGGATGCGAGTTCAAACGGATCCTCCTGAATGTTTTCTTCTTCCGAGACAGGGACGTGGTCGTATGAATTCCTGCGTGGCCTGTTGCAATATCGACATCACCGATTGCGTTCCGACTTAACCTCGACCTCGTGTACCGGTTAAAACGATCTCTGCGGACGCCAAAGTCGGTTAGTGTTGTGCTCGTGTGGATAGGAAAATAAACGCGACTGGTCTGAGACGGTTGCCGTCTCCTCAATCGCATTTCTCGGTCGGGGCTTGACCTCCCCAGAAAATGCCTGGGAACAGGGCTTCTGCGGATTGGACTCTCCAAGACTCGGACATCGTCAAAAGTACTGCAAATCCCCAGAGCCACCTGGTTTTGACACTGGACTACCCTCACTGATTATAAGCCCTTAACTTCCGATTAGCTTGGGGGTTTTGGAGCTCGTTGTGAATCTTTGGAATTACAAAGACAGGCGGAAGTACTTTACACCATTGAAAGATTATTGGGTATTATCTTGGTGAGAATCTTCGACTTCTTGCATGCAGACCGTAGCGAATCGACCCTCTTCCCCAACCTCTCAGCATACTCTCCCAAAAGACGACGAAGGATGTATTCTGTCCTGGATCTTCTTTATCTGCCCTTCTACGATGGTCAGATACGTAGGAAGAAGGTATCTGGACGGCCTAATAATCATCCCCTTGGTAAGCTCTTCCAGTTGCGATTTGACCTCGTCAGACAGGTCAGGATACGTTGTCCACAAGATCGCGGCCCACTAATCGACGATATGTAGGTTACCACTGTCGACCTGTTGTAGGTGTGAGATTACGATTGGATTCTTGACGCATCGGTAGAACAAAGGGGGGATATACTTCTCGGCCATGCCGGCGACCAACGGAAGAATATGCCACTCGTTACGGGGTGTGTGTTCCCGCCAGAACGGAGAATCTAGTAAGCTCATCGACGTCCCGAACGGAGCTGTTCTCAGGGATTGGTCAGGCTCCTTCTCCAACGCTTCCTGTGCGAAAGAAAACCACCCGTCGACGAATGCTTTGACTTGGCTGTCGCTGAAAGTTTTCTCCGTATCAAAAAATTGCGCGTCAAGGTGGAGGAGGAAGGCGGCGGTGGCACGTCGAGGCAGGCGAGGCACGTCATTTCGAAGGGAACGACATATTCCTTCGAAAAGCAATGGCTGCGTGAAGTCTACGTTCGCGATTCCATCCCTCATCACTTCCGCAGGAGCGCCAGCTAGAGCCAACAATACTCGCTCTATAGGGACATCCACGTTGATGCCATTTTCCTGCTCCCCGAGGCGGTGTTTGAGGAAACGCACGAGCGAGGATGGATCCTCGATAGGTGGCGGGGACGTACCCCACTTGAAGGCGCCGAATAAGGACAACTTTGCGGGACCCCAGAGCCAGCCATCCGATTCAACGTCGGCTATGATCGTGAGAAACAGGTTATGGCTCTCGACGTATAGTTTCCCCAGTTTCAGATGTACCAGGAGCTCCAAAACGTTCGTCGCACGCCGTCTACTAGCTGCTGAAGAGCGCTGCAACAACGCAAGCTTGAAGTCCTGATAAGTTTTCTGTATTGTACGCTCGATTTCCTCGCTAAGAACTGTTTATGATGGGTTCAGAGTTGTAACGGGAAACAGACCTCTTGCCTTTGATAAACAGTCTGTCGTCCAACTGTGGCAATTTTCCAACGATCATATTTGCAATCATAAGGCAATATGCGACCAGTGAGGTGGAGGGAGAGGGTCCTTCGAGATCGCCAGTTGTACAAATTCGAGAACCTCCTCCGTAGGCATCTCTCGGGTGCGTAAAGTAACCCAGGTACGACAACGGAGGACGTGACTCAGCCAGCAGTTATGGGCGTCGCCAAACGCGAAGTTCTGTTATTGAATCTCTCCCCGTTCAAGGCAGCATCGATGACTTGTAACGTAGACTCCGGTTCATGGTCCTCCGAGTTGAATCCGAGCAATGGGCCAACCTTTGAGGCAACAATACGGTGGGTGTCATCAGGAGCATCCGCGCATAGACGCTGCACAAGGAGATGAAGGAGGGCCATTGCGCTTTCGTATGCCTGGGTCCGCATTCTTGGTCGTACAGGCACTCTTCCGTCTTTGAGCAATTCAAACGACGCGGGTAAGCAGTCGGATGTATCGAGAAGGGGCATTTTGCGGACGTGAGAGGTCCAGTTCACTTCCGGAATGAACCGAGCCAGGGCAACGACAGCGTCCGACATGCTGGCAAACCGGAAAATCGTTATGAGGATGACGATCAAAGAGTTCTGAAACGACAGCAAGGGGGCGGCATCCGACTACGAACGACGGGTCGACGACGAGCCTACGGACACGCTCCGATCCAATACCGCAACGGTAAAGAAGGAGGGGGCTCGAACACGCAAAGGAAACCATGTGCGTTCCAGGACCCCCGACTCTCCGCCACGGAAAGTTTTTCTCAAGATTTGGGCATACCTCCACGACATCGCGTTGTAGGGCAGTTGTTTTCTCGTGGACGTTGACTTATTTAGCCTCCGAGTCGTGCACGATGCCCATGTAATACAATTCGAGCTTTGCCCGAAACGCCCCGCTACCCTGTTAATTCAGAATCGGGATATGTGAGAGGGCTTTGAGAGTTCATGAGAGCCAACGAGTAAAATAAGCCAAAAAACGGTAAACGACTCTTTTGCTGATGAAAGCATTCATGTCCTTTACGTACGTAGATCATCTTCCCCGCCCATCCCTCCACCCCCTCGCGTACAATGCGAAAGGCCTTTCTCGTCTTCTCCCTGCTTGCTAATGTGGGAGAGGTCAGCATGGACGCGTTGAATCGTTACCAGTGGCTTCAGTCCTGACGTATTCTAGCGCCTCACTTCCCGCAGTACAACACAAAAATACATCGTCAGTCCCGCCGACCTTCTTGTGCTTGCGTTTGGTGCCTACCTCCCTTATAGTGTACTCTCAAAAGTGGACCTGCTCCGCCACTTGCTATCTCTCTTATCAACGGGGCTATCCTCAGCGAGGTTAGGGCTAATGCGATCGCGATTTCTCAGTTCAGGTGCGTTTGCTTCTCATTCTTCAGCCATCTCCCTCTCTCATCTGCCGCCGGGTCTCAGCTGGGAGATAGGCACCGTGACGGAAGCTCTCCTCGAATACTCATGGCCTCAGCTCTCCGTATTCAATGCCGCTGCTTCCATTCCACCCGCTAGGGACCTATTCACTTCCGATTACCCTACCGACGTTGTCAATATAGCTACAACGTGCGCGCCCTCCGCGATTACCGATAGGTATAACTCGTGACACCTCCCTCTCTTTAGGGTCGTCCAGAACAAGCCCAACGACAGCTTGCCCTTGGTACCGGACTCGGCGGTCGGTGACCCCGCAAGTGGGCAATCCGGTTCCCATTGTGAATCAAATCATGGAATTGACGACGGAATTATAGGCATCGGCCCTGCTGTTCTCTTAGCCAACTGGACCAGGAACGACACCAGTGACACCCGGTTCTCGATCGACGCTGGCTCCCAGCTCAACTACCTCCTCAATCAAGCCCCACGCACCAGCGACGGTGCAATCTCTCACCGAAGTGACCAGGTTCAACTCTGGTACGCTTTATGAATCACCCTGCGTGTCAGATTGTGTGACTGGATCACCCGAAACAGGTCCGACTTTGTGTATATGGCTCCCCCATTTATTGCATATTTTGGTGCTTATGAACAAGGCGATGCCAACATGACTTATCTGCTGCAAGCCGCTTATGACCAATGTCGATTATATCGCCAGTATCTTCAAGACAACTCGACCAAGTTGTGGAAACACATCGAACTTGGTTCGTACCAAGACAACAACCTCTGGGCGACAGGTAATGGTTGGGCCGCTGCTGGGATGCTGCGGGTCCGCCAAACGATCAGCCTTTCCAATGTCAGCAGTAGTTTTGTCAATCAGCAAACCGATCTCCTCAACTGGGTCGAGGAGATTGTTAAAGCTTCGTGGACCCATCAGGTGGACACCATCCTCCGCGGTCATCTACTTCTCGGTCTCTAACCTTAGTCTGCAGACATCCGATGGCGCCCTCCGAAACGTTATTAACGATTCCGGCTCGTTCAAGGACTCATCCTCGACTGCCTTGATCGCATCCGCCACTTTTCGCTTGGCCGTCCTCAAAGGGGACAACACCACATACATTTCCAGTGCCAATGCTGCTTACGATTACGTAAGCAGTAACATTGACAGTGGCGGCTGGCTCAGAAACACGGTCGACCCTCTGACCTTCTACTCTCTTTCTGACCCCAACACCCCAAGCCCCGAAGGTCAATCGTTCGTTTTACTGCTGGAATCCGCTCGACGCGATTTCCAGGATTGGGTTGATACCAATGCTACTCTACCCTCCGGTGGCATGGCAGTCAACAGCCTTGTATCTCAAGGATCTTAGCAAGTAGACACCCCATCTATTCTTATTTTGCACGCTCTCGGACACTCTTTTGTATGCTCTTTGGACAGTTGTTACGTTGTTCATTTCCTGTTTACGCTGGGCCTTAAGTTGTCTCCCCATCAAACGGACCACACATCTTGTTTCGATTTTGTACTACAAGCTCTTCACGCTAATGATACTTTCATCGTGATAAGTCGCCCTCGTCGCAGGGCGGATGTGCCCCGGGCCCATCGACAGTGATCTTTCGGTGGGACGATTTCGAATTATTTATTTTCACGTGACTTTCGCTTGTCCTCCTCCAACCAGGGTTCGACATTGACAGCAGTCACGCAATTGTAATTCCCCCAACGGTTCCTGTTCCTGCTGACCACCTCTTGGCCCCCTCGACTTTGTCGAGCCCGTCAACGGCGACACCCCCATCCTCCCTCAAGCGCGACGGCCGAGAGATACCATCCCCTTCTTCCCTAGATGGACTTCATGGAGATGTGGTGGCTGTCAGTCCCTTTCGCCGTCGTGCTGTGTCTCATCCTCTCGTGGCTGTCGACCGGAGATGAGGATATCAATTATCACGAATCTAGCATTATGCGGGTCTCTTTACGTGCGTTTCACACCTTTCCATTTGTTCATTCTTTCTCGCGTCTAGTGATCACTCACATCGCCGCCTGCTGGCCTCGTTTTTTTCGTACAGGTAATCCAGTGCGCGAGAGCGGTCCGCCTGCTTGTATGGCAAAATTAATCATGATGAGGCACAGGGTATGAAAACTCACATAACCATCGCCTAAGTCGGGACTCCGCGTTGACGTTCTCCCTCCCAGATAAACCAAGTGAACTCGAAGAAAAAGGGCGGAAACACCCCAACACGGCATCGTTCCCCATCTCCCGCCCGTAAACTCTCGCCACCACCTCTCCTACCATTTCAAACCAAATCTCGAAACCTTGCTTGGTTACGATTCAGTCGACGCTCAGGAAAACAATTTCATTGAACTTTCCCTGTCCGTTTTCCGACTTAGTCCGATTTGGGCCGCTGTGGGCGCGCGTTGGCGTGCATATGATGACGCACGATTTTGTACACAAGTGCATGTGGGAAGCTTTAGCTCAACGCTGTCCCCCCGAGGTTCACTTGATTATCTTCGACCCTTCCCCCTGCTGGATGCCCTTTTATACCATCTCCCTGATCATTACTTATCTGGGGATCGATATACCCCCAATTTGGAACCATCTAATTTACATTTACATCCCTTACACCATTTTCCTATTCGACCCTGTGCCTTGCATTCGACAGATTTAGCAGACGTGAGATAAAGTATAGAGTAGAAGCCAAGAAGAATGTAAACCTGGTGGACCCCGTGTGCGGGGCAGACTATATTTTACGATAGGGCAGGTGTTTCAAACAAGCAAGTTCAGATCCATCTTCCAAAGTCCAAAGTCGAGGAGGGCAGGTAATGTATCGTAGGAAAGTTGGAATGGTATACGTATGAGGGCGGAGGTATTGAGCGATATCAGCATGGTTTATCCTTCCTCAGGACACTCACGAGCGCGCTCGGCTCTTTAGCAGGCTTTCGGCGCCCCTCTCTGGGATTCAACGGCTTGGTGACCATCCTAGAAGATTTACCCTTTGCGCGTGCACCAGCAGCGGTAACCGAACCGCCAGAAGGTCCTTGATATACGCCAGATGTATTGGAGGACCCGTGCCTTTTCAACCACGATTTCTCTTGGGAACGCTGACCATCATCGACACAGGACTGGAAGCACTGCAAATTTGCGGCGGTTAGTTCCAGGGATGGGGATAGCAGGGGCTATGGCTAGATCGTACCACAGCATCGATATCGTCGCGCTTCCGCGTTACTGTGGGAGCCCTCCTCGAAATATCGCGGGTGCGCAAAGAAGGCTCATCGTCATCCGAGTCTTGGTCCATGTATCTGGTATCCGAAGGATCGAACGAGCCGAGATCGTTGTGTTTCTAGAACCAATTAGATCAAGGATCATAGACGAAAGCGCGATAATTACCTTCTCCCTCGCAGCTCTGCGAACTTCTGCTTCAATCTCCCTTGTGGAGATCGTCGTCTCTGGCTCTCCGCCATCGTCCTCCTCATCGGGGCGCTCGGCCATCTGCGAGTCCTCATCCGCAGGGAAGATGAATTCATCCTCGTCTAGGTTGCTGTTATACGGTTTCAGGAAGGCAGTAGGGTCGACGTCTTAAATGACGCATCAGAGGGAGGCAAATGAAAACGAAAGAGTCGCGATGGACGGACCGATTCCCTCGAGTTTTCCGCCATCGAACCTGAGCCTCTTGATGCTTTTCCTCCGCAGACGGTCTGCATCCTCATCCTCGGAACCACTCTCATCAGATGCCAGCTCGATGCCACGGCGTTTTGCCCTCTTCTTTCCCTCGATAACATCTCTTGCCTGTTTTTCTAGCTGTGCGTCATCCTGTTCCTGATGTTCCCTAGAAAACCTTCAGTCAGTAGAATGTGCCGGTTACGCACCTCCTCTCACTCACTTGTATTTCTCCTGAACAAGTTTCTCTGCCAACGTAGTCTCATCCATGACAGCGTCATCAACCAAACCTTCGACAAGTTTGTCATCATCGGCATCACTATCATCCTCCTGATCGTCCGCTATTTTCTTCTTTAAACCAAACCCGTCATCTTCATCGGACTCCTGAGCCTCCGCCTCAACGAACTCGGATTTCCCCAACGGCTTCTTCTCTTTCGCCTTCCGAGCGCCGAACTCCAACATCTCATAAGCATTGCGCCTGGGCGAACGTGATGGCGACGGACTTCCGCCCCCCACTTCACCTCCTAGAGCAGGCGGATCACTGCCACGCCTTCGTAACCGCCTTACCGGTTTGAATGGGCTTGGGCTCCCTAAGTCGTCTGCCTCTGATAGTACAGATGGCGACTCTGCAACAACAAGGGTACCCAAAGGTTTTCTCTCTGTCAACGGTGTGGCTTGCGTTGCAGGGTGGTAAAGCTGGGGATTTGTACCAGCCGGTCGACTCTGGGTGAGGAACCTAGAAGGTGGTGCACATTCAGAACTTGCAACAAATACTTTGGAGGCAATACGTGCCCGTTGTCATCGATGTAGAGCTGAGGCTTCTTTGGTTTGGCCGAATCTTGGGCAGCTTGCAATATCATCTCTTGCTCGTTCTGAAAGATATCATCAGCCCTCCTAAGGGCTGTGGAGCTAACCTCTAGCGCAGGCTGAAGTTTAGCGTCGAGCGATAGGGAAAGCCCAAAATCTTCATCCGCTTTACGGAAAGCTTCAAATCCTCCCTTCTGTCGGCAGGTCATCGGGTGTGCGACTGGGACGTGATACTATCAGACTCACCTTCGGTGATCTAACCGAAGACTCGCCAAATGTCAATGACCTGCCAGGTACAGTACCGAAAAGCTGAGAGAACCCTTTCCTCATCAAAGGGGCCGGTTGCAACTCGTCGTCGTCATCCGACCCGAGGGGGGCACCGAACAAAGGAGCGGGAAGAGGCGGAGGTCCAAAACTACTATCTGGCAGTGCGGACAACCTTCTACCAGAGGACGAGCCAAGTGGATCTTCACCCTTGTCTTCAGTGCGAAGCTCGCTTAGTGGTGAACGGGCGTCGGGAGCTGGCCTTTCGAACAAGCGGGGCTGTCGCGATGGTGTAGGGGAGGCAGGGGCCTTCCAGACCCGCGGAGACGTAAACGCGGAAAACGTGGATCGAGACCTGGAGAGAACTGCAGCGTTCTCTTTGTTGTCGTCGACATTCTCCTTGTCGGTCTCCCCGTCCGCCGGTGTGAGAGATTGCCTATCATCTCCCCCTCTGATTGGAGTTGTAGACTTCGCATCGTGTTCTCGAACATCGAAAAGGGAAGTGGAGGGAACCAAAACCCTAGAACCACTCGCGTTTCCTCCTTCGTCGTCAGAATCGTGGATGCGAGTCTTAGCAGCGCGTGGATTCCGGGTGGGGGGCACGTTCTCGTCCTGCTCCTCCGTATCTTCTCCGGACTCGACGGTGCTATCAGGATTGAGAACGAATGGCGGAGGGGGGTTGTTCTCTGCGTCTTCTTCTGAGGGTGACCCAGAGCGAGAGGAGTGGAGATGCTGGTCCGGACGGTACTCTTCGTCGCTCTCAGCCTCCGCCTGCTGTTGTTGGTCAACGCGTTCTATTCGTTCGACGTATTCACCTAAGCTGGCCCTGTTGTCCTCCAGCGGTTTGAAGGTCGATCCTCCCTTCTCTTTCCATGCCGACTCTTTCTTCTGAATGATCTCCGATTTTTGGTTGTTGTGCCGGGTCAGGAGTATCTGGTTGACCTGCCGCTTGTAAATTCCCACGTCCTTCGGTCGCAGCCCCGGTATCTGGGCCTTACGAGGGGACCGCTTACGATTCAAGGACAGCCTGGGTTCGGGTCGAGATTCTTCCGCTCCCGGAGGCAAGATTTCGAGGCCAATTTCGTCATCGATGTCTGCAGGGGGCGGTGTAGGTTTTCGTTTGGAGGGTGGAACCATATGTTTTACCGGAGAAGACCATTGTTGGATGTCTTCAGGCTCTGAGCTATGATTTGGGGGTATCTGCGCTGCCGCTGACATCCCAGCCCTGTGGAAGTTCCGGTTTAGTTGAGCATCCGAGTGAGTAAAAGGAGGCCTACTGGAAGCTATTACAGAAAGAACTGATATGATATCGATTCGCGGGTTGTTTGGCGACCGGAAATTCAATGTGACGTTCTGCAGCGATGCGTGCCTGATTCTTCTTCAGCTCCTCTTCCTCCCGCCGTCTCGCCTTTGTGGACGTGTCAATGAAAGCCAACAGAATGTACACCATGTTATTTAACCTTAGCTGTGGGTTGTCTGCCTGTGGTTTTTCGTTTCCGCTTTGTTAAATCTTGAGGCGCGTGATTGTTTGCATCTGTGTCCGGGGAGTCTAGTCTATTGCCTCGTGTTTTGGACGAGGAAGCACAAGGCGCCTCTGATTCAGAGTCCTCTACGGTAGCTGTGTTGACCGTCCTCCGAGAGGTACGTCGTTGCGGCTTCGGAGGTGAGGGAGAGTGGTCTACATCGCTGCCACTCATCTCGGGCCCGGCGGATGCCCCCATAGATGCTCTTGAATCTAAGAGCACACTCGTCAATGGAAAGCGTTGAGACTTCCTTGGGGAAGCCGATGGGTGCTTTCCTGTGGATTTGGCACCCCGACGTGAACCTGAGGGAGAGGGGGGGCCGTCCTCGCGAGCGATAGGGAGCGCCATGGCCGATTCGCCCTCCTCGTCAGAGCTGGATAACTCCTTCATTTCATCCATCCATGACCATTTATGTTTGGTCTGCTCAGGTGACTTGGCTTTCTCGTCCTCGTCATCGTCATCGTCCTCCACTTTGGTTTCCTGGGAAGATACGACCTTGTCATCGATTCCGCTTGTACGTGCCGCAGATGAGAGTGAGATCGAGATATCGCCGTCCACGAGCGTGCCAAATGAGTTGTCCGCGTCGGGAGACTCATCAAAGAGCGGTACCTCAACCCGTTTGGAGCCGTATGTCCTGGTAGCGCGTTTCTTTGTAGCAGCCATGGGGGGTGATGAAGGAGGAGGTGAAGAAGTGGGCGGCGCAGTGTTAGGCGAGCTGTTCGAAGCGGACATTGGAAGCGCGTCGTCTTGAGTGCCCGTCGGACACTTTGGAACGCTTTGGACGAAGCTTCGAGTGGCCCGTCGATCGTTGATGGCTACTCGCGTCTGTCACGCTTTCGTGACAAAATCCACGTGATCGCGTTCAAGTCTGATTTCGAATCTGATTCTGAAGGATTCTGAACTCTCTTTTGGCGCGCTCATTCTGTTGGTGATCGCGCTTATGTAAGAACTATACAGCAGCCGATTGTGGCTTAGAAGAGATCATCCGCTGTGGGCAGGGAGCTCAATCAACGACGAAAAGCCTCGAACCCTTCAAAATGAGGTGAGAACTATGCTCAAAGTCCCAGAGTATTTGCTGATGCAGTTCACAGTCATCGTAAGGTTTGTTGGACAGGTTTAACCCAAGGGGAAGGAATGGAATCATTGACGAGAGTTGCGATATGTAGTATGAAGCTCCCCGTCATGGATCCTTGGGTTTCCTCCCAAGGAAGCGTGCTGCTCGTCACAGGGGAAAGGTTAAGGCTTTCCCTAAGGTCCGTACTTCGAATCTACACATGGAACCAGAAGTGTCGCCAACTTGAACGTTCAGGACGACCCAAAAAAGCCAGTGAACTTGACTGCCTTCATGGGTTACAAGGCCGGTATGACCCACATTGTCCGTGACCTCGACAGGCCAGGATCCAGTGCGTGATGAAATCCCTCCTCTTGGGGTTGTTTCTTATCTCTACAGAGTGGCACAAACGCGAGGTTGTCGAGGCTGTCACCATCGTCGAGACACCCCCCATCATGGTCGTTGGCGTTGTTGGATACGTCGAGACTCCCCGTGGCCTCCGCACTCTCACAACCGTCTGGGCTTCTCACCTCAGCGAAGAGCTCAAGCGAAGGTTCTACAGAAACTGGTACCGATCGAAGAAAAAGGCCTTCACCCGCTACGCCAAAAAGCATGCTGAGGACGGTGGCAAGTCAACTGATCGTGAGCTCGAGCGCATCCGCAAATACTGCACTGTCGTCCGTGTTCTCGCCCACACTCAAATCCGCAAGACTGGTTTGGGCCAGAAGAAGGCTCACCTGATGGAGATCCAAGTAAACGGGGGCTCAATAGCTGACAAGGTCAGCTATGCTCACGGTCTGTTCGAGAAGACCGTCGATGTCTCCACCATCTTCGAGCAAAACGAAAACATCGATGTTATCGCTGTTACCAAGGGTCACGGTTTTGAGGGTGTTACCCACCGTTGGGGAACCAAGAAGCTTCCAAGGAAAACCCACAAGGGTCTCCGAAAGGTCGCTTGTATAGGTGCATGGCATCCTTCAAAGGTCATGTTCTCTGTCGCTCGTGCTGGTCAAAGTATGTGTGGATCAACCCCTGTTGGATTTACCCTAACAAAACCCCCACCCCATAGATGGTTACCATCATCGAACGGAGATCAACAAGAAAATCTATCGGATTGGTCTCGGTGACAAAGACGACAATGCCTGCACCGAGCACGACATCACGAAGAAGACCATCACCCCCATGGGTGGTTTCCCCCACTACGGTATCGTCAAGAATGACTTCCTCCTCCTCAAGGGCTCTATTCCTGGCACTAAGAAGCGTATCATCACCCTCCGAAAATCCCTCATGGTTCACACTTCTCGTCGTGATCTTGAGCAGGTTCAACTCAAGTTCATTGACACATCTTCGAAATTCGGCGTAAGTTTTGACCTTGCTGTGCACTCTGTGGCGTATTCACTCACCCCTTCCAGCACGGTGCATTCCAATCCGACGAGGAGAAGAAGGCATGGGTCGGTACCCTCAAGGTCCGACCCAGTGCTGCCCAATGAATATCTGTACCTGGTTCATTGTAGTTCTTCCATGTTTTACCACTGCTTTCCCATATACATCATCATATGCAGCATTTCGGGGAATGGGTCAGAAACGGTGATCGATAAAATTGGGCACTAATCGTAATCGTCTTCCTCAACGAGTTTGCGTTTAACGCTATCTGCAGCGACATCTTCCATCGCCTCGTCGCCGCTCTCTTCCTCCTCTTCACCGAAAAGCCCATCTGCATCATCATTATCACTACCTTCATCCCCTCCTGTGCCACCCATGTCTACGTCGCCCGGGGTGTGAGCAACCAGTGGCTGCCCTGAATCGACGCCATGTTGTGGTTGGGTCAAAGAAGCCATCGGTGCTCCTTGCCAATGTGGAACAGATGGGATGTCTGCAGCTTCCATTTCATCCTCGTCCGATTCTGACTCCTCTACCTCTTCGATCTCTTCGTCGTATTGCTTGACCTCTGGAGGCGGTTTGTTGGGTATTAGATCAAAGTCTACCGCGGTGAGACATTCAGATGGTGGGGGTAGTCGGATTCCGAACACCTCTGGTACTGCAGGTAGGGGTGTCGCATTAGTTTGGGCAGCGAGTGAAAGGATGTACTGGCGCGGACAATCAAACAATCGTCAACATAATGTCTGGCGCGACGTGGCCGAGCGAATAGACCATACCTCCTTAGGGATCCTTCCACCGAATTCCCAACCTACCCTGGCCTGAACAGCAAGCGTGATATCGTCCATCTCGACCTTCCCAGGTCTCCCGGCATGTTCGGCGTATACCAGAGCATCAGAAAGAACTTGGGAGGTGTAACGATGGGAGAATTCGAGTAATTGGTGCAGCACTCCTGGCTGGGCGTCGTGAACGGTAGGGGTTGAGGAGAGAAGGAGGGCGATGGCACGCGCCGTTGGTGGGATCGCTTCTGAACGCGACATTTTCGATGACGCTGGTTTCCAGATAAGGAAGGTGTAAACTTTCGAATACTTCCTGGTTTGACACACGCTCAACAGGGGATCGCTTTCTGCATTCTCCAAGGTCACGTTTTCTGAAACCACACTTCGTGATGAACGCCTGGGTACCTTCACCAGCTAGAGCGCATTTCTAAGACCTGACCACGCTCCCAAAGAGTAGGTTTTCCCTTCGTTCCTACTGAGGTTGCTTTATCCCACTAATACTAGGCCGACGAGTTTGTTTTTCTCACTTTTTCTCCACCCCTCTGAGCTAGCCGCCGCTCATTTCTTTGTGCTTGGTGGCCGGTAATCTGGCTAGGAATGGCCTCATCCAGTTTAACCGAACGCTTGATGATGCATTGTCGTCTTTTACCCCGGAGTTGTACATTTCGAGACCGAGACATAATGCATAAAAGGCCGCCGACCTTTTCGGACTCCTTGGAGGACTTTCCTTTTGAAGGTACACGCACGACGAGATAGAACGAAAGAAGTTGCACGCGATAGGTGCTACAAAGTTCACGTACACTTTATGACGAAATTGGAACTGCGGTCGATGAATTCGATGCCTCTTCTGCACGAGGTCCGTCGTGACTGGACCGCCCCTCTCCCCATTATTAGGGTTCAGGCTTTTTCTCACGACCAATGTACCATACCGTACTCTCGCAGCACCACGAATCTCTACGATGACTTCGGCGCCCCCGAATACCCAGAGGACACGATGGCATTCTCTCAACATCTAATTGCTCGTCCAAGCTCTGAATCTTGCCCTAAGTACTTGGAGTATTCCACAGTTCTGCCAATGCCCTCCCGGCGATGACTTGGGTGTGATCTCCCTGTTCTGCGACGATGTGCTTCCGGTCCACGTTTATTCAGGATCATGCCGCTTGAGCTGTCGCACCAAAATCCTCGACGAGAATTTAATGGAAGAAGATTGGATGAACTCAGTACGTGTAAGAGGCAATCAAATAGCTGGCTGCGCGAGTTGTGTCAGCGATATGTATGCCAAACATCCCACTGATCAATGTGTAGATCGTACGGCCCACTATGGCAGAGGAATATTGGCAATACACCACAATTCTCAGTTTCAAGTTCCAGGGACCACGAGGCTAGAGAGCTTGACATTAGAAGTAGACCGAGATCGTCCAGTGCAGCGTTGGGGGTGACGTTTAAAGTCCTGGAGTACGTCGTAACTCGCTGACCAGAATGCCTCTCACCGTTGGTGTATTTACCATTTACCATTTGAAGCACTCTGTTGCCTGGGAAAACCGAGGGCGCAGCGAACGCAGTATCCACTTGGCACTCCCAGCACCCTTACCAGAGTACACACTGTCGGTTTACTCCCTTGCGCTTTCCATGTCTCGGCCATGGCACGACCAATAACATTATATTCCGCTATAGCCAGCTGATGCTATGTGGTAAGTTTGCTTACTCGAGCTCCGGGAAGTCTCCCTCGTCCAGATCCCTAGGCTCCTTGGGCTCTTCATCTTCGCCATATTGCATCGAGTGATCGATGTGACTGAGCACAGTCTCGATGGAATCCGGTAGCGTGAGGTCCAACGGCAAGAACGACACAAGAGGATGATCTTCGATCTATGAAGGCCAAGGTTTGTCTGATCTGGGCCTCACCCAGAAAGCACGACTGACTTACCAGTTGAACTATGGCTTGATTGAGGGCGTGGAATCTTGGGTTCTGAATTTTCTCTTGTTGTCTCGTGCCCCCTCCGTGTGTTGTGGAGAGTAGTAGGGGATCGGGATCAAGATATCTGTCGCGGCAATGAAGCTCCTCCTTCAATGAGAGGCGAAGGTAGTAAAAAGTGAAGCACATCACCTGGCAATGTCTTTTTTTGCTCTTATACCATTCCGTCCTCCCGCTGGGTCATTGGGGTTCGCGGTAACGAGGTCCATTTTTGACATGATGTTGATCCATGGAACCTCCAGATTAACCATTGCTGACATGGCCGACATCACACCACTGGAGATAACGGGTTGTCAAAAGTAACCCTCGACGAACCACACTCCAGAGTTAAGGGTACCTAAAGAATTTGTATTTGTCCTCCATGAATTGCGATTCTACGAGGTAGAGCGCGCATACTCGGAGACCCAGCCGGCTCAGGTGCTTGACCAGCGATGGAAGAAATGGGTGATGAGTGTATAACTCGATCTGCCCTGGTTATTTCCTTCAGTGGGATTACGAGTCAAGAGTGAGGGTTACGCACCTGGGCAGTCGATAATCAAGTAATCGTCTTCGTACCCTCCGAGTTCCTCGTCTAGCCAGTCCATGTTTTGCATTAGGTACCTAGGGAAGTCGAGAAATTTCAGGTGTACATCTTGTCCCGAGTGCAGTCACAGCTACTCACTCACTCGAAACAATAAACCAACCCTCCGTTCGGCCCATACTCCAACTCGTCCATGACGTCCTGCAGACTGATCAAATCCTTGATATCAATCGTCGGTTCATACTCGAAGCTATCCGGAGCCGCGGCAGGGTCGAGGTTTACGAGATGTCCGGTCCGTTTGGACGTGTGGAGATGTGTGATGAGCGCGTTTGAGAACGTAGATTTTCCTGAGCCTGCTGGACCAGCCACTAGAACAGCGTATCTCATTTTCAAGTACAGCCAAGGTCCCAGGGATGAAGCGGTGCCTTGGATATCGAACGCTTTGTATTTTGACTTTCAGTGGGAAGGGGGTGGTAGCGGAAGAGAGGTGAAAGATAAATCTAATCTCAGTGACCGTTCGCCACTCAGTACTCAGGCCTCAAGCTTCAAGCTTCATCCTCATTTCACTGTGTGTCCTCCCACAACTGGGCCATGTCTAAACCAGCATTGTTTCCCGATACCACACCATCCGGCATCGCCGTCGATCCAAGAACTCTCGAACGTGTCATCCCAGAATCGAAGCGTTCGGATGGGTCGTAAGCCTCTTCCTCTGCCCTTCTTTCGCACGACGGAATCGCCTCATATCCAAGCCCACATCGTTTCGCAGTGTCCGCAAAGAGATCAAGATAAAACCCGGCTTCACTCCCCAAGAAGATGTCAGCAGGTTCCGGGGTACTAAACAGCAAGAGATGGATTCTCGTGCGCTTCCAAAGGGCCATATCGTTGGTTGGGTTCCCCCTTCTTCCGCGACAAATAATACAGCGGGGAAATCGTCGGGGGCTATGAGCAAGAGTCAGAAGAAGAATGAAAAAAGGAAGGAGAAGAAAAAGGCAGAGGTCACAAAGAAAATCCAGGAGAACTGGGACGACGACGACGACGAAGATGATATCAAACCTGCGCCCAAGCCGAAAGCTACAACAGAGAGCTCAAGCAAAACGGATTCAACAGCGGAAGAGTTGGCAGAGAAGTTGGAAAAGCTAGAGGTGAAAAATTAAGGTGGAATATATTAAGCGTGTGTACCCTACTGGCGGGGACAAGGACTAGGAGTGGACGGATTGGATATCTAATTGGGTGCCCGTGATGTCAGTTTCTTTCATCTGCAGCCTCAAATGGATCTTGGTGCCGGGGAGGTGGATGCGAAGTCTGATCCCATGATTGAAGATTGGCTTTCTCGGCCGCTTTCTGCTTCTTCCACTTCATCACAGTGGTGAACTCCATACCCACAAGTATGAGGACGAGGAAGGCCGAAAGAGCGGCTGGAATGGTGTCGGTAACTTCACGTAGGCCGGATGTACTGTGGGGACTCACCGACTGATTTACGCATGTTGTCCCATTTCGCCACCTCGACCTCCGTCCTGAGATCTCCCAACGACCCCATCATCCTGTTGTACATGGACTACAAAGTTCTTCAGCAGAGCAGAGACACGGGTCGGGAATAGTTCACCTCAATGACGATGTCCTGGCGCTTCAGCTCATTCTTGGCTTCATTCTTTCGATTGCCCACCTCCATCTGAATTCTGAGGATCCGAGTTAAACATGCTGTCATCCACCACAGCGACCTGGGTACCTACTCGTGTTTCATATTCGACACATCTTCATTAATCTGTGTTCCCAAAGCATCCACCTCTCTTCGAATGGTCGCGGTGACGGTATGGAGCGATGCGAGCTCGTTTCTCAACCGGAGAGTGACTTCGTTCCTTAACTCCGACGAAGCAGCGTTGAACAAATAGGCTTGCTGTTTGAATATCGGCGCATTCGTTAGTACATAACAGCATATTGACTTGCGACAGAAGAACTAGTGAGGGGACACACACGTTTTCAAGGTCCTTTGTGCTCAGGGCCTCATTGCGAACGCGACCTATCCTATCAACCAACAGAGCTCGAGTAGCACGCATCAAGCTGCGGGCAGTAGAAGGCTCGAAGCTCTTCTCGAGAGCTACGAAGAACTTGTGCGTGTGGAAGGGTGGACTCGAGTAGTACGGTGTCCCGGTCTCAGATGAGTTGGACCTCCCATTTCCTGTTGCCCGCAACGGCGGCTGAGCTGGTATCGGTGGAGAGGTTGACGGCGGTGGATTTGGATCCTTGGGGTGAGGCGAGAAGGAGATAACTGCTGTGGAATAGCGAGAGGAATTAGACAGAAGCCTCCTCGGTTGTCGCCAGAGGTGACGGTAGCAGTTGATCATCATCGCCCCTTTGTCCCTTACCTTCCACCAATATGTCTCCCTCAAAACACAATCCACAAAACGTGATCTCTCCTCAATCCACCTTGCGCGGACCCAAGAAATCTGCAGATGCCGAGCACAAGCCACGTAAATCTCTGAATGCCAGTACAAGTAACCCCACGCCCGTTGCCCCAGATCACAAGCCCAACCGCTCCAATCCAACCCCACACTCAACCGGCCAGGACCAGCCGCAACAACCGCAGCACCCGCCACGACAAAAGAAACTCGCTCGGAAGTCGAGCAAGCCCATCATCAACTGGTTTCAACGGAAACTGACGGGGACTGGACGCCAGAGGAGAGCGTCTGAGGCGGATGGCCTCCGCAACCCACGGCCTGTTCCCCAACGGAGGCAGAATGGCGGGCAGGATAGACAACGTAAAAGGCCGAACTCCCCTCCTGTTCAGAGTAAACGGCCAATCGTCCCGCCCGTGTCTACCAATTTCGCAACATCACGAGCTATCTCATTAGACTCTCAGGATGGGTATGAAAGTGCCCCGGAGACCACTGGCGATCGTTCCGAGTACGGGTACGAAGGTTCTTCACTCGCCAGAGTGTCGACTTGGTCTCCCGCAAGTATCCTTGAAGCGGATGACAACGCTTCATTACGTCCCCTACCCCCAAGCGCTCCCCCATCTCCTTCGCCCTCCCATTCATCCGCCTCCTACCTATCCGACCCCAGGACGTTTAGGAGTATGACTGCCAGTACGAACCCAACGACAATCCTGAGTATAGATATCGCCGGCGGTCTCGCCCACATTGCGCAAGTTCCAACCCCTGTTTCTGCAGGTCCATGGTTCGGACAGCACGTTCGCAACTCATCGCTAGATGTTCCGGTCGGAAGCGGTAATTCCATTACTTTTTCGGCTCTACCTCCCTCGCCCACGGTATCACGACCTCCCTCTCCATCAAACACTACCACAGGCGCGACGAGACCTGTTCAAGCTCCCCTACACACTGCGCACCACCCGAGGAATAATCCACGACCGTTCTCCCCACCTCTCGACAACGCTTCGTTATTGACGCTTGCTTCATCCGCCTTTGGAATTCCTGGGGCGAGGATAGGGGCGAACGCATTGTCTTACGGGGGTGATAGAGAAAGATCAATTATCGGAGCGGGAGATTCAATCTCGCACATCAGTGGGTTGCTTGGTGACGATGAACGATTGTTCAATGACGGGGAAGTGGATCGAGACGTAAATGCTAGCGTGCGAGCTTTGAGACCGAGAAGTTCGAGGCGAGGAAGTTGGGAGAGCGAGTCAAGCGGATGGAGTGCTGCCGTCACCGGAAGTGGGTACCAACGAAATCGGAGCCTCTGGACCTCAAATAGCATCGGGCCCGGGGACGCTCTCACGGTGGACATCGACGAGGAGAACGACGGTGAAAATGACAACGATATGACCAGCGTCGAGGGAAGCGCAGGAAATCCTATTCCCAATGCAGCTGACCTTTCAATTGCGGACACCGTTTCTGAAACCACAGACGATGGGAAGACGAGACATAGGAGCAATACTATCACAGCTAGCGAAGACGGTGCTTCTTCCCCGTTGTCAACACCCACGGAACCCCTTCCTTCCGCGCAGTTGCCAGACCCCGACCCGACTCCCAAGGTTAACAAGGAGTTTGTTGGCGCCCAGGGAAACCCGAGGACTTCCGGAGAGCAGCTTCTACCCGCTGATGAACCTTGGACCACCCCTAAGCGCACTCCCGCTGTAATCCCTGATGCGCAACATGGGGTTGTATCCGCTTAGATCGGGGATAGTCCGCTATTCTTGCTCGTGAGTAGGGATTACGATTCCAACATCGAGGTTCTTAGACATGACCTTGAGAAACCTTACAGCTCCCTGCTACGCGATTCGCTCGTTCTGGTGTACGAAGGGGTGGTCTGCTCTTGCTGAAAATAAAGAACCCCTCCTCTTTCCCGTTTCCCTCTTCCCCGCGTAGATATCTTTCTTCTGATATTATCTTGGGTCTCATCATCCTTTCGCCCGTCCGCTCCCACCGTACCTGTCAGCGCTTATCCCGTTTCGTCTTCTTTGCATGTATTAATTATTCTTTGTACGCGCACGTCCTTCACGCTCTCCGCACATGCCATTGACCTTGGAAATCACACTACAACTGTGTACGGACAGTGAGATTCCAGCAATAAGTTAGAAGGCAGGGCCAGTGCGGGAGGGAGGAGGTATATGGAACGGGAGGGTGCACGACAAAGTATCGATATGGAAGGGAGCAAAGAGGTGTCGCAAGAACGTACAACCAAGAGACAATCAGTCACTGTCGCTATCACTGATATCGTTCTTCTCGTCGTCCCCGTCGGTGTCACTGTCATCTTCTTCATCGTCGCTCTCCGCTCGCCTCTTCTTGACGGAGCCACCACGCATCATGGCCATCTGTCCAGCCAGGCTGTCCTCTTCTGGTTCGGAAATCTCGTCTTCCGCGCCCTGAGCCTCTTCGCCCAATGTCGACAGGTCCTCGACTTTCAGCTGGGAATCGGGATGGAAATCTTTAGTCCAATTTCGAACACACAAGAAAAAAACGTACAGTGATATCCTGATACGTGTCATCCCCAACATACGTGTCGCTAACCACAAATATCCTCCACGTGTACGATCCAACGTTCGGCGGAGCCTGGAACTGCATCTTGTACATCCTGTAATCTGAACTTGTGTACGGAACGTCCGAAACCTTGAATGGTGGCACCACGACCCTATTCGCCTTGATGTCACCCAAGATTACCCACCACGAAGGCTTCTTCATCTGGGGCCAGTGCGGAGCATGGGCAAAGGCCTTCCCGGTGTTATCCAG
Source organism: Thelephora terrestris (assembly GCA_015956445.1). Lineage (NCBI taxonomy): Eukaryota > Fungi > Basidiomycota > Agaricomycetes > Thelephorales > Thelephoraceae > Thelephora > Thelephora terrestris. The sequence continues at coordinate 320,643 of WIUZ02000019.1, read as the reverse complement.
TGAAACGTCTTCTGCGTCTTTCTTGCTTACGAGGAATTCCTGCTCGCGTTTCTCAGCGTCCTTTGGTGGGGTGGACGGTTCCTCCTCTGCTGTGGAGCCCCTCGGGATGCGTAGTTTGACGATCAGGTTGATGAACGACAAAGGAGTTACGACCTTTTCCCCAACGACTACAGCAGTCTCGGTTAGCTCAATAGACATCGTTCCTCATAAATCCTGACCTTTGAACGAAGAGCCAAGAATCTGGACATTGCCCCAATTCTGGGCCACCTTCTTGACGTCTCCAGCGCGGGGATCTTTCGAGTTTTCCAAGTTCTGAATGAGTCGGTCGAAACCATGAACATCTTTGAACTTTTCAACCTCGTCCAGAGTAATGTCAGGGAGCTGAGAAAACTTGAGCCAGTCCTTGTCCGACTCTTTGATCGTCTTTGGAGGGGGTGGTACAGCTTGTGTCAGGTGAGCGCTGAGTTGGACAGCTGCCAGCGATGGAGTCAACCAGTTCCGTGACAGGCAGATGTTGAGGAGAGAATTCAGGACCTGAGGTGACTGCAACAATATTTTTGTCTGTTCTGAGGAATTCACTATGTCAGTCTGAAGGACGGAGCCCATACTGGGATCTAGCGCACCTTCTCGCAGACCCTGGTTTGTCATGGGAATCCTTAGAAGATGCGCAGAAACGAGGATGAAAGCCCTTTTAGCGTCTTTGTTTTTCCTTGTACCAGCAGCATCCGCAAGAGTTCTCCATTTCTCTCCAAAGCCTTCCCGAATTTTAGCCTCAACATCATTCAACTCTTTTCCAGAATCAGAGGTCAACCGCAGCTCCTTCGCGAAACCCTTTCCTAGGAGGCCAACGAGCTCATCGATCCCCCATCCTTCTTTCACGCTCAGGAAGAAGGTTGCGGCAGTCGTGGAATTCACACCGTCCTTGGTCTTTTTCTGATAACCGAACCACCATTTCCCCACGAGAGCGGGTAAGCCGAAGCCAAAGATGAGGGCATAAAGACCAAGGACCCAGACATTGTTCTTGCCCTCGATGAACTGAATGGGGATAGCAATTCCCATGGACATTTCTTGACGACCGTCAGGGTGACCATACTTCTCGTAGTTTTCACGAATGGTCTCGTCAGTGAGCCTGAATTAGAAATTTGAGCAAAGGGATGTGACAGGCGAGTGACCGACTGACGATTTATATGCCTTGGTAATATCCACGAACTTGGCAGCAACGTCCTCCGCGGTTTGGTTGATGGCGAGTTTCACTTTGTCAGGGTGACTATGTGGCGAATTAATCGTGGTGGACGTTCCGCATAGACAGCACGCACAATTTTAGAGAGAGTTTCTTGAACCGTGACTTGATCTCCTTCTCTGAAAGGCCCTGGTGGTAAGGAACGTAAGAAGACTATTGGCTTGATGGGTCTTCTCAGCGCTTCCACATACCTTCGCAATACCCAAGATTTCGTATGGGTCATAGATTTTGGAGTTCAGCGCTGACGATGAAGTCCGTGTGACCAAAAAGGCGAAGACTGCCCAGCCAACAGCGACAAATATGGCTCTAAACGAACCTATCAATCAATCCGAAATCAGCAAAGCACCAGCAAGCCACGCACAATTTCGATAATTTCGGCCTCAGTAATGAACCCCCCTCCCGCTTGCGTATCCACGCTCGTTGATCCACACATGGTCGACACTGGCACCCAGATACTCGTGATTTCGCTGTTTAACGAAAAATATGGCGATAATGTATGAGTATTCGTATGAGGGGAGGTGATTTCGGAACAAGTGATCCGTACGAACCTTGGGAGGACAGCAGTGAATATGTTGAGGGTATTAAGATTATAAAGAGAACAGAAACAACAAAGTAAGTGGCCATAACGCCTGACTCGTCGTAGTGGTAGTTAGCCATGGCGACGACGTCGAATCGCCGATGGCGAGTGGAGAGATTGTGGTGAGGGTTTGAGGTGAGCTGGCAAGAGGTTCCGGATTTGGCTCAATGTTTGATCGAGACACGTCAACAGCCGTGGATCACCTCATCATCTCTAGGTACCAGATCTCCACTCACGAAAAACACGTCTTTTACGGAAAAGTCATGGGGGTTACGCGTCGGTAAGACTATTTTTTGGACATTTCGATAAACCAAATCCAGCGGCCGAACAATTGCACACGGCGGCCTGTGGGAGTCAATCCCCGCCGGCAAAACTGGCAAAACCTGGAGGCTTTCTTCCAAGGGATACGAGATACAACCACGGCCCACAATCTTTAGATAACCTTCCGGTGGCCATTTGGAATCCCAGAGCCGTCGAGCAGCGGAAAGCTAAACTTTCCCACGCTTCACTGCAGGATTCAGCGACTCGGTCCGAGCTGGTTAGGGTTCCCCGCTCCTCCCCTCAGGCCTCACCTCCCGTTCAGAATCGCTATTGGATAGGCTCTGAATCCAATCGACACAATGGGCATTGGCACTTTCGCTACACAGCAAACTCGCTTTTGCTGCGAGTTGATCATCCGTAATGCATAATGGACCAATACGAAAATCCCGTGATGGGAATCGTACCGTAAGTAGACTACCGGGCCCGCCTCCCTATGCTATTCCTCAGGCTTGAGCGCTGAGCATCCGCCACACTTCCGCCATGGTCAAACAAGCCAAGCAAGAGAGGAACATCCATTGCACTCTGTGTGGCAAGGCCTACTTCGACCCCGTAGCAGCCAAGAGGGTACGTGCCAAGATATACAACCGTTTACCTTCTCCAAACGGATCCCTGATAGTTCGTAGCATGCGAAAAAACACCATGTTAGGGCTCAGCTGGCCCTCGCGCTGGTTGCACCTCAATCCGCCGCAGCAAAGCCGAAGGGTCGGACCTTGCTTTCTAGTGATCCCTGTCCAGTTCGGCTTCCATCCTCTTCACAACATGCACCACCCAACCCATCTGTTCACATGCGCCCCAGCGCAAGAGACATTGTTCTCAATATCCGTCAGGTGGCTGCCCCTCCCGTGACACAGTCTAAAGGGACCAAAGGATCAAAGAAAAGGTCAAAGGTTCGATTTAGGTCCGGAAAGACATCGGAACCGTTGGAGGTATTGTATTGGGGGTTGCAATAGCCTTGGTTACCGACAACTTACCAAGTATTTTACCCAGCACGATAAACAAGTACGCCAGAGGATTCGCAAGGTAACTTCTCAGCATGTCTATGTTTCCTACGCTGATCGTGCCGATGCAAAACAGGTATGCCATTCCGACTTGCAACTTGAAGATGTGGAGGCTACGCTTGCCCTCCTGCTCATACCCTTGCTAATGTCACCACAGCACACGACTAATGGATGCGATATTCCCTCAAATATCACGGACAGACTCACCAAGAAGCGCGCTAAAATCGCCAAAAACAAGTCACGGCTTGCGCTGGATTATTCGCCGATGGAGTCGTCTGATGTATGCTTTTCGCTTCCTGAGCCATCCAAGAACACGAACCAACATTTCCTAGGACGAGGGGCAGTATACATTCGATTACGGAGAAAGCCTGCAATACGAAGACGAAGACGGCCTGCGATATGGAGACGAAGACTGCCTGCCATACAGCGATGATGAAAGGCACCTAAACCTAGAAGACGAACATCATTCGTCCCCCGAAGATGAACAACCACCCTACCCCGATGGCAAGGGGCAGCAGTCCGTTTGGGAGTCCTTTATTGATTATCTGCGACTTTACTTTTAACCACGGAAGATTTGTGATTACAACTGTACCTTTCTTACTGCTCCCGGATTCATTTCGATCTCACCCCAAATCACCATACAAAGCTTGACCACTCTGGCTAGAGGCGAGAGAGACGGCGTTTATCCACCTTGAATAAGCGTTTCCTGATGGAAAACCTTCTACGGCTTCGCGCAATGAACAAGGAAAGCGTTTGGGTAACTGAAATAGAACCGATCCTTGGATACTAATGCAATAGTATCCGGGAAAACATTCACTGTCGTTTAGTGCTTTAGCTACCAGGTACCTGCTTGCGCCCCGGGTTATCATCATACCATCCGTGGTGATATCCCGTGACCGGAGGTAGCCCGCGCTTGTGAGGCCCGTCGTTCCCGAGTCGCAAGCGCCGAGCATCTGCTACACTTCCATCATGGCCAGACGAGTCAAAAAGGAGAGGAACATCCATTGCACTACATGCGGCAGGACGTATGCAGACCCCATCGCAGCTCAAAACGTACGTGCCCATAACCATTTCCTATCTCGCGGCCCGGTTCTGACGGCTCCTAGCATGCGCGGAAGCACCCTGGTGAGGCTCTACGTGCCCTCATGATTGCTGCATCTTAGTCACAGGAGCTGTAGAAATTCAACAGGCTACGGCAAGTCTAACCGTGAGCACTGCTGATACCGACGCGGAACACCCTCTGTCACCCTCACGACGCGCGCCTCCCAATCTATCCAAAGATGTGAGCGAAAGTTTTAAAGACATCACTCCTGAAGTACCCCAGGTGGCTGCTTCTCCGGTGGCAATGATGAAATCCGAAACGGTGTCGAAAGTTCGACAAGAAGTCTCTTGAGAGATCGACGTTGCAGTTGCTGATGCGATGTCTTTTCAGGGTCCAGGGAAGTTGTTTTGTCAATGGTGCCCCCACCTGGAAAATTTTACAGCCGAGGAAAACCTCAGACGGGTACCGCGGCTTGTGTCATGCTCAATGACCAACGACCCACTGAATGCTCTATATAGCATACAAGAAGACACCACCCGAACGTTTACAAGGTAATTTCTAAACCAGCTTTCACTTCTGGGGCTGACCGCACTAATGCCGGATAGGTTTGCAACTATATATCTGATGCGAAGGGACCACCGCGTTCTCACCCCTTCCGCCCAGTGCACGAGGTGTCAAGTCGAGATGCCAGGAAAAGATGAAATGTGGAAAGTCAGCCATACTTAATCTCTCACTCGAGTCTCCGCCTAACATTCCCAAAGCACATGGTGGACTTGCACGGCGCGAAACATCGCGAGAGAGTCCTGAAGAAGCTCCATAAGTGCCCTGCAAACGATACCGCCGGTCGGAAACAGAGTATTCCGAACGCCAAATCAACGGTATCGTCTTATGTGTGCCTTTTCATTTATGCGGTGTTTGACCATGCGGGCTGTAATTCCCTAGGATGAATTGCAACCGTTATCTGAAGGCGAAGAGAGCCAGTCTTCCGATGACGAGAGAGACGAACAAAAACCTACTCTTGGGGAAGGATGGGAACAACTCGCTCGGGATCACCAGCAATCTTTCGCCTGCGACCTGTGCCCGGAAAGTTTTCTAACCATGAAAACCTTCGTGATGGTGACCATTCCACGAGCCGTAGGTCAGATTTCTCATAGCTCACCCCCGAATAGCACGTGAATTATGTCCACTCCTGGAAATGTGGGTACTGTCGAGGCATACCTCCGTTCTCTAGCATCTCGTTGTGGCGAGAGGTGAGTGCATGAACGCTACGCTGCTTCTGGCGTTGTGTGACGTGGAAACATTTACAGCATCGCGCTACGGTCCACGGGCTCGCTCGATAGGGCTACGTGTTTGGTAGTGACTTAACTCTAAGGAAGGAGGGTTGCCCTCCCCCACGAGATGTACCACTAATAGCGCTAGAGCGATTGCGGCGAAATTAACTCCTGAAAACCCATAACAACGCCTTTCATAGATTTTCTGCTTTATCTCGGTTTCCAAGAAACTGCATTCATGCCGGGCTACTTATGCTATATCCCGTGACCGGAATTGTACGTCAAGCCTTGGCTGAGATCTGTTTGCTCGTGGATTCTAAGCGCCAAACATCCGCCACACTTCTATCATGGTCAAACAAGACAGAAATATTCGCTGCGCTGTGTGTGGCAAGAAGTACGCAGACCTCGTCGCAGCTCAGAAAGTATGTGTCCCCCCATACGACCGTTCGCCTTCCCGCGACCCCATTTGTTGATCTGAGCCCTTAGCACGCGAAGGCCCACATTGGTCAAACCCGTAATCAGGTTTCTCCTTCACTCTCAGTTCGCACCGTCCCTATCAGGGCGCACCGCAGGCCGTCGAACCCCGTGCGCTTGAAGCCTGTCAAACCCGTCCCTGTCAAGGAGCCTCATATCGGGCGGAGAGCGGTGGGGCAACCTAGCACAACGGCATCAAAGGTTCAACCAAAGCCCAATGGTCCAACGAACATGCATTGTCGATGGTGTCCCCACCTTGGGAGATTTGAAACCTTTACGCAATTCAATAAGGTGTCGCGGCTTGTGCTCGCACCGACGACCCACTGAATGTTCTTGTTAGCACAATAGAAAAATCCACCGGACAATTTACAAGGTAATTTCTAAACAAAGCTGCATTTCTTATGCTGATTCGTGATAGGTCTGCGATTATCACTTTAATGTGGGCGGACTAGAATTTCCTCACCCTTCGTCGCCCAGTGCTCGAAATGTCCAGCTGCGATGCGTTGGGAAAACATGTGGAATGTTGGCTCTACTTGATCTCCCACTCACGTTTCTGCTCAACGCTGCCGAAGCACCTACAGAACGCGCACGGCGTGAGACATCGCCGGAGTGCTATGAGAAGACTCTGCACGAAAGTCTGCAAGGACCAACCTTTTCTTGGTGGTTCTCCGGTAGAATGGTGGGATGTATGCCTTCATTTCCGTGTCTAAGCACACCAATTAAAATCTCTTAGGACGATGGTGATACCCTTGGGGCTAAGGGAGAAGAGCCGGCCGGTGATCGCCAACAATCCTTCAGCTGCGACTTTTGTCCGGAGATCTTTCAAGCTGCAGAAACGTTGAAGATGGTGATTACCTCCTCCACAAGCAATATGCCGGTTTCCCTCCTAGCTCACCCTCGTTCAGCACACAAGATTTGTTCACTACTGGAGGTGTGTACATTGTCGAAACCTTCCTCCGTTCTCCAGTGTGTGGCTCTGGCGAGAGGTGAGCGCATCAGTGTCAAGTCTGCCTCTGTCCTCGCGTGACGCGGGAACTTCCTCTACAGCACCGCGTGACGGTCCACGGGCTCCTTGCATAGGCCGAGAGCTACTAGCTTGGTATCTACTTCTATTGGAACACTGATACTCAAGATCTTTGTCCTTCCGAGATGTACGAATAGAAGTGCCTGAGCGACAATGATGGAATTGATACCTGATCAAGACCGGCAGCGCAATGCCCCTGTGGAAATTGTCACCCTAACCCCCCCAGCAGGGACTTGCATTGCACTCTTATTACGCCATCTTGTGTCCCCATAAAATATCCCGTGACTGAGAATCATGCCTGCCACCTTCCTCGGCTTTCTATCATTTCTAAGCGCCAACCCTCCGCCACACTTTTACAATGGTCAAACCAGAGAAAAATATTCATTGTAATATATGTGGCAGGAGGTACGCTGACCCGGTCGCGGCTCAGAACGTAGGTGTCATACTAAGCAATCGTCTGCTTTCCTGCTGATCAGGTTTTGTTGGCTCTTACTTAGCACGCGAGAAAACACTCTTTGACTGCACCTACCGGTAGTAATGGCGCAGCTCACCCCTCGTCTTCTCAGCGTGCGCAGCCTAACCCATCCGCACACGTCCGCCACAACTCCAGGGAAGTCGCTCTCAGGACACCTCAAGTCTCCGTCCCTCCAAAGGCGGGGAGGCCTGCAACGATATCGAAGGTTCGACGCAAGTTCCTACGGGAGATTGTGTTACAGCATTGATGAACCGGATTTTCAGGGCCGAGTGGGGCACACCTGCCGATGGTGTCCCGCGGGATTTAGGAAAAAGACCTCAATAAGGTGGCGTGGCTTGTGTTATACGCCGGCGTCAGGCTACTGAATGGAATATTAAGCACCTAAGAAGAGTGCACCCTATCATTTACCAGGTGGGTTCTGAACAAACTTGGGTTTCTTGGGCTTACCGTGCCGATTCGGGATAGGTTTGCAATCCGTACCCCAGACGTAAGGAGACTGGAACGTTCTTACCTTCCCTCTTCCAGTGCTCGGGGTGTTCAGGAGTTGTGATGAACAGTAAGATGATGTGGAGAGTGAGCTTCGTTGAATATCCTTCTCAAGCTTTCGCCTAACCACCATCAAAGCACTTGAGGGACGTGCACAACGTGAAACGCCGCCGTAAGGCTATGAGGAAACTTCGCTGGACGTATGCAAACACTGCCGACAACAATAATGAAGAACAACACTGGGAAGAACCAATTCCGCATGGTCCCTTGGCGGAACTGTCTGATGTGTGCCTTTCCATTTCCGCGGCGTCTGACCGTGCGAACTAAAACCTCTTAGGACGAAGGGCATCTGTCATCCGAAGACGAAGAGGATTTGTCTTCTGATGATGACGGACAGTCGTCCTCCGAGGATGAAAGGCAACCTCCTCCAGAGAGTAGTGCAAATCGACCCGCCCATAGTCTCCCGGAGACTTTCAGCTGCGGTCTATGTCCGGCGAATTTTCTGAGCGCAGAGCTACTGATCATGGTAGCTCTTTCAATCACAAGCTGTCTGTGTGATTTACTCTGAATCAACCGCCACACAGCATACTAAATTCGCCCACTGTTTGACATGTGGGTATTGTCGTGGCCTACCCATATTCCCCAGTGTGTTTCTCTGGAAACTGGTGAGCGCACGAATGCCAAACCAACTCTCATATCGTGTGACGCATAATCTCTTACAGCACTTCGCAACAACCCACGGAGTCGTCGTATAGGCTGAGAGCAAGACATTCTGTAGTGACTCGATTCTAACCTTCACCCCTGCGAGATGTACGAAAGGTCGCATTTGAGCAATAATAATCCCCTGGAAACCAACATAACCAGTGGCCGCGAAAGTTGAAGACGCGCTCTGGCTCAGCGTTCCTTCAGATGGATAGCCATGGTACATGATCTCATTATTATGGTGTACTCTACAAGGATAGTGTGGGATGGGAGCGAATGGTCGTAAGTAAGACGTGTGCGTAATGGATATAATTATGGGCATCATGCGCGCAAGCCGAGCTTCAGCTGAGACTCATCGACCCACAATCTGACAAAGTGTTTTGATGATCCTAAACAATCCACGCGCCTGAGGCCGCCATGGTAGACCGCGGTTTGAGCCGCTCCCACCGCCTGCGAAGCAACACGTTCGCGCCATGAGTCCCTCACAATCTTCGCGTTGGCCTTTCCGTGTGACTTGATGATATCGTACTCGCCGCGCGTGAGTGGTGTCTGGAAGTAGTCGTAAATCGCATGGAAGAGGTCCGTTATCTGAACCGGGCGACGTTTTCGTATGGTAATTGGATCCCAGTTCCAGGTTACGCCCGAATAGCCGAAGAAGTGAAGTTCGACGCACAACGTACTTATTGGAGGGTTCGTGGCCGGCTCGGATACGTTCGCGATGAAGGCCGCATCGTCTAATGCATGCCTCACCCTGTCGACAGGATGGGAGACATTCCACTCGATCGCCGTCGTAAGCAATGGATTGAGTGCAATCCCCAACAGGCGACCGTCGAGGGATCGATCAAAGAGGCCAGACGCATCTGATGAGATAGGGCTTGGAATGAGGCCTGGACTCGTGGGGTTGCCATCCCCGTCCCCCAAACCGAAGATAGTGGCAGAACGTGGACTAAGGCTTGCCAACGCATTGGGCATGGAGCGTGCAGATGAAGGTGTGGGGTTATATGTCAGAGCGCCGTGCGGTGTATTCCAAACATATTGAGTAGGTGTGATGCTCCCCAAACCTTGTAGGATCGAATCGGGGATTGTGCTTTGGTCCGGAAGTTGCGGAATGGCGGAGTGCGGGGTCAAGTAAGGGGTCTGAGTAATTTGTACAATGGGATGAGCTGGAGGGGGGTCTACGTTTAAGGCGGTACGAGTTGTCGCTGGGGTGCAGTCTGGAAGTGCGTTGACTACCGACAAGGGCGGACGATTCAGGGTTTAGTTTGCTATGGAAACGACGAGCGTACCTGGTAACGGCAGTGTGCTCAGCAGAGCGGTTTGGGCAAAGGGGACCTGCAGGGGTCTCTGGTGGTATGTGGATGGCAGTGTGATCAGTGGGACCGTTTGAGCAACAGGAGTCTTCTTGGGACTTCTGGGGAATTGCATGTGTTTCGATTGTGTGCTCAGTGGAACCGTTTGGACAATTGGGGTCTTCTTGGGGGTCTTGGGGATCTGTTGATGTATCGCAGCATATGATCTCACTTGCGGCACAAGTCGGTCTGGCCGCGGAAGCGGAAACTGTGGGCCGGGCTCAAACTTGATATCGTCATTATAGCCGTAACCAGGACCGTTGTCGATAGGTTGTATGGCTACGAAGGGTCAGAGGAGGTATGATGAGAAGGCGATGAGAGTTCTCACTTATTGGATAATAGACCTGAGTATTCGTGGTGGACCTTTTTGGCAAGCATCCGAGCTTCTGCAGGGCTCGGCCAACGCAACATAGTTGAGGTTCAGGACGTCCGGCCATTCAGGGTATTGGAGGGAGGGAGAGGGGAAGGGGAGTTGCGTCTCGCCACCCTCGCTAAGCTCGATGTCTTATACTGAAGGGCTGTGGCGCCGCACGTCTAAGCATTGCGGACGGAGGTGGATGGTCCTTGCGTCCTTGAAGGAAGGTGATAAAGGCTCAGCGCTCAGCGCTCAACTTCGGCAACAAAGGGCCTGCACAGTCGCGTCGGAAGACATTGATAGGAACGTCCAGACTTTGCCCACATTATTGTTGTTCGGCCTTTTTTAGCAAGGTGGCGAGTGGTTTTGGTGGAATCAAAGCGCGGACGCTGAGGCGAAGAGTTAGGTATCATTTTGGCGTTGAGAAACGTCAACGCCAAAGCTGCTGGCCGCCGTGCTCCCCCTGTTGTTTTAATTCTCCCGTCCTTGGCCCAACGACCCAAATCCCCTGGAAGTTTAGGGGTTTTTTTCCCATGGTCCTTTTTGAGCCTAGGTTTTTCCCGGTCGAGTCTGGGTACCGGGGGACCAACAGCTCTTTCAAGAGCCTGTTTCCTTTATACAATCCGTATCTCCTTCTTTTTCACGGCCCTTTTATGTACCTCTCGCAGTATGTAGTAGTCGCAGGCATACAGCTTTGCAGTCCCCCTTATTTCCTGCTTGCGAGCGTTCAAGCGTCCTCCTCACCCCCATGTTGTTGTTCACCCTTTCGTGTTTCGAGAGTGTACATTTTTTAACGAATATAGCATGACTAGGCTTACAATACGTGTCCATTTGCGACCAGCTTACAAGAAAGGTTCGTCGGTCTTGAGTTCCTCCTCGCTGCTCTCCTCCTCCTTTTCCGGCAACTCCTCTCCAATGTGATCCACTCCGAAGGCTCGCGGAGCTTCCCAGGACTCTTCCTCGATGAAATGTTCCGCGGGCTCTCCCAGTACTATTACTCCAGGCGGGTGGGCGACACGCTCGTATTCGATGTGGAAGCTTGTGTGAAACAACGGCCCCCCGTCGTGGGCTATGCCGCTCGTCGGCGCTAACGCTTATCCGCTATCAGTCGCAGGATAAAGCCTGGGGGTTGGACAGGTGTCGTAGCTCTGTTTCCAGGAGATCAACCAACTCTCCGATCGAAATGCGCTGCGTGGGCACGGCGTGCCAGCAACGTTCAACCATATACCACAGGCGATCCGAGATTTCCTGACGGCTTGGCCTAGGCGGCCTATTTCCCTTGAGCATTGAGTACCTTGCGGCGATCCCGGTTAACTCAAAGAACGGGGGATGTCCTGTGAGAATCTGTCTTGAGTGAGCCAACAGTGTAATTATCATTCAACTCTTCCGCACCTCAAAAGCCATGACACCGAAGGCATACACATCGCTGGCCTCAGCGGGTTGTGTAGAGTCAGTCACATCTGGCGCCAGCCCTGGCCCGAGTCGATCAGCGCCCATCCCACCCTCTGCTGCCCAAGCCGTGGAGTGGGGGAGTATATAGGCGTTTCCAAGGCCGGAAATGTGGGCAGCACCATCTTTGTCGACCAGGACGTGTGCCTGAGAGGTGAGACTCGCATTAATCCAGTGACATAAACATAATGAATGGACTGGTGACTTACCACCTGGAGACTTCCATGAACAATCCCAAGATTGTGCATGCGGCGCAAGCTTTGAGCAACATCTGTCAGCTGTTGTCAAAAAGCATCAGAGGTTGGATGCCTAGCATGGAGCGGGCGCACAAGGGAATAATTACCAGCTCCAGCCTCCTGGCATTGGGTTCGTTCCTCAGGTATTGTTTCAGGTCGAGACCGTCCATAAACTCGTAGACGAGAGCGAACGGATGAGTCTCAGTAGAGTAGACTCCTATGGATGGCACAGCATTCACGTCTCTGTGGCGAAGGAGGCCGCATACGCGGACCTCATTGTAAAACCTCTGTGAGATGTCAGCAGTGTACCACTTTAAGTAGGTTATGGTCACCACGTACCTCTACGACCTGAGCAACATCGGATGTTACATGGCAACGATAGGACTTCAAGACGACCTTGCGACCGGCATGCATCGCTTCCCATATATCAGCGAACCCCCCGGCAGCCACTGGGTGAACGCCGGTGGGTTTGACGTCCTCTGAGTTGAAGAAACGGCAGGCAGATGGCATGAATGACTGGAGGACCCGAGCAATCTGCGCGTAGTGCCGAGGGAAGGATACCACATCTATGTCTGGAGTAGGTGGATTCGCAACCCCCAGCCGGGGTGGTACCAGCAGACGGTGGGGTGACTGTGGCGAAAGGTGATTCCCAACGAGCCAGGAATTTCCTTCAATGAGGGCCCAAAGTCGAGAGAAAAAAGGCATGGGGATGGGGTTGTGAGAACGGTCGGGGGCTTTATATCATTCCCCCCACCTACCGACAGGCGCTATTTGTGACGAAAAATCACAAGGAATGGAATTGATAATATGCCCAGGCCGTGATCGGATAGAACAAATGCGCAATGTTGAGCATTAACCCTGCCAATCGATATCTCACTGTCGGTAATTTGGTGAGCGAGCGTCCGTGCAGATCAAGATACGGTGTACACCGTATCTCAAAACTAGTGCCCCATGAGGAATTCCCCGACGGTTTGCCGACGATCATAACTGTTTGTTACTAGTAACCAGCGTGCGCGAGGTGGCCCGTTCCTAACGTCAATCATTATGATCTTAACGATTGCCAACACCATTCTAACCGCAAGTGTTATACACCGTTCTCAACAGAGTTTCTTGATCGCTAACGCTGTTAGGATATACTTAGGGATCTAGTATATGTTGTGGCCTCCACCACCTGCTCGCCTGGCCCGAACCAATGCAGTGTCGAGTGTCCCCGATGGGTCTTGAGCTTGAACAGTGATACATTATTATGATTCCAGCAAAACCTCCTTCGGCAGCTTCAAATACGGGAAAACTGGTAAAAGAGGTTCGACGCTCAAACCCCTCTATCTCCCCACAAACTTGGTGGTAGGAGCATGGATTCATGAACCCCGGCGCCTGGTATTTTAGACAGTTAGGTAACTGCCCCAAAAATATGTGCAGGTGCGCGGAACCCCGTGTACAGCGACTAACCCGTAACGCGTAAAGGCCAGGAAATAACTTAAGACTATGGCAAGTTCGTAACGATGGCTGTACAATATCGTGCATGGGCTGATTGGATCAATCTGGTGGTGGGTTCCTCCCAAGTGAGGTTTTCATCAAAGGAAATACAGTAACGCCGTCCGCCATTTCAGAGAGACTATGTTCCACTGTCACAATAGTCAAGGATGCGATTTTGCCCAATCATAGGCTCACTGATTGATCGATAATGTGCGTCAGTGGGGTTCAAGGAATCCCAGATTAAGTCGGATGCACGATGGATCCCCGGGAATTCCCCAGTGGTCAGTCCTCAACGCTGAATCCATCCGTAGGACGGAGTAGTCCTGGAGAACGCCTGCTCGGGACAAAGGACGAGGGGAACTTCGACAGAGCTCACTGAAGTACGGGGTGTCAAAGCGATTAAGATCATTCACCGGTATTTCACTTGGACGACCCCAGAATCAATAACAAATCTGAGCCGCATAGATTTGCTTGCCCTCAGCTGAACAAATGGCCGCAGTGCGCTGCCTGTAGGATCTGAGGTTAGCCTCGAGGGACAGATTACACACTCAAAGTGTGCCTCTAACGAACCCGGTTTGGAACATCTTAATCGATGGGTACGCAAAGGGCGATTAGCCTGGCCACAGAGTCTCACAGAGTCGATTTACGTGGTCACTAGCCTTACGCCACGTTTTTGTGGCGCGTAGTGTGTCATCGTGAGACGCCGCGAATCTTGATCGACGCACACATTTCGCCTCGCATAGGCTCGCGGGCCCAGGGATGTGGAGGTTGGGGACCGTTTCGCATGGCTCCAAGTTCGCGGGTAACGGTGCTGCCACATTGGGTCTACATTCTGCGTTTGGAAGTTCTCGATGATCTCCAGGTACAATCGCACCACTTGTCAAGCCGAGAGACCAATGGAATAGAAAGAGAGTTTCGTCATGCAACGTACCACGCGAGGTGCGGTGCGCACTCAGTTCCCCGGGTCTGGGAACACGAGTCGGAGCCACAATGGTGCAATGTATTGATTGTTCTGCAGAGAAATTCCATTCCGCTGGCACACGCTGGGTTATCATTGAAGTTAGCCTGTCATCGAAAGTCCGACTCCATTCAGGTATGTAAGTGGCCTTACTTACACGGACATGATTGGAACTTAGCCCTAGCCCCCTTTTGGTTCGTTAGTTCCAATAAGTATCGTCATCATCGGAAACCAATTATCCCGGCAGCCACCCCAGATCTAGGTTTCTTAGGTTGCCCCCATTCCGAAGCTGGAATGCCTTCTGGTCGAGTTCGACGAGAAGGTCCAGAACTCAGGCCCCAGGGTTGGTCCCTTATTCGATAAGACCTGACGAGGTCTCCCTCATCAAAGTTTGCCGTTGAATCTTCCAGGTTCAGCGCAGCAAGTACGATGACAGCCTTTTCTGATACGATAGCTCGTTTTTTTCAAAAGCGCACACGGGATTTCCAGTTTGCATGTGGAGCCTGTGACCCTGACAATAAGGCAGAACGCCCACGAATGATGCAGATGGGCGGGTCTGTATTGAGCGCCGATAAACGCCACTCTCTGTTCAGCCTACCACGCAATAAACGGCGTCTATCCCTCCTCCTCGTCCCAGAACTCGGACCGAATCGCCTTGGTAACACCATTTCAGCGTTTTCTCGACCGCGCGCAGTACCGTAGATGGGTGCACATCGACCAACCTTGTGGTCCCCGGCTCGAGTACCGTGTGTGTACACTCAACGCATTACGGCCATTTGCCGCTTACGAGGAATAGTGGTGTGTCGACAGTAACTTGGCCTCAGGAAACGCGGTGTCCATAGGCCAAAACAGAGCGGGGCACAAGCTACGTGTATTGCTACTGCGTAGTAGGGCTTCCCGCAGCAGCGACTTTTCGTGCGTCCCAGCGGTGAGCCCCCACGTAAACTAAAACCCTTGAAAAACGGGCCGCCAAATTGCAAACGGCTGTAAGTATGCCGCACTGGTTTATACTCGTGCTTACCTTCTTGATTCTTTTCTGGCGAAGCAGGTAACTGTTGGTTCACATAGACTCCACGACACCAAGTAATACGGGATAGACTCCATGGCCACGAGGTCAAGTGCCAGACTTCTCGGTTTGACGTGCTAGTTGTCAAGTTCTTCTGGTATCGCAATTCACGCTCAACCCTAATAGGCCGCGGCGAAGAGGTGGCTATATGAGGGTGCTGCCGAGTTAGCGGTGGTGGATACGAGTGAGACGTCGGCCAGACAGAACGTGCTCATACATGCCATCGGCGTATTCCTCGGAATTGACCGTCGGCAGCTAAGGCGTCCAGTCCCCTACATTCGGAAGCAAACTGCGGCAGGTTTTGTGGATCGCGTCAACGATATCCCAGTCACGATTGAGGTGGCCACGGAACGAGTTTGCCTCATAGAGGCGTTACAATTACGCGGTGAGGGCCTGGAAAAGTCTCCGAGATGTCAGACCTTGTGGACTCTGCGTTGTAATACCCATCGTAACTTACCCTGCATCTGCACCTTTGGCATTATCACACACTACCGTGAGGCTGCGTAGCGACATCGCCTACTGCCCGTGAACCCGCGTGGGCCATTCTAAAGTAGCCTCACAGGGTTTTTTGCTGGGGAGCAAGGCCCACCTGCTCAGACTCGTACCCGAGATAAGAAAGCTGTTGACGGCGGCCAGTAGGGGATTCTGCTGGAGATATGGGAGGGAGATCTAAAAAAGACAAATACACCGGTCCACACCTTCTTGCAACCCACAGCTGTGCTATTTATCGCTGCAATTGAGAGCACGGGGTGGCTCGGGGAGTATCCCCCTTCACTTTTGTTTGGCGCTCACCACCGGATCCGCCTGGGTAGTAGTGAGGAACTCGGGCCCTCGCTCCTTCGGCGATCCTGGCCCAGTCCACAATCCAACACAATTAAATGCTTCTTTTCTCGCCCCAGGCTCACGCAGAGCATGCACCGCAGACATGTCGTAGAACACAGAGACAGAGATTGAAGGAGACAGAGATTGAAGGAGACAGAGATTGAAGTCGTCGACGTTTCCTCGTCGCGGTCGCGGGTTCAGCAACGCAAACCGCCGCCGCATCGCGGCTCCACGAGTCGCTTTGCGGCGCCGCTTGCGATTCGCTTGTGGGCTCCGCTGAACTTGCATGCTCGTACGCCTTGTGCACGTATAAAAATCCTCAGCGTACGAGTTCAATTTTACATGTACTTTCCGCGGCGAGTGGGCCGGCGCAACCGGATAAGTAGGAGCGCCGACAAGCGGCATGGCCCACGAGCTCACTTTTGGACCTTACCGCCTCGTTTTATGAGGTCCTAACATTCACCATTGTTGCTCCCACTTCATGTCCTTCAATTAGCGCATCCTGTCTTAAATTTGCACCAAACTTGTCCCTCACATCCTAGCCTTTCCTGTCATATAGAGCTAGCTAGGAGTCAAAGGTCGTCCGCGGCGGACGAAGTGAGAGGGGAACAGAAACTCCTGAAGATGCATCGGCGCAATAGCCGCAACAACTACGCAACGAATCACAAACATGGGCAAAATCGACTCTAAATTTACAGGGGATTCGGGTCCTCGAGCCAGAGCGGGAAGAACAAAACATCGATACACATCATGTATCATGCATCAAGACCCCCTTCCTTACGGTCGTGGGGATGAAATGAGCGAGATAGGCGTATTAGAGACTCAACTACTAAGCACCACGAAGATTAAGCGGCCACGACCGCATACATATTATACACCTCCCTCCTCACAACATAATACACATCCGACGCATTCCCCTCAATCTCAACTTTCCCCCTCGCCGTCTTCCTCACCGCGACGTTCTTCCCCAAATCACTCTGCATAGCGTTGACGCCACCACCGACCCTCCTCCCTGGATTCTCCATCGCCCCACAGATAAGCACACCCTCTCCGACGAGTTCCGCTTGGACGCCGACGGCGGATAACTTGGCTTTGAGGGCGGTCAGTTTGAGGTCTCCGATCATCATCGATTTCGGTAAATCCACGGGAGGTCGAGCGCCCAGAACTCGCCGGGCGGTGGGGAGGATAGGCGCCTCCTGCGTCGGTGTCGCCGTTTGGGGAGAGGGTGTATACGGTTCGAGAACGGGGACGACGGACGTCGCGAGGTTCGTCACCCGACCGGTGATAAACCCAACTTCATTATCCTCAAACTAGCGGAGAAATAAAAAGAAGCGATTAGCCGTTAAGGTTACCAGCGACGATACGGAGGAAATGCTGACCCTTGACATCTTGATCGACGCCAGCACCTCGTCGCTCAACGAAATGGAGAACGTGTTTGTCTGTTGACCGATCTGTATGGTGTCGTCCTGGAGGGGTGCGTAAATATCCTTCGTCATGGTCCTAATGTCTCCACAGCTCTGAATAAGTGCGTTCGTGGCGTCTGGGGAGGCATGGACGATGATCTACAAGAGGTCAGGGGTGCCGTCGTAGTTCCGGGAGCCTGATTTCTCACCATTTTACGGGGGTGGATCTGGGGAACGATCGTCTTCACCGCCCGACCATCGTTCAGACCCTCGAGGTCCACGAACAAGAGCCTACACGCCAGTTGTACCTCCACAGTAGAGGTCACGAACTTGGAAGGAGGCTCTCTCGGGGTGTTCTGGAAATAGAGCCAGGTCAGCGCAAAAAAACGTGGTAAAGAACATGAACGGATCGCACTCTTGCGTCCTCATCTAGGACTCTCTTTTTCTCCTTCTCCTCATCTCGTCCTTCATGTTGGAACACCTTGTCCCTCCTCAACCACAACGCGACGTCGATAGTCTCTCCATACTCATCCACTCTCCTCTTCTTCTCGATATACGGGAACATCCTGAACCTCTGGGTCGTTTGTCCGTCAGCAGACTTGAAGAAGGATGTGGCCTTCGAGACATTCCCTTTGAGATAGATGTCGAAAGAGAGGTGTTTCGAGAGGGCCCCGTCCTCTCCAGCCGCATCCCATTCATCCGAGGCCCCTAAACCCCCAGCACCCCCGGCTCCTGACGATTTCTTTTTCCGCGTGAGCCGGTTGTCCGGTTTTTCGTCTTCGTCTACATCCATGTCTCCAGCAAGCTGCATCTCGACCTCGTTCTCCTCATCACTGTCGTCCTCGATATCGGAATCATCGTCATCGTCCTCGTCGGCCTCGAGCATCCTCTCCTTCCGTTCTTGTACGGCCTTGTGAGCGGCCTCCTTCTCCTTCTCCTGCCGTTCTTTCTGAAGGAATTCTTCGAGCTCTGCGCCTTGAAGTGGGACTTTAGCATACATCTGCGGGCCAAAATATCGCTCGTTAACAGTACTCGATTTTCCAGCATTTGGAAAGTGCCTACCCGAAGAAGCATATTGCCATCCAGCATTATGTTACTACCAATCTTTCCCTTGTCCCACTTGTCATCGGCTCGTTGAGAGTCGTTCCATTTGTCAAAGAGGACCCTCCCGAGGCTCCCCTCCGGGCCTCGTTGGGTCAACAAGACTACATTCCCAGGGATGGAAGCGAAATCCGCGAAAAGCGCTCTCGAGGGTCCATGAGAAAGAGAGGCGGGGACCGCGAGGATGAGCTTCGCGTCCTTGGAAGAGTGCTTTGCAAGAAGAGCGGCCGGGCTGGTATAGAACTCCAAGTGTCTGAATCTAAGAGCGAACGCGCCAATGGCTTCGTCATCGTGGTCGTCCCTTTTCCGTTTTCCGCCCTTCCCAGGTGGTTTGGATCCATCCATGCCCACGTCTTCCTTGTTCACCGTCCCGCCTAACCATTCCATCATACTCCGAACAAAGGTCAGCATCTCTTCCCCCGTTCGTGAGAGCAGACAAATGGGGTACTTCAGACGAGAATAGTTCCAGTGTTGGTCAAGAAGGACGAGTAGCTCGAGGACTCTAGTGCTGGAGTCACATGGGAGGAGGAGGGAGTGACGAGAAGAGAGTGTGGCGGTTACGCAATCTAAAGCTGGGGTATGATATCGACCTCTCTGTATTTATTGAGCAGTTGCGCACCTAAGAGAGCGGCATCCCTATCTTTCCGTCGGCTGCTAATCGATGAGGCCCTCTCAGCATCGGTGATTAACAGATCGGGTCGGACCAGAGGTTCAAAAACGCCAGAACCACCACCGGGCCGCAAGAGAATGGTTCCGTCAAGATGACGTTCTTTCATGTGGTTTAGGTTCACGGCATAGACTATAGTTCCAGCGGACGGAGAGCGGATTTTCCAGATCGCGCCACCAAGGGAGTGACCAGCGCTGAAGGGTGTGATGGTGAGACCTTGACATTTCCCTGCGTTACCGGTGAGCGGTAAGTCCGGCGGGGTAGGGAAACGGGAACGCACCCTGAAGGTGGGTTGGCTGTGAGTATCTTAGCGTGTTTACGGAATCGAATGCTTCGTTGACTTCGTGTATCGTAGCGACGAATCTCCGCTTCGGTTCCCTGACGTATGGTTTTGTCTCCTCCTCAGTGTCCATCGGCTCACCATCCGGGTTGGCGGGCTGATTCGTTTCGGTATCCGAGGAAGACGGATCATTCACGTCCCCTCCCATGTCGCTGTCGTCCATTTCTTGTTCGTCTCTCAGCCCTTCAACGTCCTCTGTGACCGCAATACGCGCCGTAGCTTGGACGGGAATGGTGCTGTAGCATGGGGCCCTGAGATCCCATCGACAGAACGCGTACGGAAATAGACCAGCATGTGGAAGATCTCCGTGCGAAAGGAGAACAAGGTCAATCGTGGGCGCGATCCTTTGAATTGGAGGAACAGTTCAACCCGAACACGGGACACAGCAAGGGATGTGGGACGCACTGTTTGATGGTTTGACAATACTTGTCGTAGCTTTCCGCTGAAAAGGAGGATTCTGGCCGCCAGTCCGGTGAACCGCAGTCTAGGAGGATGCGCACATCATCGACCTGTAAGAGATAAGCGAGAGGGGAAGTGTTTTGAGAATGCGCCGAGCCTGAAAGCGGCGTGAAGGTGATCATGGACAGCAGCGAAGGTCGCGAGTATTAAGATCGAGCTGTGTTCTGTTTTCGGATCACTTTTCCGGCTGCCGCCACTCCTGTTTCGTGACTCTTATTTCACTGGCACTGCTGCCCTTGGTGTGCTTGAGGGGCGAGGCTCAAGGAAATGCGAAAAGCACCCGACAGCTCTTCTTCAGCGCCGTCGTAAAAATAGAGGCCCCTAACCATTCCAGTGTAAACTTACTAAAAGCGGTGTGGCCGCCCAACGGGTCGGAAGGCCGTTGGGCGGTGTCCGGGAGGTTTGTGTTGCCTGCCCAGCCGGTTTTTGGCCAAGGCTCGGGCTGAGCCTAGCCCTGCGTGGGCGTCTATAGTGCTTGTTGATCCCCTTGAAAAGCCGAACCTTGTGCACACCTTGCCCCCATTCCCCCTTTTCTCTTTCCCTCTCTTCCAGCCTACAAAATGCGTGCCTTCTCTGTCTTCTCCGCAATCCTCCTCCTTTCCGTCAACGCCTGGGCTGCAACAATCATCGAGCCTTCCTCAACAACCGTCTGGAGTGCAAACAACGATGCCCAGGGTATCGCTTGGACTTCTGTTCCAACGGATCCTGACAGCTTCTCACTCCAGCTGGCTAACATGGTTAGTATTTATCGCATCCTTGCAAGGTAGAGATAACGCTTACTCACTGTCCGCACTATTCGCGCACAATAGGCAGTAAGCCCCAGTATCAGCATCATTCTCAAAAACAATGTCTCCACGGCCGCTGGTTCCACCATGGTGACCGCCCCTTCCTCCGGCTGGCCCACTGGCAACGGCTTCCAAGTCAATGTTGTCCAAATCAGTTCGAATGGAACCGCGATCCTCGCCCAGTCCCCTCAGTTCGCCATCAACGGCACCACCACTGCCTTCTCTTCCTCCGTGTCATATTCCGGCACTTCTACGTGAGTTTTGCGTTCCGAACACGTTTCTCACCAAGCTGACTCTGTTTCTCAGCGGTACCTCACCCGGTTCCACATCGACCGGCAAGAATGGTGCCGTTGGCCTTACCGTCCAGACCGGTTTCGTTGCCGGCCTCGCCATCGTCGGTGCTTTGCTCGCTTAGACTCTTTTGCTTGGGTATGGATTATAATGATACACGCCAAACTCTGGGTTACGTCGAATATTCTACACATCCCCATAACGCTTCGATTTACGGACATTGAAATTTGTATCCTCCTCCCTATCACTGTGACGGGTTCATGACGTACTCCGTTTTTCCCCAAATAAATTACATTTGCATTCGCTTGCTTTGTGAATCGTGATTCTTGCTCGGGCAATGCAGCTCGTGAGATTTTGAGAGTTAGGCGAGCTTATACGGTAAATCCGACTGTTCGGACGCACCGCCTGCCCCACGGGTGTTGCAAGGCGTACAGAAACGGAAAGCCTTCCGAAAGCTGAGCGTGTGCTATTTTGCGAACTGTTGGCGTCAAAAACTGTTAGAGTTTCATAACAACCGCGGATGATGAGCTTGTCCCCTTGATGTCTTCGTTAAAAGCTCACATTGTACAAGTTGTACGTCTTCAGCCAACACCCTCCACTGCCGATATTACTCGTGTTAAGTGCGTGGTGATGTTCACTCTCCGCTTGGAAGCGCGTGCCACTCAGCGATCAGCGGAGAATAAAATCCATCGGGGATGGCCGACGGACAACGAGTTTTCTGGTCACTCGTGCAATCCTTGTTCGTTCCGTCCATTGCCTTCTCCTTCCTCCTCCCATCTTCTTTTACGACCCTTCATCCTTTGTTTAAACAAAACCTTCGAGGTATGTTTTTAAAAATCTCCATCTGACGCGTCTCTACCCTCTCTCCCAATCTAAAACGACCAGCGGCGTCTAGGCGCATTTACCACGTCGCCGTCTTTCTTTTTCTCTAACTCCTTCTTGAACACCCGTTTCTCACTCTCCCGATCTTCTAGAATGCGAGAAATCGTTCACCTCCAAACCGGCCAGGTAAGCAACAACGTTTTCTCCTGCTGTTAAACTGCCAGCACATCTCTGTCCCATACTGATCTCTTTCACTTTCATAGTGCGGTAACCAAATCGGTGCGCAATCGCGATTCCGATACCGCGTCTTCTGCTGTATTTACGGTTTCTGCCCCTTTTTGAATAGGTGCCAAATTCTGGGAGACCGTGTCCGACGAACATGGCATCGGTCCCGATGGTCTCTACAAGGGAACCAACGACCTCCAACTTGAACGAATTAACGTCTACTACAACGAAGTCGCGTCTCAGAAGTATGTTCCTCGAGCCATCTTGGTCGACCTCGAGCCCGGCACCATGGACTCGCTTCGCTCTGGACCCCTCGGCTCTCTCTTCCGACCAGACAACTTTGTGTTTGGTCAGAGTGGCGCCGGAAACAACTGGGCCAAAGGACGTACGTGTCCAAACGACTTGTGACTCTGTGACGGTGCTGACATGTGTTTTGCAGATTATACCGAGGGTGCCGAGCTCGTTGACCAGGTGCTCGATGTTGTGAGAAAGGAAGCCGAGGGCACTGAGTGCCTCCAGGGTAATGCCTCTCCTGATCACAACGGAACCATGGCTGACACCGCTTTCAGGGTTCCAGATCACCCACTCTCTTGGTGGTGGTACCGGTTCTGGAATGGGTACCTTATTGATCTCAAAGATCCGTGAGGAGTACCCAGACAGGATGATGGCCACTTACTCCGTCGTCCCATCCCCCAAGGTCTCTGATACTGTCGTCGAGGTTTGTCGTTTAACTCCCAAGCCCTTGTGAACCCTTGTGACGTGTCAACCCACCTAGCCTTACAACGCTACTCTCTCAGTCCACCAGCTTGTCGAGAACTCGGACCAGACTTTCTGCATCGACAATGAGGCTTTGTACGACATCTGTTTCCGCACCCTTAAGTTGACGACCCCAACATACGGTGATCTTAACCACCTCGTCTCCATCGTCATGTCTGGTATCACCACCTGCTTGCGTTTCCCCGGTCAGCTCAACTCCGATTTGAGGAAGTTGGCTGTCAACATGGTTCCTTTCCCCCGACTTCACTTCTTTATGACTGGTTATGCCCCTTTGACTGCCCGCGGAAGCCAGCAGTACCGTGCCGTCACCGTTCCGGAGCTCACTCAACAAATGTTCGACGCCAAGAACATGATGGCTGCTTCCGACCCCAGGCACGGCCGTTACCTCACCGTAGGTACACCTCTCTAGCATTGGACCGGTGCTCACTATCTCCGTAGGTCGCTGCTGTCTTCCGTGGCAAGGTTTCCATGAAGGAGGTCGAGGAACAGATGCAGAACGTGCAGATGAAGAACAGTGCTTACTTCGTCGAATGGATTCCCAACAACGTCCTCACTGCTCAGTGTGACATTGCCCCCAGAGGAATGAAGATGGCTGTCACCTTCCTTGGCAACTCAACTGCTATTCAAGAGCTCTTCAAGCGTGTCAGCGATCAGTTCACTTCCATGTTCAAGAGGAAGGCTTTCTTGCATTGGTACACTCAAGAGGGTATGGACGAAATGGAGTTTACCGAGGCAGAGTCCAACATGCAGGATCTGATTGCTGAGTACCAACAGTACCAGGAGGCCACGTACGTCTTTTTCCTTTTCCTGACCATCACCTGCCCTGATTGCAATTGTTTAGCGCTGAGGAGGAGGTCGAGTACGAGGAGGAAGTTCCTCCGGAGGAAGAGTAAATACTCCCACTGCCGTCCTCTCTTCCGTAGAATCGGTCGTTACCCTTCCGTTCCATTCACTTTACCCCACCCCTCCAACTTAGTTACTATACTCACTTCCTTCATGTCGTCAACCAACTCACGTACCACTTTAACGCTAACCGTTTAGTTTCTCCTTCGTTGTGTTTTTTTTGAGGAGCTTCACCCGGAAATTTGCATATCTGGATTTCAGGAATAATGCTAGAGTGCTGACACTCGAGCGCTGCGTGCTCGTAAACCCTGCTCCTCTCCTCAAGGCGCGAAGTATCGTCAAACCTACGCCGTACGACAGTCAGTTATTTGAAGTAGTTGCTTGTTGGCTGAACCGGTACCAGGAGGAAACCCAGACTCTTCTCGGATCAGCTTCAATCCCCGCACCAAATCCCCAATTCTTTTCTTTTCCGGGGCGCGCAAACCCCAGGACTGCACTTTGAATCACGCATGATAGATGTATTAGTTTATTGCTAGCATCAGTTGGACTTCTGGATCTTGAGGCTGAAATCTATATGTTGCACCGATTGGTGGACCGCACTTGTGCTCAAAATGTCGATTCCTACAGGTAGGGAAGGGATTAGCGATTACGGAGGGGGTCGATGTGGCAGTAGGAAAGCTCACCCTCGATAGCACGCTCCTGTAGGTTACTCTCTGTGATATTCCCACTGCTTTCAAACAAGAACTTGCGCTTCCCATCCCACTTCTCTCTCAGTCTCCTCGAAACGTCTGCGAGTTGACCGCCCTCGATATTATCCAACATGATGATGTCGGCGCCGGCATCGATAGCCTCGTCTGCTTCTGCCTCGGATTGGACTTCTACTTCTAGGAGGAGCGTGAATCCCCCTACGCGACGGGCGTGCTTGATAGCCGTCGTAATGGATCCTAAGAATGGAAGAGCAGAATTCTAGGTAACCAACCCCCCTCGGACGAAATTGATTCCGGTAAGTTTCGAGGGGACGCACCGGCGGACCAGATGTGGTTATCCTTGAGCATTATCATGCTCGACAAGTCGTGTCTGTGGGCATCTATCCCTCCGACCAACATGCCGTACTTTTCCACGAGCCTGAACCCTAAGCACGAGGTGGTCTGAGCATGCCTAATTCTATGGCTCCCGCGGGATAATCAAGGGCTGTCACTCACCCGGCGTCGTCTTCCGAGTCCCAGCGATGACACCTTTATATCCGTACCCTCTGGCGAGGTCGTGAATCTTCTTCGACCTGTCCCCCCAACCGGCAAATCAGCGTGCTCCCTATTTCATAACGAGGGAATGGGTATAGAAGGTTGACGCACTTTGTCGCGATGCCGCTACACCTGGCGAGCATGTTGAGAGCTACTCTCTCTCCGAGCAGGATGTACCGAGCCTTTCCCTTCACGGTAGCGATATGTTTGACGGGCTGAAACGTCTCTCCTTCTCTGAGATGCCATTCTACCCTACGCTCAATCACATCGACTGTGAAAACCATTGGAATAAAGCGATGGGAAATACGTACTCGCACCCAAGCTGGTTGAACACTTCCGTGAAGAAGGGTACACCGGCGAGGACCGCTTCGGAGCTGCCTTTCCCGAGGAGGTAGGCGGTCCTCTGGACCTCTCCGACGACGTACCCGCCGTAATCGAAGGATGGGGTGTCTTCGGTCAGCCAGGCTGTGATCTGCGGCTTCCAACTCGGGGGGAGCAGGTGAGCAAAGTCGGTCATGGTCGGATCGGAAGTTGGAGGAGCGCTGTGATGAGAGAGCGATAAGATTGGGGGCAGATCGACTCGCGTTAGTCTGTCCCATTGCAACCCTTACTCGTAAGACGAGTGTCGCCTGTCAGAAATTCTTGTGCCATGATCATGTATGAATTGGAGATCCCACTTAGAATTGCAACAGATTGAAGTGCACGACACGTGTGAACTGGGCATTTAATCTGGGGAGTCTTGCGCGTGTGCCGTTTCTCATATCGTTCTCGCAAGTCACACGTCAGATTCGATGATGGCCATTACAATTCAGGACGCGCTGTATCAGAATCATTCGTACCAGATGGCATAGATACGTTGAAACATCCGTCCGTGAAGAGGGAATTCACAAGTATAGTGTAAGACTGAAGAGAGAACACGAGGGGAGGCGGGGACGGGAAAGTTTTGTGTATGTCGGCGTCGTGAAGTGAGAAGGCAAAGGAATCGTGAAACATCTAGTGACTTGTTTCGTGATGAGGGAATCCAACACACAATACCCATTACACTCGTCGCTTGATGTTGACGCTCAACCATTCGAGACCTTCATAGAGGCCGTCACCACTAGTGGCACAGGCAGCCTATTGCAATGTGGCTGGGTTAGTTGAACCGCCCTGAGGAAGGTCGGGGAATGTACGCACCTGGATAAACCACGTCCGCTGCCTAAGTCCGTGCAAACCCAACTTGTCAGTTATTTCAGCTGCAGTCATGGCATTGGGGAGATCCTGCTTGTTGGCAAAGACAAGGAGCAAGGCATCCCGGAGCTCATCCTCGTTCAACATCCGTTGCAACTCCTCACGAGCCTCCGAGATACGTTCCCGATCGTTCGAGTCGACGACGAAGATTATACCCTGGGTATTTTGGAAATCTTAGTGTGTTGTTTTGAATGTTAGACTCCAGCATGAAGGCATTTGATCGAATTGACTAACAGTGTCTCCAGAGTGGGCGGATCTTGTCCTGCCCTCCGACATCCCACACTGTGAACGAGATGTTCTTGTATTCGACAGTCTCGACATTGAATCCTAAGGTGGCCACTGGATTGAGGATCCTCTCGGTGCTTGAGATTCAACTAGTACTGACCAATGGTGGGGATGGTTGTAACGATTTCGCCGAGCTTGAGCTTGTACAGGATTGTCGTCTTACCAGCAGCGTCGAGACCAACCTGCATTGAGTTTGGTTAGATCTAGATATCCAGGAGGCACAAGATAGTCCACTAGTAACTCCATACCATCAAAATGCCTGCAAAAAACGGATGTTTGTGGGTTCAGAAATGAGCATATGACACGCGAATATACCACGTACGCATCTCCTTCTTTCCAAGGAGGGCCGTAAAGAGCTTAGAGATAGAAAGACCCATGGTTGGAGTGGGACGTTAACGTGAAATGGAAAGAAAGGGAGGAATGGGTTGAGTCGAAGGCAGTGAGCTTGATGGAGGTTGGAGGTAGTCGAAGTTTGCTGGCTGAACGCTGTCTCGTCCCGTCCGGCGGGCGGAGTTTTAAAGCACGCCGCTTGTCGGCCTGACTCACCGCCGCCCTCCTCGGTCATTGCCGGAGTGCTGCGGCCAACACATTCAACTGCCTCTAAGAGAGACACGTGTAGCTGTTTTAAGGGACAGGTGGCGAAGATACGTGAACACCCTAACGAATGACACGTGTGCGCCTTTCGTGGTGACGGTGACGATTGTAATATGAAAACACCGCTTTAGAGAACTTTTCGTACGCTAAGCTGTCGGCAGAATGAGGACGTTACGACTGCCGGGTTCCATTCCAGATCCTCCCTGGCAAGCTTAGAGTTCCTCCACGTCGACAGACCTCTTCCAACACATCCATATTCAGGTCAGCAGACAACGCACCGCTGACGTCGACGGAAACCCCCTTCCGTTTCGCCAGATCCATCCTTACCGAGATTTCGACTAAACCGGATATGGGAGGTCGCTCAGGGATAGTCATCTTTATGCAGGGTGAGTTGGCCGCTGCTGGCTCAAAAAGTGACTCCGAGTTCGAGGCGCTTTCAGATGGGAAGTAAACGTTAACGGGGATTTGTGTTGGTTGATAGGATCCTATGGTTGTAATCAGGACAGCTGAAGGCGCAAGATACAACCAGGACAGACCTGTGAGAACAGCCTGGAGGTCCGCTTCCCTAGCTTGATCTTCATCGCTGGAGACCATTGGCTCCTTCGATGAGGACGAGCAAGAGGTTTCTGGCGTCCAGGAGTGGCCACGAAGGATCTCATTCAGCCAGCATTGCCTCTTGACGATCTTCGTCGAGGCGTTAAGGAACAGTGCCTAATACGTGGGTCGGACAACGTACCTCCAACACCCTCCACGTCTCTTTGATGCTCTTCACTTGGACCCGTTGCAGGAAGAACCCAGGTTCGGGAGGTGAAGTCAAACGCAGGTTCAACCGCGGATGGGCTGTTGAAGGAGAAACCTGGAGATACTGCCTCAGCGAATTCAGGGATGATGATCCCCAGATTACTCACGTAGACCGAAGTATAGCGTTCGGGTGTTACTGGACTGTCTGGGTTCAACTGCACAACACGTCGATTCTCTCCAAGTCAATCAAGAAACAGAAAAATCACTCACCGCAAGATCAACCCAGCTCGGACTCGCAATCGTCGTAGAGTCAATGATCCCCAAATGTGAGCTCACTCCCCCGTGCCCAAATGGATGGATTATCGTCTCGACCTCCCGCATCCGAGACTGACCCATCGCAATCCCGTTCGGGCTTCCATCGCTTGTGAAATCCAACACCCACACCGGCTTCGTTGGTGCAGAAAGGACGGTTGTGGTAGGAACCTGCGGGTAGTCGTGCTCGAACTCCATATCCATATCGAGTGGCCCCATAAAGTCTGACATCATCGTGTCGTCCATGTCGCTTCGCGGTTTCGATACGTCTTGTACCCTCAGAGTCACGGTGGTGACGCCGCGAGGAGGGGGACGAGAAGATATCCCTGCGCGGAGAACTTCCATTGGTATATCGAAGTTGGGGAGGTGCGACGGAGTTGTTGACTTAGTGGTTGGCTTGCGCAAGAGATCGAGATATGCTAATGGGGAGAGGAATATGAGAAAGTGGAGGGACGGGGAGGACAAGTATGGAAGGGGAAGAGGCTGCGATTTGAGCAAATAGATATCCAGGGGTGCCTTCGATACTGAAAGTGTCCTGTGCTAGGGTCAGCCGAGGATAGGTAGACCATCATTCAATTCTACCTGGCGATAGTCTGAGCTTCAGACTTTGCTCTACCCTCGGCGGTCAGCGCAAGCCCGTCAATGTTATTGAACCATCGCAGACCACTGTCTCCTTCCTGGGTCGCCATTCCGTCCAACTTCATCAAGTATTGCATGTGCGCAAAAAATTCCCTAATCAACTTCCCGGCCTTCTTAGTGTCCTGTTCTCCCAGTGGTTTGTGCGCCTCCTCGATAAATTCCCGGATGCAATCCATCAGGAAACAGTTCATAGAAGCGGAACCCTCCGTCGTTGCCCCGCTGACGGGTGAGGCGTATGAGGTCTTGAGAGTGGTTACGGTCAGTTTGGGGCGCTCCTCATCGCTGCGGTCCACGGCAAGCTCGATGTCCACAACGAGGACCTTGCCTCCAAGAATGAGCGTGATCTTGCCATTATCCTCCGCCTCCTTGAACGCTTCCATCCCCGCCTTCTTTCCGCACTCTTCCAATTGTGAGACGCACCAGTCTACGACATCAACTTGGTCCATTGGCACGTCTGCGCTGTATCTGACTCCGATCTCCTTCCGCAAGGCCTGGACGGTTTCGCGAACATTTTGTTCTGCCTGACGACGATGAGGACGCGCATCGAAAAAAATTAGTATAAATGTGCGAACAAGGTTTAAAGAGTGCGACGCTGCGGTGTGTTGGCGTAGCAGAGACGTCAGCTTCGTGTTTTCGAGAGTGAAGGAGAGGTACGCGTTGAGAGATTCAGATATGCGAGAGGTCGCGGCAAAGATGTCGTTCAACGTTGACCATGGTTTTTCCGCATTCGAAAATGGATGAGTGGGCTCAGATGGAAGCGCGTCCGAGGCTATAAATTGGTGTAAAGTAGACTGCAGTGTCGGAGGCAACGAAGGGTCGCTGAAGGACATTTTCAAGGTGTGATCGAGATGAACAAAGCATCTTGAACATGATCATCACCGCCTGGCTTAGGACCTGCGCAGCGCTCGCGTTCATCTGGGGAAGTCCGGGCATTCCTGCTCACCGGAGATACATTTATAATCGACCGCTATTCCCCGATGCGTTGTTCTCCACAGGAGCCTGACTTTAGACTTCTGTGAACGGGGCCACACAGCAGCTCCGAGTTGCACGCACTCACACGTCCGCTACCCTCTTTCACCAGCTAGATGTACCTACTGCCATCGTCGTCCAATGTAGGCGAACTCCCCAGTCCGGAATCCGATCCTCTAGCTGGAATGCCTCTCGGTTGAACTCGTCATGTTGTACTTGATGTGAACTCCTCGGTCCCTCTTCATCCTCTCAACCCGGCTCTCTTTCTCCCTATGATTTTTTTAACACCTTTCCTTTACCTGCGTCTTTCTCCCGCCTCAGCTCGAGGTCGAAACCGATGCCCAATCTTCCTTCGACCCCCCAGGGCCGGAGGGCGATGATCTGTGGCCCCGTCTCAGGGGTAACCTGAATTTCTATGCGCAGTCACAGACGTAAGCAAGTTCTATCCCTCATGATCCTGCGCCGAATTCGGAGCGATAACAACTGAGACAGCAGAGCTGAACATTCATGAGTAATGTATACCATAATCATCAACATCATAGCAGAGGGGGAAAATATTGTTTGTGATCGATACAGGTGTGGGGGTTCGTAGAGCATTAGTGTCCCTGCATACAGTTAGTTATCCACATGAGATACAACTTGGAACAACGAAAGGAAGCAAAAAGGCGTGGGAAAGGCTAAAGCAAGTTTTACCGAAATGACAACGGAACGATGAAGACGAGAGCGATGACAAATTGCGCATACACAGCGTGCGATGAGGACGAATTAACTCTTTTCTTTTGCGTTACAATCAACGTCGGGAGGATGAGAGTCAGCACCGATTGGTTGATCTGCGGGTGGAGGATCGGGTGGGGTAGGATTGGGATGGGGAGAGTGAGATCGTTCCACCAGGTCGGTCGCAGGAGCGGGATCTGGGGGCGGAGTGGTAGTTTCTGGGAGGGTGGGTTGTGGATAGTTTGCTTGAGAAGCCAGTTCCGGCTCGCTGGGAGATGACGGGATCGTTGCAACTTGGGGAAGTTCAGTAGCAGCTGGCTCCGATCGGAAAGGATCAATCGGCGGCGGCATCGAAGTCGGTCTGCTTTGGGGGTCAGCAGATCGCAAGAGATCTGGTGGAGGTCGGCTCGACGGCTGATGTCCTTCTGCTGGAACGTTGTTCGATGCGGCCGCGACTGCGAGTTCGCTGCTCAACGGGGCCATGCCAAGTTTCGGGTTCGGTATCGCGGATGGGTCTGTGTTGGCCCCTTCGTTGCCGTTCATAGTTTGTCCAGTCATGACACCCACAGCGGAAATGGAACCAGTTTCCGTGGCCTTGTTGTTCTCCATAGTCCCTGAAGATTCCATTAAGATGCAAAATCTACGTGATTCCTCGGGTACTCACGGAGCCTCCTTAACCATCGTTGTCGGACTTGATGGTATCCTCGTTGCGGCAGAGCCTTTTGCACTTGGTCCCATTTCTGACCATACTTTGCAACGGCCTGTGAACCGGTGTGAATCACACGACTGCCGCTAGAGAGAAATCGACATTACCTGTGCAAGGACTTCGTCCTCTTCTTTACTCCACTACAGCATCACCGTGAGCTCGCACGATCATCGGAAACATCATCAAATCGACCTCACCTTCTTGTACGGCGTCTTGGCTCTCTTATCATCTGCTCGCTTCTTCTTCGAAGGAGAAGCACCATCAATCGAAACTTTCGCCCCCCTCGAAGAATTATAATCCGGAGGAGGATACTGATGCGGCGGAATTCCGTACCCCATCGGAAGCGGATATCCCTGCCCAAAAGCCAGAGCATACCGAGGATCCCCGTACATACCCTGTGGCAAATCATGTGGCGGATGATGGGGCCCTCCACTTAAGCGCGGATACGGTGGTGCAGCGAGCAGAGGTCTCGGATAGGAAGCCACTCGCGGTGATGACCCAGGGTAATGATCGTCTGTCGCTGACGGTTGCGATCGAGTCCGGGAGCTAATCATTGGGGCGGGAGCGAGTGGTCGGTAATCAGTACTAGCCCTGCGAGGTGGGACAGGGGTCGGTATTGCGGGACGGGACAATGTTTCCATAGTGCTCGAAGGGTGCAGTGCAGGCGGACGATCCGAAGCTTCCATAGTACTACGCGCAGTAAGTTCTCTGGTCACTATGTTCCGACCGTTCCTTCGCCTAGGACTACCCGTTTCTGTAGTACCTCCTCGTTCATCACCGGAGTCGAAAGCAGACCGGGAAGTTTCACTGTCAAACTCCTTCGTGGCCTGGTCCGCCAAAACGTCCAACGCAGACCTTTGGGAACTGAGAGTTGGCGTCCTTCCGATCCCCTGGTCATTCGAAGTGCGACGCTTCCTTGGAAGAGGACTGTCTGATTCATCTGCAAGTCTTCGAGAGCGCTTGTTCGGTGAATTCCTGACAGGAGTCTCCTCATCGAGCATACGAGAAGCGACGGAAACCAGGTCGTCAAAGGGTGTCTGGGGGTTAGTGGACCCGGATGGATCCCGATGTACCATAGGTGTTTGTGGCTGCGGCCACGAGCTAGCCCCGACTGGAAACAGATAACCGACAGCTGGGCTGCCCGTGTATGAATATCCTTCTTGGTGATAACGAGCCTGGGATGCAACAGGTGTGCCGTAGTTTGGCCTGTGTGGAGTACGAGGAGTCGATGATGACGGTGGCTCTTCAGGTTCTGCAGAGGCACGTCGTCCAATCCCTGATAGCTGCCCAGCACGTTCCCTACCAAGTTTCTTCGCAGCAAGCAGCACATGCTCTGCTCGAGCATCCGTCATAAGTGGCGTTCCCTTCTCGTAAACCGCCCGTGTCTTCCCTTTGGGCTTGAGGGTTTGCGGCTTGGTAATCTTGGGAGTTTCACCAGCAGGTGCGTCGTCGTCGTCAATCAACTCATCAATCTCCTCGTCCGAACGAGGGACCTCAATCTCCTTGTTCTTGCCTTTACTTGTATTTTGACTCGAGCGTGGGACTAGGACTTCCGGCTTCCGTGGCGGTCGACCAGAAGGTTGCCTGTGGGGTGCTGGAGCCGTCGAACGTACGTGCGAAGCCGCAGTGAGCTTAAGTGCGGTTCGAAGGCTCATAACCTCGGCTTCCATAAGAATCAACCTGTTCTGGAGGTCCGTGACCTATAGAGGCTGTGTTAGCGCAGGACACCCCCAAGAGGCGATCAATTCACCTTTGTTCGCAGCGCCTTATTCTCGGATTCGAAATACGAAATCTTACTTTCCGTTCCCTAAGTAGATATGAAGTGAGCAGTGGTGCAAAGGTCTGGTGTGCCCATAGCGTGGGACACACACGGATAGATTGAAGCCTGGGCACCCAGATAGAAACGTACCTCGGATTTTGACGTCTCTGCGCCCGCACGCCGTTTTATGAGCAATGCTTCGGAAGTCCTCGCCCATAAGTCTCTTTCCGCATCCCACCGCAGTTTCTCCTCCTGGACTTGTTGTAATAACTGGTCACGTTGTTGCGTAAGCTGGAGGATAGTCTCAGCTTGCGCCACAAGCTGCGAGGAGTCCGATCCGACGGAAGAGGTGAATCGGAGGAGCTGTGATTGAGAAGGTTAGATCAAGGGTGAGGAAGAGGTAAGATTCCAGGTACCATATCAGCTAACTCTCGTTCTCTGGTAGACAAAGACGGTTCGCGCGAGGTGCTTATGCCCAGTTCTAGCAGTCGCGATTTCATGGAGTCGATTTCCGACTGTTCCAGAGGTTCTGGGGACGCTGTGCGAGATTTCTTGGGATGGGCACGCTCATGGTCCTCGTCGACTTCCCCTTCGTGGCCTGGAGATGGTGTAAAAGAGCGCATAATGTCGGAGAGGGCGAGAGGAGGGGGATCATGGGCCATGACGGCGGGGGACGACGTGCTCGTGGGCCAGAGCCGATGTTGAGCTTGAGGTTGACAAAAATTCGTAACGCGCCTTCCGATCATGTGACTTGAACACCCTTTTGCAAGCGAGCGACATCGTGGCTGAAGAAAAGGTAACCATGGCCCATTTCGTTGGTGACTTCATTTCATTCAGGCCTCAAACGCTCCATTATTCTTTCTCATTCGGATGTGCGTATTCAATCCATCGGCCGTCCCGAACACCCTGCATCCCGCTATTTGGGCCTGGTTATACATATTTCACTTTTCGCATTTACTGTTCATGCTCAGATTCATCATCAACTGGTCCGCTTGGCGTTTTCTCACTGTCCCGCAAATCTTTGATGCCCTATCGTGTCTTATCGCGAACGGGGACGGTGGCGATAAACTTGGGAGTTGTTTCGCTGGTGCAGGCCTAGTGAACTCGGAGGCTGAGGGGGAGTGGTCAAGCTTGGTGAGGACTGTAGCTGGTTCTCAGGTCTCTACAGAAATGGAGAACGGTTCCAAGGGGCATTTCTAGTCCTCTGCATCCCCTGAGCCCCTGAGCCAGCCTTAACTCTCGGTCATCACCACCACGACCCACACACATACCCTCTCCCAGCCGCCTCGACACCAGAACAGATGGTCTTCTTCCTTCTACTTCGGCCAACAGCTTGGATACCACTGTTTCTCCCGTAAGTGTTCCTTCGTTTGTGTTCTCCATTTAGGCTCACACTGGGGAAGGTTCGCCTTGGCTCAGCATCACCAACCTCCTCTCCAGGACAGGGATCGATCCAACGGCAGATACACAGCTGGGCTTATCGTCGGTGTCAGCATAGGCGTTATCGTGCTTCTCTTCTTGGCCTCTGTGTTGTATGCAAAGTTCGTGAACCGCAGAAGAGCAGCGAGCCGAGGACAAGTGGAGAGAGGGAGAACGGATGAAGAGTTTAGAGTCACTCCCATTCCCGCCCCGTTGGTCACGGCTCCACCCCCCTACGAGAACCCGCCATCATTCGAAGATGCTACCAAGCGAACGCAAACAGCAAGCGCCGTTTCCAGCCAGCAAAGAGAGGAACAGGAGGGAAGAAATGATGTTGCAGGTTGAGAGTTTTGATGCTGTTCATGGGTAGAATAGCGGGCATTTGATAACACATATTCAAGGAGTGTTTTAGTGCGATCACCGAACTGTGCATAAAGCATGATCCGCATCAGCTGAGATGAGATTGGGCGGTCGATTTGCGCCTACTTAAGCTTGTCAATCCTATGTCCATTCTTCAGGCGAATCCCTGAGGCTCTCTCTCCCTTTGTCCTTTTCTTTAGCTGGCTGGGTCCAGTTCTCTCCTCTCCTTCCTCTTTATTTCTAGCGCGGTGCGCTCTAGGTTCGAGACAGACTTATGACTACGCCTCAACACAACAGTTACCGTGCACATTCGCCAGGACGTCGGCCAAGAAACCTTGAGGTCAACGTAAATGACTCGGACTACAACGAGGATTGTGAGCATAAGCTTTCTCTGCTCCTCTAAATATCTTGACCAGCCTCAGATACCACTACGACCGGTCACAAAGGCTTTCTTCTGAAAACAGCAGTCCGTTCCGCTCAGTATGTCTCCATCGATAGCCCTCGATTCCTAAGCTCTAAACCCACAAAGTTTACCCCATGTGCCTTCACCCTTGTCTCCAAACTATCAACCACCCATTGCTCCCCGTCCCAGCGCGAAAGTGGTCGGCAACCCTAATCGCAGATCAACTTTGTTCCCATTCTCCCCGAAGACCTCACCTCAATGTTCAGCCCGCTCGCCGGGTTCACCCCTGTTACCGCAATATTCACCTTCTCTGCCTGTGAAATCCCCAGGGTCTGCAACATCGTTCGTTACCTCATACTTAGGAGCTCTCTCTCCCATTGAGAAGATGGAGTCCGTGATGGACAGTGTTTGGGATGACTACCCCGACGCCGACCCCATGAATTTCGAACTGGGTTCAAAAAGGTCTCTCTGGAGAAAATCATACAGGTGGGAAGTCTTTTGATCCACGATACGAAGATCTGATCGAGTTTGCACATCAGCGCTCTGCTGACCTTCCTAGGAATCCTTGTCATAACCACGATATTTTATTTTTACGCACCGCGGCTTGGTATCAGCAACTCCCGACCAGTCGACATCATAACTCCACACCCAGAGATCCAGGTAGATGCTGCGACCTTCATTGGTACATCTTCCGGTGGCGTAGACGGTTTTTTCGGCATTCCGTTCGCCAAGCCTCCGTGAGTCGGGATCTGATGGCACATGTAAGGTTTTTCCGCAATCTCAGTGTCACACAGGACTGGGGACCTCCGATTCCGCCATCCTGAACCATACGGCCTATATTCCGGTACAATCGACGCTACAAAGTCCGGGCCATCTTGCACCCAACTTCGACCCAAAGTCGTCATCCCCGAGGGCCTCTCTATACCAGCAACAAGTTATGCGGGAGGAATACATGCAGTCGACGACGACTCGGAAGATTGTAAGCCTCGCCCGCCTTCACCTGATCTTTAACCTGATATGGGATGCACGCCGCGGCGTTCCAGGCTTGACTCTGGACGTAATAAAACCAGCCTTCGTTGATCCAGACGTGAGGCTTCCCGTCGCTGTTGTAAGTGCATCCGAACCCCGACCTTTCTCCTCTGACCTCCTAGCCCTGTGCTCCAGTGGTTCTTCGGAGGTGAGTATATCCATGAGGCGCAACCCTGCAGGTCAAATACCAATTTCGGTTGTGTTTTCTTCCCACAGGCGGGTTTCAGTTCGGCGGCACAATTAAGAACAATGGCATCCCCGTGGTTTCACGATCCTTAGAGTTGGGAGAGCCCATTATCTTCGTAGTAATGAACTATCGGTGAGTGGAGATTATACATGATCTCATACTAGAAGTTGACTGGCTGCCCCTCAGACTCAACGGTACGTCTCCTGCGTATTACCAACTCTCCCACATCTTTACGTTTAGCGCCTATCACTAGCCTTCGGGTTCTTGGCAAGCCAAGAAGTAAAGGATGCAGGGATAGGAAACCTCGGCCTGCATGACCGTCAGTCCCGAGCCTCGGTCTCGTCGTTACATTCCGAGTTTATTCATTGCCCCTTTCTTTTAGAGCGTGAGGCGCTGCGGTGGGTACAGCGGCATATTGGATCATTCGGTGGCGATCCCACAAAAGTTACCATGTGGGTGCCCATCACTGGACACGTCTCAGGTTTACATGGCTCATCCTGATTCGCTCGTGAAGATGGGGCCAAAGCGCTGGGGCTATGTCGGTGTCACTCCAACTTGTCGCAAACGAAGGCGATCCGGAAGGGTTGTTTCGTGGGGCGATCATGCAATCAGGTGCACCACTTCCTATCGGTGACGTAACACTCGGACAGAAGCACTACGATGACTTGGTTTTGCGTACCTCCTGCCTTCATACGGATGATACGTTGGACTGTCTTCGGCGCACACCTTACGAGACCCTAAGAACTGCGATTGAGGCGAGTATGGGGATTTTTGACTACACGGTAGGGGCTCTTGCCACACAAAATATGGCCCACCTGGATTTATCATTTATTGTAGTCCATGGCCCTTTCGTGGATACCTCGACCGGACGGTGCCTTCATAGCAAGTTCACCGGTGGATATGATCCAAGACGGGCGGGTAGCCAGAGTTCCTGTCATCAATGGTAATTCGTGTTCCTCTACTTCGATGTGTATCGGTTCAAACGTGATGGTAGGCGTGGTGAACGATGAGGCGACACTGTTCACTCTCTCACTGGGTGGTATCAAGTACGTTATCTGCTGGAGGGCCCCATTCTTCGGGAGTTTGATCATGCATTTAGGACGGAATCAGAGCTCGTGAGGTATCTTCGTCACTTCCACCTACCAAACGCAACGGAAGAGGAGATGGTCAGGCTGTTGGAACTTTATCCCTATGGTACGTCTCGTTGCTGGTCCTGCGCCTCCACTCTCAACGTTATATTGCAGACCCCACCCAAGGGTCTCCCTACGGAACCGGAGAAGCGAATCAAGTCACAGCTCAGTGGAAACGATTGTCTTCGATTCAAGGAGATCTGGTATTTCAGGCCCCCCGTCGCATGCTTTTGAGAAACCTCTCACCTAGACAAAATACATGGTCATACTGTAAGCTACCTTCTATGTGCTTTCCCGGGTCGCATGACTAACCACCAGCGTCCCATTTAGTAAGCAGGCAGCTTGACGGATTCCCGGATCTTGGAACCGTACGTGGTTCCTTCGATTTCAGATTCCGGCGATAACCTATG
This sequence comes from Thelephora terrestris, assembly GCA_015956445.1. Classification (NCBI taxonomy): domain Eukaryota; kingdom Fungi; phylum Basidiomycota; class Agaricomycetes; order Thelephorales; family Thelephoraceae; genus Thelephora; species Thelephora terrestris. Next base: position 282,481 of record WIUZ02000019.1, on the reverse strand, counting down.
AACTTATGTCACTTTTGTAGGCGCACAGCAGCGACTTAGCGGACATTTTTGGAGGAGGGGTCATGGCCGACTACTTCATTCGGTTCATCAACACGCTCGATCCGAACGGCTCCTCAAGTCCTCGCGCCCAGGTCGAATGGCCAACGTACGACACAGAAAATCTACGGTTGTTAACGTTCCTACCGGATTACAATGAGCCCTCTGTGATCGTGACGGACGACAATTTCAGAAAGGAACAGATAGAATTGTTTGTTGAGATGGCAAAACGCTATAGGATGTAGAGCATGATATTTATCTCGAGTGAGAATCTCTAAACTTTGCATCATATACATTCTTTTCTTTGCTTCCAACTTCTCTGCATTCCCGCTTGGGATCCATGGCGGGTGCAAGGGGGTGCGCTGTATCCACGTGCTTGCCAGCACCCGTGACCAGAGCTTGAGCTTGAGTTTGAGAAATCGTGGAGTATTACATATACGCCAATTTTTGGATTGGGTGTGTTCTAAGCGTCCACCATCATGACACGCCACTGGGAGTCAGGGGTTGCGTACGGCACTGGGGAAGTGGTAGAGTACCAAGGACAGAAGTACAAGATTATCCAGGGTCATACCTCTCAGGTATGAGCTGATATCCGACCTCCTGGATCTGGAATCGCGATGACAGTATCTATCACAGAGCGATTGGATTCCGGGGATTTCGACCGCTGCTCTGTACCAGCACCTAGGCTCAGAAGAGCATCACGAGCCTCCTCAACAATGCCAAGCATCCCGCGGTGTGTATGAACACCCACAAGGTGAGTGAACTGTGAAACATCCGACAAAACCATCTCCACGATCGATCTCATATCGATTGCATCCGCCCTCTCCGTTCCAGTACCCGCGCAAAACCCTAATTCGCTCGAGAGGTGGTTGGAGGATGCTCGGAAGCGCGCCGATGAGTTTCGTCGGAGCGGTCCCCGTGCGCCTACTACGTGGGTGTTGGTGAAGGGACACGAAATTCCTGGCGGCGCGATCGAGGCCGGAAAGGAGGGCGATAGCGTGCTGTATGTTGCGAGAGCGTACGTGGAGGTGTGTTCGGTCCTTATCGTTGTCTCTTCGATGAACGTGATTGACCATCGTACGTGTTTCCAGGACGGAATCTGTATGGCTTCCACTTTCACAACTGGCGTCCATTCATTTCACCTGACGTGGTCTTGGTTGTAGACGTCGGGAAGGCGGGAAAGCATCTGAGGCAGGGTGCGGAAATCGGACGACAGCACAAGAGCCACGCGTTCAACGAGTACGAGATCCTGGTCGGCGATTCACGCGCGGTTCGCTGGGTTGAGACCCGTGGGGTGCCGAACCCTCAAAATTTCGGTGCTCGCCACGTGGAGGTTGGTGTGGACGCGTCCGGGCGCCAAATCTTCATCACCCAGGTCAGCCATAACGGTGGTATCCATCCCGCAAGAGCCAGCGGGGGTGCATCTGGTACGTTTGGTTTCCCTCGATGCGGGAATTTATTGATCGTTCGCTGGGATTATTAACTTCGTTTCCCGTAGGCGCATACCTTGTTTATGGCGACGGAGAGTTGGCGTTCCAGGTTTGTTTTGCGCTCAGGAGGTGTGATGTTTCCCGATCGCTGAACCTGCTCATTACAGGAGTATCGTGTTCTTTGCTATGCGTGATATCCAAGAGAGAGAGCGTGGAGTAAATACAGGCCAGGAAGAAAATTGTAAAACTACATACGTGAAGAAAAATACACGTGGCACGCCTACACCGATTCGAAGTTTAGATTCTGGAGTTCCAGCCGTGTTGACTTTGCGTCCCACAAAGATCGATGGGCCACCCTTGCCAACTCTCAAAAGGCGCCGTCACAACCTCGAAATATGGTTAAAAATACATTTATTCAGGGGGGTCAACTCTCTGACTTCGATTATCTTCGCATTTCTCCTTGATAAGGAGAAATGCGAAGAGAACCTGTCAACTACAACAACGAAAATGGTGGTTTGTGGTGGTTTGCGAATGAAAGATGAGTGGTCTGCCTATAAACTACGGCTGCAAATAAATGCCGTTCAAATGAGAAAATGTGGATGCAGGAGTGTAGTCGCCGGCTGGCGCCAGCGAGAGCTTGGAATAAATAGAAATTCTTATGAACTCGCGCGGTCGTTCTCTCGGTCATGTGTCCGCGAGAGCCAATCAGCCAGGAAGACTGATTAACCGAGGACGACTCCAGCCTGGTACACATTGTCGTAAAAATTACGGATGCAAACGAAGTGGAGAGTGTCGAGCATTTCGCCAGTACAGGACCATCCGTCTTCAGTGCTGAGGCGTTGGCATACAGCCTAAGAGGAAAGAGTCATACCACCAGTCAGCAGTCATGATGGGATGCAACGGTGGATCGAACCTGGAAATAATCTCTGTAGAGAAAAGCGACTCTCACGGCCAATTCGCCGACTGTAATCTCCTGAACATCAATCATCGACGAAAAGTCTACTGTATGATATCCAGGCCACTGTAATAAAACGATATACACACGTCAGAGAAATTGTCCACTGACGGTTTGGATGCTCCCGGTGTAACTTACCACGATTCTGAGCTGGATCTTCTTTCCCGGAGTTGGGAAGCGCACGATATCGCAGCCGCGGACGATCGCAGTTTTCATGACCATCGGGCTGTAGGAAGCCAAATCCACGTACTTGACTCCATAACCTTCTGGCATGCCGCGCTTGTCGAAGGTTACGACAAATTGGTCGCGGCGTCTGCCTCCGGTAGAGTTCCATTTGGAAGAGTGCCTGTAAGGTAGGATCGGAACGATACGAACGTTTGCCGGCCCAGCAACCAGCGGAGGTGGAAGGTTAGGATTTCGTAGCAAGGTGGAGTAAGATAGGCATGGCTGCGTCCTCAGAAGTTGATATGAAGTCATTTCTGTGGTGGAGCTCAGCTCTGAAGTGCAAGTGAAGACGAGGAGTGGATTGTGAGGTGAAGATGTCGGTATGGACTGCCTTTCCGCTGAGATTTATACCTGAGCTGGGGTGGCCATGCGGACGCCATGTAGAACAAAGAGCATGGTCGGGTAGCTTTGATAGTGCGGGAAGCTGCCGTGGAGCTAACAAAGCTCAAGAAACTTTGCGGCTTCGTGTGTTCGCTGGGCCGTTTATGATGTGTGGAACCACGCAGAAAACAAATCCTTCCGGGGAGACAAAAGAGACCAAGTCAAAGTGGTGCGGGCCATCTAAGAGAGTCGTTGGTGGTTTCGAACGAAGCCTAAAGCGAAGTCTGCATTTGGAAACCCGTGACCCATATGCGGATAGGTAACACGGTAATGTAAACGCTGCATGGCGGCGTAAAAGAGGATGTTACTCTTGGACCCTATACTAAAGTCAGTGGAAAGATAAACAAACAGCGGTAAATCTCGAGCCGTGAGTGCGTCTTGGACGTCTGAACAGTTGTGATGAGTAAACTTTTGTGGGATCGCTACCGAATGACTCAATATGTCGTTGTACCCACCGCAGTGCCTCACGCTCTGAACGAAAGGGGCAATAAGTAAACTCCGAATGTAACGACGAGACCGAGTCTCGGGACTGACGGTCATCCAGGCAGAAATTTCCTATCCATGCATCCTTTACTTCCTGGCTTCCCGGGAACCCGAAAGCTAGTGATGGACGATTAACGTAAAGATGGGGGAGAGTTGGTAATATGGAAGGGGACGCATCGTTGAGTCTGAGGGGCTGTCGGTCAACTTCTAGTTTGAGGGATCATGTATACTCTCCACTCATCGATAGTTCATTACCACAAAGATGATGAGCTCTCTCAGCTCTAAGGATCGTGAGACCACGGGGATGCCGTTGTTCTTGATTGTGCCGCCGAATTTAAACCCGCCTGTGGGAAGAAAACATGAATTGATATTCGACCTGCAGGGTTGCGCCTCATGGGTATACACACCTCCGAAGAACTACTGGAGCAGAGGACTAGGAGGTCAGAAAATAAACGTCGGGGTTCGGATGCACTTACAACAGCGACGGGAAGCCTCACGTCTGGATCAACGAAGGCTGGTTTTATTACGTCCAGAGTCAAGCATGGAACGCCGCGGTGTGCATCCCATGTCAGGCCAAAGATCAGATGAAGGCGGTCGAGGCTTACAATCTTCCGAGTCGTCGTCGACTGCATGTATTCCCCCCGCATAACTGGTTGCTGGTATAGAGGGGCCCTCGGGGATGACGACTTTGGGTCGAAGTTGGGTGCAAGATAGCCGGACTTTGTAACGTCGATTGTACCGGAATATAGGTCGTATGGTTCAGGATGGCGGAATCAGAGGTCCCCAGTCCTGTGTGACACTGAGATTGCGGAAAAACCTTACATGTGCCATCAGGTCCCGACTCACGGAGGCTTGGCGAACGGAATGCCGAAAAAATCGTCTACGCCACCGGAAGATCATGTACCAATGAAGGTCGCAGCATCTACCTGAATCTCTGGGTGTGGAGTTATGATGTCTACCGGTCGGGAGTCGCTGATACTTAGCCGAAATATCGTGGTTATGGCAAGGATTCCTAGGAAGGTCAGATAACAACTCTACCCACAGAAGCGCGGGGAATTGAAGATAGATGATGTAATCCATTCTAAGAAGTTCATGAGGGCGGGGTAATTTGAAACCTTGGAAAGCCCGGCAACTTACATATTCACATGCCACCGATAACGCTAGGCGGAGTCCTAAGTGCTTCCATGAGACAAGTATAGGCGACCTCACATACTCAGGGAGAAGTTCTTCCAGGAAAACGATCCCTAACGAGGAGAAAGTTCCCCGAGACAGTGTAAAACGTACGACCAATTCGGAATTGGCTGTAGAGAAGGCTGGTGGCCGCTCAGCGCCGGGTTGGCCGTAATGGGACCAACGTCTTTGGAAGGCACTCAAATGAAGAGACTCCGTAAATTAAGTCAGCGTTTATGGGATGGCGGTTGGCTGAAAAAACTTTTTGAAGGACCATGTGAATTCCTGCGTGTTTCGTTGGGGCATCAACATCATATCAGCACTGTAACGTAAGGCTAGTGTGAATTTCGGGGATGAGCTACCACACTATGTTTGGTGTAACGCTCACGGCGAACTTCGAAGTCAGAACTGTGGCTCTCCAGCGAAAGTCTTGTGGTGATCCAAGAGCAATATTTGATTAGTTATTCCTGCAGTTTCAGCGGCCCGACGACGAAAGAAAGATCGAGTGAGTATGGCCATGGAACAACAAGGTCCCCGCCCGTCTCTCATGTTTTCCACTGGTCCTGGAATTGGGGAGGATGCGAAACATGCCAACCGGTCGTAAGTATCAAGAACAGAATTGCCCCTGTTCCTTTCTGCCGTAATCGCGTGTGGGGTAGGCTAGGGCTTTCGGCTCACCGCATAGGGTAAGAGGAGGATGTTGGGGGCGGGGTATCCATAACAAACCTGCTTTCCATTTGACATGAGTGGCATAAAGTGATTGTAGAAGACTGAGACCGAAGCGAATTGGCCGTAGTCAGTGGAACGCAGCTCTTGCCTGGGGCGTGAAGGATGCCCCAGTGTGTGTGCGGGGGGTCGTTTGAGGTTGAGGAGACTCGAATCACGGGATGTGTTGAAGGATCGTGCAGTAAGTTGTATATCTTGCTGCGGGCCGGGCGAGCATGTGGAAATGACGCTAGAACGCTTCGGAGTGGCAGGAAGGGGAAAGGCGATCCGCCTCCGAGCCATCCCAAATGGCAGGGGCACTATTCCAAACGTGAGAAACCAGGGCAGCTCAGGCTATAAAAGTTCACCAGAAACTCCCCAAGTTTTCCTCAGTCTCCCACCTTCTCTCACTCTCAACCACCAAATCGTCTAACAAACAGTCAGCACCTCTGTTTTTCGCCACGGCATATTCTAACCTCCCTCCCTCCCTCTTACCAGCAAACCCCTTCTTGCTCATTAACATGGCCTGCTCTAACTGCAACTGTGCTCAATCCAGCTGTGGATGCTCCCAGAAGTATGCCACCCGGTTTTGTGTTCACGTGCGGGACCTATGCTGACCCGCACCCACAGCTGCTCCTGCACCAAGGATAACTGCAACTGCTAAGCGCTAAGCGCGCGCACCACGCAGCACGGCAAAAATGCCTTCTTTATAGTCTTCTCTGTATCGCCATTTAGGCTAAGCTGTAAACCTTGAAATTGAAAAAAAAAAGCCCTTACGATGTGTTTCTCAATCTCTCGTTCGATTACCAAAGTCTCGTGCGCCTTTAAAGCTTTAAGCGGGTTTCTAAGAGTAATGTCGATGCCACGTTGCATGGTGATTCAATCAGGGTGACCTGTTTAGTTTTCACCGGATGGATTTGAGTTCCGCGTACCGCTCCCCTTGGTAGTAGTGGTAAACCGCTAGCCACACTCTCAGGATGCCTCGCGGATGTTCCGAGGGAGCTGTCGTCCCGGTACCGCGTCGAGCGGGTCCTAGATGGGTAACCCGACGTAGATAGCACATTCGGGGCATTCGTTCTGCCAGTAAGGACGTTTCCCCGAGGATTGAGTCTGCAGTCAGCAACGGTTCGAAGGCCGCGTCACGAATACTGCAACAATAGGAAACAAGCGCATTGCCACACCTTGGCGTTGCGGTGATTAGTTTGCAACAGATGGGAGAGCGCCGGTCTTCCGTTCCTTTTCTCGTAAGTATGTCCCACAAGGCATTTTCGGTGAGATCACGGGGCCTGCAGAGAACACCGCTTTCACCCTCGTCAACACTCATCAGCAAATGCGCAGAGCGCTGATGTGCAAACTCGACCAGATTTGTATCGTGGGATCAAGAGACTTCCCACCTGTATGTTCTGCTCCAGAAAGACCTTTTTGAGCCCAGTTCGAAATCCATGGGGTCTGCGTCGGGGTGTTCATCCCAAACGCTGTCCGCCACCGTCTTCACCTTCTCAATGGGAAAGAGGGTTAAGTGTGAGGTAAAGAGCAATGTTGCAGACCGTGGGGATTTCACAGGCAGAGAAGGTAGCTATTGCGGTAACATGGGGTGATATCGGCGAGCAGGCTGAACATTGAGGTGAGAACGGGAACAAAGTTGGTCCGCGGTTAGAGTTGTTGACCACTTTCGCGCTGGGGAGCGAAGGGTAGTTGGTAGTTTGGAGACGAGGGCGAAGGTACATGATATAAACTTTGTGGGTTTAGAGAGTAGGAAGCGAAAGCTGTCGATGGAGACATACTGAGCGGAACGGACTGCTAGCAGTGGTTTCAGAAGAAAGCCTTTGTGACCGGTAGTAGTATCTGGGGCTGATTAAGGGATTTAGAGCAGCAGAGAGAGTTTATACTCATAATCCTCGTTGTAGTCCGAGACATTTACGATAACCTTAATGTGGCTTGGCCTACGTCCTGGCGAATGTGCAAGGTGACTGCTGTGTTGAGGCGTAGTGAGCGCACCACGCTAGAAATAGAGAAAAAGGCGAGGAGAGAGCTGGTCCCAGGAGAGAGAACCTCGGGGATTCGCCTGAGGAATGGACACAGGATTGATAAGCTTAAGTACTAGGCGCAAATTGACCGCCCAATCTCATCTCAGCCACCGTATGTTCTAAGCGTCCACCATCATGACACGCCAATGGGAAGCATGGGTTGCGTACGACACTGGAGAAGTGGTAGAGTACCAAGGACAGAAGTTCAGGATTGCCCAGAGCCATACCTCCCAGGTATGAGCTTTCTCCCTGCCTGTCATCCGACATAGATCTGACGGCCATCGGGAATCGCGATCATCGTATCTACCGCAGAGCGGTTGGATTCCAGGGGTTTCTACCAGTGCGCTGTACCAGCGCCTAGGCTCAGAAGAACATCGCGAGCCTCCTCAACAATGCCAAGCATCCCGCGGTGTGTATGAGCACTCACAAGGTGAGTGAAACATCCTACAAAATTCTCCACGATCGATCTCATACCGATTGCATCCGCCCTCTCCGTTCCAGTACCCGCGCAAATCCCTGATTCGCTCGAGAGGTGGATGAAGGATGCTCGGAAGCGTGCTGACGAGTTTCGTCGGAGCGGTCCCCGTGCGCCTACTACGTGGGTGTTGGTGAAGGGACACGAAAGTCCTGGCGGCGCGGTCGAGGCGGGAAAGGAGGGCGGTAACGTGCTGTACGTTGCGAGAGCGTACGTGGGGTGCGTTCGGTCCTTATCGTTGCCTTCTTGATGAAGTGGCGTGATTGAGGATTACCTGTGTTTTCAGGACGGAATATTTATGGCTTTCCCTTTCACAAGCGGCGTCAGTTTCTTTGTGTTTTACCTGACGCATTCTTGGTTTTAAACGTCGGGAAGGCGGGAAAGCATCTGAGGCAGGGTGCAGAAATCGGACGACAGCACATGAGCCACGCCTTCAACGAGTACGAGATCCTGGTCGGCCCCGACCCACGCGCGGTTCGCTAGATTGAGACCCGTGGGGTGCCGAACCCTCAAAACTTCGGTGCTCGTCACGTGGAGGTTAGCGCGGAAGCGTCCGGGCGCCAAGTTTAGGATTCTGGCCGTGTTGACTTCGCGGCCCACCAAGATCGATAGGCCACCCTTGCTAAATCTCTCAAATTCGCCGTCACAACCTCGAAATATGGTCAAAAATACATTTATTCATGGGGGTCAACTCTCTGACTTCGATTATCTTCGCATTTCTCCTTCATAAGGAGAAATGCGAAGAGAACCTGTCAACTACAACAACAAAAAGGGTGTTTTGCGAATGGAAGATGAGTGGTCTGTCTACAAACTACGGGTGCAAATAAAAGCCGTTTAAATAAGAAAATGTGGATGCAGGAGTGTAGTCGCCGGCTGGTGCCAGCGAGAGCTTGGAATAAATATAGATGTGTTGTTCTTATGAGCTCTTGCGCTCGTTCTCTCGGTCGTGGGTCCGCGAGAGCCAATCGGCCAGGATGACTGATCAACCGAAAGCAACTTCAGCCTGGAAAACGTTATCATACACGTTACGGATGTTGAGGACACGGAGAGTCGCGAGCGCTTCGGCAGTGAAGGACCATCCGTATTCAGTGCAGTTGCGTTGGCGTGCAATCTAAAAGGAAAGAGTCGCACCATCAGCCAGCAGTCATGAAAAGATGCAGCGGGGGATCGGACCTGGAAATAATCTGTGTAGAGAGAGGCAACTCTCCCGGCCAATTCGCTGACTGTGATCTCTTGGATATCGATCATAGATGAAAAGTCTACCGAATCGTATCCTGGCCACTGTAATAAAACGATATACACACGTCAGACAAATTGCCCACTGACGGTTTGAGCGCTCCCGGTGTAACTTACCACTATTCTGAGCTGGATCTTCTTGCCCGGAGTTGGGAAGCGTACGGTATCGCCGCCGCGGACGATCACAGTGTTCATGATCATCAAGCTGTAGGAAGTCAAATCCCCGTGCTTAACTCCATAACCTTCCGGCATGCCACGCGTGTCGAAGGTCACGACGAACGGTTCGCGGTGTCTGCCTACGGTGGAGTTCCATTTCGAGGAGTGCTTGTAAGGGATAATTGGAACGACACGAGCTCCTACCGGCCCATCAACCATCGGGGGTGGGAGGTTAGGATAGGGTAGCAAGGTAGAATAAGATGTGGATTGCTGCATCTTAACGGGTTGATGGAGTGTCATTTCTGTGCGGAGGAGCTAAGCTCTGAAGTGCAAGTGAAGACGAGGAGTGGGTTGTGAGGTGAAGATGTCGGTATGAGCTGCATTTCCGCTGAGATTTATACCTGAGCTGGGGTGGCCAAGCGGACGAGATGTGAGAGCCATGGAGAACAACGAGCACGGTCGAGTAGCTTTAGAAGTGCGGGAAGCTGCCGTGGAGCAAACAAAGCTCAAGAAATTCTGTGGCTTCGTGTGTTCGCTGGGCCGTCCATGATGTGTGGAACCACGCAGAAAAGAAATCCGTCCGAGGAGACAAAAGAGACCAAGTCAAAGTGGTGCGGGCCATCTTGGAGAGTCGGCGGTGGTTTCGAACGAAGCCGAAAGCGAAGTCTGTCTTTGGAAAGCCGTGACCCATATGGGGATAAGTAACGTGATGCAGACACTGCCTAGGCGGCGAACGCGAAAAGGAGGATGTTACCCTTGGACCCTATTCCAAAGTGAGTGGAAAGATGGACAAACAGCGGTCAATCTCGAGCCATGAGAGCCTTGGACGTCTGGACGGTTGCGATGGGTAACTAATGACTCATCATTGTTCCCTGTTTGGTATGAACCGATATCGGGTAGAGAGTTGGACGTGGTGGACACTCTCGAGGTTAGAAGAAGGTTGTTAAGCCATGAGAAGCAACCGCTGCAGTACAGCATGGGGGACGTAGAATGAAAACAATGACGGACCATGCTGGCCCATTTAATCTGTAACTGAGCGGCGACGCCGACCAAGGCGGTAAATGAGAATACCCTGAGTATTTCGCACACAGCTCCCCACAGAAATGCAGCAAGATTCCCTGGTCACATCGCACGGTTTTGTTTGACATCATCGCTCTGAGTGTGCCAAGTTCAGAGGAGATGGTGAGCGTCCAGAAGGAGTTATGGGCAGCGACCGCATACACTCGCATATGGTGGCTACTTAAATTTCCCACTTGCTTCCGGTCATTCAGCCGACCACCTCGCCCTCAAGCTCAAGACGTATCATTGCCAGCCTACTCTGTTGATGGCCGACTCTTTCGCTGATCTTTGGTCGACCGCAGCGCCGTCCAGTTCTGCTCCTCAAAAACCACGGAAATTGAACGATCTCATCTCGTCAACTGCTCCCTCTCAACAGCTACGCCCGCAGACCGACGTCTTTGCCCTCCTGGCCGCGTCAAACTCGAGCTCCAACTCTAACTCACGGACGAACAGCCCAAGAATAGCGAATCAACCCATCCTCAAGTCGAACGGCCCCAATCTCACACCCCCTACTAACGGCGATGCGTTCAGTGGGCTCCTCTCTGGCTCTTTTGGGAATGGCAGCCCCGGAAACCTGTCCATGGCGGAACAGGCAGCAAAAGCTGAGAAAGAGAGAAGAGATAAACTTTTGAATCTGCCCAAGCAACCAACCACGAAATTTCAGTCGTCCGCGTGGGTCGGCTTAGACTCTCTTGGGACTACGCCGACTTTCACGCCTCCCTTAAAGCAGGCGACCCAGCAGAAACAGGACGAATTCAATTGGCTTTTCGACACCCCCGCCCTCGCCTCTACTTCCAAACCCGCACCTCCCCCACCATCGATCAAGAAGCCGCTGGTAATCCCGGATGAGGATGACGATTGGGGATTATCAGACTTCGCGCCCAAATCAACCCCTGCTCCCGCACCCCCGGCGCGGCGGATACAGGCCACGAAACCTTCCAGCATTTGGGACATTGAGGACGTAGATCACTCGAGCCGGCCTTCGCCCCCGCCAAAGAAGGCTAACCGCCCAAACTCCCCAGGAGATGACTTCGATTTCGGGGGTAGGGAAGATGGGTTATTGGATAACGACTCTAATGATGAGGATGACATGCTTGGTTTATCGAAACCGGTCGGCAGTGCCCCACCTCGGCGGCCTCCCGTAAGTCTCTTGGATCCATCAATACCAGCTGCCCGCTGACAGTCTTCCTAGACCTCAACTCGAGAGTCCGCTTCCAAGACCCGCACAAACTCCCCGCCTCCACATATCATTGGACGAATCGTTGAAATGGGTTTTGGACCGATAGAAGCTCGGAACGCGCTCGCTGCTACAGACACAGGTATAAACGTTGAAGCGGCTCTAGAAATGCTTTTGGCGGAACGAGAGATCCCCAATCCTTCTCCAGCCCCACCCGAGAGGAGGCGTAACCCTCCACGCCCCCGGGACCCTCAAGACAACGAACCCAGACCTCCCATACGGCGTCGACCGACCGATCCTGCAGCGACACGCGATAATCCCCCGAATGAAGGGCCTTCCAGTGTTCAAGATCAAGCCGATAAAATTCTCGCTCAGGCCAGTGAGATTGGGATGAATGTGTTCAGTAGAGCAAACGCCTTATGGAGTCAAGGGAAGGAAAAGGTGCAGAAGGCATACGTAGAAAGGGTCAATGTCACCCAAGCCACGACGCAGCAAAAAGAGAATGGTCGTCCACGATGGATGCAGGAGGTGACAGATGACGACGACGGCGACCACCACGAAGCTGGTATCGCTGGAACTGGATTCAAGGACTCAGACGATGAGGAAGAACGTCGGCCTCCGCCGAAACGGCCTATAGAACCGAAAAGGAAACCAGCGCAAGGGCCCTCCCTTCAACCACCTCGACCTCAGGTCAAGACCGGAGATCTTCTCGCAGAAGAGCCCATCCCAGTTTACAGATCACCGTTCCGCCACGGTCCGTCCTCACGAACTCAATCTCCCCAACCCCTTCCTTCCAAGCCTGCTCCTCGGCGAACCCCATCCCCGATCCCCGTCACCCGCCGTCAGGCCGTACCTGCATCAGCCAGTGTGATCGCTGCTTGCATGAAACACAAGGCTATCGGTACGGAGATGTTCAAGCTCGGTCGGTTCGGAGAAGCAGATACAGCCTATACCTCTGCCATCACCTCCCTTCCAGAGAATCATCTCATACAAGTACAGCTCCGCAACAATAGGGCGTTGTCCCGTCTGAAGACAGGAGAACACAATGGGACGATCGAAGATTGTTCATTTATCATCTCACTGATTGGGCCCTCATACCATCCGCAGCGGGAGGCGAAAGTTAAGGAGGAGAACGAGGGATCGGGCGTGGACCTTGCGGACGGCTTAATGAAGGCTCATAAGCGGCGCGCTGAGGCGTACGAGGGCAAAGAGAGGTGGGAAGACGCTAGCAAAGACTGGGAGGTCATCGCTGGAACGGACTGGGCGAACGGGAAGATGAGGAACGAGGCTATCTCGGGTATCAGGAGATGCAAGAAGATATTGAACCCTCAACCAGAACGGGCGGCCTCGAAACCGAAACCTCCCGTTAAGCGACCCCCGCCCAAAGCAGTCAATAGGGGCCCGACGCCACCTTCAGAAGCTCTGACGAAGTTACGGGCTGTGACAGACGCCGCCGATGCGGAGGATCAAGCCAAGCACGAGTTAAAGGACGCCGTGGACGCGAAGATCATCGCTTGGAAGGGCGGCAAGGAGCAGAACATCCGCGCGTTGATTGCGAGTTTGGAAAACGTTCTGTGGCCGGGATTGAATTGGCAAAAGGTCGGGATGCACGAGTTGGTCGCTCCCAATCAGGTCAAGATCAGGTATACGAAGGCGATTGCGAAACTGCATCCTGACAAGGTACGAGAAGCGTGACATGAACCTCCCCTCTCCCCTCGTGTGCTGACGGTTGTGCCGTGTTCATATAGTTAAATTCAAATAACACTACGGTCGAACAGAGGATGATAGCCAACGCGGTTTTTGGAGCGTTGAACGAGGCATGGAATGCTTTCAGACCGTGAACAGCGTGGGTGGGCCACGGGCTTCTCAGTGTGCATTTCGGGTAATCACGTGGGTGTATGGTGGCACTCGGACACGACAAGGAGGACAAATTAATCATGGTTTCCTCGCACGCTTGCAGACGAGATACCACGTGTTGTAGAGTAGGGTCTAGCCTTGGGAATTTTATTGTTCCCACCTGTACAACAAGGCAATCGATCCCCCGAGTGGACGGTGGAGGTCGTGTACACGGCTGTGCGTGATTACATATCCTTTGCGCGCGGATGTTGCAAGCTGCGCGTAGCACTCCCAACTGTCTCAAGACCAAATGCACGAGTTTCTTGTTGCCTGTCATCAGGAATTATGAACGAGAATCTAATCCTACATGATATTCGTTGTACCCCCATCCACACAGCCAATAGAGGTGGCATGAAGTGCCAAATGGTACAGAGTATATATACAAATCGACTGAAAAATATATCCTACTAGCATGTGGGTTGCGCCATCGTCCTCGAGAGGTTATGCGATCATCTGAACGACACGGGTGGGATCCACTCCGGAACCTGTCCCCATTCAAACTTGGGGGCCTCGAAAGCAGCCTTTACGTCCGCAGGTAACATCTCCGCGTAGTTCGGAGGTAGCATCCCATCGTATTTACAGTTCCCAGGCTTATACTTCGATGGTGCGTTTTGGAAATCTGGGGGGCCGGACTTCGGGCGATCAGGTTTCGAAGGTTTGTTCTGGGTACTCCCGAACGCCGAAAATGCTGAAGGCTGGGAAGCGTTCGGGTTGCTAAAGGCAGAGGTGCTGGGTTGCGCCCCGAACGGAGAGTTTGTCTGCGTCGCTTGCCCAAACACTGAGGACGTTTGGGGCGTTCCAAACGTAGAGCTGACCGGGGGATTCAGTGGATTGTTTGCGGGTGTGGTACCAAATGCGCTGGAAGTGGTAGGTTGCGAGGTTGTGCCGAAAACCGACGTCGGTGGTGGTGGACCGAAGGCGGAGAGTGTGATTGTTCCCGATTGCGACCCTCCAGATCCCAGTGTGGACGGTTGCCCGAATGCTGGTGCCTGTGGCGTGTTACCGAACGCAGATAGCGTGGGATTTGAGGGTTGGCCGAAGGCAGGGGTCGTGGTGGAGTTCTGTGCGGTCCCAAAAACAGCTGCAGTGTTGTCCTGGGGCGTTCCAAACACAGAGGTCGGCGGGTTCGCAGGGGGGTTGGCGAATACCGAAGTTGTTGTGTTGGCCAACGTTCCGAAGACGGACTGAGGCGGATTGGCTCCAGCCCCTCCAAAAACGCTGGTCGGTTGACTGGTCTGACCGAAGACCGAGGTGTTTGTAGGAGTGTTGCCGAAAGCGGAGGTTGTCTGGGTATTGTTTTGGGGTTGCGTAAACGCCGAGGTACCAGCGTTGTTCGCAGCTGAAAGCCCGAACGCCGATGGTTGAGAACCGGCAAAAGCGGAGAACCCACCCCCAGAACCTGTGCCGAATGCACCGCCAGAGGTTCCGGGCGTGTTGGTAGTCCCAAAGGCAGGGGCTGGTGTCGACATGGATGATTGCCCAAAGACGGAACCTGATGATCCGAGCGGGTTGGTATTACCGAACGCAGACGCCGTTTGGGGAGTTTGGCCGAAAACTGGGGGTTTTGGTTGGGTCGGACTGAGGGGATTAGATCCGAACGTGGAGCCGGTTCCTCCAGAACCGAACGCTGAGGTCCTACTTCCAGACCCAAATGCAGAACCTGTCGTGGATCCAAACGCTCCGAAACCCGAGCCTGTAGCGGCTGGCGGCTGTCCGAAAGGGCTCGGTGTTATCGTCGAGGCTGGCTGGGTTGATGTTGTAGTTGCTTTTTGATTGTCAGAGTTGGCCGTGGCTTGTTTATACGCGTCCTTCAGATTGCTGAACGCGTTCGCGTAGACCTGATCAGCAGCAGCCACCTTCTCTGCTTCGAATTTCATCTAAACTTGGCCTTCACGTTCAACAAGTCGCTCTGGGAGATCAGGAGATGCTAAAGGAATGAAGACGCACGTATTCTGCAGGTGTACCGCTCTGGAGGGCCGTGACTGCGTTGACCCGAAGTTCCTCAAATGACATATCCAAGCCGGAGATTAGGTTGGGCTCGAACTTTGCCGGACCATATGATGACAATCCCCACAGAGGTTTCTCCACACCGGGTCTCAAGTCCTTCCCCATTGTATCCTCTCTACGGGTCTCGTTAGGGTTGCGACGGGATAAGGGCAGGGTCTGACACCGTACTCACCCATATGCATACTCGCTTGCATTGTTCTTGTTGTTCACCCACGTCTTATCTAAAAAGGATCGAAAAAATGAGCAGACGGAATTGAGGATTGGCGTAGGATAGTTGTCACGCACTACCGAACTGTGGTCTTCCGTCTTGACGATGTTCATACTTGCACCTGTCGCCAAACCGACAATCCCCTCGTTGGAAGTATTGACAGACGGTCTGAACAAAAGACGGGTCGAAATTTGCGTCGATAAACACGCAGGCAACGTGAGCGTACCATGAAATTGCTCGTCTGGGGAATAAAGGTGGTGGCAGTGGAAGGTGAAGGCGGTTATCGCCCTGGCTGCTCGGACCCGGACCGGTGACACGGGCAGAGTCAAGGTCATCATTCTGGTACTCGACAGTTTCGACCGCAAGTGAATTTTATTGCTTCAGAGCAGTAGTAGAATAAAATGTCCCAAGAACTGATTAACCGTTTGACCAATGAAGAAAAAGTTTGGGGAACGGCATGCCCAGCTCTCGGCTCTCTCTCTATCGTGATACATCGGGAAAGAACACGCAAACGGAGGCTGCATGTCTAAGGGCGATTTACCCCCAGATACATCCGAAATGACTGTAAAGAAGAAGAGAGAAATTTCGAGCTCGGAGGATTTTGAGCCCAGACAAGCGCCCACAATCGGATCAACTCTTTCGGGCACTGGAGTCCGTTTCTGGACGCTTTTCTACAAATACACAATGATACACAGCGGTGGATTACAATAACCAGTTTACTGAACAGCAAGGGAATTGAACCGTCAGGGTACTTATCTTTTCAATTGGAGGGTCTGGTAACTCACCGAAGATTTCTCGATCCATTCCAGATCCACAGGAGCCCTGACCTCCCACTTGCTGACAAGGACGACCTCCTTTCCAGGGTTGATAGTTCCACACCAGATAAATCTTCCGGATTTCTTTCCGTCCTTGGCCTCATCCACATCGGTGCCCCATTTAACCTTGAAGCCGTCAAGCCGACCAAGATCGATATCCGCCCCTTCTTCTCCCTCGGCAAGGCCCTCGGGTTCTTTAAGGAACACTTTGATTCTGGTATCCTGAGGAGACGCAACCGGAAGGCTGGACCTTTCCACAATCTGGATTGGGTAATTTCCGGTGTGTCGGTTTGTAATGGTAGTAGTGGAGGTATACGTTGTGGTCTTGTATTGTTCCACGAAAGAAGAGGCAGTAGAGGTTGTTGAGGACGAAACGAGGGTATGCGCTACCTTGGCAGACGTGTCGATGCCAAGAGTGCATCGGAAGGAGTCTCCGGTATTGATATCAGAGATGTCCGCCTTGGAAACGTAGGAACCGTCCAAGAATACATTCACGGTTCCCGGTAACAAATGGTAATCACTAGTGTTCTTTACCGCGCACTGTTCGGGACGATTAGCTTTGACAATTTATGCATTGTACACCAGACCGCTTACCTGGAGGTAAGCAACGGTGGACTTTCGTGGGGTTGTTACGTGGGTTACAGTGGCCTCTAAGGGGAGACTGGCCACAAGGACTTTATGTGACTGTCCATCTGTCGGGATGGTAGTCTTCCCTTCGACAGTGTAAGTGACTGACAGGGGACTCTTGCTAACGACACCTCTTGGCGCAGCAAGGCCAGTTACGCGTCGCGTGGACCCTATAGCGGCCATGCCAAACGATTCCGAGATTTGCCGGGTTTGGAGTTTCTCAACGGGCTCGATGGAGAGACTTTGGGACGTCGGAATCCCGGCATTGAGGACATCAGTGGCAGAGGTGCTCAAGATGAGGTCGGTGTTATTCCAGGTTTCACCAGTTGACTGACTCAAGGCGACCCGATACTGGAGGGAAACTGAGGTGGAAGGTTTCCCATTCTCTGACCCGGCATGTAGATCGTAAACAGGATACCATTGAGCGTTGGAGACACCTATCGTCGACTCAGTTTACGCATCGTAGCAAGGCGGGAATTTGACTTACGGTACGAGACATGCAATTCCACAGGCCCATCCTCTTCAGCAACGATCGTAACAGAGGCTTTAGACTGGGCGGTACCCTGCTTCTCTTGCTGTGTGCGCTCGATCCATCGGGATAGTATCTCAACCTTGGACTCGAGATCCTTAATTGCCTGTTGATTTTCAATTGTCTTCTTCACGAGTTGCGAGGCGAATGTAGTGGCGTCTTCTGGGGTCACATGCTTTTTGTCTGCCAGGCTCTTTCCATAGCTGCTGAGCAGTTCGAGCTGTTGACGTCTGGCATCTGTCTCTGTCTTCAATGCGGCCAACTCCTTCTGGGCGGCACGGACAGGGTCCGACTCAGGAATATCGGGGTGGTTGTCGAAGTTGCACACAAGAACCAAAAGCCTCGCGTTTCCCAAGCCAGTTACGCGCAGCGACTCCGTATCAGTCGTGGATGATAATCCAGTGATCTCGATGAGGTTGTTCCCGGCCTGTACAACAATGGAGGGTAATCAGATCTTTGGACCTCAGCAAGAGTCGGAGATTGTGCCCGAGAACACCGCACCTTGAGGTTCGCTTTAAGGACCTTGATGATCTGAGCGCCAGAGGGTCTGAAGACAGTGACAGACTTGATCGGCAAGTCCTCAGCCTTGAAGCTCAACTGGGTGATAGTGGGAGACGTAACCATGGCGGTAGTGGATTGAGGGTACTAGTAGTAGTACGAGAGATCTTTGAGTCCTAGGGACAGCGCGCTCGTGTTTATGCGCTACTAGCCGTCGGCCCTAGCCGGGCTATGATGTACGACTCTTCGGTGCTTTTCATGGAAGCGATCCTCCTGTGGACAATAACCTCGGCCACGGGGAGCAAACGTGGGAGATGACCGGTTCAGTTACGGTGATGCATTGATATGATACCCATCGATATCAACTGAGCCCTCAGAGGCTTCCACTGCCTTGACATACAGAAAGCTGACCGATGGCCGGGGTATCATTCTACTTCACTAACACCGCGATGGACACCTTTAATCCGAACTAGCTTCCCCTTTCTCCAATCCACTCCCAGGCGAAGACCTTCCTCCAAATGGCTCCCAGAAACAACAGAGAACGTCAGAGGCCGCTACCGCTGTCTATCGGCGACTCAGTCGAGATTCCAGAGGCTGACGTTCCCTGCAGCCCCAAAAAAACCGCAGGCTTGTGAGTTGTGGCCTTTCGATCAATTTGACGTCCCCCTTGCCTAATCTCTTAACCAGAACATCGCGGTCGTCGCGCGTTAGGTGAGCCGGCCAGCTAAGCCAGCCGGTGGCAAACTGACAACCTACAGTGGACACGGAAATGGTCCATCGCTTAGCTCTGAGCGTGTCCCACTTGTCTTGGGAGAAAGTTCTCCATTGGAGGAAGCGGCTCCATGGGCACATCTCCCGTTCGTTTCTCCGCCCACAGGTCTGCCTACCCCGCACTTCAGGGTGACCGAAAAATACCTGAGAGCACAAAAACGGAGGGTCGCGATCAAATGGTATGGCAGTCAGCCGAGACCATATGAACTCTCTGAACGAACGCCTTTCTAGCGGATCAATATCGCTTCTCTGCTTGCTGATCGTCTTGAGTGGGTATACCTTCTGGTTTGGGCGCAGGCCCCACTATTCCTTGGACGATGGCCCATCACTGCCGACGGTCAGACTCGATCGTGCTACTTTGGTTGGAAAACATCAAGGGCAAACGGAGACATTTCAGGGGATCCCATATGCCCGACCGCCGTGTGTTCCCTTTCGCCCACAATCGCTCCAAATAATCTCATGGCCAAAACAGCGTTGGAAAATTACGGTTTCGCAAACCGGAACCCATTCCCTCTTATGCCGGCAGGATCCTTGCCACCCAATCGGGGTTCTCTTGCCCCCAGATGCCACCAAACCTCATCCCACCTGAGGGCTTGTCTGATGGCGCCGTTGGATACACCAAGATGATTAGGGCTGCTTATCCTGACTCAGAAGATTGTGAGTTGTGTTCGCAGCTTGACATATTAAACCCTCTTGATCTTCCCACTGCATAGGTCTGAATTTGGATATTGTGCGGCCAGCGGGCGCGACCCCAGATTCAAGATTTCCTGTGGTTGTTGTATGTCATATTTTTCATTGCACTTCTCAAAGGTTGCACTGACGTGACGATGGGGCTAGTGGTTCTTTGGAGGTTGGTTCATTCTCATTGGATGCGCCACATCGGGTGAAAAGGATTCAATCTGTCACAGGCGGCCTACAATTCGGCGGTATTTCAAGAAATAATGGTATACCTGTGGTTGCTCGATCAGTGGAGATGGGAACACCGATCATCTTTGTGGCTATGAACTATAGGTGAGGACAGGATCTCCTCCCCATCAATTGATGTTTACCCTCTTTCAAATTTCACCTCAGGCTCAACGGCAAGTCCGTCACATGGTCCACGTAATCTTGCTTATTGACCTTTCCTTCCCCACCAGCATTTGGGTTCCTTGCGGGGAAGGAAGTGAAGGCGGCTGGCGTGAGCAACCTGGGACTCCGAGACCGTACGTCTAGTTGTTTTGAGCCCCGTACCCCGATCTCTGATTGCTGATCTCTGGCTCAATCAGAACGAGAAGCCTTACGATGGGTGCAGAGGCATATCAGCGCCTTTGGCGGTGATCCCACCAAGGTCACGCTGTTCGTCGATTCACATTCATCTCATCTTTTGATTCCTACTAATCACTCGGAATCATTGCGGGATCCAGATGGGGTCAGAGCGCGGGGGGTATCAGCGTTGGCAGTCAAATTGTCACTAATCAAGGTGACAACGAAGGACTCTTCCGCGGTGCGATCATGCAATCCGGCTCACCCCAAACGGCGACGGACATCTCAGGTGGTCAACGAAACTATGACAGACTTGTGAGTGATATGGGGTGCGCTAGGGCGGATGACACGCTGGAATGTTTGAGAGATGTGCCATACAAGAAGTTGAAGCAAGGGGTGGAAGATATGAGCCCAGGAATGTTCACCTACAAGGTTATTCGTTGTGTTGACCACCGGTGATCTTCAAAACTGACAGACGTGTGGCAGGGCTTGTCGTTGACATGGCCAATCACCGTCGACAATGATTTCCTGTCAGATACCCCAATTTCTCTCGTTCGGACTGGGAGCGTGACAAAAGTTCCCGTCCTCATCGGTAAGGGGTCTTTAGGAGGTATAATCTGCAAAACGCTGACTTTTAACCTCCGCAGGCAATGTGGATGACGAAGGTACACTGTTCGCTTTGGCAGTCGCCAACATCACGTAAGGTCATCCATCTCCATCCTATTGCTCAAGTTTACTGAATTTCCTTCCAGCACGGACGTTCAGGTCAGAGAATACGTTCAAGAGACATACATGAAAGGGGCGCCAGAGGCTGAAGTGGACAGGGTCATGAGCTTATATCCAAATGGTAGGCAACACATTCATGATGTCGTACTCGTGCTGGCGTTGACGCGGTTTCGTTCAGACCCGACGAAAGGCTCTCCGTTTAACACAGGCGATCGGAACCTGCTCTCACCACAATTCAAGCGCATGGCTGCGTTTATCGGCGATATGGCGTTCATCGCTGCCCGTCGGTATTTCGCCCAATCTCGATCCGACAAGCAGCCCGTCTACGTATTTTGTATGTCCAATATCTTCCTTCCACCTTCCGACTCGTTTATCTTATCATTGAAACTAGTGAGCGAGAGATTTAAAGGTCTCGAACACCTTGGTGCAGCTCACAGCAGCGACCTCGCGGATCCGTTTAGTGGCGGAATCACGGCGGACTACTTCATCCAGTTCATCACCCACATGGACCCGAACGGCCGCTCCATGTCACCTCGTTCGATCCTGCCTTGGCCGAGATACTCAAATGAACTCCCATCCGTGATGAGGTTCTTCCACGACGACATACCCGCTTCATTGGGCATGGACGACTATAGGAAGGATGCCTTGGACAATTGGAATCGGTTGGTGTTGGAAGTGCCCGCTACTCCCTGACGGGTGACGAAACGCCATTCCACTGGCAGAGGGCCTCCGTGCCAAAGCTTAATTATTGCACCCTCTATTTGCTTAGATCGTTAGTACCGTTGTATACCCATCCACCACTGTATCTCGAGCTCTATCACACACATATTTCTCGTCCGTAGCAGCTTTCGCCCTTTTCAGCTCCATTACCCTCGTGTAAAATACTGTACCACGTCGCAATTGATGTCAGAAGTCATAGTTCGCGGACGACTGAGCGGAAAGAGGGGATTTTTCGTTTTGTAGAGGGTAGGTAGGTGCTCAGGACTCTGGCTCTGGTTTCTTCCTCACCAGCGCTGGATCGATGAATAACCTCACGCCCTGTTTGAGATTCCTGGTGGTACCTTTCCCTGGTTCAGCGCAATCCCAGAATCTTTCCTTCGGTCGGGTTCCGAGGGCTTCCAAGAGCTCGACGGATTTTCCCGGGATGAACGGTTGGAGGAGGATACCGCAGATTCGAAGTGTCTCTACGGAGATCGCGTGGATTTGAGCACGTTGTGAAGGTTCGGTGGATGGAAGCCACGGCTGCGTCTCAGAGTAGATTTTGTTGGCCTGTGAATCAAGGGAAATCGCAGTGAATAACTCCCCCCTTTCAGGATTTTGTATCTGAAAACTCACCAATGCCAAGACGTCGACGATCTCTTGGATAGCGTCACCTACGACGAGATTGCGCATGTGTTCCTGTACTCTCAGCCGAAGCCCACCGAGCCGTAGGAGAATTTCAGAGCCTTGCACTTGCTTGCCATCGAGGACGGCCTCCTGAAGCTCGACGATGGTGGGGATAGCTGACGGACCGAGGAGCTCTTTTATCTTCTGGGCGGTAATCCTAGAATAAAAGTTTCCGACGAGGGACATCAGCTCTGAGCTGTGCTTGACAAACTGGCCCTTTGACCAGTCTACAGAGGGAGTTTGTTAACGCGGTTCCCGCGGTAAGAGGTGGGAAGAGACGCACC
This sequence comes from Thelephora terrestris, assembly GCA_015956445.1. Classification (NCBI taxonomy): domain Eukaryota; kingdom Fungi; phylum Basidiomycota; class Agaricomycetes; order Thelephorales; family Thelephoraceae; genus Thelephora; species Thelephora terrestris. The sequence goes on along the minus strand of WIUZ02000019.1, from coordinate 259,977 downwards.
GACGTCGTACTTAAAACGACCGCCAACCCTGGCGAGAAAGTACCTGACGGAGTCTGTCCCGTAGGCGTCCATCATCTCGAACGGGTCTACGACGTTCCCAACCGATTTGGACATCTTTCTCTTTTCTACTGTCCAATGGGAATGTACGAGTAGTCGTTTAGGCAGCGGGAGATCAAGAGCCAGAAGCATGGCGGGGAAGTATAGGGAGTGAAACCTGCCGGTGTGGTTAGCATTCCAGTGTAGAAATGAGGAGGATGCAAACGACCTACCGGATGATGTCCTTTCCCATTACTTGGAGGTCAGGCGGCCACGTTGCAGTGGTTCCGTTTGCCGTGGTGGGGGAGGGATATTCGATAGCAGTGAGGTAGTTTACCAATGCCTCAAACCATACGTACATGGTATGACCTGGGTCTTCTGGCACGGGGATGCCCCAAGAAAGCCTACTCTTAGGACGAGAGATAGACAGATCGTCCTGCATATAGGTATCAAAAAATTCCAGGACTTCCTGGTATCGAGCCGGAGGGTATATAAAATCCGGGTTGCTCTTGATGTGCTCAAGGAGCTTGTCACGAAATGAAGTCAATCTGAACATGTAGTTTTCCTCCATGGTCCATTCGACTGGAGACTTGGTTTCGATCGAGAGGTAACGGCCTCCGAGAGTGTTATTTGACGTAGAGATCTCTGCAACCTGGGCGTTGGTATAGAAGCACTCGTCTGTGACGGAGTACCACCCGGAGTGCTTCCCTTTGTAAATGAGGCCCTTCTCCTTGAGGATGTTCTTTTCGGATGGGTGAGCGACGAGAGGAGTACCGAATGTTTGGCACGTACCCAAACATGCTGGGCGGCACGATGGTGGCCTATTTCTGTTGTCCTGATGAACCTGGTTGCGGAAACATCCGCCTCTTTCACTAATCTCTGCCCACCAAGTCATCAGCTGTGTGCAGAGGAGTTCGTGACATCGTAAGAGCACACCCGGAAATTCGTTGATAAAAGATCGCAAAATGCTTGAGGGTCCCGAGAAGAACCGTGAGCGACCCGTTGAATCTTGAGTCCATGCTCATCCGTTCCGGTGACGAAGTGAACTGGCCGGTTCGGGTCCGTCAGCCGGCTATACCGCGCGAAAATATCCGCAGTTACGATAGTATAGAGGTGTCCGATGTGTGGTACTGCATCCGCGCAGATACTTAGTCCGAGGTGGGAGAAGGAAACGGGAGGAAGACACACTTGCGTTTGGATAGAAAATCGGAGTTGTGACGTAGTACGGCTTGATGTCGTTTGGGGTGGAGGATAGGAGACGGCGGTTCAGGCGACCACCAGAGCGAAACGCGTCCGAAAACAGTTGCCGTCGACAGAACATACAAGTCGCGGTCTCTGGTAGTGACTGTCAGCGTTCGGAAGAGCACCCGGACGATTGATCCGAGATTGGCGAAGGACCGAATACTATGAACGCGGCTCATAAGGCGGACGGCCACACTCCAGGACTCTGCAGTAGACATTCCAATTTTACTTGTAGCTAACACGACCGTCGCCTCGCTGACCTCTAGGACACGAAGTGGCCAGGATCACCTCTGGGGAAACCGGAAAGGTTATCCGGCAGTGGGATCGGTAACATTTGCCCCTTCGGGATCTCGCGAATCTTCGATCCCTTTTACGATGGCACCCAACAAGAAACGAAACCAACCACCTCCGTCCTCTCCACCTCCCACAGACGCCGCTGCATCGGAAGAGACTACGACTGAAACCCCCCAACCGATCCAACCAATCGACGTCTTTTACTGTAAAGGTCAGTGATAACCAACCGAGACATACAGAATCAGCTCAACATCGTCAGTATGTACATTCCCGCTCGAGTACTGCGAATTCGGGTCTCGGTTTTCCAAATGTAAGGAGTGGTTGAAGGACGAGCAGCCTGAAATATTCAACCGGTACTACTCCGAAGGTGACATCCTTGCTGTTTGGATTCTCGCCGTTGGGATCTGATGAAGATTCACCAGAGGCGCTGCAAGCCAAGATCGGCACGCTGAGTCTGGAGGGACAGGCGCTGTTGGAAAAGGACACGGCAAAGAAAGAAGCAAAAGCGGAAGCCAAGGCTCTTGCAGAGGCTAAGAAGAAAGAGGTCTGTGCTCTTCCTATTCCTGCATGCCTCCACACCCCCTGAACCATCCGCAGGCGTCCACGGTCACGATAAAACGTATACAACGCAACAAGAACAAGTACGTGACATCAATACACGGGTTGGAAGCGTTCGGTGCGTAACCAAGGGAACTTTTACTCGACGGTGGACGACTGACTGGATCGGTACAGGGATAGATCTGAAGAAAGCCGCAAAGTTTTTCGCCACCAAGTTCGCGTGCGGATCCTCTGTGACGAAGAACCCACAGGGGCTGGACGAGATCGTCGTTCAAGGCGATGTCAGCGGAGACATCGTCGAGATGATTGAGGATCAAGTTGGCCTCCTGAAGGGGATTCCTCCCGACAACGTTGTACAAGTGGAAGAGAAGAAAAAGAAAGGCGACAGCTAGGCGTTGGGAGAACGTGAAGGTGATGTGCACGTTATCTTCGCATCGGACTAGAGTCATGTAATCACGACCGGTGACGCCAGCTGACGAATAGAAGGCCTTCATGCCATCTCAAGTGACCTTTCTGTTGCAATGCTGATGCGGTTATCACCAGTCACCACAAACCAGGTTCCACGTGGGCAATGAAGTATATGAGGGGAGTGCCGGGGGCCAGAAGCGACAGATAAGAAGATTTTAGGAAATGAAGAGCTCTCCCTCCCTCGTTTCCAAAATTGGCGTAGATGTGCAGACGTGGCGTGGACATCGCGTGTTTTCACCAACCTAAACGGCATGGCACATCCATCTTGGGTCGTTACTCTCACCATCTCTCAAGACGATAGTCTCACCAACCTCCCGAGTGCCCCGCCTTCACTGCAGGTCGCCTTTGAATCATGCACGACCTTGATCCAATCGTCGATCAGCCTGCAGAAAGACCCCGCGGCTCCGGTCCAGACACTCACCGGGACCGCCGTCCGTTCCCGGTGCCCCACCCACCTCCACACAAGTCTGAATGCGACCGACGAATCGAAGAATTAAAACATGGTTATCAACTCTTGTTGGGAGAGAAGGATATGCGGATGGGAGAGCTGAGGAAAGGGAAGGACACGCAGATAGAGGAGCTCAAGCGGGAGAGGGACGTACGGCTTGCGGAGCTCGTGAAGGAGAGGGATGCTCGAATCGAGGATATCAGAGGAGAGAAAGAGGCGCGGATTGAGGAGATCAAGAGGGAGAAGGATGAACGGATCGAGGAGTTGAAGAGAGAGAAGGACGCCCGGATTGAAGAGGTTAAGAGGGATAGAGAGGTCGCTGTAAAGAATTTGGGAGAGCAGTTGGAAAGATCTCGTCGGGGGGAGTTGCAGCTCAGGGAAGAGAACAACAGGCTGAAGGATGAGATTACAAGACTGAAGATTGAGCTTGGACGACGTGGCCAGGGCGGTGCTTGATTCACCCAGTTACTACTGCAGCGTGTATCTACTTGCCTATGGACTTCCATCAGACAGTATTTCACCCACACAAGTGGGCCAAAAAAACAAGGTCCGCCGCGGTTGGACAGTTGACAGTAAGATCGTTTGGACTGGGCGCCTGACGCGAACGGACTTGACGTCACCCAACGAGATCTCCGCGCAGCCGTCGCCCTCCGTCGCCGCATTCACGATGGACTAAGTGTTCCTCTGCTAAACGACGGTTTGGTGTGTCAATCAGCGCTTGTGACGCTCAGACGAGCCGGGCGATCCTATTACGCGCACGGGTGAATGGTATACTAAGCCTACTCAAACAGGAAGGAAAGAGACCAGCCTTGTCTCCTTTGCCCATGTTGTGGAACGCAACGGACCATCTCGAGTGCATCCTTGAGGTGAGTTGAGTCAATTGTTAACTCCAAAAGCGTGCTCTTACTTGAGCCACACTGAGGGTACGACAGGATCCATCACGGTATCACTGGTGGAAGAAGTATTCCCATGCCTTCTCTGCGGATTCCAGGCCGTATCCTTCCATCTCGTGGTCTACGGTCGCCCTCGGTATATTCCTTCGGGGTCTCAGCTTCGTGCTTGGGATACACTTCGTCTCCTGTGACTCGCTCAAGGAAACATCGTATAGGTTGCCTCGTTCTTGCTGACCCGGTTTGCAGATGTTCGGATTGTACCAATAATCTTGAATTGGCTAGGTTGACGTCGCTGGAGCGTGTATGGTCCGCTAATTCACTTAGCTGTGGTATGGGCTCAGACAAAATTTGTTGCAAGAAACGGGAATGAGCTACCTTCTGTGGTGGCCGCTTTGGTATTTAGTATACCCCACTGACACCACCGATATACACGCCTTTTATCCTCAACGCCAAGGTCTTAACGCAGCACAAACTGGCGCATATACGGCGCTCGACGGCGCCCACTCTGACCCCGCCCAGCAAAGATTTTTCTCCCTTGTTGCTCAGGGGATAACCGCCCGGCCAGGGTCACGGACTTGACCTCGGGAAGCTCTTGGTAACCGCCGAACTTGAGTGAGCTGGTCCCACGACCTAACGCGTGCCCGATAGTGGCTGCTCGGCGCATCGGCGACACTTCTCTCGTACAGCTGAATAGGACCAGAGGTTTCGTGCTGGCTCCCTTAGACCCAAAATTCGCATTGGAACCGAAAGGAACGCCTCCTCATCGACAGAGCGAGGGCACCTGTTTACGCAATGAAACAGTCAATTCGGAATCCTTGAACCTTAGGAGAATTCCTGAATTGCCGGTTGCGCCTTTCCAGGTCCACAACCGCCGTCCAACAACATGGAAGAAATGTTGCCACATAACAGCCGTTGAGCGACTATCTCCCACCTCCGTGGTGGTCATACCAATACTGACATCTATGACGGCATGGGTGTATTGTGTTGATTCGTGGCCCGGGTGCGACGATACAAGGTACTTAGTATCGATCAGGTCCACCCCAAAATGCACGATCGTAGGTAAATCATCGAGAGTCATGTATCTAAATCCATCCCTTGAGACCTGGCAGCTTCATAGAGGGTGCCCCAGAGTGCCCACTTTAAAATCCGGGCCATATTTGGAGCAAGAGAGATAAATTGATCTACTTTCAAAGTCAGTATGAGAGATCGTGCACAGGATGGCAGCGTGACCCTAAAAACTTTGTAGACAGTGTTGTACATTAACTTATTGCCTTAACGATCTCCTACGGAATCCAAACTGTGAAGGTTGTATGAACCAAAGAGAGGCCCAGAATGATTTTTAAATGGGCAGAAGGCCATCTAGCTGCAGTGACAGCCGATCGGGCCCTCACCCACAGATTAAGTTATAGCACCTGTCTAGAGAAATAGGTGAACAGATAGGTCATGTTGGGTAAGACTTCCAATAATTTTTCCAGTGGCGTGCTACGAATAAACAACAAGTGAGGGACTAAGATGCATGATAACAACAGGATGTCAGCTGATGGCATGGAAAGGCTTTGGGGAAGACGGTATAAGGCATTGGGTTCATGAATGGGATCAAGAAAAATACTAAACCCCATCACCCCTCCATCTTGGCATCCCCATCCGCCTGCGCTATCGTCTCAATTCTCGCTGTGCCACTCCCGTTCACCTCCAACGAGCCTGACACCCCGTGGTCCTCATGATCGTTTCCATTCCCATTCTGCGCAGCTGAGTCGACCTTCATGGCCGCTGCAGCCTCAGCCTCCCTCTCCCTCTTCTCCTTCTCGATCTCCACCTCTAATTGCACGATATCCCCTGATCCAATCTTCCCGAAATGCTGTAGATACCGATCCCGAGCCGTTCGAAGGGCAATCCAGCTCCACCTGTGTTTCGACTCTTCGTGTCTGGCTATTATCGAGTCTGGCGGGAGGTTGGTGTGTTGGATCGGAGCAGCAGGTGGTGGTGTCGATCGGACTGGGGGTTGAACCTGGACTTGGGCGACTGCCGCAGGCGCTGGAGCGGGAGAGGGGGAAGCGGCTTGGACAGGCACAGGTGAAGAACCAGGTTTGAGCGGTAATGAAGGATGTAAAGTGTTTGGCGTTGGGGTCGTTGGGACCGGTTGGACGATCACCGGTGGAGTCGGCGTCGTCGTGGTCGCTGTGGGCTCAGATGTAGCATCCGACATCTTGACGTCCTTCGTCTCTGTTTCAGCCTTCTGCTGGGCTTGAGCGAGGGCACGAGCTCTCTGTTGAGCGACCTTCTCCAGTTGCTGTCTTCGTAGATTTATCCTCGCGTCTTCCATCTTGATCTTTTTCGCGAAGTCTTTCACTCCACCAGGCCTACCGACGCAACCGTCTGTTAGCAGTTAAACAAGAAGGAAACGAAAGAGGTTACGCACTGGAATGGTCTTTGCAAGTCCGTCAGGTCTCTATACCCCATCTCCCAAATCTCTGTTAGAGGAGCGGTCCCAAACTTATGTTCCCATTCATCTGGATCTGCCATCATCTCCGCCCTTTTCTTCCTCGTCGCGTCTTCGAACCCGACTTTCTTCGTCACCTTACCCTCACCCTCGTCTTCTCCAGCCTCATCATCACCGATATCAACAACAATCTCCTCACTCCACGGCTCCTTATCGAACGGCATACACTGCTCATTCTTCCACCTAACCCAGCTCTTCTCCCTCTCCAACACGGAGGCCACAGAATCGGCGAACAAACGGCCGTTGGGTGCAGTTTGTTTCAGCTCTTCTATGCACTTGAGCTGGGTCTCCTGGACCCATTGCGCGTCCGTCGGCTCGAGGGTGAATTCGGCGATATGCAGAGGCTTGCTTCCTGCTTTCGAAGCGGCTTGTTTGGCAGCCTTCGTGTGGGTAAGGAGGTGCTGGAGAATGGTCAAGAGCTGGAAGAGGAACTGCCGTCGGAAGTGTGTATCTGCGATCTGAGGGGGCGTCAGAGTCAAGAACCGAAAAGTTGGGCCAGACAAGGAGAGTCACACCTCGAGGTCCAATAGATCAGGACTAGTCAAAAACTTGGCAAAGAAATAACTCTTCAAAGAAGAGGATTCCTCGACCCCTTCAGTGGCATCCCGTTTCCGTTTGGATCCCGCAGAGACCACTGTCTGAGCTGGCTGTGCAAGATTGTTTCCATTTCCCGACGCGGATTTGTTGCCCATCATGGCACGCTCTTTGGCAGTGGCCTCCTTGATGAACGGCAGGACCTTATTCACTGATTCTTTGAAGGCCGGTAAGGCTGCTGGGTCTGCGAACACGTTCGGTCGGGCGAACGGCTGCTGCAGCGACCAGAATGTGTAATAGAAGTCTGCGGTGTATAAGTCAACGACGAGGGCGGAGATTTCTGAACAACGAAGACGCACCTTCTTTCTTTGCCTCCTCAAGTGCCTCGGGGCTTTCGTCGACAGTCATCTTATTCTTGTCCTCTCCTTCTTCCTCCTTCGGCTTCACAGGTTTTGCTACAGGTCCATCCCACGGGGGCCCGTACTCACCCCTCAGGTTCACCCCACTCCTCTCCCCAAGTGGAAACGCCTGACTCAGGAAAATCAAGATTCTCCCACAAAACTCGGTATTCCTCTCTCCCATCTTCGACAACCTCCTCAACAGCTCGTTCAACGTGCGTAGGATGACCAGGGCTTTGCCTTTTTGAGGTACCAGGTCTTTGGTCAAGGGTCCATCACGAGACTGGATCCAGGAGAAGATATGGGAGCAAGAGGAGATCGTTTGGGTTTCGAGGAGGTCTTGACAGGTTGAGAGAGGTGCCGAAGGCTCGCATGCACCATATTCGGAGAATGTGAGGGTGAGATCAAGAAGAAGGGAGAGGGAGGCGTAGTATGTGGCTAAGGATGTTGGGTCCTGGAGGGCTTGCCCTTCAGTGGCCTATTCGAGGGAGAAACGGGTAGAATGAGACCGTCATGGTAACTTCTTAGCGATCAGAGACGAAGAGAGTTCAACGAGAGACATACAGCTAGGGATAGGACCTCGGTCCTTAACAAATACTCCCAAGTGGTATTCGGAATAGGAACCCCATCTGCTTTGGCTTTCGTCTCATCGAGGGCCTTTTGCACCAAAGCATCCAATTCGGCTTTCTCAACGCGCCTTCCGCGTATTGACTTCAATATGTTCTGGAGTTCTTCCCTCGCGACCTCCATCTCTCGCCCTAGTGAACCCGACGAACTAAGTCTAGCTGAGGTTGGGGTGAGTGTAATCGGCGTGACGTGCAGGAGCGAGTTTGATGTTTCCCACGATTGCTACGCTTTTGCTTTTCCCTCCCCTTTTGATCATCGATGTCTTCAGATAAGCATACCTCCAACGAACGCAACGAAACATCTTCCCTCGAAATTGATATGTCTACCCTTGCGTCTCTCATCGCCTCAACTACTACGATCTCCACTACGAATGGCGCCAGAACGAGCGACCACGGAGCTGTTGCCGATGAAGATACCGACGAACTGGGGATGGAGGAGGTGGAGGAACTGATGAATCGAATCGAAGCCGCAAATGGTATTGCAGATGGCGTGGAGGACAAGTTGAATGGGATATTGGAACACCTTGATGGATTGCTGAGCTCGTTAGAAGCAGAGGGAGAGACGAAAGAGAACGATGGTTCTAAAAACTCACAACCGGAACCATAATCTGTGGCCAAGCGGTACGAGCATCCCGAGGTCTAAAGATCCTATTCATGGGCTGATTACAGTAACTCACTTCACAGACCCCCCGAAATACCACAACGTAGCTCAATGACCGCAGCCCACTTTCCGGCGCAGCCTAATCCCGTACACGCACAACTTCACCGAAGCTTACGAGCTCCCATGAAACCTGACAGCCTGACCCATCCAATCACCATGGCGGAGATCACCTCGGCGAACCTCACAGTAACCATCAAGTCTGCCTTGGCTGATAAGGTCCGCGGGAGCCGAAGACGGTGGCAACGAGACCGTTCTCATGACGCAATGGTACATCGGGTGGGACATCACATCCACTCAGAAGCCTTCGAAATCAGCGGAGGCGCGGCGGCAAAGCACGGTAGTTATTCTGCATCTAATCAACGACCTATTTACAACGTTGGCCGACGATAGGTCGGCCGTGTTCCTGTGAAATTCATCGTCAACACCCTACGTACGCCTAAGAGCACAAGACAGAGGTGCATACCTGCCATTCTTCTTTGCTTATCCAAAGCTGGTGAAACGTACCCAGACTTGCGAGTATACTACCCCCAAGCCAACTACCGTAACGCCGCTCAGCTGGGTTACCAGGGGCGTGAATTTTAGCCTAGCGAATGATGAGATACGGCGTGATTCTGGAAAGTTGCCATTGACCCACATGGTTGAATATCCTGTTCAGTTCATTGTTCAGTCTGTCCGCGAGGCCTGCAAACAAGCTTCCTCCCCCGCCGAGCACGACGTTGCTCAGTAGAACTTGACGAATGTCGGGTTCACATGAGGTCACGGAAGCACTGATCAATTGAGGAAGGGATTTTGGAAGGTTAGGGTTGGCCGCCTGGATCCGAACGCTTAATAAACCCGGTAGGGCGCATAGAAATTTCATATGGAACGAATACTCGCCTGGAGGTGTTGAGGATGCGCGAAGAAGAGTTCTCCGATCTCGAATCTCTCGGCGCCGAAGTGATAGTTGTACCCCGTTGGAAATTCGTATTGCCTCGCACCGCGTGCAGCAACGGCCCTTACGGCGGTTGATGTGAACTGAGTTCGTCGAGGGAGATGAATGAATGAAAGCGCCTACTGTTCGTTCCATCCCTGGTCTAAGACCGAGGCAACACTGTGGATCCATTCACTAGCTTCCCGGTTCTCGGCCCAATTTCGCCAACTTTTTGTGATGCCTTGAAGGCGATCCTCACGTACGTTGAACTGTGGTTCAAAGCCTGGGTCTACAGGCTTGGGGACAGCATCATCGATAAGTGAACGAAATGGTGCCCTGCTGGGCGAACTCACAGCTTTGTTGGCGACCAATTGGTGTGGGAGCAGATTGATACCCCGACGGTTTTGGTCCGGCTGAGTGAGTACATGCTTGGCTCTTTTATGGACCAATGCCGGTAAAGACGAATGTACGAGTCCTACGCAGTCTCTTGCTCAAAAAACAGTTCTTTGGGGATATATCAAAGACGAACCTTTCCTGAGTACAAACCCATCAATCACCGGGGTTACACTGGCCTCTGAGTGACCAATATCAATCACAAGCGCAGAACCTTTTCCTGCAGCAAACCTACGGCGGCGTTACGGGCTGTATAGGTGCAGTAAGAGGGGGTCTCACGCGTTGAGTACGGAGGTATTGGCAATGTAAAAAGCGGGGGCATTGAATTCCTCGAAGATGATTTCTGCCATACGTTCCCTGTTGGCCGGGGTGTTCCACGCGGGCTCTGTGACGAGAATGGGATGGTCGGCGGGTCTGATACACATCACGTCCTCCAATGCATGGCGGATGAGTGGAGTTATTGGATTAAAATCCTCAACTGAGTTGTTGTGAGAACCGAGCGGGTAACCATAGAAAGGAAAGACGTACTGAGTCCCTCCTTCATGGGGTTTCCCACCTCCATTCCCTCCCTGTAGATCGAGGGACCATCTTGACCAACGAACATTTTGGCGATCCTTGAGTTATGAGCACTGGGATCATCACCTATCCCGCTCATTGACACGTCTGCATCTGGGGGTTGGGACTTGTATCCGTAGTAGGTTGGGATTATGGCCTTGGGTGTATCGTCTCCTGCGTAACCAGCACGAAGCGTGGAAGAACCAATATCGACGACGAGAGCAGCAACCTCGTCTAATCATCCCAATCAGCAACTGTCCTCGAACACCCACGAGAATAGACACGTCCCGTACCTCCGCCATATTGAACCATGATGATTGCACGCGTCCGAGGGCGATCGGTCAAAGCCTTTGGACAACAAGCGCAAACAAACTTGCATCCCTTCGATCACTTCATAAACTTTTCCTCGGTATTCGAATGGCTTCGGTCTCCAACTCGAGGAAACGGAAGGCTACTGCTGCTGCACCTGTGCCTAAGGATGAACAACAACTTTCTGCTAGTGCCCTCGAAATGCTGAGTGAGGACGAACAAGACGAGGAGCCTGAATCTGACGACGGGGATTACGAGGAATTTCCTGAAATCGACATAGCTAGCGATACCGATGATGAAGAAGACGAGGACGTGGATGAGGAGGAGGAAGACTATTCTTCCGACGCATCTGGAAGCGATACACAGCTGCCCATCTTCCCCAAGGCGAAGGTGGTTATATCCGATATTACTGGCGAGCCGAAAAAAATCTATCCAGAAATCGAGCCCGACTACGACTCTGACTCGTCGACGGAGGACGTGAGTACGTCCACAGTTCCTCCTCTGAAGAAAGGGTTACAAACTCCACCGTCTACAGGACCCTAATCGAGTCGGGAACGTCCCTATGCACTGGTATGATGATATGCCGCACATAGGATACGATATCAACGGAAGGAAAGTTTTGCGTCCGCTCGTTGGTGACGAGTTGGACAAATTCCTGAAAACGCAGGAGGATCCGTCGGCATGGTTAGTTTCGGCTGGGACACGCAGTTACGCTTTCTAACTTCGAGGTTGCAGGATGTCTGCTCTGGACAAAAACACCCAAACAGAAAAACAGTTATCTCCGGAAGAACTCGACCTCATCCGCAGACTGTATCAGGGCGAAAACCCTGACGCTGGATACGACCCATATGAACCCACGGTCGAGTGGTTTACTGGCAAAGGGAAGGAGGAGATTATGCCGCTTTCTGCAGCACCCGAACCGAAGCGTAGATGGATACCGAGCAAGTGGGAGAAGCAAAAGGTAACATCACGACCCAAAGCTACTCGTCCACTAACAGGATGGCGTAGGTCATGAAAATCGTTCGTGCGATCAGGCAAGGCCGCATCGTACCTTCAAAACCGAAAACGTCCTCGACCGAGTCCCGATTCTACGCAATCTGGTCGGATCCTACTCCCTCGTTAAATCCTCCTCCCCTTCCCGCTCCAAAACCACGGCTTCCTACCCATGCAGAATCTTACAATCCGCCGGAAGAATATCTTCCCACAGAGGAAGAACGGAAGGAGTGGGAAGGCACTGATAAGGAGGATCGCGAACGCGATTTCCTCCCGCAGAAGTATTCTGCGCTGCGGTTGGTCCCCGCTTATGATCAATTTATTCAGCAACGATTCGGCCGGCAACTGGACCTCTATCTTGCCCCCAGAATCCAACGGACTAAGCTTCGAATAGACCCCAATAGTTTGATCCCCAAACTGCCCAGTCCGAATAGCCTCAAACCGTTCCCCACGTACAAGTGTCTTAGCTTCAGTCATGGGGCCTCCAGATTACGCTGTATCAGCGCCAGCCCAGACGGAGCTTGGGTAATCAGCGCCAGTGAAGATGGAACGATCAGTCTTTGGGAAGTCATAGTTGGAAGGGAAGTCAAGAAGTGGAGCGCTTCTGGAAAGGTGGGATCTGTCTCGTGGTGTCCAAACCAAGAGTCTTATTATTTCATCGTTGGGCTGTAAGATATTTGCTGATGATACGTCTGACTGCAGCGCTGATCTTTTGGCAGGGAAGGCCGCCTCGAGTTCTTTATTCCTCCGAACTTACCACCGTCGTTGTACACCTTTACGAAAAAATTTCTTGCACCAGCCACGCTACCACCCCAACCAGCAGCGCCCTCTCCGTTGAAATGGACCTCATCGTCTGACCCCGAAAAACCTTTGCTAGTGATTGCAAATCTCTCTGGGCTTGTGAAACAAATATCGTGGCATCCGAGGGGCGATTACTTTGCCACCGTCTGTACGTTTACCATCATTTTCATTTATGGTGACGTGTAGTGACGGAAATTCAGCTAGTGATGGTGGCGTTTGGATTCACCAGGTCACCAAACGACACTCCCAATCTCCGTTCAAAAAGATCAAGGGAACGGTGCAGATGGTGCTCTTTCACCCGAAAAAGCCAAATTTCTTCGTTGCGGTAGGTTTATGCGACCTTGTACCCCGCCGCAAACGTCTGATATCGTGCGACAGACACAGACATACGTGAGGCTGTACAACCTTTCCGAACAGAAGTTAATCAAAACGCTAATGCCGGGCATCAAATGGATATCATCGATGAGCGTGCACCCGTCAGGGGAGCACATAATCGTGGGGGGTTATGACAGGAAGCTTTGTTGGTTCGATCTAGAGCTGAGCGACAAGCCATACAAAATACTCAGGTAAGCTATACGTGTTCATACCGCCGCGTGTTGAGCGGCTGATCCGTTCGGCAGGTACCATGCCAGGGCGATTCGATCTCTCCACTTCCATCCAACGTATCCCTTGTTTGCCTCGTCGTCGGATGACGGCACGGTACAGATTTTCCATGCGAGGATCTACCACGACTTGATGACGGATCCTCTCATCGTTCCGCTCAAGATCCTCAGGGGACACACCGTGAAGGACGGACTTGGTGTTCTGCAGGTGGAGTGGGTCCCTCGGCAACCGTGGTTGCTGTCCGCCGGCGCAGATGGGAAGGTGGATCTGTGGTGCAGCTGAATCAATCTTCCCTTGTCCTCGTTCATAAGACTCGGACAGAGCTGTTGTTATTGTTACCATATTTTTTACTGGGTCGTGATGAAGAGATTTGGGTCGGAGATTATGCCGAAGGAATTTGCCGCCTCTTCCCCGCGGGGCGTGAGCGGAAATGCAATAGATCACGGCTGATCGAGGTGGCGCCATACCCTTTTCTCGTTCAACGTTCATTCACAGCACGGGTAGATTCGCGGGATCTATGCCTAGCTGACTTTTGGCAGACACGGAAGTTTCTATCAAAGGCCTACTATTTCTTGGGCGATTTGTCCCCACCCAAATACTGACGCAAGGCTATACAACGGTTGTTTTTAATATAAGACCCTGCGACTTTTATTGGGCGCGGCTCGCAAACTTTCTTTCGAGGGCTCCAGGCTCGCACGGTCCTCAGCTATGTATCCAAGTGGGGATTTTCCGCGGGGCGTTTCACCCGTCACGCTTCAAGCCCCAATATTCCATTGACATTCTATGAGGACCTTAGCGAAATGAAAGCCCCCGCTCGAAATCGTTGACCTCCGATTCTCCGTGCGGCAGAGGATCAGCAGAAGGAGAGGATCGATACGTATCCCTCTCGTAACCGTATCTTTTCACGGAAATGATACATTGGGAAGAGCAGCGCGAGGGGAAGACGTTAATATGCTCAGAATAAGCCGTCGGATGTCTCGCCATAAAGGCCCGACTGTTAAACTGAGCCTGGTCTTCTCTGCGCCTCGGCCCACCGCTCTCTACTCCACACTCCCTGCAGTACCCTCTTCAACACCTAATTAAATATGCCAAACTGGGAATCTCCACAAGTGCTAGCCAAGACCGGACGTGCGTTCGTTTTGTCCAGCCTTCCTCGCTCCAGTCCGTTTCCATTGACGGTCTGTCCGTGCAGTCGTCTTTACCCAGATGATGTTCACGTTCCTCGGAGTGTACCTCTGGGAATTGTTTACCACCTGCGACTTTGAGTGGTCGTTGATCAAAGGTCGCAGGAAGTTCACTTGGCCGCTAAGTGAGTCTGTGCGCTCGCTCTCCTATCTGTGATGACTGGCTGACCGATGACAGTATTCTTCTTCCTCACCCGTTACTGTATCCTTTGGGCACTCATTGGCCTGTGAGTGATAAAACCATCTTTTCGTGGTCACCAGGGCTGAATGTCGGATAGAATCATCACCTTTACATTGGAGACCCCGATTAACTGTCAGGTATGGATCACTTTCAGACATACACACTCACGGAACTAAATGAATACACATTAGGCGTTATACATATTCAATTCCGTAAGCGTCTCTTTCGCTGCTTTCCGCTCCATGTAACCAACCTTTGGCGTACAGTTGACTGGAAATCTGGCCATTCTTGCCGCCTCGACATCTCTGATGATCCGAACGTACGTTCAACTCCCATTTGCCCTCATTCGTCGCCTCTGAAAATCTCTGAAAACAGCATCGCGCTTTGGGAAAGGAAGAGATACGTGATGATCCCTCTCATTTGCTTGGCCCTCGTCCACTGGGGAATTCTCTGGCGAGGGATGTTCATTATCGAGGCTGCCTGGGATCCTACAGCCCAGGCGTGCGTCGTGGTAAAGCTCGACAGCAAATTTCTACAAGCCACATTCTTTTGCAGTCAGTGACCTTTCGCAAACGTTGTCGCGGAGCTCTGACCCCTGAACAATCTCTCGTAGCGATGGCGGTCGATTTCACCATTCTGGTGTTGACGACGGTCGCACTGTACCGGTTCTCCTACTCTGGCGTGCGGTCCGATCTTTGGAACCTGTTGTTCCGTGACGGCCTGGTGTACTGGTTGGTCACGTTCTCGTTCAACGCGGTCCCGGCGGTATTGAACGTCCTACAACTCAACAATGCGATGAACGTGTGAGTGCAGTTTGCTACTAGCTATGTGACATTAAACTGACGCCAATGTAGCATCGCTACCGTGCCAGCAGCCACTGTAGCGTGAGTGCCCCACTCAACTTCCTCTCAACGCGCTGATCATGACTTATCATGTTACACCGCAGGTCGATCGCAGCATGTCGACTCGTTATCCGTCTGCAAGATTTCAGAAACCGAGATGTGTGTATCGGCGACGATTGTATCGCGGGAAGCTCCAAGGACGGCAAAGGGCGTGGGTCACGGATCAGCGCGCCAGTGTTCCGTCGCTCACCCGCTGGCGTCTCTCAGATTAAGGTGACGACGAGCCATATCGTGATGGAGGATATGTGAGCATCCGTTTTTGCGTTGCATTTTTTTTTTTCCCGCGGGGGGAACGGACACCGATATTTCCTCTGATTCGCAACAGGGAAAGCCCCACTACCGCCGTCAACGAGAGCTTCACTTGCACTTCGCCCATCAAGAAGAAGAAGTCTACCACCGACCTCGAGGCCAACTACGACAGCAAGTTCGACTACGAATCGATGATCTCGTACACTGCACCGGACAAAGCCCCGACCGCCGCTTAGGTGTTTTAGAGCCCTCGGATCGAACCTGGAGGAGAAGTTTTTGTTTCTGTTCGGCTCGTAATTATATTTTCTAGCGTATTTCTTTGGCCCCCTTGTCTCGTTTGTCTCTTTTGCTATCGGTCTAACCTCCACATCACTATCCCACATAACCCCATACACGTCTCCGTTCGCTCTCACACACGCTCCCGACACCATTCCTGCCACCGGTTAAAATCTAGTCGTATTGAATTCACTTTCTTGTTGCACCTTTCCCGTCCTGATCGGCCCACAATCGGCCCGGCTTCCTCCCCCCACCAGTTCAAAGCGTTTCTCGTGCCCTTCGCTCGTCCGTTTCAATCCTTGTAAAATTTCTGAAAGGTACATATACACGTTCGCTGATCGATAAAATGGAACAAAAAATTTGTACCGGAATTAACCCAGGTCTTGATTGAAGGATATGCTGCGGCTACGTTCGCCCGCGGAAGTCCTCGTACTAGGTCATGTGCATCAAACAAAACCATTCATTGGGACTTGTTCTTCCTAGGTCACGGGGAGTCGCCCAGTTGGCCCTTCGTGCGCCACATATCATTGTAGAGCCCCCCACGTGGGGGTGGGCGAAGGTGGTAGAATGAATAAGCTCAGCGTGGCGCCGGAAGGGAAATCAAAGGGGGGGGCTGACTCAAGTCAAGCCTCCAATACGAAAGGGACCTGATAAGCCACACTAGAATCTTCGGAGTGGGAACCACGAGTGCATTGGAGAATATGGTTCGCATCCAATATTCAAAGATAGCACTCGATTCACCGAGGTCCCCCCTTACCTAGGTGCGACCCTCCTTTTCTGAATTACGACCTCCCCCCAGAGACGCAGGTCTCGGTCCTACCGAACCACTACACCAATGTTTCACCCATACTCTGCACGGTCATCAAAGAAGTGGGAACACGTAAATGAAATGCTTATCAAACCTCACGCGTTCGATAGAGTGGCAAGCGGTCTCCGTCATGGAGCGACCGGGCAGATCGAGCGCTGGGAGGGCGTTCGAACCCGGTTCAAGTGACCACACCCTAGGGTGATCTTTATCTCGTGAACGTTGCTTGTCGAGGGCCAAGCATCCTCTGTGTTATCGTTCCCTGGGCCCCGCATTCGAGCGAATATGCGATGGTTTACCCTGAAAGAAACGGGGAACCACCGTGGGCGGTGGATGATCGCACCCTGCAGAAGGGAAGGAAGACCCCCCAGCTGATCCACAACCCGCCCGGTCGACACACACACAAGTAACCGCCACAGCAGCAGGGGCTTTCCCAACGAGGCGCTCGCATTCTATCCTCGAACTACCGGGGACGTTTGCCAGTCGACGCCGTGGGCCTCAGTACACGTATGTCGCAGGTTTATTTCTTGCACGCGGCGGCGTTTAGTACCAAGAAAGCCACTTGGAGAGCACACCTCTGCGCCCTCCACGCAAGGTTTAGTGACAACCTGTCAACAAGAAACCAGGGAATAGGTTCCAAAACAGCGCTTCAAAAATGAAAAGAAAAACCCCCGACGGTTGTATAATTAACAGGGTCAAGGGTTCGAACGTTCGAGAGGAATTTCGCTATACGCCTGTTAGTTTCTTTTTCTGCCCTTCTGACGGGTTTTGCGACGTACACGACTTTGACAGTTTCCCGCTGATTGTTGATACTTACTACTGTATCGTCGCCGCCAAGGTGCGATGACAGACTGCATGATGATCATCACGAAAGGGCCGTAGTGCCCCTTCAACGCCCGACTCGCCCATGACCTCGCTCAATGAAGAAGAATCTGGAAACGTAACACGCCCACGCATTGCCTGACCCACAGTGCCGCCCTCGGCGCTAGCGGCTTCACTGATCAAGCAGTGAAAATGAAAAGAGACCGACCGGCGGATCAGATCCTCAAAAAATCAAATCCTGAGCTGAGATGTAAACTCACCATGGCCGACAGAACATCAAGCGGTCGCGAGTATAAACACAGACCAACTCCTGGTCGTATATTTCGCAAACTACAGAGTTATAGAGAGATGAAAAAAGAAACACACACGGGTGGACCAACATACGGAGGCTAAGGTATTAGACTACCGATTTGAAAACGGGATGAGTCTGTGGGCGCCGCCTACAAGACAGGCAAAACACAGACAAGATTGATTCGGACAAAGGGCGCAGCGCTGCTCCGTCGCAGAAGAAAGAGCCACATCCGCATGTCGTTTTCCGAACAGGCAGACCCCAAGAAAACGCCAGCGGGATGGATCAAAAGACAAAATGAAGGGACGAGAAAGTGGTAAGGGGGAGGCGGCATACGCGCGACGGGAAGGAGCACAAATTCCAAACGGAAAACTATTGACATGGAAGTGGCGAGCCACATGATAGGGGAGCCGCTGGACGTTGAGGAAAAAAAAGAACAGAAAAAAACGAGTGTGTACGGTTGAAAAACGAGATGTGGTGGGTCGGGTAACAACGATCACCAGCCATCGTAAGTGCAGTGGCCTCCAAAACTCCAGAAAGGTATGGAAGAAAGATGAGCGATTTTGTGTGGCGGTGGGATCAGTTCAGGAGAAA
Organism: Thelephora terrestris; assembly: GCA_015956445.1. Classification (NCBI taxonomy): domain Eukaryota; kingdom Fungi; phylum Basidiomycota; class Agaricomycetes; order Thelephorales; family Thelephoraceae; genus Thelephora; species Thelephora terrestris. The sequence goes on along the minus strand of WIUZ02000019.1, from coordinate 241,453 downwards.
CCAATAATATAAAAAGTCCAATTGGGGGCGAAATTGGTGATCATTTGCCTTGGAGAGTGAAGGAGGATATGGAGAGGAAGTGCGCTGACGCCGACCGACGACACCAAATAATAATAGCCATGATATACCTTGAAGGAGAAACTGATACGAGGATGAATGTATGATGTGAAACCGCCAGCCACGTGGGCGCGATTGGCGGGTGCGCACTGGGAATGCAGGCAACGGGGCATTTCCAGGTGAGTGTTCTTGCTTACGTCCGTTTTCCTTGTCTCCGAATTCGAGGACATCCTCCAACGTCCTTAATAAACTTCGATATCTCTTCTCTCCAATAGACCGCTAAGTCCCCCAATCGCCCTCCTGCGAACCCTCGTCGCAAAGTTCTTGGGACCGAGCTCGTCAGCGCCAGAGGGAGGTCCCTTGGGCTGCCTCACGGGTTGGCTGACAACCCTAGCGGAAGCCGTCTGCTGAGGCTGCGGGATTGAAACAGCCGATGGAGACGGAACTGGCCGTCCAATACCCAACCCTTCATACAACCTCTTAGTGGCCTCCTCGCGAGGGGATAAAGGCGGCATGTCGTGCGAGGAAGGAGTACGTGGGGAACCGCCGGACCGAGATGATCCAGAAGAGGAAGCATCATCCGCATCAACTTCAGATGAATCAATAGCAATCACAGGGAGAGGTTGTGACACCGCAACACTGAACCGAAGGGGCAGAGGCCGCGATTTGGTATACCCGGGAGGTGAAGGGGTAACAGGATCTGCAAGTCCTTCTCCAGGCGGGGGAGTGATCGTAACCGAAGGAGGGGGTGTGGTCATGGAAGTAGCCCTCAATACCGAGTTATTTTTCCCTCCCCTCCTCCAGGAAACAGCAGAGTCAGACTTGGAAGGAGCAGCGGGGGAACCGGTGTTCATGTTGTTGGACAAGGGACTGCCAAGCACAGTGCCCCCGCTGATGACCGTGGTGCGGCTTGGAGTGGGAGGGGGGACGCTGAGCTCTTGACTGTCGTCTTCTTGAAGTTTGAGACTCCCGAACCTTCCATCAAGGGGAGCAGTCGTCGGTTCGTCGTAAACGCCAAGCTTTGACCTCAAACTCTCTGCCCGGTTGCTACGCATTTGATTGTTTACTGCGGCGGTAAAGCGGAGATCGCGGGGGCCAGCCGTGGCGGGCGGGTTGGATGGGGCGCGCCAGTTCTGAGTCTGCTGGGCCTGTTGCTGCTGTTGTTGCTGCTGAAGTTGAGCTTGAGCGAGAAGTTCAACCTGATACTGTTGCGCCTGATAAATGGAAGAACGGGTCAATAAATCAAAAAGAAGACCGGAAGGGAAGCTGACCTGGAGACGGAGGATTTCCATCTGCATCATTTGCATTTGAAGGCTCTGGGCCTGTTGAACATTTACGCTCGGAGTGAAGGGCTGAGCGTTGGGGTTTATTTGGGAAGATGTGCTCTGCTGGTAGAGGAACCTGTTTCCATCTACCGCCGAGGTGATAGGACCCTGGCGAATTCGGTTCTGAACGTAGACGTCCTGGGGTTCAAAGTTGTACTCGGACTCCTCATCGTGGGTGGCAAAACGAGGAAAGTTGAAGGTTGCACCCGGAGCGGCGGTGTGGGGAACGCTGGCGGAGGTGGAGCGAACACCGCCGGTGCGAAGACCAGCGAGGAGGGAAGCGCGGTTGTTCTGCTGCGATACGGCCATCTGGAGGGGGATCGGAAGAGAGAGCGAGGGTCTATTTAATGAGGTGCACAAGACGGGAGGGATTGCACGAGAAGTCGACAGCAATGGAAAGGACGACTAGATGGGAGATAAGAGGGTGAGAAACCAAATGCAGGGAGGTGAGGAGAGGTTGCAAGGTGCTGACGTTGGATGAGTCGAAGGACCCGAGTGTGATTATTTGTTGGTTGGAGGGGATATTCGATATAATAAACAGTTGGTGAAGAGAGAGAAAAAGAGCAATGAATTTGGAGAATAAAGAGAGAGAGGAAAAGACAGAAGAAGAGAGACGGAGGAGGAGGAGGAGGAGGAGGAGGAGGAGGAGGAGGAGGAGGAGGAGGAGGAGATGGGAGAGAACGGAAGAGGAGGAAAACAATTAAACGCGTGAGTAAGCAACTACAGGTTCTTCTTCGCGCTCGCCCTTACTCGACTATCGAAAACTGTACTGCGTATCGGCGTATGAGCAGTGTGGAACGGGTTCATTGCAGTCTGTTTAAACCGTTTAAATATCCCAAGAGCAACACAAAGGGGAGGGCACGGACCTTAACGTACAACTCCCAGAGATCATTGAAGAACACTTTGATTCCGTCGTCGTTCTTTGTCTCATGCAGGATGATAAACTTCATGTCTATTCCGTTCATAAGAAAAGGAGAGAGAGACAAACGACCGAACAACAACTGACTGCCGGCGGTGACGAACGCGGAAACAATCCACTCGTTGAACTTGTCCACGGACTTGAGATACATCACGTTCTCTCTCCTCATAACCTCCTCAATGGCGTCCAAGCTCGCGTTCGCAATCATCTGAATAACATGTCTGTCCTGTCCACCTCCCATGCGCACCCCGCCTCCTGCGCTCGTGTGGTGCTGCGTCGCGCTCGACGCTCCCGATAACGCGGTCAACGTTCCCGCGAAAGCCGATGTCGACCATGACGGCAGATTCGACGACAACGCAGACCCTGCCGATTGCGCAGGCTTGGACGAGTAATGGGTTAGACTGTACAACGGCGTGTCCGTCGGCGAAAGAATGAATATGTGGTGCGACATGGCCTAGATCTTATCCGGAGAGATGATTTTGACTTTCTTCTCTTTCGATCAGATTTAATCGACCCTTCCACCCAGGACGATCATGTTGTCCCGCACGGTACTGTCCACATTCCACTCATTACGGCGCCTCGGACAATCAGCGACGAGGACACACCTCACGGCAGCATGGCAGGCTAAACCGCCCTCTGGTATCCTGCAAATCTTCAGTCCTTCACGCAGTAGAAACGCGACTCATCGCGGCTCGGCTTCTGGGGGACGCGCCTCTTTTAATGCCCCTAGACCCCCACGTTTCGGGTTCTGGCAACAAGTCTCCCAGAGGATCAACAGGATACCCTCCAACGTTATCTTCTGGGGAATCTTTGGCATCAACGGCGCCGTATTCGTTTTATGGCAAGTGGCAAGCACCCAATGGGTCAGCTATGGCTCTTTCCCATAAATGTCTTGCCCGGAATGCTAAATTCACCGTTAGCAACAATCACAAGATCCTACTCTATTGACTTTCATGTTCATGCATTTCACATCGAGCAAATGGAACGTGGACAACGGTCGGATGTACGTGACCTTCCACGGATTCCACATTTACTCACCTCACTATTCACATATACAGCTGGACCCTCATCACCTCCTCTTTCTCACAAAAAGACGTCGGCCACTTACTCTTCAACGGCTTCTCTTACTACTTCACCGTTCCCTCCATTCTCTTCGCCCTCGGTAACACTGGCTTCCTCGCTCTCTACCTCGGTGCCGGCCTCGTAGCTTCGGTCTCCAGCATCTGGTGGCACACCGCCGTTCAGAAACAATCAAAGTTCTCCTCTCTCGGAGCCAGCGGTCCGTCTCGGTTGACTCCCCGCCTCCTCGATGATTAAGTTCTCTGACTCGCTTCTTCCTCACCCGTGTAACTAGGTGCTCTATACGGCGTCCTTTCATTCTTCGCCTGCATGGCTCCTCGGGCCACCTTCTTCATATTCGGGGTCGTCCCCTGCCCGGCTTGGTTGTGCATCTCCGGAGTATTCATCTGGGATGGAGTAAGCGCACTCTCCGGGACCCGACAGGGCACTGACACCGCTGGTCACATCGGAGGAATCTTGGGTGGTATTGGGTATTACCTCCTCAGGACACGGTTACGCATATAATCGACAAATTCCGCCATCGCAATCGCATCAGCTAAACTAATCTCTAGTCTGTAATCTCACTGTAATATAACCCCTCTCCAAATTGCTCAGCTCAACAGAGTCTCATTCAAGGGACCGATTCCCAGCAAGTATCCACAAGTCGGTTCATTATAATCGAAAGGGTGCTAGTGTAGCGTATCACGAGAAGTGGGTTTGGATCTGGTCAGACCTCCGATTTCAGGGATCTAAAGTGAGGGAATAAGGGAGTAAGAAACAGAGGCCACATGTAACATACGATCAATATTCGATTATGCATCATCATGAGCACGAAGAAGAAATAGAAAGTTAGAAGGGGAGGGGAAAACAGGAGACAAAGCAAATGCGATCAAGGGGGTTCCATAATTCAAAGGGGGTATCGTGGTCGGATATACAAAACGCTCAAGGAGCTCGACTTCTCACAGGTGTGCTCATCCTCCGATCAAGTCGACTCAACTCCTTCGAAAGCTTTTCGAATCCTTTATCTGCGTTACCCCCGATTGTGGTGTCTCCCGCAGAAGTGGAGGGAGAGAGGTTCCTCGCGTCGTGTCTCTCGAAAAGGTACGTCAAAAGGTTCTTCTTGTCGTCAGGTAACCCGTCAAGTAACGAGAAGAGTTGACTTTCGTCTCGTAAGACCAATTGGGCGGTGATAATCACCGCTGCTGCCGATTCACGAATCAACAGCGAAGAAGTGTCCGTGAGAGCCTGGAGTGGGAGTCAACAACCACGGCGCCAGAATTGGGAGATCACCCACAGAAATCAAAGTGTCTTTCAATCGCGGCAGCTCCTCCTCAAGAATCTCACCAGGTAACCTCCTGATAAATTTCCCCAAAGCGCTCAACCCGAAACAGTAACTCATCGTTTTCAGATCCGCGCCATCCTCAACATCCGGAGGAGGAGGAAGCGAGGTGAATGACCTAACGCAACCATGCATCGTGGTCAGGCCATAAACAGCTTCAATCCTGTCCGTGAGGGCGTCGCGAATTGCAAAAGTTGCTTCAAATACCTAAACAGCCATATTGAGAGGAAGGTTCGAGCCAAAACTCCCGAACTACTCACGTTGGGTTTACCCGAATATCGGATCCAGAGTAAGAGCGAGAATACGTCGGCTTCTTTCCCTTCAAGGTACGGGGTCTGGTTCTCGATCAGCTCCCACAAGACGATTAACCCGTACTCGAGAAGGGCTCCTTCCTGGAGAATCCGAAATGAAATTTAGAAAAGGAAAACTGAAAATCATGAGAGTGGGCTATACCTTGGAGGGATCCAAAAACTTTCTGAGAGCGTCGAACAGACGATCACAACTCCTTTCCTTGGCCCAAAACTCGTTCCCCTTGGGAATTATCCAATGCGGTAACCCGGCAATAGAAAAGTTGGAATCCTGACTCAGAGAAGAGAGCGTCTCGGGAACGGGGTATAACGTTGAGAACATTGCGAGTTTCTGAAGGCATTCAACATCTGCAGAGCCGGTTTCCAGTGTCTTGATGTGACGCTGAAGCTCGTCGAACCGTTCTGCATGATCTAACTGGGAGCCGTTCATGGCCAGGCTTTGCCTATGCACTAAGGAAACGCAACCGATCAGCACAGGAACAGCGTGGAACAAAATAGACCTACAGTTCATTCTCTTCACCCACCAATCCCGTCCCGTCTTCTTCTCCTTCAACAGGTCCAAAACCGACCCAGTCGGCCTCGCACTCGCTTCCTCGTCACTTGTGACCAGCCCAGTATTCCTAGCGGCTCCAGGGCTGTCCAGGAGCAAAGCAGCCTGCTTCATAATCGCCGCACCCCGCTGGCGTCGAGCCTCTTTGCCCGCTCGATCAATCGCAGGAGTCCTTGGAACCTCCGTCTGGATCTTCCCTCCCCAGATATTTGTGATATTCGGCACCTGCGACTTTGCAGTCCGCAGAGGTAAAGTCGCGGCGATACGCACGTTGTCCCCACCGTTGACCACTGTGTCCCCGTTAGATATTCCATTCCTCACTGTGGAGGGAGTAGGAAGTAGGAGAGGGCCATTGGTAGCGTGGGGGTCCTTTTCGTCGTGCAGGTCTATTAGAACCGTGCTTTCATCATCAAGATCCTGATCGACAAGTTCCAGCAACCTGTCGGCTGCGCTAGCAGCTTGCTCGGCTCTGGCTCTCATAGCGTCTTCGACAATCGGCTGTGGGGTCGTAGCTGGGGGAGAGTGCGTCGAAAACGAGCTGGAGGACATAGACTGAATCATCTGGACCTTAGGTTCATCCACAGAGGAGGTAGTGAAGGAGGGGGTCGATTTCGTCTTCGCGGGTGGGAACATCTCAAACGGGCTGGAGAAAGTGATCGGATTGGCGTCCATCCCGTCATCCTCAAAATCGCTGTCGTCTTCTGGGATGGGAACAGTCGTTGCGATGAGCAAAGACTCATCATCTTCGATCAATCTAGACCAATTGGCGATAGAGGAACGCGCATGGCCGAGATAGTCTTCCGTCTTTGGTGGCGTCGAAGGAGGTGGGAGATGGTAGGAAGAGGTAGGAGGCGTTTGCGGCAAGGCGGTTGAAACTGCGCGTTTGAAGGTCGGACTGCCGGGAGTTGTTGACAAAGTCGAAGAAGCGGTTGGCGTGCGGCGTCGCACAGAATCAAAGGATTGAGATGGCGGCGGCGGAGTGCTTGCGGTGCGTTTGGAGGGAGGAGGGTCTCTCCGGGGAGAGCGTGAGGGAGTCGAAGGATTAGTAGTAGTCCTTGTGTGGGAGGTCAAGAGCGCAGGGCGAGACCGCGGAGGAGAACCAACGGAACTGTTTGACAAAGATGGGGATAGGGGTCGCTTGGGGGAGGTTGTCGTCCGCGCGGTAGAGGTTGCTTGGTGTCGTAACGAAGGCGGGTCAGTGGCAATCAATTTCGCCTTCGCCCGACTTGCCGCAATTGCAGCCGCGACGCTACTCTTCTTCGCCGTAGACACAGAATCTGTCGACTCAGACAACACGCTTGAATCGGGACATGCCTTCTCAAGCTGTTTTCGAGCGGCTGAATCTAGTCCGGCCATTATCGCAGCTCCTTTGCTTTGCCACACACCGTTCAATACCCAGTAAGCTTTTCGAGCGTTCTCGCGCACACCAGGATTGGGGTCAGCGAGCGCCTTCTTGAGGGAGTTTACTAGCGTGTCTAGACCACCGGAGGTCTCGATGGCATGCCTGGCCTTCGAAGCATGGACTTCGATGTATGTCTTTATGTGCGCCGAAGCATAAACTCTGGTCTGAGCGGTTCTGTCTTGCAAGGTATTCCACAGGAGATTGGGTATCGTCCGCGGCTGGGGAGAGGTGTGCTTGAGAATTGTTGTGATCGTTCCTTGAGATTGTTGAGCCACTATCTTCTTCGTAAAACCTGCCATTTTCAACAAATTGTTGAGGACGTATTCGCACACAGGATCGAATGCAGTTTCAAGCGCGATTACAAGCTCGGCGTACAGCGAACATGTGTTCACCGAGACTGTTGTACGCAAACTGATCAGCTAACAGCAAGTCAGACATTACCAAAAGACTGTAAAATATAGCCATACCGTCTTGACAGACCATTCCAAGAATTGTTTCAGATGTGCCATAAACGTATCGTAATAGCGATCGAGGACGTCTCCACCCTTGATCATTCCCCGAACATGGTTGATCGCCTGCTCCCTAGCCAGCCAGTTGTGTTCTGTTTCCTTGCCCTAAGTGATAGCGTCAGCGCGGCTCCCCGGGAAAAGGGTGTAGACACTACCTCGAATCGTTTCTCCATTTTTGCAAACTCGTTTTCGAGATCGCGAGTTGAAGCAACCTACCAAGAGGGCATGAGATGGTGAACTGACAGCACAAACAGAAACATACTGACATATACATTGCGGATATCAGTCAAACTTGTTCCCCCGGTATTGCTGCCACCTCCCCCGCCAGAGGCCTCGGTTGGAGTGGGAGAGGCTACTCCAGCACGACTAGGAGGTCTTGAGGGAACTTTGGGACCCGTGTTTCCTCGACTTGTGGTCCGAGCGCGAACCCCCACGCTTGGCCCAGGTGTTGAACCGGATCCATTCGAAAGCGTGGAGGGCGTCTTTCCCAACAACGCGAGACTTGGAGGCATATATCCCTTCTTTCCTCCCGACTGACTGAGCTCATTACTATCTGCTGAGGCGAGACTGCTAGTCGGGGCGGACAAGACTTGGCTAAGGACAGAATCCATAGTGCCTTTTCGAACGCCCTTTTTGGTCATCTCTTTCTTGAGGTCAGCACGGGCGGCATCGGTAACTCCAGGACTGGTAAATAGCTCCACAAGTGACTGCTTTGCGCATTCGCGAACATTACTATCGCCATCTTCAAGAGAGGCGACCAAGGCCGGGAGATAGGAACGAAGGCCGAACGATGGGTGTGATCGGCGGATCTGTACCAGAACGAGGATGCACTACAATCGAGTGTTAGCTGCTTCTTTATGGTCGTTCGTGTCCGCACGAGTGACCATGCGTCCCGCGGTAGGAATTTAAAGGAGTGAAACCGCGGTACATCTGTGCGCACACGAGAGGAAGCCCGGTGAACAGATGGGACGTACCTGCTCTCGAATTCTCCAAACCTTACTCCCGAATCCACTTTCCTTCACGAAACGCTCAAAAATAGCTAGTGGGGTCTCCGGTCCCTTCGAAGAGGTGCTTCTGGTGGCAGATGCACTTCCACCAGAAAATTTGAAGGCATAACCCCCAAGAAGAACGAGGGATTCCCGTGCTTTGTCTCGAGGTTTCTCACGATTGTCTCCGAGCCGTTCAAACAGCCCCCCGGGGCTCAAGAGAGCTGTCAGGGCCTGCCGTAGGTTGAAGGCATCGATCGAAGCCCCAGTAGACGACGTCGATGTTGAATTGGATAACGACCTCTGGTGGGTCGGACGATGATTTTGTTGTCCGCTGGCGATAATTAAGGGTAGGAGCGGGGGTATCACTGACACGGCGGCGGTTGTCAGGTGTTGGTGCGAGATTTTGAGACACGCCTTGAGTGTGCTGATAATTGCCTCGGCATCTGGAACCTTGGGGAGATGGTCAAATCGAGCGGGAGAAAAGGTCGGGCGACGTACCTCGGCCCCTGCCTCGAGCTCTGCCTGAAGTTTTGTGAGAGCATCGACCTTTACCTCAACATCTGCGCCTGGGGCGTCAGACTGGTGGAAGCGGAAGTCAAGAACTTAAGCTGACCGTTGGACTTTGCCTTGTTGATAAGTTCAGTCACCCGCGAGTTGTCCATCTGTGCGTTGAAGCGCAGAATTCACGAGGCGAACACTCGGTTATGTGAGCGGAGAACGGACGAAGTGGAGGTGGGTGGTCGCAAACCGTTAGCCGATGACGGCGTTGACAACTCGATAAACAACGCGATGTCCAACCACGTGAAGAACAAACAACTCATTTGCGGTCCATGTACTACAATAACACACTTTTCACGCCTATCTACTGACGCGCTCCAGCATCCGAATGACCCAAAGACTTTCCAGGCTGGACTCTGTCTCTTATCCGTTGTTTCTGTTCAGACGGGATCGTGAGTTCGGTTAACCTAACCCAGCAGGAAGAACCCTCTCAACCAAGACTTTGAGCTCTGGGAAGCCTCCCTCAACTTTCCGATCCCACACAAGGGTTGGGCTAGGATCTGCAAAGATCCAGACACGAAACCTGCCCGCTGTTTCGTCCGAGGCCAACGGGACGACCGAGATTGAGGCGAGTTCGGGAGGAGGGAACGTCAGGAAAAGTTCCGTCGCTACCCATTGTGCTCTGTGAAGCCTGTCCCTGAGTCTGAGTGTAAGAGCCGCAGCAAAGGCTTTGCTTGCATCACCATCTACACTGCACGACCGAATCACGACCGATGTCTCGAGAGAGTATGTTTCGTGTACGTACTCTGTTGCAAAACTCAATGACGATCCTTGGAGATGCCAGCGTTGCCGGCGCCACGAAAGTCGCGGGGTCGCTTGGGGACTCCACCGGAACAGTCGGCGTCGCCTGTTGTTGTTCGCAGTCCACGCAGTTTGGCTCCGAGTCCGTCATTGACTGTGATTGAGATGAAACACGATAAAAGTTCAAAAGGATCAGGTGACTGGGCGCCTGTCCTTGAACCTCATTCGGCGCCCGCTGAGCAAGTCCAGCAGCCGTCGACAACTCCAGAGACAAACTCTCTCTTCCGCTCCTTCTCTATCCGACCTGACTCCCAGCTGTTTCTATGAAAACCAAGGGCCGCGAAATTGGCACCCTTATTGCCGTCGTACTCAAGGCTGTATGTGGCTCTCATGATCAACCCCTCTCCGTAATTGACTTGTAATTCACAGAAAAATCTACCAAATAAAAGAAATATCGGAAAACAAGATCCGTACTGCATCGTCACCTTCAACGAAGAGAAACAGAGGACCAAGGTCGATAAACGAGGCGGCCAACATCCTGAATGGGACGAAGAACTAAGATTCACTCTCTTCGAGGAGATCGAGGACGGGTTTGGTCTTCCAGCCGACGAGGGCGGACCTCCACCTCCGTTACCGCCCAAGGACTCAAAAGGCCCGCCTGACATCGCAGGCGGGATGTTCATGAAGATCGCTTGCTTTGCGGATGACGCGAGGGATCCCATCCTCATCGGGGAAACCAGTGTTGATCTGACCGAAGTCCTAACCAAAGGAGAAACCGACGGTGCGTTCACCCAGCTTCTAGGCTTTTCGTCCTTGACAATCCAACAGAATGGTTTCCGCTTTCTTCCAAACTCAAGTATGCTGGGGAAGTCTATTTGGAGTTGACGTTTTGGTCGAATGTGCGCCACAACAGAAGTATCCCATGATCTTCGACTGATCAACCATTCCAGGAGCCGGCGCCAAAGAAAAGGGCCAAGTCCAAGACTCCTCAGCGTACTTCACAATACGGCGGCGCTGGCTCGTTCGTTCCGTTCGACTCCTCCCCGAATAGGTCACACCCTGCGTCAAGGATGTCATCGAGTGGAAGTGACTTAGATCATTCAACAACGCTCAGGACTTCGACCAGTTCTATTCAATTGGGTCTCTACAAGGCACCATACGAAAAGCGTGCATCTTCAACGAATCTTTCTGTTGCTGATAGTGTCACCACGGAGTTCAATAATCTTGGCGTATCTGAGGTGCGCCCAAGGCGGGATACCTTTCCAGTACGTCTCCCTGCGTTCTCGATCAACTTTGCACTTTACATGCATTTCCTTAGCCCATCAATCAGCCTCCCAGGGCCACATCAGCTCAGGGTTTCCAACATCAGTACATCAACGGGCACGGGCACAACGAACAAGATCAACAACCTGTGTACCCTGTCGCTCAGACTCATCAACCCGCTTACGAGAACACGCAGTCGACCTTGCAGTCCTCTTCTTTCCAGCAACAACAATCAAGGGGACCACGATACAGCCTCCCAACTCCCCAGAATTCCTCAGGTGTCGTGACATCCTCGGGTTTCGTTCCCTTAAACCAGTGGAGGCAGGACCCTCCATTGCCCGTAAGGACTGGACCCACACCTGCGCCAGGGAGCTACGGCATGCCACGTTCGGTTGTCTCTCACCACACTGGATTTGCGCCCATGCCTACTCCAACGCCGGCCCCTTCGAATTTCTTAACTACATCCTCCTCACTGCCGTTCCAACACGGGTATCATAGCCCACATCACTCGATGTCGTATAGTTTACCCCCACTGCCCTCGACTATACCCTCACAGACAATTCCACAACAGTACCCACATACGCTCCCACCAAACCCCCCACCCCCTCTCCAGCTCACCGGATCTCCGATAGCGGAGCATAAGAATACACCGAATACACCATCTCCGCCCCAAGACGCCTACTCACAGCTCCAAGGTGAACAATCGGTATCAAATCCAAACTCGCGGCCGCTACCCCAACCGTCCGTGCTCGCTAGACGGAGGTCTACCCTTCCCGTTCCTCCTGGCGGTGGCGGCATTACAACTTCACCAACGAGCAGCCCGTCTCGTCCTGAGAGTGTATACTCGGGTGGCAACTACCAACAATCAATTCAGCCCATTCAGTACAACAACATCCCGCCTCCTCCGCCCCTTCCTTCACATTTCAATGCAGCACCTCCCCAGATCCAATCTCATATCACCGGGCAGGCACCGCCGCTTCCCCCTCCTCTTCCTCAACGTTCACTTGTACACTCCCATTCTCATTCTTACTCCCTTCCCAATCCACCCCAGCCGCGAGCCACCAACGGACAGCAGGGTTTACCGTTCCCGCCCGTACAACAAAATAGTCAACACAACCTACCTGTGCCACCAGTCAAGCAAAGTACCTGGCCCTCGCCGCCTGCGGCCCCACCACCGTGGAGGTTGGCCTTGCCGCAGCCTCCCAGCCTTCCGAACCCGCCGACCCAGCAACCTATTTATGTGCCACCCCCTCCGCCTCTCCCCCCTTCTCTCATGCCATCGTATCACAATCAGTTGCCACAACCTCCCATGCAACACCAGCAAGTCCACTACGCCCCAGCCGATGGTTCTGGTTATCATCCCCCTCAAAACGGGGCTCTATACCAACAACCGACGGGGACCGTGTGGAACTATCATTAGATGCATGCTACGAACATGACCCCTGACTCCTCTTTGTCTCCCTGCTCTCCCGCCTGTTAGTCCTATCGCTCTACGCATTCAGATCTCAGTAGCTCGAATATCTATTTTCTTGCAATGCATCCCCTTCGGACTTCCATCAATCCGTCGACTTTCCTCCTAATATGCCAATGTATCCCAACGTCAGATTTGCAGTGTTTTACGATGAAGCCTTTACTCTGTCTACTATACGCATATACAACGTTCAACGTCATTATTTTAAGTCCGCGAACTCACCTTCCCTCAGTGCTTCCTTAGACTTTAACATGACTCTTGCCCTCGTGTGACATACTACATGTGCTTAAAAGCTGCACTCTTATTTGCCAGCCCTATGTCATTGATCATTCCAGTAACGCGCACAGCTATAAAATCTTATTTAGCAGCCCTTTCGCGTGCCGCCTGTTGCAGGCAATCGAGCGTGAATAGAATTCATTCTATCCTCGATCTCGGCCAAATGCGGAGCCGGAACTACGACATTCTCCCTACAAACTCAGTAACTCTTATGATCATTTGAGTTGTAAAAGTCTGATGATGTATCCGTGCCCCTGCATCACTTACACCACGGTCCCGGCCGCGTTCGCGTCCCAATTTTATTATTTCCCGTTAGCTTCCCTCCATTTAGCGATCTCGGTCTCTGTGGGTACGAGTCCTCGTTTCGCCAATTCCATTCTCGCCTCCTTCCTGATCGCAGAATCTTCTATTCTTCGCCGAGTTTCGAACCTGAGGAGCGCTTGGTCCGCGGACAGGGTGAACCCGAACACGGCGGTGATGGTCACGAGAAAAGCTTTCAGCGGTAATGTTTGTTTACTGAGCGGGGTGGTGCGCATCAGCAAAAGGCGAGGGGGGAGGACTCGGAGGAGAATCGGAGCGGACCTGAGTTACAGAAGGGATGATCGACTCACCGAAAGAATGGAGAGTAGACATGTGCCAGGGATGTGGCTGCGACGCCGAACGCCGTCCACTGGGCAGCACCCTACTCAGCAACGAAACGTTCGAGAAGCGATGACCCCCCAGCGAATTAGCACCGTGATCCCAACCCGGTCTATCCGCAACTGGCTTACCAAGAAGCCTGCTTTCACTTGGATCTGGTGGGCCTCATCTGCGTCTTTCTGACGCTGTAGTCGCGACATGATGTTCCGCGTTAAACGCTCGAGTTCGAACCTCAAGGCCTCACCAATTGGAAGCCAAGCTCGGAGGCAGGAATTCAAGGTCCTTCGATCGTGGTCACATGCCATACAACGGCGTTTTATTACTTCCCCATTGTCCCGTGACACCCAGATCTTGGGACGAGCAAGCGCCCCGATGGTCGTAGATCCGTCAATCCCAGACCCATGACATAGAGAAGGTCGTGTACGTTATGTGAGAGGAAATTAACTAGATTCTATAACTGAATTGGGGTGAGCATAAGGTATAGCGGCTACGTTATTGTCATGAGAAGACGCCAGGAGGTGTGATTCGTGCCAGATGACGTTGTTGATCTTGGTCTGGAAGCACTTGGTCTGCTGGATTTGTCAAACACAAAAACTCGCGCCAATGTAGTGGGCGGGTGGAGCTAACCTGAGATGAGGGTCGCTTGACGTTTCGTAGGTCCCAGATGTGGATGCGCCCTTCCAGGTCTCCGCAAGCGAACAAGGTCGAACGCGCGACATCACCTGAACCATTCCTGGGATCAACTTTTGCAGTAATTGAGGAAGGGCGCACCTCTAGCGAATTTCGATAGTCGTAAGCTCTCCGATGGAAACCCAAATGCCTGGGTTTCAGCGATGGGCCTTGTGCGCAGATCGCGTATTTCGAACTGGTGTTCCCTATGTGCAGTCTGTTGCATTCTTCAGCCCCACGCGAAAGTACCTCTCACCAGGGTGATCACACCTGAATTAGGAGATTTGAAGGGTTTCCCGTACAGTGAACATGAAAGCCAGGATTAGAAAGTTTTATCGCATTCACAACTCGTTCGGATGTGAGATCATAAACATTCACGTTGCAGTCTGCCCCACTCGATACGAGCTTGTGGCTGGAATCCTGGATGGGCAGCAAAGAATGTATCAAGGAGGTGTGTTTGATCGCTAGAGGTAACCCGGAGCGAGTGGTCTGGAGATTATGATCAACGTTCCAGATGTGAATGGCATGATCAGCTCCTCCTGTGGCAAACGAAAGAGGTTGCATCATGGAGCAAGTTGCGGTCAATCCGTCGGGTTTCCCAGGTGCGGTGGGTCGTTCATAAATTCCGATCGGACGAACCTACATGATGAAGTGAGTGTTAGCAATGCCAGTTAGGCAGAGGGAGGCTTTATTTGAAAGACGATAATTACTGGAGAGCGATGGCCCAGCCGATGGATGGTAACGGGGACACTTCCTCTAGCGTGCGCGAGGACCAAAAGAGCAGAGCCATAGGCATTCAAGACACAGGCGCTGTGTATGAACTCTAGGGCAGGGTCTTCCGGTGAACGGACTACCTCTCTTCCCCTGTTGCGAACCGTTGTAGAATGCATGAGAAAATGAGTTTCTACGGGGCTCACCACCGAGGTACCATGCAGATCTGATCAACGAACCCACGTGCGGATATGTTTGCTAAACAGGCCTCGAAGTCTAATGTGTAGCGAACGAACAACCGGGGTTTATCACGAGGATCCTTGTCCAGATGTAAAGGAGGACCAATAATAGTGGGACTCGTCGAAAACTCGTGCGTAGGAGGATCGATGAACGTTTTTTCGGAGGGGGGATAATTTTGCGTAGCAGGGCTGACTGGGACACCTTGCGCACTCCCAGAACCTGTTAAATGAGGCCTCCGATTCGGTGTATTGCGGGGTTCGTCATCGGAGTTGCCCAATGTAAGATCGATAATGTCATCAGGTCCCTTCTTAATAGCTCTCTTACTACGAACATTCCGCAGGAGGGGAGCGAGGACGGATTGTGGTTCCAGGGGTTTATTTTTGTCAGGCCTTGTCGGCGGCTGAGTACTCGTACTTTGGATGACAGGTATCTCCGGGGGTTTGAGCCGGGAGTGGCGTCTTCCGTTGTGGGAAGCACTAGCGATGGAACAGTCGGAATGTTGCAATCTATGCCCAGTGGACCTAGGTGGCGACGACTCCTTGAGTATGTGTTGGGCCTCATCGTGCCTCTGGATTGCGCTGACGAGCGTTGGCAAGCCAACGAAGTTCTTCTGAGGATTGGAAATAGGCCCTGGCTGCTGGTATTGTAAGCGGAGCTGAGGCTAGAAGCCACGTTGAATAGCAGCGACGAACCACGTGCAATGCGTCATTGGGTGTTTTGGGTGACCGCCCTGGACGGGAGTCGGTAGTGGAAGCCAGGGAATTGGAAATGTTAAAAATTGCAGGAGTTCTCCTCGCATTCTTGGGATTGCTCGCGCTGCTCGTTCCTGATCGTGGGTTCGTTGCTGATTCGTCTGGAATAGAACCTCGAAGTGGCAGAGGTTCCCGCCTCCCGTTGTTTGAGATAGCCATAAAGCTTCCATCGTGTTCTCTAGGCGTCAGGTTGCGTCGAATTTTTTTTGTTTTGGACGGAGGAGGATGGGGAAGTCGAAATTGACGACTGCGAGATCGCGCCAGACTGGCTGACGACCGAACTTTGGGAACCCGGTGGTCTCCCTTACGTTGTGTTCTCGATTCGTTGGGTTGCCGATCCTCCTGCATGTTCTGTCAGATGAGAGAATTGTTCAGATCCAGGCCGCGGGAACAAGGAGGGGCCCTTTGGGCGTCTATTTTGTGATCTGCAGGTTCTCCTCTTACCGTGTGATCAAAACACCGGCCTCTGTAAAACTGACCTCAGACACGGGGCTGGATTCCTCGTCTGGGACTGGGGCGACCGGACTATCTCTACGCGTTCTCTCTCTCCCTGTCACTTGTGTCATGTCGAAACGACCGAGGAGCGATTCCCTCGATGCAGCTACTCTACCACAAATTCCCCGCGTTTTGATGGTCAAACCCAAGTCGGAGACACCGTACGCAGGTGGGGGATCTCCTAGTCTCAAGGCCACAAGGGGTGTGGAATCCGTTCGTATCGGAGAAGGCGCAGATCGAAACGCAGTAATGCAAGACACCATCCTTCGACTTCACGAGAGTGGGAGGCGTGTAATCGCCGATCCAATAGTGCTGTGAGTCATCACTCTAACCTACGTGTTGATGTTCCCCATACCCCACACTCATTTCACCTCCATAGCCAAAGCATTGATGGTTCGAAGGACATGACATTTGAATGGTATGTCGAACGAAGGGGGATAGCCCGGCGACCTATCTCAGATTCTAATCACTCGAAGGCTGTTGGATTATCAGGTTCGCGAAAAGCTAGAACCGCGAGATGCCGATTCAGCCAGATTGTGGAGATCTGCTTCTCCAGTAATACAACAACCACAGGCCATACATCCTCACCGAAGTGATGTCGCGATCGGAAAACAGAGTCAAGCCAGCGCGTTGTTGTCCATGCTTCTGGGCGGTGGAGAGACATTCGATAATCCTATCGTCATCGACGGTGCGGAAGAAGCGTGAGTGTCATTGTGTTGTGTTTCTGCTGGAAAGAAAAACGAACAACTCGTCGAAGTGAAGACACCAACGGACACCATTCCGTAAATGACCCTGGTCCTTCAGGGACCGGTCTTGCAACGTCACCAAACCCTGTAGAACCTGCTGGAATAGCTGGTGAGGCAGCCCCTTTATCGGAATCTGGCGAGAGAATTGATGCTGAGACGCGGGTAGATCAACGGGAATCTGAGAACCATCAGGACCCTACAGAGTGCATGTCAGAAGATTCTGATTCAGAGGAAGAAGAACCGGATTCCGGAGCGATTGACGAGGACTCTGACGCTGATAGGAATGCTGGACCCTTACCACACCCTGCATTCAGTCCGCAACTTCTTCCCGTCCTCGCTCACGATTGGGAGTCAAGTGAAGAAGAGATTCCCACAAACGAGGCGCCACATCCACCACGTCGGAAGACCGGTCCTCCAAAAGGACGTAAAAAATTACCTGAAACAGGGCGTTCTGGTACTGTTGCTGCCCCTCGTGAGAATCCAACGAACGTCGTGCAACCTTCCCGTAAACACATTCTGCTTCCCCTCCCTCCGAATGGCAGGGCTCGTCGACTAGTCTGCTCCCCCGCGCTAGACATATGGTGCGCAGTGACAATGCGTGGTGATGTTCAATTCATCAACGGCATCGAACAGTAAGGTGATCCTTTTGCAAATCACGCGCCTTATTCATCGATTACGACTTTCCTCGCCTAGCACCAAGTTGTCAGACCTTTCTATGCCGGGGGAAAGTCACCATCATGTCGAAGATGTTTGCCTCGTCGGAAACACGTTGGTTCTCGGCTATGGTGCTCCCGACCGGAGTGTCGAAACACAAGTCGAGACCCTCAATTTGAATGAGTTCGTCAACGAAAACGTGTTGTTCCTCCATCAACTTCTTTCGCACGAGGGCTAACGTGCATTCCCTGTAGGACCGGGTATTTTTTCGAAACGCCCTGCTGCACCCTCCACACTGTGATAGGGGTATCAGCTCTCTAGCGCCCGTTGATAATCGGCGTTTCTTATCTGGTGGTTACGACAAACGAATTTACTTGTGGGCGCTTTCCTCCAACGACCCCTCAGTCAAAACGAACGACATGAAGCTCTATCTCAATGGGCCCGCACGGGCTATCGGATATGCCCCTGAGACCAAGACTGCATACGTAGGGTCTGGGAAACGAATCTGGACCCTTAAAGTGGAGAAACCAGCCAACACAGAAGGACTGCCGATTTCGAGTGAGGTGAACAGTATTCACGTCAATCTCCATGACCCGGATCTTGTGGTGCTCGAGGTAGACGTGTCAACCACGCTGATTTGTTTAATGCATGGCAATCAACTTACGGCATACGTAGGTGGACGATTTAGACGAACAAGTGCAGTTATTTGATATACGCGCGGGGGGGTTCCAAACCCAGCCAGTCGTCCGGTTCGGCCATCGGACGCAGGCGAACAGTTTAGCACGTCATTCTCCGCATTCATATCGATACACCAGGGGATCGCTCAACCACTGTCATTTCGCACGAGGATTCAGCGATGGCTACGTGTTTGCTTGGGATTTTCGCAACCCCAAAGTGGGTACTTTTTATGTTATTTTTTATTCGGGAGTGATATCGGTTCGCTTACACCTAAGCTTGAAACACAGAAAGTCGCTGTAAAGCTCGAATCCCGGGATGTAAAACGGAATGTGGTCCACACCGCGATCTCGGGATTGGATGTTGCCGCATTTAGTACAGGTGTAGTAACAATTTACAACCAGGTGCTGTAACCTCCTCGGATTTGGTTTGTCATATCGGACTAAGGGATATCGAAACCCACGATCTATATCGATAACGGTGGAGCTCCGTGATCTGATGAAGGAGGGCACACCCTGTGAGGGTCGCGAGCAATAATCAGGCAAATTCAGCCGAGGCACCTTAATTTCCCACAGTTGCTTCGTGTGTTCCTCAGCTGATTTCATTTTGTGATGTTCCTGGCTGAAGAAGGACTACGCGAAAACGCTGGCTTCCCTGCAGTTTCACTCCCTGCCGATTCCGGGACCGGTGCAAATACGCCGAGCGTTTGCGTCCGTGAGACAGCCATACGCCCCTCACACATGATCCCAGGGCCTTGCGAGGAGTATCAAATACGACCGCCTCGTTGCATCGTCGAATCCCACGACGAGCATTCTGATTTCGGAACAGTAGATCCGAATAAGTGAAACGAGAGCGGACTGGGAAGCCAGAGAAAATCCTGCAGTGGTCTGATGGAAAGTCAATGGAATGAACGTGGGCCGGCCAGGGAACAAGCACAGGACGAGGATGCTTCGATTTGTTGCCCTTACCCTCGGACTTTTGACTGACGGTGAGATCGGACAGGAGATCGGGGGGTCAGCTATCACCGATAAGTAGTGCGATAAACGATTTTCAGGCTTGAGATGTACGTTTAACGCGAAGCTCGGTGGCCCCAGACGATAGTTATACTTGAGAAGACTCAATACTCCATTTCTTGTCATCATTCTCCGTGCCTTGTTCTAATTTGTCGGGGAGCGTGACGGCGGGATGCGTTATGGGTGACGAAGGTCACAGCCGAGACGGAACGTGACGCGCGGAAGAGCATCGTCGACGCGTCTCATCATGTCCAAGGCTCTCAAGACGAAAGCGCAGGTGGTGGTGCGTTGCTCCTTTTCATCTCCGGACGTTATTCGTCAACTGATAGTAATAATAGCGTATTCTGATTCCTGCTGCTAAAGCAGCACCAACTCCACCTGTTGGTCCGGCACTTGGTGCTCGTGGCGTCAAATCTATGGATTTTTGCAAAGAATTCAACGCCCGGACCGCACACATCGAACCTGGCATCCCAACTCCCACCCTTATCACCATCCAGCCGGACAGGACCTTCACCTTCATCACAAAGACGCCACCTACGTCCTATTTCCTCAAGAAGGCTGCCGACATTGAAAAGGGCACAGGAAAGCCCGGTCACGAGGTCGTTGGGACGATCAGTCTCAAACACATATTCGAGATTGCGAAGATTAAAGCTACGGATGATCACCTGAAGCATCTCCGGTTAGAAGCTATCGCGAGCACCGTTGTCGGTACGGCAAAAACGCTTGGTATCCGAGTGATACCATGACCGCGTGAGAAGCCAGATATCACCTGAGAATCCGATATCTGTTACTGACGCTGGTGTTCGTTTCAAGCCATCAGGACAAATGCTGCCAGTGTGCAGACAGCCCAATTGACCGCTGACCGAGGAGGTACCGTTCGCTGAGTGCGATAAAGGCGGGGGGGCTGGGGTGGTTTGGGTGTGTGTTTGTTACACGAATGGCAAGTTTGGACATAGTTCATGGATCTGGGGTTTGAGTTTAGACCGGGAGGTTGGGGGTTCCGACCAATGCCTTCGCATCGGAGAGTTGATAGGCATATACCGTTCAGTAGAGCCTCCTATGCCTGTTTTGAGAGCATTTGATGGCGATGGGATTTGTACAGTCTGCCCCCTTGCAATGGCCATGCTGCATCCACACTCCTGAGCCCGCACCGGTGGGTGATCTTTTACGTCGGCTCCAGACCTTTGAGCCGGGTTCTACCTTTTTCAGAAAACGATTTGGCTCGCCTCGTGCTTGGTCTGATTTTCAAAACGGATCCCAACTTTCCTCCCCCTCACTAGTTAGTTGGGTTCACTCCAAACGCTCATGGCCGTATTTTTCTCGTCTCTCGGGCCAGGAGAGATCGAACACGCGCGCGCACCGTACCCACTCGCTCGTGCGTAGGGAATCCTCAAGGGTGAAATGCGAGAGGAGTGAGGTCAGAGGTCAGTCTTCAGTTCTGGATGCCCGTTTGCCCGTGGCCCAAGAAGAGATTTGTTTTTTATTTTTTACTTTTTATTATTATTATTTGTCCCGCTCTTCCCGTGTGCGCACACACCTTTATTTAATTACAATCTCGCCTCCAGATCTACGCCAACAAAAGCGAAATAGGCTGGAGTCTCAGAATCACTCCTCCGCGCCCTGTGGTGGGACATCATACGCATGTCCCTACTTTTTCCACAAATCCTGAAAACGAGTCTGCACGTTGCCCGATCGCTTCAAATTTTTTCATCAGCCAGGAGGTCACTATAGGCATCCCAAACCTCCCTCCTGTTCCTTGCTATAAAAGCGTCATGAGACCGTACATCTGCTCCCCATCCGTTTTCACGGTACCAAAGTCCTCTCACCAGTTCAAACGACCGCCATGTCTTCTGCTAACGAGGTTCTCTCCTGGACATCCAAGGACCCCCGCCAGAGCCAGCTTTTCAGCTCGTGGGGGGTCGTGTATCGATTCCAGGTCGGTATCTTGCCGCGTTTCACCGTCTTGATATCCCCACATTGCCCTCGCTTTTACTGATAACGCGCACGTTATCTTTATCTCTATCCGCTACCCTCCCGTTGTAGACCGACACCAATAGCAGCGGTCAGAGCGTGACTTCTCTCTGGCGTGCTATCCGTCACACCAAAGAGGAACGTGTCGCAAAGCTCGAGTGGGCCTCCGGCGGTGGTCTCGGACGTGCGACTATCGGAAAGGTATAGTGCCATTCACCCCCGCAGGCTGGAATCGCTTGTTCACACGAGCCCTTCGTTGTGTGCAGACGGTAGTTCCGATGGCAGACCTTGTGCGACAAGACCCTAGAGCTTACGTACGTTTTCAACAACACTTCTTTCGGTTCCTATGTCTTTTGTCATTTATTGACCCGGGATGGGAACCCTCTCACAGGACTGGAGGATCTTCAACGGACCGGACGGTTATCAATACAGATGGGGTCCCAGCCCGACCGACAACGGAGGTATCGTCGTACGTGAAACGTTTCCCCTGCCCTATCCTTCTCAGTCACAAACTCCACTTCCTCCCCACTCGAATAGCTTCAGGACCCAAACGGCCATATCATCGCCCGCCTGCAAAACGTGACGCCGACCAAGTATAACATCGGAGACGTTTTCCGCGAGCTTCACTACTTCCGGACTGCTGGTGCCGGCGTCGTGGTGAGTGGACGTTGGACCCTGTTGATCTCCTCCTTGCTCGGGCCAGGCCGCCGCAAGCTGTCCCAGTCCCTCGGGGCGTTCTTGCCTCGCGAGCGGCCAGCTTCGCAGCGCTTGGCAGACAGCAGGGGTGAACGCCGTTACAGTTTCGCTGATTACTTCCGGTTTCCCCTTTCTCAATTCAGATGCACCCACCGTTGATGGACACCGTGACGGTGACGGCGATGTTGTACCAGTTTGTCACCGCTTTCGGTTTATGAGCTATGAGGGTTTGGTCCCACCACCCACCCACTCCAGACCTCTCTCACATAGTTAACTGTCACTGTGCCGCCCTTTAACGAACGTTGGGGTCAAAGACACGCGCGTGCACCTTGACGATTCATCCTCCCCTTCCCCGACTCCACACGCCTGCATATCCGGCTTTCCTTTGTCCTTTCCCCTTCACTTTGTTTGATCAGCGTTGATAATCCCGCGGGCCGTGCCCTCCCCCCTTCCCATTCCCTTGTACATACGATACACCCATCGCTGGTCTGTCGATATTGTTGATTCAACTGTAGTATAGTTCTGGTGTACGTCGAAAACTTGTTGTCTGTTGTAAAATCGAAATGCACCGCCCCCTTTTCCCCTTCTCTTTACAACGGTCTCAGACAGTGTGATAACAGGAACGTCCTCATCAGCTGCAGATTCTATTCAGGGTACTGGCTATTTACAGTTTGGCCTTGGTCTCTGGGCCCGGATGGTTTTGTGCAGGTGCGACAACGTCAAGGATGGAATCCACGGTTTTGATAACCCACTCCGTCCCTTCATCAGTCGCCAACCACCTGTCCTCTTCATTCATCTCGTATCCCTGATCCTCAGCTGTGCGAGCTTTCAGTAAGCCGAAAACGTGGCTGGTCAATTGGGGTCCAACTCCGCCCTCTGCCCTCAAACAAGCGCTGCCGACGACGGAAGTCAAGGCTCGGCTCAGATTTCCCCGCTCATCCGTGCTCGTGCCCGATCCAGCGAAAAATGAGCGAGTGTATGATGTCGTCGATGACGGTGTTGAAGAAAGCTGCTGAGAGGAACTCGCGGGTTCCGACCCTCCTCCTCTTCCACGATCGTCGACGCCGCTCCCGTCCCCGCGGCTGAACCCACGGCTCACGTCACTATTAACGGAGAATGGAGACAGCGCGGAACCGTAAGCTTGGATAATAAAGGCTAGAATCGAGATATCAAAGATCGTTCCAGAAGTTTTCAGGGTTCGCGAGCGCGTGTGGGTGTAGGTGTGAGCGTGTTGTCGTCGTTTTTTTTTCAAAAGGCGATTACCGAAAAGAAAGATGACGCAGATCAGTACTGGGATGATAGTCTGGAGCCCCAAAGAAACAAACAGACGGCTGATCCCAGATCGATAGATAACGATAGAATCCCATCTCGGCCGCCACCGAGGAGTCGGTGTAACGTAGAACGAGATAGCGGTAAACGGATGAATAGAGATGGGAGAGGGTAAATGGGGAAGCAGATGCGCGGTTCGCGGTAACTGGAAAACGGAGAGAGGTATCGTAATTGGATTCCGTGAACCACCACTATGCGATCTTGTGGTCACGTCGTCCCACCTCGTAACAACGTGGGGAAGGGAGCGGGGGAAGGAAAAGGAATCGAACACAGGATGGCGTGCGAGCATCCGAAGGCGCAAAGCAGAGCGTTGATTCTTCCCCAGCCGTTCTGTGGGGTCCCGTGGATCGCGGGGGAGAGAGGATTAAACTCGGACAAAGTCGAGCACGATTCTTACCCGTTCCGTCGGGTTCGACCAGGAAAGACTAACGGGAAACGAGGCGCCAGCGTAGGCGAGAAGCATGGGAAATAAAATGACGCCAAAAGAATCACGAAGAAAAAAGGAAACCGGATAAAGCGAAAAGGAAAAAACGCAGCGATGGACTCACCCATAAAGTCTGGATGGCATGAGCTCAATTTGTCGTGGAGCTTGTCCTCATATGGCTCATAAATCGAGTTCCACAGGATCCGACCGTGCGCAACAATCGTGTCCATATCTTTAGTCCTGATAAACGCAGGGGGGGGTGTCACCATCTTGTATTGCAGCGAAATCCGGGATGAAACACGAACCTGCTGAGCGTTTTCGGGAGGCGTGCCTTCACATCATCCTCCAACGCGTTCGTGAACTCTGCCAAACTGAGGATAACCTGGACGAGACCCGAAAAACAAGATGGACACGCGTGAGCCCCAAAAGCTAACAATAAAATCGCAACACGCCTGTTCTGCAATGCTCGGGACTTACCCTGGGTACTCCAACGAAAACTGTACTCTTGAACGCGCTCTCACGCATCAACGCCGCGGTATTGACCGCTCTCTCGAGGCCATACCTCGTTGAGACATCGGCCGGATCCTTCCTGGTCGCAAAAGAGTAAAGGTGCCCAACAGACGTGGGAAGGTTGGCGGTCAACAGAGTACAAGTCTATACGTTCTTGATGAGAGGTCGTCTGAAGTGTGAAACAGGATATCTCCGACAACGAACCGCGAGCACCAACCAGGCGGTTTGCGCGTTCTTTCGCTTTGCGTCAATTAGCGTTGATGAGAGCACGCCATTCAAGTTTGGGATTGGCGGTTGTAGGGGAGGGTTTGGATTCCTGAGCTTGAGCAGCTGCTTGATGGTGGATGGGAGTTTCGTCATCGAGATTGTCTATCCGGACAGGACACACTCAGGTGGAAAGCCGCACGGTGGGCTCGGCGACTTTGATTCCCAATCTGTTGCCTTCGTGCGAGGATGGAGGGCAAAGACGTTTTGATGAATAACGACAAAAGGGTATGATGCGTTATGCATGCAAGAACGTTGTTGGGATTTGTCCTATCTGGTCCCCAAGGGTGGTTTGAAAAAGAAACAACCAGTGATCAAGATTTCGCCGTAACTGCTCCTTATACATATCGGTAGCTGGAAGAAATAACTGAAGAGAATGCCAGCACCACTACCTCTCCTTCCGCGGCCGATACGAGGGACGACGGTAAAAATAAAAACAACACTCTAACCGGCTCGCGGGAAAGCTTCGAAAAAAGGGTATACGGATTGAAGGGTAAATGTGATTGAGGTTCCCCTAGCTACTACCGTTGTTGACGTAACTCCAGCCAAGGGCGCTCAAAGTGCTACCACTGAAGAGGCAATCGTTGGGGTTGACATTGTACATGTCATCCATGAAACCGAATGGAGCGTAGGACAGGACATTGCTGTTGCCGTCCAAATAGGCGATGGCCTGGGCAGTGAAGCTCCAGATGTCGTCCATGCTGGGCTGGTTAGGGCCATTGAAGTTCTAGAGGTGCATGTATGCGGTTGGCGCCCATTCGATGAGGACAAAGTAAAAACAAACAAACCTGGCAAGCAAACTCGGTAACACGGATAGGTAGCTTGAAAGCATCGGACCACTTCTCGACGTAGGTCTGGAAGTCCGAGAACTGGACGTCATACCAGTGAATTGGCACCTCGTTTACGTTGCAGTCAGAACCGCACTGCTGGAAGAAACTGGTCACCCAGTCGAAGCCGTCGGGGGCAGAGGTAGTGCACGGGCTTCCGAGAGTATAGCCCTGGTTAGCAAGCGGCCTGATATAGCTGTACCAAGCAGAAACAGCGTCGGGGACAGAGGTGTAGCCTTGGGTTGGTTCATTGACCCTTGAGTGCGAAGAAAGTCAATGGACGAATAGGAACAAAATTGGGTTTACGCACTCGTTCATACCGTAAGCGTGAGTTGCATAACCAGGCTGTGCGTTTTGAACGAAAGTTTGGATGTTGCTCGAAGACGTATCCCAAAGCATGATGCTGACGGGAAGGCCAGAATTCTTGACAGAGTCAGGGATGGTGGAGGTCCAGAGATGGAAAATAACGACGTTGGGAGAAGCGAGAAGGAGGGCGATCCTGGGATCATCGCCCATAGCCCAAGCAATACCGAGCTTCCCGGAACCCGAGTGGGTGGTAGCCGGGGTAGTTGCCGGGGTGGTAGATGGACTGGTGCTGGGAGTGCTGGAGGTAGAGCTACTGGGAGGTGGGGAGGCGTTGTTGTTGTTGTTGTTGTTGTTCTGGTCGGGAGGGTTCGTTGGCTGGGAGGCAGGGGTTCCCGCAGGTGGTGAGCCAGAAGAAGAGCTCCTAGGCTTGCAGGTGCCACGCTTCTTCTTCTTGGCAATACCGTGATGGTTGGGGACATGCCTAGCTACATGAGCCTTCTGGACAGAGACCGCAAAGGTCTGGGTGGGAGCGAAAGAGCATAGGAGGACAGCGAGAGTAGAGAGCGCAAAGATGTTCAAGAGTTTGGCGTGCATCTCTTCAAGAGTCGTCAAAGGGAGAGTGAATAGTAAAGAGTGACTGTGGTCTGCAAAGAAGCGACGACCAGACGACCAAGGAGGAGGGGAGGAGAAAGTTGAGAAAAAAGAGGGAGATCAAACCAGTCGTGCTTTTATGGCAACGAAAGCTTAGGTAATCATCTGCCAAGATTGTCACAGTTACCGCTAATTCTGCTCAACGCTCTGCCTTGGATCTTCCCACGTGACCCCGCCTAGGCACCGCTAATACGCAGCATCACAAGCATCACAGGAACTGACGACCACAGGCTTGAGCTGTTATAAATAAGTGAGCACTCACCGACTCGTGCGCATATATCCATCCTTGTTCGTGATGGCAACCGCCGTGTCGGAGAGTGAAATTAATTCCCACGATCAATATGTCTCACACGATTGCCACCGCACTCGTCCTCTTCTTTCGACCTCCAAGTTTTTGACAGGAAAGAAACCGGTTCACCCCTTCTTCTGAACGAATACCCTCGATTCTTCTCACCCACCCTTTCAACGTCCCCTAATGTCTGACGCCCCTGCCGCCCCAGTCCTAGAAAACGGCGTGCCTCCCGTTGGTCAAGATTCAACGACCTCAACCGTGGCTCCCGGTTTCAAGGTATCCCAATTCCCAACTGCCTTCCAATAAACAGTCCTAGATCTCTTCTTAATCAGGTCTTTATCGGAAATCTTGCGTATTCTACCACGGATGATGGGCTGAAGGACTTCTTCGTGCCGGTTGAGGGTGACATGTCAGCACGATTTCCTTTTTCTTCTCCTTCATCCACTCATTTCTCCTCTCAATTCACAGCATCAGCGCTCAGGTCATTCAGCGTAGGACTCGTAATGGAACTCGCTCTGCTGGTTACGGTTTCGTTGCTCTCACCACCATCGAGGCCGCCCAGACGGCCGTCGAAGCCCTTAACAAGACGGTGCTCGACGACCGTACGGTCATCGTTGAGATTGCCAAACCAGCCGAAGAAAAGAGCAATGAACCCAGAGCTCCCCGCAGGTACGGGTCTTCTAGGCCTCCGTGGGCGCGGGGCAGACGCGGTCCCAAGTCTGTTCCTGGAGAAGTCACCGACGCCGAGGCGAATGGTGAGATAACTGACAAGGCTGAAACTGCTCCTGGTACTGCTCCCGCTACCGAGGATGCGGAGAAGCCCAAGAAGAAAAAGAAGAAGACTCAGGTGAGCGCCATTTCTCCTGCCACCTCATACCATTCTCACTTCCTCATTCTTAGCGCCGTAACAAGCCCAAGCCCGCTGAAGGAGAGACCTTTGCTCCTGCTGCTGACGCTCCCGAAACCGATCGCGCAGAAGATGCTCCCAAGCCTAGATATCGTGGGCACAGGGCCCGTCGTCCCTCCCGCCCCGCTGGCGAGGATCCCGTCGGTGAACCATCCAAGAGTGTCCTCTTCGTTGCCAACCTCGGCTTCAACATCGACGACGACGGGTTGGCTGCTCTTTTCACTGATGCTGGTCTCAAGGTCGTTTCCGCTCGCATTGTCCACAGGAGGTGGAAGCCCAGAAGGAGCAAGGGTTACGGCTTTGTCGACGTTGGTGACGAAGAAGAACAAAAGAAGGCCATCGATGCCCTCCAGGGCAAGGAATTCGGTGGTCGCGCCATCGCTGTCAAGATTGCCGTCAATGCTCCTCATGAAGATAACACCGCCAAAGACACAGCTGACGACAACACCCCCGAAGCTGTTGTCGTCGATGCGGCTTAAATTGTCCCTCCCCGATAGTGTACACGATTTCCCTTTCGGTTGTTCATCTCTCTCCTCCCTCAGTACGGTCCCTTTCCAGCTGCCTCTAGAAGCGGAGAGATTCAAACGGGGAAGTTACGTTTTCGTTCCAAACTGCTGCGTGTGTTATTCGTTCCTCCGGATTTGCCGAGACCGTTGTTTTTCATCGTTGCACGGTTGGGTGCCGCATTCTGTTTCTTCTGTGATACGTCGATAACTTGCCAAAAACGTTACCACTGTATCGTATCGGATCACCTTAAACATATACGATACTGCTACGATGAAAGTCTGAGTTGGAAGTTGCAAAGCTTGTGGCTTTGGAATTGTTCGATCATCTCTAGCTTGATCGGCACGTCGTTATCATTGCTCTCCGCTCTCATCTCCATGTCTGACGATGAAGACGACTACCTGTCAGACAAATTTCTGGCTCGGCTTGAGGAGGCCTCGAAGCCTCAACAACAGAAATCGTACACTGAGAAGAGGAAGCAGGCCCTAAAACGGTCTCAGTTGCTCAACGAACAGAACCGGAAGAAGAATCGGAGGCAAATGGAGCTGGAGGCACGGGAGGAGGGCTTACAGACGAGCTTAATCCAAAAGGCCCAGGAAGAGGCCGAGGAGACGGGAAAACAGAATAAGGCTTTGGCGATCATGATCAAGATGGGGTTCAAACCAGGGCAAAGCCTCGGGGAGAGCCACGAGGAGAGTTCATCTTCCACTTCCATCGACGGGGGCTTCAAGAGCACTCGGACTATCGAAATGTCTGAGGATACTAGAGGATGCGACGACGAGGCTGAGACCTCGACTACGCAACCTGATCCCCGACCGTTGGGATTTGCTGCGTACAAGCATCGTGTTGAGCCTGTACCGATCAAAGAGTGGGCCGGTGAGTGTCTTCAGTCTCTCGTGGGCATAAAGTAACACCCACCCTGCGCCGTAGGCAAGACTGGTATCGGCGGAGTGAAACGACCGCCTTCACCTACCGCGCTAGAACGTGTGGCGAAAATAGCTAGGCAATCAGAAGCCCTCAGTGCCGACGAGTTTCGTGATCGTGCGCGGAAGGAGTATGAAGATCGAAGGGCAGAAGGGAAGTTAAGACACGCGAGGGCCACGTGCGTCAATCTTGATACGAAAGCTGATATCAAGGTGGGTCGGAGGGTAGGCGTAGAGGATCAGGTCATGTGCTCAACCAACCCCTCCTTCTGCCTAGTTCAATCGATTCTGGGTTGATCCGGAGAACCCAGAATCGTTCCCGCCAGGGTTATTGGAATCACTGGAAGAACTGTGGTCTTCGTCATCTTTGCTAGTTCCGGCCTCAGGTTCTTCGGGAACTACCAAGTCTGGACAGGGCGGACCTGATGCTGGAGCGGCTGACCGTCTTAAAGCCAAGATGCAAGCCGATGCACTCCAACCTTTGAACGCTGGTCCTGTTGGGGGCGAAGACGACGAACGTCCGCTTCGTATGGGAACTGGCGTCGACCCCGAGGGAAAAGACCACGCCGAAACTGTCGCGGTGTGGCCAGAGGAAACTCTGCTTCAAGTTGGCGATTATCTGCGCCTAGGGGTGGGTCGTTTTCTATATTCTCGGCGTCCACGTCTACGATTCGTGACGACATCCCGCTGCTTGAGTGACTCTTGGCAGTGCCCAATCCACACGTGTTATTCTCGTTTATATCTGCGAAGTCTTTCTGCCTCAGGCTAATATCTTTGATACATATTAGGCACCACAACGGCTGGAACAGGTGTTGGAGTATCTGCGAAACACGTACCACTACTGTTTCTGGTGCGGGACGCAGTACCTTTCGGTTGAAGAGTTGGAGGCCGATTGCCCCGGCGTCACAGAGGAGGATCACGACTGATGCTGGGTAAGGAGCGTCCATTCGGCGTTTCTGGCGGACGACCGACATCATTGTTAAATGCAGTGCCCCGAGGGACGATTCACTGACGCCGACTCGTGGCCCAGTCCATCACGGTGGGAGAGCGGAGGAAACCTTAGCACGCGACTGGGACTGTTGCTATCGACAATTGGAAAAGGCTACAATACTCGAGGAAACACCCTGCTCCAATACACCAATGCTTTCTACCTCGCAGACGTTCGTCCCGGATCACCGCTAGAGATGCCCACTTCTCGGTTTCGACAGTCTTCTAGGGATCTGATTTAGGGACGACCGTGGTCGCTGACCCCAAGGAATCTCTGAGACACCAAACTCGCGGGTGTAATCTTGTCTCGTGCCACCCGGACAGATCATCAAGGTACCCTGATACACGCACGAATCAGGACAAAGTGGTGAACCCGCCCCCTTGTTACAACCTCTGACGCATGACGACAGCGGCCGCCCACCCATCGATCAGCCGGACAATTACAAGTTAGACGGGTGGGCTTGTTTACCTCCGCATTGACTTTACCGGCGTACAACGCCTAGACTAGATTCCCAGTTGATCCTGTTGGTTTCCATTTTCCGCTCTAACCGATGTCTCTGGGGGTGTTTGCCGTGCTGGAATCAAAGCCTTGAGGCCCGAGCACTGTAGAGTGGACCTCACAGGACCGGTTCTACGCGATTCATACTCCGATACGGACCAGGTGAATGGGTGCTGCGCTCGCCCCTTGGTTGGAAGACAACGGTGTTCACCTGCTACATAGAAACAGGGCCATTGGTGGAATGCTTCAATTCTACATCAGCCGACGATCGAAACAGTTTGGGTTACTGTCTCCCGACATTGCGCAGCCATGTAAACGTGCGGGATCATCAGGTTGACCCTGGTCGAAATTAGCCTCTGCCGTATTTTTAATTTCAGAGGTCGCCTGCAATTCCGAATCGCACATCCCTAGCTAGAGGAAGATCCGGTTGCCCCCGACAAGCCGATGGAGTTCTGCGTATGGTGGAGCCCCGTCTTAGGTCCATATTTTTTAAAGGCGTTCCAATGCATCAAGGTTTCCGCCGCACAGCAACGTAGTATCTCCGTGAGGCTGCTGTCTACTGCTCCGCTGCCAGACGCTGTGAGAGGGTGTTTATGAACTCTGAGAGGGACGTTCGCTGACTTTGATCAGATCCAATCCGCTCGGACATCTTTTTCTCATCCTTCCTTGGCTCGTTGATCTCTGATTCTGGGATGATGCACCGAAGAGAGGGGAAACGAGTTCCACGGAGGAACCGTAATCTCCCCCCTCGTAACCGTCTTGGCGTGCGTATGGCGATCCCCCAGACCCGGGCGCTGCCTCGAAGGGTGGCCATGGAACCCACCTCGAACGGCGCATATTGCCCGCTTCCTATGGAATGCACTGGTTCATAGAATGCGGCCGGAGGTTTTTTTCAGCTTGTTGTGACTCCCGATCAGTGGGCTACATTTAGCGTTGACGTTGAATTACCGCAAGATTGAAGAGTGGTTTGGTTGGTACCCGTGAACAGCCTGGATCCTTCAAAGAACCAATTAATCGCTCCACATGTGTGCTCCGCGATGAATTCCAAGGATCCGTCGATGCTCCAAAAAGAGGAAGCTTGGAGATGCCACCGAAGCCAAGGGTCAAGCTTAGGCTTTATAAATATGTACTTGCACTTGGTTACCGTCAAGGTGTCATCACACGCCACTATACGCAGTCTGCGCCCGCGGCTTCAGGGAAGCAAGGAAGCCGATGGGAAACCAGAGCAAACAGAAATCTAAAGACGGAAACCGGGAACTTGACGAGCACCCGAGGGAGAGAGAACTCTGCTGATCGTTGTCCGATTCGAAACGTGGGACGTTCGCAGATCAGTCTGATGAGCATCTGCCGAAAAGAACTGTATCCATGGTGGCTGTAGCTGTGCAACGTTCGATCGATGCATGCAGGGCAAAAGATCAAAGTGCGCGCACGATGTTTTAGTGTTCAAGATACGCTGAAATCAAGTGGCGTGCGTCAGAAAGGGAGTTAGCAACTCTGGTGAAGACAGGGGGCGGTGTAGTTTTCTGTGGAACGCTTCCACTATAGTAGTGGAGACAACAGCCGGTGCGGCGCCTCGAATAGAATTCGGGATCAGGAGTTGATGGGCTTCCCAAGCAGGGAGCATGGGAATCGACAGACACGATATGGATATAGTGGATAATAAAGAACAGATGAATAGACGCAAAAGAGCGTGATGGTCAGGGATCATTTGCAGACGAGAAAGAGGGTGGGGAGGGGGGATCAACGGACATAGCGATAGCAGGAAAACAACGGAAACACGATGAGGATAATGGGAGATGAAGCAAACGAGAGGGAGAACTTCGATATAGTGGGAAAACACAAATGTGAGGACCGCCAAGGAGAGATTTGTCAAATGGGTGTGCGGGATAATCAAAATCGATGCGTCAAACATCGATCGATGTGGGGGAGGGGGAAGCACATTGAGGGAGAGTGTACTGGAGCTTGACGAGAAGGTGGAATGAGTCCGTAGGATGTTTGTCCGTTCAAATAACCGCTAAGTGCAAGAAGAACCAGAAGAGTAAAGTGTCCGAGACCAACAGGTTTGTAAGCGAAGACAGTATAAGTGGTTTGAATCAGGCGAGAGGTGATACACATCGAGAAGTCGCGTCTTGCACCAAATGATTCCTGGAGAGGGATGAGATGGCAGTGTGTCGGTCCTCGGGGAAACAATATTCGGGCGTCAGTCGTTCATTACGACGATGAATGTGGGCGGTCTCATCATCAGATTCCGAAGGTGAAGAGACGGGCGATCCGTCGCTCCTGTGCTGGATGAGTGAACCGAAGACAGGGGGGAGAGTGGGAAGCGAGACTGGGTTGATGGTGGGACTCTGGGAGCGTCTGCGCGTCCGATGGGCGAAAGTTGGTGAAACGGGCGAAGAGGTCGGGGTCTTTCGCCGGACGAATGTGGAGATTGGCATGTTCGCGGATGACTCGGGGTCATTTACGTGCCTGTGCCTTGACTCTGGGCCAAGATTCAGAGCGCAAGGTTTGTGGCGAGGTGAGGTGGGGGTGGTCTGTACGTGAAGCGTTAGTGGAGGAACGACGATGGTCCAAATAAAACTCACCCGAATGGGGAGTTCAGAGTCTGTTCCGTCGTTGGAAAGGGTGGAAGCACTCCTTCGGTGAGAATGGGACTGGGGAGGGCACATTGTTGGAATTAGCGGTTCGATCGAGGACGATGAGCCACACTTACAATGGGCGCGCCGTAGGGGGAGTACCTAGCGACACGGATCCTAGAGGAGATGTGCTCCTGGGTGGGTTCGTTCTCGGATGAGACGACGATGGCTGGGGAGGAAAATTCTTTGGTGGAAGAAGGTGAGGACTTCTTGTTGTCCAGGCCAAGGGTGGCCATGAGTTCGACGAAAGAGGGCAATGCAGTCATTGCTCGCTTAGGGTGAGAAGGGAGGAGGCGGGGGAGGAGGACAGGTGCCTTGGGCGACCTTGGGGAAGGGAGGGAGAGAAAACAAAGATTGTTGCTTTTAAACGGATGGGCGTCGTCAAGTGTCGGTCGTCATTCGGAACGGTGGATTGCCTTGGAGAGCGGTCGGAATGATAAGAGACACGGTCGGCAAGACAACTCAGTCGCTCCTCTCTCTCCTACAACCGCGTTTCGTAGATCATCATCACTCTTCACTCCTGCTCCCATCAACTCATGAATCAACAACAACAACCTGCAAATTCCCAGCCTGGCGCTTCCCTCTTCGCGGGTCAAAGGGTAGAAATGGAGTACCTCTGTGCAGGTGCACACTAGCACCCACATCCTTTTTGTCTACCGTAGTTCAATCTTTGCTCAAAACAGACTGCGGCGCGAAAAACGAGATCAGGCCTCGCGAACCGATCCGTTGCAGGGAGTGTGGTCATCGAATCATGTACAAGAAACGGACAAAGAGGAGTGAGTTTCTTCTTCCCAGCTGAAGATCTGTTGACGGTTGCTAATGAACGATTTCCCACTTCCCCGAAATACCCTGACGCGTATTAGTGGTCCAATTTGAAGCGAGGTAGAAAGCACCCCCTCCTCGTGTTATCTGTCCCGTGCCAACGTCGTCCCGGTGACTACCCCAAACAGAAACGGAAACCCGTTCCTCTTCACATACACTCTTTGGCACGTTCCTCGGGGCGTGTGCTTGGTCCCTGAGGTAATTCTACTTCGGTACCAATGTCGTTTCGGTAACCCTATATAATTCAACTTGCCGGCACTCGTACATGACACTGCTTGGGCCTCTCAGGTACGGCGGGCAGCCCTGCACTTTACCCCAGTCTTGGTAGACTGGTCAATGTTCTTGAGCATGGACCTCTACACTCAGTTTCCCACAGCGCATTTCCGCTCGATTCGGAGTCCCCCCGCAACGAATGAGAGCAACCGGCGGCTCGGATGTCGCGCAGGAGCTGCGTGTTTCGATGGACAGATAAACATAGAAACGGATGCCTTTCTCACACGAGTCGCAACGGTGGAGGAGATCTGAGAGATGATCAAGGTTACGACTTGATGCCGGAAGAAGTTTTCTTGGTGATAGCTCCCCCCACTGTCGACACTTAGCAGTGATGAAGATCTCAGTCGAGGCATCCGATATCTGCGCATTTGAAGCATGTCCACTTGCACGGCTGCGCCCAAGAATAAGCTTCGTGATCGCCAATCTGTCCAGCATATTTGAGATGTGCGTGGTCACCCCCGGCGAGTTGTGCTGTGGCCGAGTTCCCGACCTGATGCTCGCCATCTCTGCTCAGCCAAGATTGCCAAACCGACAAGGTTACCCTCTATCGACGACGGACAGGTGCGGGTCAACTATCAGAATGGAACGTCGGAGGCATAACGACTGGGTTCAGTCCAACGACGACGGGTTCACTTGGCCTGGGAACCGTTCCCACAGGAATGCCGATGCCTCGGTACACTTCGTCGAAACGAGGGGTCGAATGGCTGAACTTGCCCATAAATCGGTCTAGTCTGTTTTTCAGTACGCAAGGGGAACGGAAGCACAATTGCAAAAATGCATGGCACTGGCGGTTGTACATAACTGAGTGACCGGAAAAACAACATCACAGGCACAAGGGGCACCAAGAATGAAATGAAATCTCTGCTGCATAGAATGATTCTGTAGCGCGGGGTTAGCGGAGGGCCCCCGCACGATGTAGCTCGAAGACCGAGAACAAAAGGATTGTTGATCCACTATGTCGGACAATATTGCAGCGTCGAAAAGAAACCGCAGGGAGTCGACCAGGTGATGGAGATGCCGAACCGGCATGGAAAGTTCCGACCGCCTTGATCGGAATCGGACTTGCGAGTGGGTCACTCACTTGGTGGGTGTGTCAGCGACCTTGACAAAACAATCCCCCACAAGCATCTCGAGGAATTCCTCCAAAAGCATCCCTTCCCCCAAAGAACCCGTCATTGGAGGCACATAAACTTACACACACAATGGCTGGAACCAAGGAAGCGAGGCTCAGGAGCGAGTCGCAGGAACAAGACGAGGTTTGTCCCTGACTAACTTCCCACCTAACACCGACATTTGCGATGCTGAAGCTATGGCTGGCCCAAACAGGACTTTAACGACTCAGGCGACGAACAAGGCACGACGCCCGCCAAGCCGGGTCGGAAGAAGAACCCAAAGTACGGCAGGTTTTTCTCCCTTGTCTTTCTCTGTTTCTCCTTGGTCACCGTGCTTACGTTTTCCCCCGCCTTCTCCTTTCGGCTTGTAGCTCGCAGGCTGCGAGACGTGACCAGAACCGTATAGCTCAACGCGAGTTTCGCCTCAGGAAGCAGCAGAAGGTGTGTGCCTCCTTCGTACTCGCCGGCCCCCGCAATGGCGGGTCGGCTGAAAGTCGATGGGTCGGTTGATCCCTCGTGCGGTTTCGCTAGATCCGCGATCTTGAAGCATCCCTCGAGATCCTTTCTGGGGGGAAAGATGTAGCAATCACAGAAATGCGCAAGATCCTCAAAGGTTTGCTCCCTCTCTCTCGCTCCACGTTCCCACATTTGTCATTCAAAGTGATATCAGATCTAATGGCCGAGAACCACACGCTGCGTGGCCTCCTTCGCAGTCTCAGCGCTTTTATCGGTGAAGGAGCGGGCGGGGTCCTACCCAAACTCGGCTGGAGCCTCAACGACTTTGAGAACTATGTGAACCGTGGAGAGACTGATACAGCCTGGGAAAGCTACCAGAAACACAAGGTTGACAGGCAAGGCGCTCCGGCTGAGGCTTCGACCTCCCAACCGACCACCACCTCCCGCAAACGACCCGCGGACGATCCAAGTTCCAATCGCAATAAACGGCCAAGGAGCGCGACGGCGGACGCGGAGCACTCGTGCGATATACCTGTCCTTGGCAACCCAGTCCCGGCAGACGGACCGTCCTTTAGCGATTTGTTGCGCGGGAACGCCAGCGCGTCACCCATGTTCATGACACCTCAGAGTGCTACTTCCCAAACGGCGTACCCTTCATCGGCTTCTAGCAACGTCCCATTCACATCGGCAGGCTCAGGGTCAACCCCATCTTTCTTGCATGGCCTGGGTTTGGAACTACCTTCGGGCAACACCTCCGATTCGGTTTCCCTCTCGATACCCCCGCCAAGGACTAATCAAACCAAGACGACGGTGACGGAGTCCGCTGAGGAGAACGAGGCGTACGACCCTAAGCTTGAAGAAGCTGGGAAATTAATCTCGTACGTGCAGAGGTGCTTGCATTTCCGACATATAGCGATTGACGCTCCATGGAAGGTATCACTTGGATAACTACAAGAGGGTGAACACGTACTGTCTGCCTGCTTCGCTTCGCCCGACGCTGTTGCAAAGGTTTGTCATCTGTTTCTCGGTAATCCTCGACAATTATCATTCTGACAGAACCGATTAGGACAATGCCTCACGGTATCTATCGTCCATCCTATTCAGCAGGCTGACGCTCACACAATCTTCAGAGAGCATAATCGATGGCATTCTGCATCCGGAAATCAGGGATCGAATGATCATGTATCGGGGTACGAACTCCGCAGAGCTCTCTTACTTAGCTAAACTAAATGACAATAGGTCGTTACGATCTCTTGGATTGTATCCACGAATTCAGGTTGTCGGTGAAGGTTCATGGAGATGAAATTCTTAACCACGCGAACTGGGAAATATCGGTGTGCCAGACGATCTACCGACTTTGTACTTGGCTCACATCGTACTCGCGTTTAGGAAAAATGGCTTAGAAATTTCAAGTGAGCCAAAGTTCACGTAAGGGTATTGGCGCTGATGAAAAAACCGTTTCGTAGCCTGCTCGTCGATACACAGACCATCGAAGTGGTGAACCGTTGGCGACGAGACCGGGGCGACCCAGAGCTCAGAGTCGCAGACTTTGCCAAGCCCACCGAACATCCATCGAGAACGCCAGCATGATTGTTTGGAATGAAACTTTGGTTAAGGCTATGATGTGAGTGGTAGTCACTGACGCGACATATATAGTTATGTTTGTAATGTATAGAGTAGTGTGTGCCGTAGGGATCGTTATGAGATCACCAGGAAGCTTTCTGGACTCCTGGTATTTGTCCCTGCAAGGCCTTCAGTCTGAACTGAAACTGGAGGTCGCGAAACGCACGTCAGGATTCAAGCGGAATAGACGGAACGACCATAAACGCGTACCCTACATAGACCAAACTCGCTCATGATACCCCTTCCACGGCCAGACTCCGTACACCGGTTTTTGACGGTCGTGGGGCGGGTGTACCTTCCGAAGGTGTTGAGTTGGAGTTGGGCTTGGTAGCGGACTTGGGGAGGGAGGGTTTGGTTGCGGGCTACGAAGAGGTAGGCTCTGCGAGCGATTTCGTTGGCGGCGACGCCTTTGCGAGCCTTGATATCGCGGAGCACTCCGATTTTCGTCATTCCTTGTTCTCTGCAGTAGGCGAGAGCTTGTGCGTGGAAGAAGGGAAGGTTGGGACTTCTGGATGGTGGGGAGAAGTTGGAGTGTATGGAAAATGGACGGAACGCGCCGAATTTCCGATCCGACATTTCACTTCCACTCGTGACTCCCCTCCCCCTCCGTTCCGACCCTCATCGACATAACCGTAGCATACCCTTACGGTCCCGTCTGACCCGAAGAGACAACCTCTGACGTTTCGACTGTTTCTCTCTCGGTCGATCGTTCGTAATCCCCTCCTCCTAGGACAGTGAGGAGAAAGTCCTTGGACATGCCATCCTCTTGAAATACACCACTTCCAACCAAGGTAGGTAAACCGCACACCCACAACTCCACCCCCTAACAGAAAAGGCGAAACTAACCCTCGCTCCTCGTCTTATTCGTCTTTTCACATGGCATCACCCGCGCCTCTTCCTGCGCTCGACGAAAAAACATTCCATCGATCCGAAGTTCCTCTTACGCTATTACCGATTCTGCAGCAAGACATGGCAGTAACTCGACTACTCCACTGGAGCACCCCAAACCGGCGAAAGGCCGTTTCCTATCTATTCGCTCTCACGTTCTTCGCGTCTGTCGTGACAGTCTCGACCTCCAACGGCCTCCCCTGCCCAGCCAGACACGATCGAAGGGCCTTCTTAGATTCCGACGATGGCGGAAGGAAAAACGCGACCGTGCACGTCGTAGAGAAGAAACAAACACGATGGATACAAGAGACGCGACCTACGCCAACAGGTCATTAATCATCGAACCATCCACCAGCAGACAGCAGCTATGGAGCTGTTTCACACACACACATATACAGTCTTTAGATTCACACCGCCCATCTCGGGTCTCGTCCCGGAGAACCCTCACAGCAATGGAGAATGTCGTACCTATTTTTGCATTCTTGCACAACCGAAGGAACCCACGCCAAAACCTCCCTTTTGCTGCTCAAACGATTCTACTACCAACTACTTCTCCTACTAACTTACTACGGTTTCATTTAAACGGATGTATGAAGAGGGTCTATTGCGGAAACGAGATGCGGTGCTTTGTGCATGCAAACAACGACAACGAGATGTGCAGTCTGATAAACAGGGTATAAAAACACCGGAAAACCGAGAAAGCAAATATGACAAGTTCACTCCTACCGCAAGCTTACGTTCCATGCGCGCCCTTATGGGGTATCCGATTCGTTCTGTGGAGAGTTTTGGTTCTGCTGCATTTGTCGGTCTCGATACAATCTTTCTTGCTCTTCCATAGTAGCTCTGGGAAAGCAGGATACAGTTCGTTAACGCCCATCAACCCGGAACATACGAGATAAGATACGCACGGCAACGGGTTCTCCTGTATAGGCAAGCAACATAGAAGGGCCAGCGTGTGGCACGCCACCTGGCAGATGAACACCGCCTTCAGAGCGTCCGCGTATGAAGTCACGGCGGCTACCCTTAGGGGAGTCGGAAGGTCCGGAATGATCGTCGTACTATGGCGAATCCTCTCAATGATCTACAGCGGTGGAATTCGAGGGTCAGCTGAGCGGGCTGAAGAACTGCCAGGGAAGTGGACCAAACCTCGAGGGCTTCGGGTCCTGTGATCCGCTTCCGAAGCTGTTTGGTGAGGATCGCCTGTAGAAGCGCTCCGCTCAAGCTGACCCCAAGCACCTGGCCAGTAGTCCGGAACAGATACGTGATCCCTGTTGCAACGGCGATATCCTCTCTTGCCACGTTTGCAATCATGGCCTGTAGTCAGTCACTGGGATCAGAAAACGAACGGACCCGGTGAGTTCGAAGGCTTACAATCAACGTCGAAGTGATCATACTCGCTATTCCAAAGCCATGAGGGATCAAGTCCAACCATAGGTGGAACTCCGACGTGTTGAAGTTCCACAGGGAAACATATACACTGGCAACAATGGCGAGGGACATGGACACCAAAGTTAAGGTATACAGTTTTCCGGTCCTGCGCATTAGCCTGTGAAAGTGTATGTTAGTCGCAAACCATATGATGTGGTCGAATATCATACCACCCTGCAAAGACACTTCCACAGGACAGGAAAATCTGATGACAACTGAATATTAGCCTTGTGTTGTTGGAGGCGCAAAATCGTCGTACCGAATGTGGGAGTAAGTGAAGCCCTGCATCAGTCGATGAATTCAATCGGACGGCAGAAAAATACTGTGGAGATGCAAGCCGGATGAGGACCCTGAACCAGATTTGATCCAGACAACGCACCAGGGGAACGTTGTATATCATTGAATACGCGGCGGTGCTTGAGAAAAAATTAGCGAGCGAGACTGCAAGGGGCGTCCTTTGTTTGATAAGCCGAATAGGCATCACGGGGTATGCGGCGACCTTGATCTCTACGATGGCGAAAATAACTGCCCAGATACCACTGGAAGATATAAGGCCCCATATCAGTGGATGTGACCATGGAAGTTCCTCCGTCGATTTCAAGGATAAGCCGAGGAGTAAGCTTCCTACAGTCAGAACGAGCGTCAAAGAGCCGAGGAAATCGATTCGCTTGAGTTTCGTATGAATGGTCAGGGAGCGAACTTCCTCTGGAAGCGGGATATTGACTTTGGTCAAGACAAGTGCCATCGATAGGGCCAGGATAGGAACCTGTAATCGGTTGCGGATAAGTGGCCACGATCGAGGCTGTACATTGCTTGCCTGGAACAAGAATGCAGATCTCCTGACAACAGCGTCATTAGGCCAGGACCCAGATATTGTCCGGAAAACAAACATACCAACCGAACTTGTCGTTGAGCCATCCTCCCAATGGTCCACCAAGACCGGCACCGGCGCCGAAGAGGCTAGGGGCGTATAAGGATATTTCCATGGAAGGGAGTGGACCCGCGTACATGTTGGCCATGCCCTGATAGAGGCCCCGCTTCTTCCTAGAATTTTGCATCAGAGATAAGATTTGAGATAAGAAAAGTATGAGGCACACACAGTGGGACAAGATCAGTCACAGCAATAGATGCCACTATCGATGGTGCATCAATTCACTTGTTCACTATCCGCTCGCAATCGCTACTAACCAGTCATGACACTATGAAGAAAGGAGGACGTTGAGACCAAGAACGAACAACGTGAAGCTTAGTTACTGACCCGCCACCTCCCATGCCGGCTATCGCGCGCGCTGCAATGAGGACGTCCATCGACGGCGCGACGCCACATAGTAATGTCCCAGAACCGAACAACGACAGTGCTAATAACATCGCTCCCTTACGTCCAAGAATGTCCGATAGTCTCCCATACAGCGGCGTGAAGCAACACACGGATAGCAAGTACGCAGTGCCAATATAAGATGATTGGTTCGATCGATTGAAGTATGCACCTATCGGAGAGAGTAACGTTGCGACAATCGTCCCTGTTGTGATGGGAATGTAGCTGTGTCCGGTAATAACCAATCGATGAGGCAACGTACCATCCAGTGCACCAAGAAATACACCAGACCATAGTGCGGCTAGTATCCACACGAGGTGCACCCCGTCGCCCTTCTTGTGGTCCGCCGCTGGAGTGTCCCCATTCGCCGCCGGCGCACGGTGTGATTCGGTCCTCTGCCCCCCCAACAATGGGCTAGTTTCGTCGTCAGGAGTCGTCCGGCCAGACATGAAAGCAGTAGGGTGCCGTTATTGGATGCACAGCCTTTTAAAGTTTTGGGGATGCTCTGGGTATGAGCTAGTAGCTGCCCGAACAGAACGGGGGGTCGAATTGTAGAGCGGCGGACCGAGGAGGAGCGGGCGCATTCAACGAGGTATCATCAAGATATAGTATGCGTGTGTACTTGTCAGGGATCCGAGGAAGTCGGCACGTGGGCCTGAAATGGCTTTTGGGTCACTTCCCACGATTGCCCACGATTGAGAAATCAAACAAACCGTCACTCAGCTACCCCTGCGCCCCACGACTCGTGCATAATCGTTTGTTATGAACCAGGAGATACCATGTGCATCTCGAGCATTGAGGACAAGGCGGCGCCCTCAGCAATGTCGGCGCTTGAAACATAATACGGCCGCTTCAATCGCCCTACTACAGGGCTGGCCTTTGTCATGTGGGTCGTCTAAAGGAATATCTGTGCCCCATAACCGTAAAGTAAGCTATTTGACGCATGAAAAAATGTCCGAATCTTGCTTCTGTTTTGCCGGCCTGTGTTCGAATTGACTTTGCATTGCAGATCCAAACTCCCTGGTTCCGGCGAACCGAAGCGATGGCAGAGTGACGCATGGTCCAGGGATGGCCAAGAATCTGGATCCCACCAAACGCCAGTGGGACCTAACTCTCAGGTATTTTCAAACTAACGAGGTTCAGAACCACAAGTTCTGAGCCTCAAGGTTCACATGCTGGTCCATCATATATATTATGGGCGACATCTCCATCGCTCCCGCTCCGCCTCGGACATCCTGGACGACCGCCTCCAATACTCTGGGATTGGGACTAATGCCCGATATTCGGGAATATTCCTTGGTTTGTTGCATCAAATAGCCGGTGATTCATCTTACTGGGGACCATAAATTCTTTTGCACAGCCCGGCGCTGAGGTTATGAAATCCCTGGGTCTCAATTCCACATTATCTAGCTCATTGAGTCAAGCCCCGTGCCCTGGACCATGATTTCCCCGCGTTGCTCGCAGGACCTCCCAAGCATCCAAGGGCCCAAGGAGCGCCCAAGCCCATCTCAGCCATCCTCGAAATGTTCTAGAGCTCGGTGTTGCGAATAGGGGGTTTTCTGCGCTCGATGATAATCATCGCCGATTTCTTATCTTATCTGCTGACGCTGGGCGCAAACACCAGACGGTCGACAACGACCTTTACGTGTGTCAGTGAAACGTTGGTTGTGAACCTCCAAATGATTTACTGTCATCTATTTAAGGTCTTACGCTATTTCTTGGGCGGTATTTGCGTTGCCTCTTAGGCACGGTCCCAGCAAGCATTCGAAACATCGCTGCTATCCGACTGACCATGCTGACATCGTTCACTACACTGTGTTCAGGGGCATACATAAATAAGGCGCGAGGTCCTGAAATTCACGCGGGAGGATGCCCTAATTCCAGTCAAACTTTCATCTCTCCGACAGAGCGAGGGGCGGCGAGTCGTTCATGCGCTTCACCACCACCGTGCCACTCGAAGAGGCATCGCTAGCTTTATCTGCGCCCGTCTGGGGTCTGTGGCTGCGAAAATCTGCATGAATTCCTCTGGACTATCGACCTCGCCGTCTGTCGTACTTTTTGGAGCACAGCCTATGCAACCCGCATTGCAGGTTGTCTATTTTGGCATAGAACGTTCAATAGCCCAACCCTCACGCAAACCTTGCTCGTACGTTACCTTTAGTCTCTCACACACATGCCCTGTTATGTGACAAAGTTTAGGATTCGCAGGGTCAGACCCTGTTCTGCGCTGCTCGGGGGAGTCCTGCAATAAAGGGTGCAAATACACCGGGGCACTCCCGCGAACCCACACCGAAGGATTTACTTGGGACGCAAGTTCAAGTTACTTCTACATCTCGCGCAGAGAGGGGACGAAGCACGATTGGTTGTTTGGCAAGGCAGAGGATGCCGATTCCACTTTCCTATTACTGCTGAGAAAAACTGGCCTCACTTCTTCGAAAACTCGGGTACTGAATACCCCGAGAAACTCACAGACGCACGGAACATCCACGACAGCACGGATATGTGCACCCATCTGGCTAACATCCAACTTATCCTCGAGGTTCGGACTCGTGGCCCTGGGAACTATTCTGCATCGGTGTATAGTGCTTTCGGTTGCATTTGACACTTGCTGGAGCTTCGCCAAGTGCCGTGATCTTCCCTGCATCCCAAGCTTGATTTTTATATTCCGCCATCCCGTCTAAATGACCGTTCTACGTTGGCGGGTCGGGCTTTAAAGGTACATATTGTGCCTCCAGAGAGCCCAATTGTTCTGCTAGCAATCCGGAGAGTTGTTTGGTTCCCGTTTTTCCAGGTTTTCTCCCCCACATCGGATGGCGTCCCGGTCATCGGACACCTACCGTTGAAAATCGGGATTTATCCCCTCTCCGGAGGCGAGTTTATGACTCTTGTGTATCCGGGTTTACGGAAAAGCCGTTATCACGACACTCATCGATATCAGCATGCTGATTTTTTTCATCCTAGGATGATGACACGTGGTCCATGGACGGGATCTAATCGCCTCGTGCTATCCTGCATGGAGTTGCGGTGTTTTGGCTCAGCGCAAAAACAGTGGCGAAAGCTAGCGTTCTGTGGGTGTATACCTGCACCTCTGGTGTCGTATGACTCGACGATGATCCGGGAGTAGCTCCTGTGCGTTCAATCGTGGCTAGCACCGGGTCTGGCCGAAAAGTAGGCCAGCTGGGAAAATCACACGACAGATGGATGGTGGCACGTATACAGATCCCCGTGGTCAACCCATACTGTCAATGTACGTGGTAGTGTGTTCAAAAGAGGACTCTTTACCCGTGGTGAGGTGATTGATCATACTGCGCAGTGGGAACGACCTTACAGTACGATACAACAGTGATTCAAGCTACCAAACGCGGTGTAAGGTTTAGGTATCTGTTTATTATACGTATACGTACACGAAACCTTCCAGGGCGATTTTCGCTGCCTGACCGCGATGATCTCCAACAGCAAGGATCTCCAACAGCAAGTTGGACGTCACCATCTGTGGGGGTGATTGATGTGATGAGCGCGTGCCCCGAGCGGTTGTTAATGATAGGATTTCTGAGAAACCGTCTATTGCTTGGCCTCATCGACCAACTCTTTCCCGGATGGGACCGCCTTCGTAACTTGTTCTGCGATCGCGGCTTCCATCTGATCGAGGGACTTGGACG
Source organism: Thelephora terrestris (assembly GCA_015956445.1). Taxonomy (NCBI): domain Eukaryota; kingdom Fungi; phylum Basidiomycota; class Agaricomycetes; order Thelephorales; family Thelephoraceae; genus Thelephora; species Thelephora terrestris. The sequence continues at coordinate 196,791 of WIUZ02000019.1, read as the reverse complement.
ATCTCAAACACTACCCGACGGCGAAGCTCACGCGAAGCTGCGGGCGAAGGTAACCTCGAGGCTACTCGATGGATGTGTGTCTGGATGGCGGCGTTGTGGAGGTAGGACGCGGGCTTGTGAAGTCCAATCAGAATGCGACAGTAGACGTGATGGGCTTAACTGACAGATTTAGGGTGAGCCCGCCGGGCATAAGGTCGCCAATGGATCGACAACTAGAGTTGCTTAGCGACCTGAAACCCATGTACCGCAACATGGAACAGATTCCAATGATCAATGAGATTCATTCCGGGATGTCATGGCTGCTAGGTGATATCACCGTAAGTACCGAACGGGATTAGTTGTGGGAACAACTACGGCATCGGTGGGTAATGTGATTTGTTCTCGTACGCGGAGGTCGCCTCTGAAGCGACCTGGGTGGAGCACCAAGAAACGTAACTGAGGGAATAATAAGGCGGGTGCATAGTGGTTTGCCGAAGAACGTTCGTTCTGAACGCTTTTCGGGTTCTTGGTATTGCTAGTACCACTACATACATACCACAAACCACAGGCGTAATGTGGAGTGCGAGGTGATGACGGTGAAACCACAAACCAAAGCGCGAGAGCTGGGAGATTGAAAGATGTCGAGCGTTGATTCGTCCAGCTCCAATACCGGATAAGGAAGGAGGTAGCTTACCTAAGCTAAGTATAAGCAATCGAAGCTTGAGGCGGTCATTGGCCGCATCCCGCCTCTATACGCTGACGCCTAACGACTTCGGACGCTCCCCCGCTCCTTCCAGGCCTGCAACTTTTTCAATAGCTGGCTCGCTGCTGTCTGCCTGAGGCTTCGTCGAGGAAGACTTGGAACCACACGTTTACACCCTCGACTGGTTCTCCTTACCACGCGGCCCCAGGAAAAAGACAGTCATGCCTTCCACGATGGCCCCTGACGATGTTGGCAGCAATCAGCCGTCTACACCTTCCACACCCTCGTGGAAATCCATTCTCAGGCTTGCAAGTCCGTCTTCCAAAAGGTCGAACACGCGCACCTCCATGCTGTTGGTGGATACCAATATCCGGAACCAACTGCCTGTCCTTACTCCTTCCTCCGTCACCTCCACTGAGCCCAGGTTTTCTTCCAACTCCACCTCTTCGACTACTCAGTCCAGTGGCTCCATCTCGAATCCAACCTCGCTATCCTCGAGACCACTGCCGTCCAGCGGGAGCGTCACACCGGCTTACTCCTCCTCCCAACTTTGGTCACCGGACACACAACCGCCTCCCCCACTAAGCGCGAAATCATCAAAGTCTCGATTGAAGACTAAACCCGACAAGCAACGGGGTTTGCTCGGCAGAGACCGCTCGTCAAACCACCTTCACCCCGCGGACGCGATTCAACCGATTCCCATAGAACAGACACGGTCTGCCAATCTTCCCTTTCAGAAGTCTGCGAGCAGATTCATCCGCCGGGTGGCGTCAGCTCCGAACACCAAAGGCCTCTTCGCTCTCGGTTCCCGATCGACGTCGGCGATTACAGTGACGAAGAACGGCTTGTTGTCGCCGGGAATTCCGCCCGTCCCCGGAAATCAGGTTGCGTCGGATCACGGGCACAACTCTCTGGACACTTCCTCTTCTGGCTCATCGAACCATCACACGCCGGGACAGAACGGTTCAACGAGCGTGACGAGACCCAAGCCAACTCGGGCAAACAGTGCTGGAGCTGGTGTCGTTCTCACTTCGGCAAAGAGCAAGGGGCGAATGGCAGGCACCAATCTGGGACACGACGCGCCAGGACGAGTCGCTTTTAGAAGGACGTACTCGAGCCACTCAATCAAGGTCCGGTCCGTTGAGGTGAACGCGTCGAGCTTCCAGAAGATCAAAATGCTCGGTCGCGGCGACGTTGGGAAGGTGTATCTCGTCCGGGAGAAGAAGACAGGGAAGCTTTATGCGATGAAAGGTGAGGGTTCCACCCGCGGCTTTTTGCATGTTGTCCGGACTTCTCACGTGTTGTGCGGGGACAGTTCTCTCAAAAGCCGAAATGATTGAACGGAAGAAAATCAAGCGAGCTCTGACAGAGCAGGAGATTCTTGCGACAGCGAACCATCCGTTTATCGTCACACTTTACCATTCGTTTCAATCGGAGCAATATCTTTATTTCTGCATGGAGTATTGTATGGGTGGGGAGTTTTTCCGGGCATTGCAAAGTCGTCCTGGAAAATGTCTACCGGAGGAAGCGGCGCGGTTTTATGCGGCCGAGGTAACTGCGGCGTTGGAGTACCTGCACCTCATGGGTTTTATCTACCGGGACCTCAAACCCGAAAGTGGGTTTTGTTTCCTCGTCTCCACAGTGGGGTCAGGTCTGATGATTCCCCGGTTATAGATATCCTATTGCATCACTCTGGACATATCATGTTGTCAGACTTTGACCTGGCAAAACAGTCGAATGAGCCGGGTGGACGGCCAGCGACTATCCATCAATCTGAACCCAATGGCGTAAGACCTATTTCCGCCGTTCTGTGTCATCAAGGCTTACAATTGGATGGATGAATTGGCTCAGATACCCTTGATTGATACGCGGTCTTGTACAGCTGACTTCAGAACGAATTCGTTCGTGGGGACCGAAGGTTTGTGACATGCCTTCCACTTCCAGGCAGCGCAGTTGACCGGCTTGGTAGAATACATTGCGCCCGAGGTCATCAACACGCATGGGCACACGTCAGCCGTGGACTGGTGGACGTTGGGTATCTTGATCTACGAGATGATCGTCAGTGCCGCTGATTTCGTTGCAACAAGTGACCTGGCTAACGGGAAACCCACTGACAGTACGCGACGACGCCATTCAAAGGGGGTACACGAGACGATACGTTTGCGAACATCATGAAGATACCCGTGCACTTCAAGGACTCGCACAAGACTTCTCCGTGAGTGACACGTTCTTTCTCGGGTTTGGCCTGGAATCTGTTTACGTGTCGACCACGTTGATTTCGGTCATGGTGGCTCGCGCTTCCATTGCTGTCCGGTGTCACAACTGGGTATGGTGGCGTCGAGTTTTAATGGCCGTAGGGGTCTGTGACGCCGAAGTGTACAATGAACTGACGGGTCCGTATCACAGAGCTTGCAAGGACGTCATCGTGAGGTTGCTTGACAAGAATGAGCTGACGCGGCTGGGAAGCAAGAGCGGGGCGAGTGAGGTCAAGCAGCATAAATGGTTTTCCAAGATCAATTGGGGACTGCTCAGGAATACTCAGCCACCGGTGAGTCTATCGTTCATGTGTTATTCACTCTCCCTGCTCGTTGGATACGAGGGCGGACAGTTGGTGCGGCTGGGCTCGCGACTCGCGATCACGTTGCTGGCTGTCATCAAACATGTGGTTCTCGACGTTTCGTTCGTTCGCCACAAAGGGGCCCGGGATGATGGGGTGATGCAATTTGATAATCAAGTTTGCTGACCCACGTGTTGATATCTTGGCATCCTATTTTTGGGCTGCAGATCGTCCCGGCGTCAACGAATGGAGTGGATGAGGTGAACTTCCGGCAGATGGAATCTGGGTCAATGCACCACGATCCGCATCCGTCGAAGAAGGCGACGGGTGGTGTGGACAAGAATATGACGCTGAAAGCAGTGGCCGGCAAACCGGGAGGACGGAACAAGAGTAACATCACTGGCGACGACGAGATGGAAACCGCACCGAATACGCCGTCGAGCGTGATTCCTGATAAAGAGGACCTGTTTGGGGCATTCGCCAACGTGACGTTGCATTACGACGGGGAGACCTAGTGAGTCGTCTGTGCTTTCGGGTTAGCTGAACGCTGGCTGAATTTGAATCAGCTGATCTCATGGTCTTCGGGAGACACGCTGCTCTCTCTCCTTTCGGGTGTTCCGCTCGTTGATTGCTTCCTGGAACTGTGTGCGCGAGAGCTGGAAGGCATGCGTGCGGGTTTGAGTGGATTAACCCAAAAGCGTTCTAGTCTGGCAGCTGGTGTAGGTTGGTTCGTCGTTTGCTCATTTGATGTCCATCGCTCTGCTTTCCCTGTCGTTTGTTCATTGTCGATTTTTCACTCTTATTTTCGCGTTGGTTTTATCCCCCTCATTTACCCCTTCCGCAAGATGGTATGGAAAATTAAAGCATTGTATTATTTGGTCATTTCACGGTTTACTACAGGCCTAGCACATATAGTACCTTAAGCCGACGTATAGTGTACGTAGCTCGTTCTGCGGGATGTGGAACGGTTTCACGTTTTTTCTATTTGGTTTTATCAGCGGGATGATGCATACAAATAGAATTCCACTTAGTTTATGGAGACAGGGAGTGTTCTGTAGGGAAAGGTCAGAAAGGTATAGAGATGGACCGGTGGGAGATGCCGAGAGAGTTGCGATGGCCGGTGAATCCGTTCGAGGTGGGGCGACCGGGCACGAGAACTTTGTCTCTGGGGGTCTCTCTCGGTCTGGATTGTCTCTCTTTGAGCTGGATCTGAGGCTGTAGGGCTTCAGAGGAGAGGAAAGCGAGAGGGAGAGAGAGGGAAATGGGGAAGGGACCCTCTTACGTTTTTCGAAATAAAAGAAAATAAATAAATAAATAAATAAATAGAAAGAGCGGGAATTCGCTTGTTTTTTCAAGTGGCTGTCATCTTATTTCAGTCCATACCTCCGTCTCTGCTTCCGCCTTTCTTCTAACGGCGCTTCTCTCCCCTTCACCCGCCGTCTTCTTCTCCATATCTCCCCTCGGTCATCCATTCCCTTCTTCATGGCTGACCTCTACCCTGCCTCTTATCCTCCGAGGCAACAGCAGCCTCAATCATACCATCCAAGGGATTCCCAATCCTATCAGCTCAATCAACACTCCAACCTCTCCTACCCCACAATCATGTCCTCCCAGCAAACGTCTCCTCAACAACCTCCACCTCCCTCTGGTTCCATATCCCCCGATGACGAACATCCACAGAAACAGCCCGAGCAGTCCACGACTCCAAAACCCGACCAACCGGGCCATTCAAAACCGCAAGCAACCTTTCTTACAAAACTCTACGCGTACGTGACCCTCTCCTCGCTCTCGAGCCCCAATCTCTGAACCTTGAGTCTTTACAGCCTTCTCGAACGTCCAGAAAACCATCACATGATTCGGTGGGATCCAGCCGGAGAATACATCATCGTGGAAAAGCCAGAACAGCTCGCGCTTCACGTCCTTCCTTCTGTCTATCGTCAGTCCCGCTTCGCAAGCTTCTCGCGGCAACTGAACGTGCGTGTCCTGCTCTTGGTCTCGTGGCCTTTTCTCTCTCTGACACGCGAGTTTTGTGCGTTACAGATCTATGGCTTTATGCGCAAAGTCAATTTGCGGAACGTCGACCCAGCCATCGATGATCCAGATGCCAGCACCTGGTGTAAGTGTCGTGACGTTTGGTTCGCTCGATCACGTCTTCCATTTTTGACGTTTGAACCCCTTCTCTCCAGCTCACCCCACTTTGACACGGCATTCGCCCGCAGAGGTGGTGGCGAACTTTAAACGTCGCGTCCCCCCTCGTCTGCCCAAGACCAAGAGGAGAGAGACCGATCCCGCACCCGGTCCTGCATATCCTGCCCAAAGAAGCAATCAACAAATGGGTCCCGCATCTCTTCCTGCCCCTCAGCGGCCTCCTCCGGTGAACGGAAACCCTCGACCTCGAGGGTTATCTACCCCAGGGGGTTACTCCCCGCTGAACCAAAACGGTGCTCCCACCGCTGGTTGGGGTTCTACCGATGTATTCCCGTCCGTTTCCGGACCTGGTAACATGAGAGGCACCCCCTTGCGTCCGTTGACCGTTCCCTCTGATCCACCGATGAATGCGCACATGTACGGTCACCAGAACCACCTACAGGGGCTTTCTCCGGCCGATGAGACGCCTCCGTCGACTGCGGGTGGCTATGGATCTATGCCTCCTTATTCGTCCCATGGCCAGAGCCGAGGAATGATGGCTGAGCCTCAACACCAGTTTGCTTACACCATAGCGGACCCGAACCCGGCATCGTCGGCGTGGGCGTCCAACACGACACCTCATTCGGTCTCTCTCTCGTCTTTGCTGAACCCACCGAGCCAGAACGGATCTTCGTACCCTCGTGGAGCACCTGGACCTGCGCAAATGTCCTATCCCTCTCCTTTCGCTCATGGGCCTGGGCAGCACAATCCTGACAGCCGACCGAACACGGGATACTCGGTCATCTCTTACGACGAAACTGCGTCTCCTACGTCGCACGCCGGGTTTGATTATTCTCGACCGAATTCGAGCCATCATCGGGGAGTGTCTCCTGGGTCGAGGCCAGGATCGTCGCACCGCATAAACTCGGGCGGTTATGGACAGCCGGGATCGTTGAGCATACGTAGGGGGAGGAGACACTCGCAAGCGATGAGCCCATATCCATCTCCGTACGGGGACGACGATCGGCCGTTGACGGGGAATCAAGGCGAGGACCGAAGTCGAGAGATTGGGCTTCCGCGTTCGAGAAGCATGATCAGCATCAATCACCCGGAATACTCGTACAACCCGACGCACGCGTCCGGTGACTTTGCGTACTCGGCGGGAGAAGGTGATGCATGGCCCAAGGGCACGAGACCGGGAACGAGCGCAAGTTCGCTAAGCACGACGACCACGGGATCGCCTGAGACGGGGACCCCACCGGTCACGCGTGGAGGACACCCTGGAGAGTACGAGGCGGACGTTAGCCGTTGTAAGTGATTATTTTTGCACACATGTTCCGTTCGCGCTGGTTCTTTTTTATCTGTCGCTCATGATTAACTGACGATTAGTTTTGCATTGAACCGTTGTGCGCACAGTCACGCCAGACTTTGGATTCGTGGCGATGGCGGAGCACATACCGCACTACAACAAGGAACTGGAATAGAATGGGTAGATGGTCGATCGTGCTTTCCTTTCGTACATGTTTGGGTGTTCTTGACGAATTTTCCTCCGTTCCACATTGCTTTCCTTCTAATTGCCTTGTTTTTGAAATTCAGTTGTATACCTCGTTGTCGATTGACAAGTCTTTTTCACCGACGGACGCTCCCGCAGCTCAACCCGCCGTTGTGGGTTAGTTTCTTCCGCACGCGTACATTCGTTTATGTCTCCCTTTCTCGTCGATACCCGCAATTGAAACAGAAGACAGCTCACGGTCGCGACTGGGTTGACGTGATGCAAGGAGTGTGGAGCGGCCACTCCCATTGCTGTGCCACGGCGAGTGGCGTATCTTGAGTTTGTATGTCAGGAAAACGGGTGGTGCCATGCGGTCTCTCTCTCCAAAATTAGGAAGAGGGTTCCATTCCAATTCGGGAGAAGAGGTGTCAGCCTCACCCTCGGGCCAGAGAGATCAGAAGGTTCGTTGCGGATTTTCCTCTATTTCGGTGCGGGCCGTTTTCGCAATTGAGATGTGGTTGGCGGGTACTCGAGATGCGATGGTACGATAACGCTCGGTGGGATCATGTCACCCGGGCAATCTAACTATCTGGATCTGTCTCTCTTCTCGCCTTGTCAACCGAGAGGTTCTTTCCCCACCCTTCGTCGGACCCGCTACGTCGTTCGCGTAGGTACGTATACGTATCTGTACATACGGTCTCGATTCCCTCTTAACCCTTTCAGACACACCGTGTTTTTTTTGACCGGGATGTGATTTGTTCGGAGGTAGTGTGATTTGACAACCGCGACAGGCTGTATGCTCTCTGGCTCCAGCCGTTTTCCTCGAAGAAAAAACAGATGTTCTGAAGAGAACCTTCAAACCCAAAACAGACGCTTCTCTCTGAATTGGAATTGGAAATTCGATCATCATCTTTGATGCGCGTTTTTTCGAGGACCCGAAGATGTGGAAAAAGGGATTATTTATCGTTGAGTCTGTCGGAAAAATATTTGTTGGTTTTCGTTGATAACCCTCTCTCTCTCTCTCTCCGTGAGTCCGGAGTTTTGGTTGCGGGAAGAGCCACAGGTTGTACCCGACCCGTGCTAGTGAAGTTGACTATCTTTCTCTACTTTTGGAGAGAAGGCGTGGTTCCAGCTTCTGGACGAGCGCCTCGATTGTACGGTCTTCTCGTGCTTCCTTGTCAAAACGGAGAGAACGGAGTTTAGAGGGATCCTGTGCGGTCATAATCTTTTTTTCTTTTGGAGAAATTGTCGTTGTTGGTTCTCTTGATTCAGAGGGTTGCGATCCAGGGATGGTGGTGAAAGGAAACCGGATCGACATCTACGAGAGGGGCGAGGGGGGTTGCTTTGTTTGATTTCGGGGAAGAACAAGCTTAAGCTTTATAGTCTGTTTCTTTCGTTCGCATGGGGATATCCTCTTTCCTTGTACGTATTCGTCGTCATCCGTGCCCACACGAACCATCAACCCTGTCTCTGACTCGCAGCGATCTCTCATCCAAAAAAGTCACTTGGCTTGTCGTCTCCCGCTGTCGGCGATGGCGGTCACCCTCCGGGACCCATTTGGGGATGGAAATCCCAAAAACTGGGTCCGGATCTCATGTTGGCTCCCTGACCGTACACTCGGGACCGGAAAGGACACAAAGGCAACTGACAATCAATCCACCGCCACCGTTGGCTGAAGCGCCTTCTTGCTTCGAGGACCGCATTTTTTTTTCTTCTTCGCGGTGCTGATTTTCGAGTCCTTCGTGGTCGATCGTTCTTTCCATTTCAGAATCATCTTTCCTCCTCTTCTGCCGGCGCAAATCCTGTGAGAAGTTTTTATAAATCCTCCCTTGTTAGTTTTTGGAGCCAACCTATGTTCGATCTTTATCCAGTGCTCCCGTTCCTCCCCGGACTCTTAAGACCTTCGGCCGCCTTCGCTACTCTCCCTGCTGTTTTTCGTTACCGCTCCTTGGGAACACGGAGGACACGAGTCCATCTTAGTGGGGCGGCTCATCTCTTCCACCCTCTGCTGCCGTTATCGAGGTACGGCTAACCGTCAACGGCCTATCCGTTGTTCTCCTAATTCGGTGCATGGTCACCTCGACCTATATCACTCGCTATCTGGCGTGTATCGGTTTTCAGCGGGGTCAATGTTCCCGGATGCTTTGGGTCCTATTGTCTAAGGACCCCTGATAACGGGAGGGGAGGTTTGCGCGCAAATTCTAAAGAATCCTCTGCCAAACTTGCCCCGGGGCCCTATTGGCAACGGGAAAAGAATATCGATACATGTGCCCGCATTACCTCCCCCCCTCCTTTGTGGCGTCCAACTCCGCCGCGGTCGTTTACGACTTCAATTAGAGTAATCTGATATGGTTTAGCCGTCTCACAGATTACTTTTCGTGCCTCGTTTCATCCCCCCTCCGAACTTTCGCTTCGTTTTTGTATTATCCGGGACGAGTTCAGCCACAAGGCTGTTGGAGAACCCCTTTTCATTCGCGGTTTGCATGAAAATCGAGGCGGCCGGGTTCTATTGGAGAGGTGCGACTCGGACGGTCGGTGATTAATTGCACCCGGAGGCTTTTTGTGCAAAACTTTCATCTGAAGACTCTCCACGCGCCTTTTTTGCACCACGAGTGGTTCCAGTTCATACATATCCTTCCGAAAAATCGAGATCAGAACATCACTTCCCATGAACGTTTGGACCCGCTATCATACATTCCCCTGTCCGGGCCCACGAGCTCCCTACTATCCATGCAAATCGTTTCTCGTTTGGAAATCACCCCCCCCCCCTCGAGATTTTATTCCTTGGCGTGGGGCGTTTTCATTACATTCGACCACGTTTCAACTTGAGACCCTACAGTAGTTCCCAGACCTTTTTCATAATGGGTTCGTAGAATGAACGGAACGACCGAAAAAGCTGACAGGATGATGCTTACGCTGGAGGTACAGTAGACCGAGCCTTCGGAGCGCTCATTGTACTTTATCTATTCGCCCATCGACTCAAGTCCGCGCCTCGTGTCTCTTCATCGGAAGTCAATATATCCACATACACACACACACGCGTATATGTATGCCATATCAGCCACGAGGGTCGTTTTACATGTACAGCCCAACGAGAGAGAAAAGAAAAAAACTTTTCGCGTGAAATTACGGGTACCAAATAAATCAATAAGTGGTCTTGGGCCCCTCTCCACGCAAGCGCATTGCGTTATGGAGTACCCGGACCACGGGTTCTCCCCCAAACACGTTCACGAATGAAATCAAGGGTTCGTTCATGTATTGTTGCACTCTCGCCTCCTCTCCAGGGGTAAGGTAACTGATAAGTTTTATGTAGTATGCGGTACTAATGGTGTGTGCGAATCCCACTCAGAGTGGCACATCGTTCACTCCAGATTCATGTGAAGAGCACCGCGGAGCCCACGGAGGCAGATCGCCAAGTGCCCATCCGAAGCCCTAATATGTATCCTAAACTATGGGGGTTCCAACTAAGTGCGCGCCTCCGTCCACCCCTCCTAGACACGTAAAAAAAGATAAGCCTATTTCACCTTGTTTCCGGGGTGATAACACCTCCTTGGATGCACAATTTCGACATACGTAGCCTGATTCCACGTAAAGTGCCCGACACGAACAATTCACCGCCCTGTCGAATTCGTCGAACAGGAGTGTTGCAGACGATTCGGGGACCCAACGTGCTCACGTGTGTGCTTTTCGAAAGAGCATTTTGCTGGCAAGATCCGAAGGGCTTGTGTGCCAGGCACCCTTTAAATATGCGGGCTGTGCGCCGGACCTCTGGCATGCGAGGTCTTGAGCCGTAAGTAAATTAGAATCGGAGTATTCATACGCAGCAAACAACTAAGTACTTCAACTCGCATTAGCAAGCGCCGCGTAACGAAAGATAAGAAACGAACCTCTGGGTCCAGAACGGGCGAACAGACAGGCCATTCAAAGTTCTCGAACCTCCCCTTGCTACACACACGCACACGAAACGTCCCCGTACGGTGAATTGCATTCTTCTGGGCTGGGCTCGCAGGGGGGGGGGTCGGGTAATCAAAGTCGCCGCCTAGAACCCACTCATTCATAAAATGAACGCTTCCCCAATTAAGCATTTGGCCTCCAAGGCTTTGGGAACAGAGCGTGCGCTTAACCCACTGCGGAGCTGCACCGATACCGGTCTCCACCCACGGAGTTAAAAATGCGTGTATTTCCCGTGATGCGCCTTGAATGCGAATTCAGTGCCGGCGTTCTCTGCGTACAATCACCAGGGGGGGGGCATGAGCGTAAGTGTCAAGCGTTGACGACCCTGGACGTGTGCTCCCACGTCGTTCAACGGGTTTATCACGCCACACGCCTGGCCCTGCAGGGTTATGAATGACAGGTCAATACGCGTTCAACTCCAGGGCTGACAACAAACCAACTCAACTCAAAGAGATCGATTCCGAGCTTCGAGGATTGGTTATCCGGCGATCTCTGAACCTCAGCGTGGATGACCAAGCGCAACCCCGTGGTCGGACGTGCGAGAAATAACAGAACGTCGGATTTGCAATAGCCTTCGGTCCACAGCATTCCCAATATGCTACAGGGCCCACACCTTATCAGAACAACTCCGTGCAGCAGGGCACGAAGGAAAGTTTCCAGGCCACAGACACAGGTGACCTGCGGCTCTAAATAAAGATTTCAACAGAAAAAAAAACCCTACAACGGAGTTCGGGGTGAGCTATCCGCGCGTCCACGGTCGACGTTTGAATGGTCACCTGGCACGCAGCTGGCCGCCATCACGGTATCTCGGTTTTGGAGGACACGGATAAGTAGTTGCATCGGAGGGTAGATTCTTCCGTGGACTGCCCCGTGCAATTTACCTTGTTCTTGTCCATTCCCCTCCGGAAGAGCGACCCCCACTCAGATGTGTTAGTGCCCCTGGACCGCGTGTGGGGTAACTCAATCAGATCCGTTACCTGGGAGACTTTTGTACATCGCGATGTCGCCGCCGATACGATGTCTGGATGTCTCCAATCCAGGGAACAACTTGAATGGTGGCAGAGGGGGTCTCCGACCATCGATGGATAACCCGGGTAAAACCTGCAATGATAGATAAGCTGCCTCGAGCCCATCGATATTACAGCACACCATCATGAGTAAATTACGTCGGACGATCGCGGTGCGATGTCTCCGGCGAAGCGGATTCACGCCATTCCCCACTCCCATTCATCGCATGAGCGTACGAAGAACCAAATAGCCGGTCGAATTCCATTGTAAAGCAGGAGCCCATCGAATCCTACAGGTCAACGGCATCAAGGTTAACCGTTGAATAGTGAGTGGTGCACATGCCGTGTGGGCCACCAACTGGCTCCGGATCAGACCCAATAAACCGGCCACACAAAACACAATGCAGCCTAGACAGGTCATGCGGACACGCAGGCACGCACGATTTATCAGATAACGAGGCCCGGAAGAATTGATTAGGCCAGAGTGCGAGGGCTGCGGTCGAGATATCACAAGATTTGTCCATCGACCGAACCGGGTCCCGGAGACTCAGACCACGAGAGGAATTCCGGGGAAACAAATTTCGATATCAGATTGGATCGGACACAAGGAGGGGGAAACCATCTGGGAGGGTCGTGGCAATGCTGGGAAAGAACGAGGAACAGGGAAGGATAAGAAACTAAGGGGCCCATATGGGAAAAGATCAAAGTAAGGGTGGGGGAGAGAAGAGAGAAGTAGCTATCTACGAGGTTCAACGGATCGAAGGGCGGCGAAGCGTCTGGAGAAGGTCGAAAAACCCATCTAGGGAGAGGAGGGAGGCGCATAATGGGGACCGACGAATGCCGATGGAAGTAATAACTGTAGGGTTTGGGGGTGCAGATGAGAATCGTCCGTGAAGCGAATTAAAAAGCATACAACAATGTAACGAGTGCGGTGTGGTAAGGAGCGGTAATTGCGGAGAGATTATGTAGTGGAGTCCAGAACTAGAAAGCGTCCGCGAGCGATGAGAAAGTGTGAGCGGGAGGATACACAAGAAAAGACCGGGTCAATGACGAAGTCCAAAGAGGCCGCGAGAAGGATGGAAGATCGGAGAGGATAGACCAGTTTTTGATCTACCCAAATTTCAAGGGTGGGAGATTGGGAAGGGGATCGCTTTCAGCGCGGGTTCTTATACTACAAAAAACAAGACTTCTGCTGCTGTATACACCGCCGGAGATATGCAAGTGAAAGTGGGATGGAATGGAGGGTGAGGGAAACCAGGGAATTTTTTGTCCCAGCTTCAGGGGTGTGTCGTTCACAACGACAGGTCAAAAAGTCCGCAGCGCCGTTGAGCTTTGTTCTTCTCTACTCCAGGGGTCATCAAGGGACACCGAAGTTCTAGAGATGGGGGGCCGCAGCTGGCTGTCATCACTGAACGAACTCCTATTGTTCACAGGAACAAGGGGACGTGCAAATGACACTTCGCCCATACCGCGCTCCGCGTTGTCGGTTGGGTCCAGAAACAGTTCCGTTTCCTCAGGGTTGAGAGCCGATACCTCATCGTCATCCAATTCTTCATCCACGGCCTTGCGAGCGACCCAGGAGAGGTAAACGATAATTGCGACACACAGAACAATACCGACGATCGCCGAGACGCGGCTCAACAGAGCGCCCTCGTCATCGTCACCCGCCGGGGCACCGTCACCACCATCACTGGTGGGGTCCTGCCCGTCTACCGGCGAATCGGGTGAACTCGGCGGCTTATGAAGGTGATAGCCGGCAAAGGAGTGAATCGAAGCACCGATCGTAGTGTGAATGATAACTTTGAACAGGGAGAGAGCGGTGCAGAGGGTGTATGTCTTGAAGGTCAGGGTCGGAGACGCCGCAAGAAGCGCATTCATGACGTTATACGGATATGGGGCAAGTCGAACCATAAACAGAAGCTTCGGCCGCTTCTCGATCGCACGGACCACCCTCTTGATCGACGTTGTTTTCGATAGCCAGGATGCGATCGTCTTACGAAAACATGTCCGACAGAGGGTGTACACGCAGATAGCTCCAGAGAGTGCGGCAAAATAGGAGATAACAGCTCCCATCCACGCCCCGTACGTGTAACCGGAGAGCATGATGAAGGTGGAGTACAACGGCAACGGTGCTGCGATGCAGTGATGAGCGCGAAAGCGGTTGAATGGTTCATGCGGCACTCACGGAAGGTAGTAACCCAGATAAGCATAAAAATAACTCCATAGCCATAGCTGCCCTCCTCTTGCAAGCGATGAGAAAGGTTGTCTAGGCCTAAGGACGGGTGAGATCAACTAGAGGGCAGGACGTGCGTCACAGACGCTGTACCTTGGAAAAGTTCCGACCTCCAGAATGCGATAGCGACGACAAACCCCAGACTCGAGATTCCGTAAATAATAACGGGTATCCAAGGTCGTATGCGGGTAGACAGCAGTGATCTTTCATATTCACGGAGTTGACGGGATGGGCGTCCTCTTCCGTTATCTGCCGCAGTAGGCTGGATAATTGGCGTCGTAGACCTAGTGTGTTGACTTAAATGTCTCGAATGAGAACTCCTGTGCGATGGCGCCGGCGTGGGCGTCGAAGAACGACTGTTGGAAGGAGAGGACCTATGCGTCGCACGCGAAGTACTGCTAGCGCGTCTAGCAGAGGAACTGGAAATATCTGCCAATTGATCTTTCTCATCTAAGTCTTGTTCATTTGCTAGCCTTTCATTGAGGTACCGAAAGGGTGATTCGGATTGTTTGTGGTTCTGTATCCTGGTGGAAATCGGCTGGGCGGGGGTTGGGGAACTGACGAGGTGCAACGACAGTTGGTTGAGTGGGCGGCTCTTTCTCTGGATATCCATGTTTTGGAGGAGACCTTCTGTGGAAACCAGTCCAAGGAGAGTCGAGGGAAGGAGGGAGACAGAGAATGGAGGAGGGGATGGAAGAAGCAGAGAGAGAATAGAGCGGCCACTTCAAGCAGCGGGGATGAGACTGTTCGGCTAGCGCAAATTTGATGGATGCCCCAGTTACACCGGACCACGTGGATACACAATTTCGAAAGCACGCTAGGGACACAAAACATACGGCTGACTCCCCCCTCTATCCCCACAATCAGCGGAGCAAACAGGGTGGGGTATTCGCAGAGTATCTACACATTTTAGCTCACTGGGCTCAGGCACTGCATCGTCGATCATCCACCCCCAAAGCATACATGTGTCTCGGACTGCCACAAGAAACAAGAACGAAAAACCCTACCAACCATCTTTGTGGAGACCAGAGGCCAGCAGAGGCCCTGACTCGGCTAGGTAAGAAACCTTCGCGTCGCCATAGTCGCAAAACACCGTCCCATAATTTCTCAGGCTCCATGTAAATCTCTTGGCTTGAGGCAGGAGAAGTTTCGCCGTGTTCTCCATTCACTTTTGAATTCGCGGCGATCCGGTAACCCTGCACAGAGGTTCTCCCTCCGGCAATCCACACCCTGGCTTCTAAACGTATTGAGCGCAATCGGATTGCTTCCAACGTCGTTCCTAGATCTGGGATCCTCCGCGTACATGGGTGGCCCCGAGCTGAGAATTGTTGCGACAATGGGTTGGGATACATGCGCTGTAATGGCAGATGCTCTGTCGAGTGATGGACAATGTCAGGCTCCCGTGGATTTAACGTAACTCGTGACGCTAGTATTATAAGCGAGGAGGTCCTACAGAGACCACGCACGTAAAAGCTGGGTTTTGTTCGGAAAAGGGGGAACACTCAAGCTGTATTTAATGAGGCGCATAAGCTCGCGGGCAAGGGTAGCAACTCAAGGTAAAAACGATGCATCCTGGGTCTCGGAGCTTAACCAACAGGTGCCCACTGATCAACGCCATGAGCGGTTTATTTGGAATATAGAACCAAAACACTCACGATGCAACAACAGATGGTCAAGGCATTGTCCACAAGTGATGCTCTGCACTCGGGGTGAGTGAGATTGGTGCATGTGGAAGGCCCATGGGGTCTCCTCACGAGAATGATAAAATTCCTGCATAATTTGGATGGGAAATAGCTCCGAATAGTCAAGCCGTCTTGGGGTTCGTACCATCCGTGATCAATATGTCAACCAAAGCCGGTCTGGTCGTTTACTCGGGCTTGGCGGGCTTGTGAATAGTTATTAGAAGCGCCATGATATCAAGGATTTGCTTGAGGCTTCGCATGGTACCAAGATCTGCTGTTGTCATCGTTTCGGATTAACCCTCAGAACTTGTTTGAGGGCAGAAGAGCCCTCAGTCTACCTTTCCCTCTGTCGATGAATAAAGGAATCGATAGTTAAATGAATGAGAACCACCAGAACCTGATAATAATAAAACGCACTGGCAGCGCGAGTCCGTGAGTCCCGTCAGTTCGCCCTACAAACCTCGGGAAAGCATCCGCCTTGGTCTATGTTCATATGATTATATGATGAAGCGTACAATCCCACGCTCCTAGGCGGAAAGAAGGTTAGGTTCGTGTGGGACGTGGGGTTAAGGTACAATGACGTACGTTCTCGCCGACAATTCGTCCAAACTGAGTACGTATCCCGAAAGGCTGTATACCGATTCACGAAGTAGAACACTGTGGCAGAGGTAAGGAAAAATTCCCGTGCTCCGCATTTGTGCTCCAAAACGCTTACCTCACGCTCACCATTTCGCCCTTTGCTCTTCTGCTGCATGCAGTACTTCTGATTTATGACTATGTGCTGACCTCCTCCTCTGGCTTTTGCATCCATTCTCGCTGAAGTGATGAGATAAGCATGCGAAACCACGTGATGCAGCGCGGAAGGGGTGTCCAAGTGAAGAAGTAGACACGACGCAGTCTGGGTAACGGATGCCTCTTCAAGGTCCAAACTCACAAGTCAAAATCCGAAGAAATCACTGATGCCCCTCTATTACTCATCTGTTTAAGAAAACAGATGAGAACGAACCTTTCACCAGGCGGTGACAAGTTTGCCTGAGGGATCAGATCCGCTGAGTCTGGTGATAACTCCCGAACTACCAATTGTGTCCCCACCGTATGTTTTGCTGAAGGCATTCAACGGGCGGAAGAGGCCAGGAGGGATACCCATTCAAGTGATACATCGCTGTTCCGTGGAGTTCGCGGAGTCGCTGTTGGCATAGCTACATAGTCAAAGTCGCCAATCAGGGGATCGTGGGTTGGAGTAATTCGAGCCAGAGAATGATGACCGGTTTTCTTGTACGAACGTCGGGATCTAGAAGTGGGTGTTTAAATGCGGGATACTGTGTTGTGACCTGCCGTGAAAGCGAAAATATCTATCGTTGTCACCGGGGAGTTAGTTCAAGCAGATCAGTAGCTGGGCGGCGCGGCCCTTGAAACGGGAAATGTGACGATCATGCACGTACCAGTACGAAGTTCGTAAACCTTGGTTGATCCATAGAAGCGAGGCAACTCCGAATCTAACCAACTCCTTTCTATGGGAGCATTGAGGTCTCCCCGAATCGAGCCCGGGGCCGCTCACAATCCTTGCTGGGGATCATGGTCAATCAATGTCCCTCCAAGGGTGTATAACGGGGAGGAGACATCCGGCGACGTGGGGAAAGAGATCCATATAGTAGACTGCGATGCGCAACCGATGACCGGTGACCCGGTGAACGGTGAAAAAACGGGCGGAGGACAATACACAAGCTGAGTTAGGCTTGGCGAAGAACAAGCAGCGTTCCCTAGAACGATTTCCCACAATCCCGCTCCCTAGTGAGCAAAACCTGCGCACTGAACCCAGGTACGTTTCCGGAGAGACCGGCAGCTCGCCGCTATCCTATAGAACATAGCCCAAAGCAATATTAGGTCACCCAGGACCCTCAAGCTTCACGATGATCTAACGAACGGGGTGAGATTGACTTAGTCGAAGAGATTGGAGTGGGTGTCAATTTGGTGTCCCGGAGAGACCCCGTGATTTTCGATCACCCGATTGCCTGATCGCCACCACTTGGGTTACTAAAGTCCCCCCACCCCACCACGCATCACCTGGGCGGTCCGTCGCAAGGAATGGTTTGGAATCATTTAGGAAACAGTGCGAGGCGAGTGTGTTCGAGAGCCGGAACTCGTCGCGCCTATGGCACTCAGCAAACGACGTCCGCGAGTTCGAAACATTCGTCGTGGTACAGGGATATGATTCCCGGAATGATTCCTATAGCTTTGCTCGGGTCTAGCGTGTACTTGGTACGTAGTGGATCAAACTTGGCTGTTCCTTCCAGAACACTGACCTTGAGTTTGTCTGTAGGGATTACAGCTTGCACGTGCAAAGTTTTCACACGAGAAGCAACTGGTCGAAGCCCAGGAGCGTGTTGCTCATCTCGAAGCGCGTCTCAAGCATCTCGAGTCACAAATCGAGAACGTGTCTGTGGAAACCATCGTACTGGAGGAGAAACCTACCAGGAAATCCCGGTGGTGGTGAAGTCGAATCGAAGACATCTATACCCTCGCGGGGGTAATGTAACGAACAAGCAGTAGCATAACCAATTTAATAAAAAATCTCAATAGGGGGTTGCATATAGCAAAGACAAACGGGGTATTACTCGAGCAACTTGACCAGGATAGAGAATGAGCGAGGGTGTCAGATCAGAATTTGGTTTTAGCGAGTGCAGAACCCTCCTTGGCAAACAGTTTTCTCGTACTGGACATGATAAGTGCAAGCCAGGCCAACGCATACAACGTCCACGTACCTCAGGTAGGCAGCAGCTAAGCCTGTTAGCGTCTGTACTGTGGCTTTTCCGCGTTTCACACCAAAACAATCGAATGCTAGGAAGAATTCAGTTTACGATCTAAGCAGCGTCCTGCCTTGGGTGACTTACAGACAAAGACGAGGTCCAGGAGAAGCTTGTTGCGTGTGACCACCAGCCAGTAGTCTTGCTTTTTCAGTCGTCCCAGTTCCGTCTCGTCGCTCTTGTTCGCAGATGGATTTGACTTGGTCGCCGCACCCAACGTCATTGATTCGGTGTACAGCCGTCCTTCAACTAGACAGGGGACAGAAATTCGAACATTCAAAGATCCGGATGCAGTGGTAATCGCGTACCTTGATTCTCGAGGTCCTTCATCAAACCTCGTTCCGCAGCGTTCTCGACGAGGTTTACTATGGTGCTGAAGAGCCAACACCAATCTGCAAATTTCGCGGCCTTATCTCCTACCCGACGTCCCACAAGGCCAATACGAGAGCATGTGTAGAAATCGTCGGCAATAGCGCTAACCAGATCCAGAAGCACCGGCGGAGGCGTATGAATCAAAGCGTGGATAAAGGGCCGAGTCTTCTGCTTCACCGCGTTGTTAGACGTGGATTCTGATGAGTATGGGACGGACTGCCGAGCTAGGATGGTCGTTAGAGGACCCAGCCAGTTGAACAAGAGTAGGCATCGTCTAAAGGGACCCAGTCAAGCCTGATGATAACTCTACTTAGAGACACTCACCTTGTCATAGAGAGACTAGACACGGTGCTACTGAACCTCCGTAATATCGACTTTTCGAGGGGACCTAGGTTACTCTGCTTTGCTCGGAGTGTGGCATGGCATAGTAGGTACAACTTCATCGAATACTGGATGAGTTTCTGGGTATCACGATCCTCATGAGACAGATTTATGTGGTGGGAAATGGAGACGTAACATACGAAAGCTTTATCCCTGCCATCGCTTTTTTTGACAATTTCCCTCCAAACTTCCTCGTTCCTTATCCTCGTTTTTGCGGGGTGATCGTGTGTACGTTCCTCCTCCTCTTCGCCGTCAATGGAAGCAGTTGCGTGCCTTGGGGAAGGAACGGATAGATCGTACCCGTTGCTGTGCGCCGTTGAGGTCCGGGGTGTTCTGGGAGGGTGTTGCGAGAGGGGGTTCATTTGGATGCCATGGGTCGTGTCGAAGCTCGGGTTGTAAGGCCCATCTTCATCGCCAATGTTTGAATGTATGGAGGATATACCAAAATTATTGGCATGCGGAAAGGTTATCGAAGACATTGAGTGGGCTTTGGTGGGACTAGGAAGATGGAAGAGTAGTTTGCACGCGAGTCAATGCTCGGGGTAGTGCCACCAGTCGGAAGCGCTAGCAACCGCTCTTCGCGGTTGTGGGTGATCGTGATCCCACGTGGTTTGGTCCGCTACACATCACGTTTTGGTGAACTCTGGTGAACTCTTGAACTCACCCGTCCCATGATGACCGCTATGCGTTCCCCTACAACCCCAAGATCCGATGTATCGTCTCCTCGACAGAAGTTCGATTCTGAAATGCTCAAGGGGTACATGAAGAAACTTCTACCAGCTACATTACAGTCTAGTCTGTGGCCTTCAACCAAGGATCGAGATCAAGTGAAACTCTGGATAAAGGAAATCGGAGAGAGAGTGAAGGAGAGGATGCTTGGTATGCTGTGGTGCCGGTTCACTGCGGTCTCTTTCACTGAGGCCCTCAACTTCTAGAAATTCAACCAAGTGGCTTGTATGCGATCTTCTGCTCTTCCGTGAGAGGGCGGGCTTGTCTGATTGCTTCCAAGCAAATACATCGTGGTAACACAGATTAACGAGAATCGAGGCCAAGGGGGCCGGTGCGGACATCTACAGAAATATATTGACCGGAGAAATGACCTTCATGCAGTGCGGACCTCGCGTGTCATTGGGAAGATGGGGACACCGTAGCCCAAGAAGTCTATGTTACCGTGAGTAGCTTACCTCGTCGCTCCGAACGATCAGTTTGAATATTCTCTGTAGGATACACTCATCTGCATCTGCATAGCACTAGCGATTAGAACGACTTGAACACGCTCATCACAAGCAGTACCCATACCACAGCCATCGGATATTGTACAGTTTAATTAATACCCGTCACAAACTAACGGAAACGTGGAATTCTTCGTGCCGCTTCCATCATGGATCGCCCACTGGAGCGAGAACAACATAGATACAGGTGGCCGCCACCGATTCAGTCCCCCAAGTTTTATTGGTCTGACTCCCCCGTCGACTTTCGGTGTCATCATGCTGTCCGTACTCACCTGTCGTTGTCATAGGGGGGGAAATGTTACTACCTTTCGCATGCCCTGGCAAACATGTTACGACGTTATGCAGGGTGATCCGCCCATTTTCTCCCGGAATATCCTAGTCTATGGTTGGCGCGCATGGTGTTTGCTCCTCCTATGGGGAATTGCGATGCCAGCTGTGTATAGTCCGTGATGTCCACCGCTTTGGCTCGGAATGGAAGCCAATCTCTGCAGTTGATGGTTTATATCTGGGCGTGTCTGGCCCACACTTATGACAATAGGCAGAAATCAGCTTCCCAGTTTCATTTCCCCCAGTTCCAGCCCAAAAACAAACGAGTCAAGTAAGTTGCGCGACAATGGACTAGGCGTTACATGTTGGTTACTTCTTACCCATGGCTTGGCTCATTCTCGCATGCGCTTTCCGCGGGCTGTGATTCTCGTTCTGACCACTGACTTGCGAATTATAACCGAAGCCTGGAAGCAACACCAAACTACCAGAGAGCGGGCGCGAGTATACAATCTTTGCACCTGGGATATTCTTTAATAATTTCATCGAGTTGGTTCGTTACCAATATGAGAAAAGCGCTATCAGGTGACTGTCGTATGTTTCTTACACTTACACCGATTGTCTCGGTGATCGTTGAGGCACCTACCAGGAGGCCGCTCAGTAGACGAGTGGACAAGGGAGTATTCGGTTGCCACTGAGTAAGCAAGGAGATCCTTGCTTACCACTGATCAAGCATGTGACGAAATCTTGAGTCATCGTGCCTGAAGGTCCGTAGGCTCCACCGGGTATTTAAGGGGATGCGTGCGATGTTGCTCTGCAAACCATGACCACTATCCCTGCAAACCTATCCCGCGACGAAATCCAAGCAAGGTTGAGAGCAACCGTTGCAACCGAAGGCTGGGACGCAGCTTGGTAACATTCATACCTCCTGCACCGATTGTTGACGAACTCACGATTCGTTTGTGCTCACGTAGGAAGACTGGTCTAACCCCATGGGACGTTGGGAATTCCCAGCCCCCGTTGAGGGATATCCTCACCTCTGGAAGAGTAAACTTCCCAACGGAGGGTACGGCGCTTGTCCCGGGATGCGGCACGGTCAGTTTCGGGTCTTGCCAATGATTTGAGACCATATGATGCTACAGAAATCTCTAGGGCTACGACGCGGTTGCCATCGCCACTGAGCTGGGCCTCCATACTATTGGAGTCGACATATCTGCAACTTCTCTCGTTGCTTCCAACGCATACAAGCACGAGGTGGGCGTAAAGAATGTCAAATTCAAGGCTGGAGATTTCTTCACTATGGAAGGCGATTTCGACCTCATCTATGACTACCTGTAGGAGATTATTCATATGTCCTGGAGCATCTGACTCACGACCTGCCGATAGGTTTTTCGTGGCTATCTCACCAGAGATGCGCCCGGCATGGGGGGAGCAGATGGCCAAGCTAGTCAAGCCTGGCGGATACTTGATTTGTCTGGTCTACCCGATGGATCCACCTGTTGACTATGGGCCTCCTTACTACGTCAGACCAAACCATGTGTTGGAGGTATTAGGAGAGGGTTGGGAGAAGCTCGTTGACGAAGTACCGGAGAATTCTCTCGAAGCCCACAAGGGTCGGGAGAGCCTTCTGGTTTTGAAACGATCGTGAGGCTTTTAGGAAAGTCGCAGTAGGATGATCGTTGCATGTTGTATACTGCGCTCTTCGAAGTTATGAACTCAACTCCAACTGGCCACCGCAATGGCCGACGCATCTCTCCCAAGGGTATCGGAAGGAGATAATAAGAGGGAATCGAAGGAGAGGGTGGGCGATTAGGCCAATCACGCAAACACGCTGGGAAATTCACAGTGTAAAACTGGTTCGGGATGTTCCCAATAATCGAGGAGTGGGTGTACTCGGATTCTTAGCCAACACGTGTGATGGAGGAATCGATCAGCCACCGTTGACCCAACGGTGGATTCTGCCAGCACAGAGATAGCACATTCGGCTGTTGCTTTTCTTTGGTGGAATCCCCCGAGAATGTTCCAGTTATACCGCGACTGTGGAGGATGCGGGATGAGCAACCTACTATTTGTAATGAATATAGTGGGGGTCAACAGCCTGAAGGACGCTCCTTGTCCACCTCTGCCCCTAATCGTGCATAAGAAAATGTTTTGATGCAGGGTATCAATCCATGGGTCACATTCACCAAAGATTGGGCCCTTACCTCTGTCGTAGGATGTTTCGAGTCGCCCATCAGGGGTGGGTCAATTCCCCCTTTGATATTGGCACAGTGGCACAACAAGGAGCTGAAAGATCCAAGGTTCCGGCGACCGCGCACAGGATTCGGGAGCTGCATCTCAACGAAACTGCCTGGCAAAGTCCTCCAAGGCCTGTGAGTCCGGCGAGCGGATCCAGCTGCGCGCGATGAGAATTCGGAACCCAGATTTCGTGTGAGATATCTTTAGAGTGCACTGTGTAGCATCATTTACAGACACGGGGGGCGTTTGAAGAAAGTCAACAGCCTGGAGTGATCGTGGTGACATTGCCTTGAAAGTTGAAAGAGGCTCATCGGAAGAACATCCATGATCCCGATCATCCGGGATCACGCCGCCACGTGAACACGGCTTCGCTCTCACTTCCGGGCTAAAAACTATCCACACGAAATCTCAGTCGCCCTACACGACGGAGAACGCGCCTTGCGGATCGAATGAAACGGTCCTGGCAAAGGCTAGGCTTCGTCTCTACCTCCAGACGAACCCTGTCCGTTCCCGTTGCCTTCCAGCTTTCGTTTCACTGCCGGCGCGACATTTCTACCACCTTTCCGGCTCTCTCCTTGGAGGCGCAAGATGAGCCAATTCGATTTCAATGGAGGCATAACCAACGGTCGATTAAGCAGGTTGTGGCGGCTGCGAAGCTCGAGAGGAAGGTCAAGCTGAACTCGGGTTCCGGACACGCGCATTCCGAGCACACGAAGATTTACGAGCAGTATCTCGCAGCAGTCAACGGCGCGGTAGAGAATCCCCTTCCACTAGAAGTTCACCAGGCTGTTCTCCGTGCATGTTCACCAGAACCACAGGCCATTCGCGCATATGTGGCTCGGTTATTGCAGGAAGACAAACTCGATTGGCACCGACTCACCCACCCTTACGAATCTCGCTTCCAGAAGGTCTTACAGAACATCATCATCGCGGGGTTTAACCCGTCCATCGACGATTACCATGTTATCATGTCTCAGCTGGCCGCGGTCGGACATTACGCTGGGATTAGAAAGTATATGCTGCAGATGCGTGGAGTTGGATTGGAACCAAACCAGAAGACGTTTGGGTACTTCCTTCAGGCTATTGCACACCTGATTTCCTTGCCCACCTCGAGTTCAGACCGGCCGAATATCGTTCGCAAGCTGGTGACAACTGCTCTCCAAGCGGTTCGGGAAATGACCGACCGACGGATACCTCCTTCGTCCATGAACCTCGATCTCACCCTCCGGGTCCTTTGCGAGGTACATGATCCACAAGGTGTTGCGGAGTTGCTGCGGTTAGGCTATGGGATGGACTTGAGTTACCTGGACTCTCCTCCGATAGATGTCGCCCCCGTCACACCCACTTCCGAGTGGTTGTCAGAGGTGTTACCGTTCTCCACCAACGCCTTAAACACCCTCCTCGAAACATTTGGTCGTTGGGGTCAGATATCGAAGATGATGTACGTTTTCGAGACCCTGACAAACCCTCTCCCCGTCCCCGCCAAACTAGACAACACATTCGATGACGACGACGAGGATTTTACCCCCATCAAACAGGAGTGGAAACCACCGTCTGCGAAGCCGAATACGACTTCGTTCAACATCCTTATCAAACACTGTGTCGCTCACGGTCATCCTTGGCTTGCGAAACATTACGCAACACAATTGATGGGCGAGGAACATATGTGCACGCTTCGGTTGCGGGACGAGTTAAGGAGGGTGCCGTTAAGCGAGGTCGCACCTCCTAAGGTGGCGGTCACTGCGGAAACGTTGCGACCAATACAGGGTTTTGCTAACCGGAACCAGGGTATCGAGCTTCTAAGGTGGATTATCTGGATGTCAAAGGTGTCCATCAGGAGGAAGTATCGCTCCTGGACGTACTACGATCAGACGCACTCGAAGTACGATTCTCAGCCAGGATCCTCGACCTCAAACATACCTAATCCCCTCGAATCCCCTCCGCCGCCTCCCACCTCAAATACCCCCGATACCCTCGAATCCTCTCCGTCATCATCTTCCTCCCGTCCTTCTCGCTCCTCCTCAAGAACTTTCGACATCTCCAGACACCTCCTGATTCTGAAACAGGACATCGCCGCGCTCTCACAGTTGAAGTGGGATGCGGAAAACAGACTTTTCAAGTCAATAGCTCATAAGAAGGCGCGGCTGGGCAGGCGGATATGGGAAGGGAAGGACGTGTATATGAAGGATGAGGAGACCAGAGTGAAGGTGGATCGAGAGGTGTGGAAGGACAAGGTGAATTTCGTGGAGAGCAAGAGAGCAGCGGAGCCAAAGCCGAAAGTGAAGAAGTATTTGGGGAAGAAATTCGATCCTATCCTTGCAAAAGCCCGGTCATCGAGGTCATAACGGGCGCCTGTTCACAACACCTTCCTTGCTCTTACCCTGTGCTTTGTCGCTATCTCTCGCATTTACACCATGACGACCTCCGCGATCCGCTTCTGCTTGTCTCGTGGACCATCGTGTATTGTAAATCTGGGTGAGTACCGCTCACTTCGAATATCCCTTTGTAAAGTGACTGACTGGACTCTTGGTAGTAATCATCGCGTCCAGCGGTTCTACTACATCTAATGCAGAAAAAACAAGGGGCTATCCCCGGCCTTGACCTCCAGTACTTGTGACTCAAATTTCACATTGACCGATAGGGAAGACGATGAGAAGGCCACGATGTCCGACGTTCTAAAGTTCCATCTTCTCACGTTCCAATCTTTTGTCGTCAATGATCTTCTCCATCGCATTGAGCCAGGTCTCTACCGGAGTCCCTGGCTGAGAACCTCCCTTCCCTGATGTGACACCCTGGCTGAAGGCGCCGCTGTACGTGGCATACGCAAGGACGGGGAGTTTACGAAGCGCTCTGCCTGACAAGTGTTGGTCCTGAGAGGTTCATAAGGTCATACCCTCCTCAGCAGGCAAAAGTGGAACGAGGAAAGTGGCACTTACCCTGCACCTTTGCGCCAGTTCCATCAACTTGAAAGCGAGTCGCGTGCTACGATCCGCGGTGTCGGGTGTCTCACCTAGGTTATCTGTTATGAGGTAATTTGCATATGTGAGGTTTGGAACCTCCTAATCCAAGAACCGTCGTAAGAGTCAGGCCGCGATCAAGGACGTGGGTTAGAAACGAAGCAGGGCGGTGGCTATAACGTACCGTCGGTTGGACGAGATTGCGTTTGATGAGTTCTAGAAGGCATGAATGGAGAATCTGGTAAATTGCTTCTTTGGGCGGAAGGTCTATGTATTGGACGATATCTGCCCGATCCACAAACGCGGAGTCTACAACGCAGACGTGAGAATGGGAGAACAGAAGAGCTGTTTCACGACGCACCGATCGCTTTGGGAAGGTTGCTGGTGGCCATGACGAGAACGTTCTTCTTATGCTTGAGTTTGTCGAGTTGTGTTAAGAGTGCGTTCACGACCTGTGTATCGTAAAAGTGTTCGGTCAGGTTGTGATATTGGTTTCAGAGTGTGCGACTGACTCGAAGGCCGTCAGAGGGTTCTGTGCCAGCCATGGCAGCTGCCCGCGCAGCGGTCAAGGATTCTACTTCGTCTAAGGAACCGATCAGCCACCGATCCCGACCGCGTCTCACTAGATGCAGTCATACCTATCAAGACCACGACGAAGCGGTCCCCTTCCTCAATCATCTCCATGACGTTCCCGAACAGTCCTTGGACGAGCTTCCCGGATTCTGAGAACCACTTTGAGAAGAGGGAGTGGGCGTTGATCTCGAGCAGCCTCGCATGGTCGTATCTAGGGGAGCAGAGTCATGAGAATCTATATTTTTCGGAGCGGGGTCGGAAGATGGACAGGAAACTGGGATTCAAGATGTTGGAGTCCGGTGGGTGGCTCACTCACTTGTGGGCAAGTCGAATCGAGAGTTTCTGAGCTAGAGCTCGGCAAAGAGAAGTTTTTCCCGTCCCTGGAGGGCCGTGGAGGAGAACCACCCTATTCCACGACACAACATTGACTGTAGGACCAAAATTAGGCGCATATATTGAGGTAAACTTCCTCATAACATGAGAAATTGGGGAGAGAGGTCCTCACAATCAACATCCGCGTCGCTGAACGCGATCGTCGCATAGATATAGTCTAAGAGTTTGGACTTGACACCATCTGAGTAAATGAGGCTTTCCCAGAGTCCTTCTAAGCTTCTGCTAGGCATCTCGGTGACGGTTGCCGAGACGACTTCTTCTTCACCATCGCCACCTCCGGTGCATTCATCGTAAGTGTCGTCGGAATACGGTTGGAATACGTGAATCTGCAGGTCCGCTTGGGAGATTGGGATAGACCTGCCGGAGCAAGAAAATTCCGAGGCGTAGATTCGTTCTACAGACGATCCAAGGATCGGGTTCGTTTGCCAGTCTTCGATGGCCGTCGAAGGCCAGATGACGGCGCCGAAGGATGTGGTCATGAATTCGTGAACTGCTTGTCGGACGACATTGAACCTGACTGTTGCGCTTCTGGTGAGGCGTACTTCGACTTTTGGTGTGTTCCGGAATCAGTCCCTGGATGAATCCGCTCCAAAATGGAGGATCATCGACTCACTGTGTACCGGCCAAGTGACTAGAGTGTCGTCAGGTGTTTCTTCCATCGATTCTCTTGTCTTTGAAGAGATGACGGTTGGGGTTAGAGGAGTGAAAGTGGGAGCTGGCCACGAAGATAACGCGTGGCGTTCAATTAAGTGACGCGGATCGCGTATGGTCACGTGCTGCAACTCACCCTTCGGCATGGACACAGCAGAGAACCTAAGCGGTTCGGTGGTCTGGTCAATGAATGGGCACAGTTTAATCGCCCGGCGACATACGGACGCTTCTCCTTGATGGATATTACCGGCAACGGAATATTGAAGTTACAGTTTTTCACGTACGGCGAGGGAATCGCTAGTTACAGATGATTATATGCGCAAGAGCCGTGTTGGCTGGGCCAACCGATATCAAGAATAAGTCCCACATCGAATATCGTACACGCCGCGTTCTGCTCCACCCTTTAATCTTCACCTCGGCTCGCGATATCTGCCAAGGCTTGTCCCCTCACCCACTCTTGCACTTCAAAGGTTACGCCCTTGCTTGCCTGAGAGCAAGCTTTCTCCAAGTGCACTTTTCCTGAGGGGATGCTGTTGCGGAACGGTGGGTGTAAGATTAGATTAGCCCTCGTCATCGACCATGACGGAAGTGTGGAGAGACGGACTGGTCGCGAGCTGGGGTAATTTCTAAGTCTGCATTCGAGCCGACCGGCTCAAAAGTGATCGTAGAACCGGAATTGTCACCAATAGTGACAGAGGGTCCGTTGGTCTTAACGAAGATATTCAACTGTGGTGGCCAATCGTACCATGGCCGCCAGGCTCGATCCTTCACTGGGGATGCGGGGGTAGCTGTGGTACCTGCCCCTTCAACCTTCTCAGGAGGGTCTTCGGGGGGTCTGAATCGTATATTTCCGTTACTGGGACGGTAGTATTCACTCCCGTCGGGGTACCGGTAGAAAATGGATCCGTCACTGCGATGGCCGTGCGACCCCACGGGGAAGTTGATTCGATGAGCGCATTCAGTCGAGTAAGAAAACGCACGTATTGTGGTAATGGTATGCGTTGCTCTCGAGGTCGTCCCTCGAATAGTACGTGCCCTGAAGCGCGAGAAGTCGTAAAACGCCCTCAGCGATCCTGGATCCCTGAACTTTTGTGGCGCAAAGTAAACTCACATCTTCCTTCTTATTATGACCTTGTGTGTGTTCTCCGGGACAAAAATCGCCAAGACAGCAATCGGGGAGAGTCAGTTGCATGGCTCAGTATAAGCCTTAGCAGGAGACAAGTTAGTTGAGGGGAGGAGCGGAGCAACTCACGCTGACTCTTTGCCAATTGGAAAAAGGGAAACCAGAAAAACTCCGAAACGGGTAGTGGGGGCGTCACGTTTGGAGCTAGCCTTATTTATTATTAAGCTCGCCAATAATAAGAAGTTATGATACAGATTTCGACTGTAATTAAGAACCTCGGGATCGACCTCCGCCTCTCGCACATTGGGTGACTATCCACAATTCTAGGAAGAGTCTTTTGTTTACACTGCGATGTTTGGACCAAAAATCGAATGCAGACCACACACCCGGGTATAGCTATAGCTCGGTGGTGAGTCGATTTCCGTCAGATTTCGGGCTCAAAAACTATCCGTTCGTGCCAGTGTAAGTGACAAGCAAAGCGATCTATTTTTCTTATGATTCGCGTCCATCGTTTCGCAACGTACATCCTTTACAGTTGAACGTCTAAAACCTCCATTCCCGCATCTCTCTCTCTCCAAAGGCCGAAACCTTCGGGGGCATAACTCATCCAAACGCGGAAAACTTGGGCCTCAGGTTTTCATCGGCAAGTTAATTCAATGCGCATTTGAGGGGACCCCCAACAACCTATTCAGCGAGAACAGTCGCCACTTGGGTCCGTTGGATCGTCACTGCTCTTCACGTCCATGGTTTACTAGTAGCCTGACCAGTGGGTTGCTTCTTTGTTGAGAAAGTTGAGCTGAGAGCTTCTGGGCCAGAACTCGGCATTGAGAGGTTTTCGGCCCCTGGAGGACCGCAGAGAGCCGCTCTGTTTCACGGCACGACACTGACGGTAGGAACGGAATCAGGCGGATATATAGTAGTAGATCGTCCCACAGTTCACAAATACCATCCGACGGTTTGAACTTGACGCCCACTGCGGAAATGAGGCTCTCCCATAAACTTCTGAAGTTCTATTAAGCATCTCGGTGGTGGTCGAGACGACTTCTTCGTCACCGTCGATAAATTCATGGACTGCTTGTCGGACAACTGTGGGCCTGATTGTTACGTTCCTGCCGAGCGCCTCTGCTTCCAAGGCGGGAAATCATCAACTCACTGTACAGGCGAAGTAGCCGAATGGTCATGGGATATCACAGGCAGTGAGACTGCGACGCAACTTACGCTCTTTAACGATTCCAAAGAGAGAAACTCTGAAACAGGTGGGTGCGGAGTTAACCTTATTTATTAAGATCCTAAGGATATAGGGTCATTTCCACCGGAGGGTAGAGTAGCATTGGCATCAACCCAGTCTTGGAAATCACGTCGAGCGGATTCCAGCAGTAGAACGAACGATTGAGCTTCGGGGCTTGGGTCGTCGGGACTCGAAAGAGAGTAGAAGGTCAGAGGGTCGACCGTGTTTCTGAGCCAGCCGCTACTATCGATGTTCCTAATCACGAAATCGTAAGCAGCGTTGGCACTAGAAATGTATGTGGAGTTGTCCCGTTTGAGGACGGCCAAGCGAAAAGTGGCGGAGGCGATCAAGGCAGTCGAAGAAGAATCCTTGAACGAGCTGGAATTATTGATAACGTTTCGGAGGGCACCATCAGATGTCTGCAGACCAAGGTCAGAGACCAAGAAGTAGATGTCCGCGGAGGATGGTGTTCACCTGATAGATCCACGAAGCTTTGACAATCTCTTCAATCCAGTTGAGGAGATCGTTTTGCTGATTGACAAAACTACCGCTGACATCTGAAAGGCTGATCGTTTGACGGACCCGCAGCATCCCAGCAACGGCCCAACCGTTACCTGTCGCCCAGAGGTTGTTGTCTTGGTACGAACCAAATTCGATGTGCTTCCACAATTTGGTCGAATTGTCTTGGAGATACTGGCGATATAATCGACATTGGTCATAAGCGGCTTGCAGCAAATAAGTCTTGTTGGCATCGTCTTGTTCATAGGCACCGAAAGATGCAATAAATGGGGGGGCCATATACACGAAGTCGGACCTGTTTCGCGGTGATCCAGCCATACGATTAGCCACGCAGGATGATTCGTAAAACGTACCAGAGTTGAACCTGGTCATTCCGTTGAGAAATCGCACCGTCGCTGGTGCGCGGGGCCTGAGTGAGGAGGTAGCTGAGCTGGGAGCCAGCAGCAGTCGAGAACCGGGCGTCATTGGTGTCGTTCCTGGTCCAGTTGGCTAAGAGAACAGCAGGGCCGATGCCTATAATTCCGTCGTCAATTCAATGATTTGATCCACAATGGAAACAGGATCGCCCACTTGCGGGGTCACCAACTGCCGTGTCCGGCATTAAGGGCAAGCTGTCGTTGGGCTTGTTCTGGACAACCCTAAAGGAGGGGGGGTGTCACGAATTAAACCTATTGATAGTCGTGGAGGGCGCGCACGTTGTAGCTATATTGACAACGTCGGTAGGGTAATCTGAAGTGAAAAGGTCCCTGGCGGGTGGAATGGAAGCAGCGGCATTGAATACGGAGAGCTGAGGCCATGAGTATTCGAGGAGAGCTTCCGTCAGGGTCCCTAATTCCCAGCTGAGATCAGACAGCAAATTAGAGAGGGAGGTAGCTGAAGAACGTGAGGTATACGCACCTCTTTTGCGAACTTGCAATCGCATTAGATCTAACCTCGTCGAGGGTGAATCCATCAGCGGGAGAGGAAGCAGGCGGGCGGGTGGGACTACTGTTGGTAGTGCACTATGAAGGAGGTCAGCACCAATCGTTAGCACAAAAAGGTGGGCGGGACAGACAATGCATTTTTGTGTAGTACTGCGGGAAGTCAGATACTAGAATATGTCAGGATTTAAGTCACCAGAGATGATCGAATACGCCCGTGCTGACCTCTCCCACATTAACAAGCAGGGAAAGGACGAAGGCCTTCCGCATAGTACGCAAAGGCGTGGGGGGAAAGGCGGAGAAAGTGGTCTACGCACGAACGGGCATGAACACTTCCAAGTTCTTGTACTTTTCCAATTGCTCCGGTTCTAGCAACATCGCAAAGTATCGTGCGGACCTGCTTCTATTCGATTTAAAAAAAGAACAGAACTTGCTCTGTTTCCATAGGGTAGATCGTCTGAGTTTGTATAGGCCATGCGACAGAACCCGAAACTCGCGCGAGACTGTAGAAGAACGGAAGCACTTCACTCCCACGCGGCCTATGATTTTGGGATCATCCGCAGTCAAGCCGTCATCACGCTGTTGGAGGTGGTCGGCATGAGGCACATCTTGAGTTCAGGCTCAGCCTTTTGGCTGGACATCCAACTCTGGGCCCCTCGACGTTTCTCTGAAGCTGCTAATTAGAGACACAAGATCACCAGCAAAGTTAGGCTGGAATCCAGCCTCGAATTTCAGAGCGAATTCGGAGGAGGATTTGAGGGGGGGGGGGCTGCCCAGCAAAGTCACATACACGTGTTGATCATGCTTCATGCTTAATCGTGCTGAATGGGACAAAAACCTGATAAAGTCGGCTTACGTGCTAATTTTAGCACAGTCAGAAACAACCCGGCCTTAGCCTGCTTTTCCAGTCTGGAGACAAAGGTTCGGAGGCGCCGGATGTGGTGGACGATGGCTCGAAAGCGCGCGCTTCGGTTCTATCCGGAGCACGGTCCCGTTACGTCGTCTCGCATGAAACTTCCGTTCCAGCCGTCCATCGGTGAATCAACCGTGGAATTCAGCCTCACCCAGAGTCATTCTCCGAGTTCGAAGATCTCAAAAATGGAAGGAGGGTTCAACACAAAAAAAAGCATAATTGATAGCAATTAAAATCTCTAAACATTCTAGGGTATGGAACGCAAAGAACCCATCCAGAAGGATCGTAGATCGAGGATAGAATCGCCTGTGGGATAGGGTTTGTGCGCTCTCCTCAGAGCGTCTTTTCGCTGTGCTTCTCCAACTCCTGTGCGATCAGTTCAGCGATGGGCATGACGTGGGTCTCCTCGCTGGTGGTAGGGGTGGAAATCCCGCTTCCGCTTTCGCTCTCGTACGCTGTGCCATTAATCGACTCTTCCCTCTCCTTCTCCCTCTCCTTCTCCTCGGCAAGCTTGTCCTGATAATCCTTGACCCGCTTCGCCTGAGCCTTCTTGAGAGCCCTGGACCCTCCCGCGTTGAAGAAGAACAGAGATCCTCCGACGATAAAGTATCCGTACCACGCCACGCGGCTGAAACATTTCAGACTATCCTCCACGTTGAGCAACATGAAAGGAGCCGCGGCATAGTTTACGAGCATGACGGTGAGAACGACTCCCAGCCAATCGTAGAGTTTTTTGTTAAACGATCGAGAGGTAGTGTGTTGGCCGGGGACAGGGATGAGCAGTGGGCGAACTGTGGAACGAACAAGTCGGGCGGCAGAGGTCACGAAACCGCCGAAGACGAAGGTGAGATAGTAACCCGGGGAGACACCGTGCTAGGATACAGTGTTAGTGAAGAATTTAAACACAAGCGGGGAGGATCTTACCCAGATTGCGCTGACGGCAAAAGTCATCATGCTGCTCTTGAATCCAGGCTTGGTTCCCTTCTTCGTAACCCGCTTGTAGACGCACTCTCGCAGCCAAACGTTTGTCTTCATGTTCCACGAATCGAGCAACATCTTGAAGTTCTCGGCAAATTCGATGTTGAGCACACGAACGTTGGCTGCTCCTTCCCAGAGCGTCCTGCCTTCCTCGTTGTATCCAGTGAACCCGAGACCAGTAAGGATAGCGGCACCCTGGGTGAAAACGACATTCAATGGCGATTACTTGTGCGCAGTAGATATGTACGAACCTCTGTGAGAGTCCAGACGGCGTAGTACTTGGACCTTTCAAAGAACCCAGCGATCTGGAAAAAGAAAAGCCTTGGAACCAAGCACGTCAGCATCCGCAGTCCAGGCGATAAGCCCGTCAAGAAATACCTTTCCGCGAGAGTTATCCTTCCAAACCATGGCTGTAACGTCTGTGCGAAACTAAACTTGCCGTTCAACGTGACAAAGAGCCCCAGATACACCAGGCCGGAGACGAGTTTGAAGTACCCGACACGCTTCCTGCCAGATGGCAGAAGCCGTTGAGGTACGAAGCTGGGGTCGTGGAGGTGCGGAGGGGGCGTGGCACTCTTGAACAACTTCTCGGAAACCAGGGCATCGTATTCAGCGTATTCCAGGAATGGGCCGACGAGGAAACCTGGGAAATAGAAAGAGTATCCGAGGAATGCCAGGAGGGAGGGAAATTTTTGGTCGGTGACTCGTCGTTCGAGCTGCCATTTATCTAATTCCTATATGTGCGGGTCAACGGTCGTAGTGGTACTTGAATCGTAGGAGATATACATCAGCGGGCCGCCTGCCATCATGCACGTTCCAAGCGAATGTGGTGAGTTTCATGACGAGGATCATTTGGGGACCTGTGACTTCCATGGTCTCATAGCTGAGGTCGAACAAAGATCGGATGGTATGACTATGAGAACTCTCGTCAGTGGGATCGACGGGTGACGAAAAGTTGTGAGCGCGTACTTGATCAATAGATGGCCCATTACGAAACTGCGAGCCACCGGGTCGGATAAACGCGTTGGGCATTGAAAACAGGGGAAACGCACATGAAAACGAGCCAGGGCATCCGTTTGTCCGTCATGCCTTTGGATAAGTAGTACGTCACAAGGATATCCAACATAAGTTGCATAAGCGCGTTGAACATGTTGAGCATGCCGAGGAGGTAAAACAGCGTGACGGAGATGCTGAATGCATGCTTGAGTCCGACCGTTGGCACACGAACGAAAATGCTTCCGAGTGGATACGAAACGAGCAGGCAAGCTATCAGCTGTAAGTTTCCAAGTCAGAATTTACGAGCTTTGTGGGCAGTGAAAGAGGCGCCTTGTATGCGTTGGCATTACGGGAGCCGATCACGTTGTGGTTGAAAGTTGAGAGCGGCCTCTCACCTTGATCTGGTCAACGGAAGCACCGAGCGAATCTGCGAGAGAATTAAAGAGACCGTCCATAGTGAAAGGCACTGGACAATGGTGGACGCTCGTCTACGAGGTCGCCACTCGGGAGTAATCACGGAGACGTGGAGGGGGTGAGGGGGACAGGGACAGCCGAAAGAATAGAATCCGTGATCACTGCCAATTTTAGCAGGGCGCCAAAAGACGCCCAGCGCCCGCCCAAAAGGCACTTGCAAAAGGTGCCGTCATCTCCTTCCCACGATCCATCATTGTCATTAGTTTCCAGGGGGAGACAGAGATTATATTGTCGCAAAGGAAAGACAGATAAACATTGTTCGGTTCCTATTATGTTACACATCAAGTAAACCGCAACTGAGACAGACAATTATTTACAGTTAGGCCTGGTAACCTCCACCCTGTTGGGGATAGGGATGGGGCTGGGGAGGAGCGTTACCAGGGTGGCCACTGAGGGAATACTGCTGAGGATGGGGCGAAACAGGACTAGCCATGCTTCCAGGGTAACTGCCAGGGGGGTATGTGGCAACGTTGGGGTTAGGGGAGGTAAGGTTGGGCTTTTCGTAGTTTACGGTTCCCTCGAGCCAACGGACGTGCTTCACGTCGGTCATCCAAATGTTCTGTCCGGCCTGAGCAGCCCTGATAGCGAAGCAAAGCAGAGCGATGACATATCCGAGGACTAAAAAGTCCCAGGTAAGCACGACCGGGTCAAAAACACCAGCCGTGGGGACTCACGCAATGCCCAAAGCAAGAAACCGAACGCGGCGATCGCCTGGGTGGCTCCGCAGACTGTAACAGATCATTAGGGTCGAGTTGACTACCGTGCAGTGATGGAGTATACGCACAGGCATCGAGGCAATGAACGACAGCGCCAAGGGTGGCAGCAGTTTGGGCACCGGTGGCGAGCCACATGACCCAGAGGAAGGACAACCAGCCGACCTCAAAGGCAAGCTTGGAGGTGAAGGCGTCGTCACGGAGGAGACAGATTACGTTCCTGAGCAGAGTCAAAATGGGCTTCTGATGGCCGCATACAAAGCGGGAAGAGCTTACATTGGGATAACGGAACACAGGTGGATGACTGCCGTGGCGATGGCAAGGGCAGAGTAGGTGAAATACAGGTTCGAGACGACACTTGTGGTGACGCTCAGCGTGTAGGCAGAGAGAGCGAGGACAATGAGGGCCATGACATTGCTCGCCCCTGACGACATACGCAAAAATTAGCAACGCGTCGAGAGGGAAACGCGAAAGCTTACGGAGAACGATAGTCCTAACAAGAGGAAGGGACGACATTTGCGGAGGCAAACTAGGTGGTGGGTGGAAAAGAGCGACGAGTTTGTGAGAGAGGTGTTGACAGGACCTTTGTCCTTTTGTACCTCGCGTATATACCGTTTACGCTTGGCGTGGGATCGACATTTGGAGGATGGTCAAATGGGCGGTGCAGACGGTTTGCTACCGCCGCACTCCCTCCTAACAAATCCCACGATAACCTCGACGCGCGCAAGGGCTCTATCGGGACGGTTGCCGAGCCAATCCAAGGAGGAGTTGTGGATTTCCGCGAGGTTACGCCTTGGTGTCGGAAATATCTGTTCTTGAATTAAGATTCAAGAATATTTTTAAATGGTGATAGGCACGCCTCGGCAAGGTCACGTGACGGAAAGGAATTGTAAAAAAAAACCTGTGTTCCGTCCCTTTACCCCCATCCGAACATCTCTAAATATCTCTGATGCCTCCCAAGAACAAGGGGAAGAAAGGGAAAAAGGCTGAAGACGATGATTTCTGGTCAGACCCCCCTCCATATAATCCGCGCACAACATCTAATCAATTTACAGGGAAAAGGCCGGTACATCCGTCGCTGATAATAATCTGACGCTTGCCGCGGTGCATGATGATGAGGGCCCATCTCACGCAGCGGGATCTATCTCATCCTTTGCCGCCCTGGGCATGATAGACCAAGCGGTCGATGAGGAGGAAGACTTCGGCGGGTTAATGGTGCGAAGTTTCGTGCCTCGATCCTCGATCTTATCTCACGTCACTCGCACGACACCCTGGCATACAGTCTACGATCAAGGCGTCCCAGAAGAAAAAGGGCAAGAAGAAGAAGGATACCGATGTATCCTTCGCCGACGGTCCTCCTCCCGGTGAAGGGTCAGATGCGGAAGCTGCCAACGCGAAAGGGGATATCAGCGCACCCAAGAAGCCCGCCGAGATTGACCCTGACGACCTGCTGGACGAAGAATTCGGTCCCACGAAAACGAAACCCAAGAAGGGTAAAAAGGGCAAGGGGAAGAAGGTAGCGAAGGATGACGATGAGGAAAATGAAGAAGTTCAAGAGACGGGTAAGTCAATATGCACTATTCCAGGAACGCATGTATGTCGACTGCGCACACGACCAGCACCAGCCGCTCCCCCTCCAGAAGAGCCTAAGCAAGAACCCGAAACGGAGGCCGTTCTTGCTGAGGACGGTGAGGACGCAGAGGACACAGGTCCAAAGTTGTTATCGAAAAAGGAGAAGGAGAAGCTGAAGAAGGAGAGAGAGAAGGTTCATTTATCCCCGCCATACGCGCTTCCTTCGTCGACTCACTCATTCTTATCCAGGCGAAGAAGAAAGCTCAGGTCGCAGCAAAGAAAGGCCCCACCGCTGAAGAGACCCCCGCTTCCACAGCGCCTGAATCCCCCATTCCAACACAACCCGAACAAAAAGCCGACGAAGAGGGAGAGGAGGATGGAGGTCCTGGCGCTTCGAGTAACAAAAAGAAGAAAAAGAAGAAGCCAAAGAAGGATGAGGAACCTGCCCCTGTTCCTAAGAAGAAGGTGGGTGCTCTCGGTGCCTTAAAGGCCATGATGGACGAGAAGAAACGGTTGGAAGAGGAAGCTCTTAGAAAGGCGGAGGAGGAACGGAAGCAGATAGAGGAGGAAGAAAGGAAGGCAAAGGAGGAGGAGGAACGACGTGAGGCCGAGAAACAGAAAAGGAAAGAAAAGGAAAAGGTCAGTGAGCACCGCGCAAGATAATCTCACCCGCTGAGCAGCCCCTAGGCAAAGCGAG
Source organism: Thelephora terrestris (assembly GCA_015956445.1). Taxonomy (NCBI): domain Eukaryota; kingdom Fungi; phylum Basidiomycota; class Agaricomycetes; order Thelephorales; family Thelephoraceae; genus Thelephora; species Thelephora terrestris. The sequence goes on along the minus strand of WIUZ02000019.1, from coordinate 159,059 downwards.
AGCAGTTAAGGAAGGAGGGTAAGCTGTTGACCAAGAAACAGAAGGAGGAGCAACGAGCTGCAGAAATACGGAAGCAGGCTCTCCTCGCCTCCGGTGTGCTTATCGAGGGTTTGCAACAGCAACCAGCTGCTGGATCCGGAACCGCCTCGAAGAAGTTCACTTATGGTAGCAAAAAGAAAAAGCCACTCCAAACCGGAACCTCGACGAAGGATTCAACGCCGATACAGACCCCTTTGTTGACGTCAAAGGCACTCACACCCGAGCCCGAAACCTCGTCACAAACTCTGGAAGAGAAACCTATTGAAGTCAAGGATGATTGGGACGTTGAAAGTGAGGAAGAGAAACCTGAAAAGACCCCCGCCCCTGCTGCAGACGTCAAGAGTGACTGGGACGCCTCTTCCGAGGACGAGAAGCCAACCCCGGAGCCTGTTGCTCAACCCAAAGGTATCGTTTCAACATCGGCGGGCTTACCGCGGTCTGACAACTTTGGGGCAGGCGCACCGAAACCTACACCTGGGTCGGCGAAGACCGAAAAGATCGAGGAGTCTTCGTCGGAATCATCAGATTCTTGGTCTGAAGAGTCCGAGGATGAAGACTCCGATGACGATTCCGACGACGATTCCAACAAGGGTCTCTCCAAGGCACAGCAAATGGCTGCCCAAAAGAAAGCCGACGCAGCCAAGAGAAGAGCAGATGCGCACCAAGCTGCCCTTGCTGCTAGGAATAAAGATGATTTGCGGAGTCCAATTTGTTGTATTCTGGGACACGTCGATACCGGAAAGACGAGTCTTCTGGACAAGGTATATGGTTTTTGTGGGCTTGCTTTGTTGTTGAGCGCCTGTTAATACCCACTTTCAGATCAGGCAAACAAATGTTCAGGAGGGCGAAGCTGGCGGTATCACACAACAAATCGGAGCAACTTACTTCCCTGTGGATGCCATCAAGACAAAGACTCTCGTTCTTAATAAGGTTCATTCATTCCATTGGTCAGGTGTTGTAGGGCTGAACGCTGGTCGCCGTTAGGATGGATCACAAGAATACAAGATTCCTGGTCTCCTTGTCATTGATACACCTGGACACGAGTCCTTTACAAATCTACGGTCTCGTGGGAGCTCATTGTGTAATATCGCCATCTTGGTCGTCGATATTATGGTGACGAAATCACACTTTCCCGCCAAGATATCATTTTCTGATCACTTATTTTGTAGCATGGGCTGGAACCCCAGACTTTGGAGTCGCTCAGGCTATTGAGGGACAGGAAGTCGCCGTTCATCGTCGCCCTGAATAAGGTTCGTTTCTAGTGCTCTAATTCATTCATCTCCTCACTATCTCCTTCGCCCACACATTCTTCTGTATCGGACACCTACAAACCGGGACCATAGGTTGATCGTCTGTACGGGTGGGAAGCCACACCTGATAACGCCTTCCGAGATTCCCTCGAGAAACAGAAACCATCCGTTCAACGCGAATTCGAACATCGTGTCAAAAGCACTATCCTCGCCTTCGCCGAACAGGGTCTCAATGCCGTGCTGTACTACGATAACAAGAGCTTTGCCAAGAACGTCTCGTTAGTGCCGACGTCTGCACATACGGGAGAGGGTGTCCCGGATATGATCATGCTGTTGGTGAACCTCACCCAACAGAGGATGAGCGACAGGCTGATGTACTTGTCCGAGTTGGAGTGCACCGTTTTGGAGGTCAAGGTCATTGAGGGTCTTGGAACGACCATTGATGTCATCTTGTCGAATGGGATCTTGAGAGAGGGGGACAAGATCGTCGTTTGTGGTTTGAACGGGCCAATCATCACACAAATCCGCGCCCTGCTTACTCCGCAGCCGCTTCGGGAACTTCGTATCAAAGTGAGTTTTACACACGAAGAGGACCCCCGGCGTTCCTACTCACAAGTTTGTCTAGTCATCCTATGTCCACCACAAGGAGGTCAAGGCTGCTCTCGGTGTCAAGGTCGTCGCTCCAGACTTGGAGAAGGCCATCGCTGGTTCACGATTGCTCGTCGTTAGTCCTGACGATGACGAGGATGATCTGATGGACGAAGTCATGTCCGATCTTACGACCTTGCTCAACTCCATCGATAAGTCTGGTCGTGGCGTGTGCGTGCAGGCGAGTACGCTCGGTTCGTTGGAGGCGCTTTTGGACTTCTTGAAGTCCAGTAAGATCCCCGTGTCAGGGATCAATATCGGACCGGTGCATAAGAAGGATATCATGAGGGCCGCGACGATGTTGGAGAAGGCGAAGGAACTGGCATGTATCTTGTGTTTCGATGTGAATGTCGATAAGGAGGCTGAGAGGTTGGCGGAGGAGATGGGGATCAAATTGTTCAAAGGTAGGGTGGACGATTGTCCTTCCACTTCGGGTGAGCACTGGAATGATGATTCTCCCAAGCCGACATCATCTACCACCTGTTCGACGCCTTCACTGCGTACAACGCGGAGATCACAGAGGCGAAGCGGAAAGACGCGGCGCCCCAGGCTGTTTGGCCATGTAGGCTCAAGATCATCGCGGCATTTGCAAAGAGGGACCCGATTATTTTGGGGGTGGATATCTTAGATGGGACGTTAAGGGTTGGGACGCCTTTGTGCGTTGTGAAAGTTGATCCGGTCACGCAGAAGAAAGAAATTATTCCCCTGGGAAAGATGTGGGTGCACTGATTCGTGGGCCTCCCTCCTGCCTCCCTGCGTTGGCACGCCCACTCGGATATTTTACTGAAGTCTAGACCATCTCTTCTCCGCACAGAACCTCGCTGGAAATCAACCACAAAACTCAGGACGTAAAAATTCCAGCGCTTCTGTATCCGTTGCCGCCCTAGCTCATGCATCTCTCCGTTTACTCCTCTTAGCTCGTCAAGAAGTCACAGGCCGGTGGTGGTGTTGCGGTGAAGATTGAACATGCCGTTTATCAGTCTGCAAAAATGTTCGGACGGCACTTTGACGACAAGGATGAGATTTACAGCCTTATCACGAGGCAGAGTATCGATGTCCTGAAGGTACGTTGGTATTACTAAATCGCCGACCTAACTCTTTTCGATGACACCTGCATTGCTAATGACCACGGATTGCTGATTGCCATTGTCCCCTTTCCATCTGTCCATCGTAGACTTCTTTCAAAGATGATGTTTCAACCGAAGAATGGCTCCTCATCAAGGCTCTAAAACCAGTAAGTCACCTGTTTTCCTCCCACCCGGGTTTTTTGGCGGCTGGGCATAAGAGTATTGACGGTGGCCATTATTTCTAGCGGTTGAACGTCCAGTAATTTATCCTGCATACGCACTTGCATGTACATAGTTGATTCCCACTTTTGTTGTGTACTACCAATTCGCAAACCTTGCACCACGTATCGGAGAGATGTAGCAGTGGATCCGTGGGTGTCCTCGTGTCTGCGTGTGCGATTATTGAGACGTGTCGTCATCAAGTCCCTTGTTTCATTTTGTGAGCGTTCGTCGCCTATGGCCACACTGAACGCTGTTGCATTTGAGGGCGTCCATTTCCTGTGATGACCCACGGACAATTCGAGGGCGCCGTATCATTTCGCAGCCAGTGCTTGCTGGGTTCAGCCGCGTATCTCCGCCGGGAAGGCACCGGAAGTACTAGCCTGAGCCGATGACACAAGAGACAACGGAACACTTACCCATAGAAGCCATCTTGGATTGATTGTGACCTCAAGGATCAGTATTCGAACGGTGAAGAGACAGTGAGTAGAGACGCACGCTAGCCGATGAGAGAAGCCTCTCGCCTCTAATGTTGCAGTACTTTGCAAGACTTTATCGTTAAAAAAAAATCAGATTTCAGTGTAAGGTCGACGCTTTTACCGTGGAAAGGTTTTGAACCATGTCTGCGGGAGGTCCACAACCTAGTCACTTGCGGTGCTCGATCCCCGAACTTGTCGGGATGTTGTTGTCGTCTGGCCTTCCGGTGGGAGGGTGGCCGCGACCGCTACCTGAGACCTGTAACGCTGATAGCCCCGCCGGTCGTAGGGTGTGCAGCCCACCTAAATGGCTAGTGGGCCCCATGTCATAGGCGTAGCCATACGCAATAGGTCACCAGTCAAGAGGTATCTCACGCAGATATCTATTCCGGAGACCCACTGAGGGGTCCCGCGTCAGAGTGCCGGGCCGTTGGAACCTGAGCTTCCTCATCCTAGGATCTTTCCGGAGGGCGCACTGAACACTGAGAATTGTAGCGGGCGACCGGAAGCGGTGAGATTCCCCCCGGAGATCTTCCTGCACCGTGCGAGGTGCCTAAGCCGGGTGGGGGAAGAACCTGGTGATTTGATCCAATTTAACGACCATGTATCATTCGGTTTACTGTGGCCTTGCGCGCCCACAATCCCGTTTTGGTTACTGCCTGAGTCGTCCGAAGCCATGTATTTGTGGCAACGAGAAAGTTTCGTTATCCATCTGGTTTTAGACGATTTACGGGATCGTTGCCAGATCAAGTTTGTGCGTAGGGCGCCCACAAACACTGGCTCGATATGCAGTCCCTTTCGGGCGATCTTCGCATAAACAGCCAGCCTCCTGGACAAATATTACATCTTTGGATCTTTACGGCCCTGCACCCTCTGCGTTTCGTATCGGCGCGCACATCGGTGACTGGCCATAAGCGAAGGCTGCAAGAACTTATGGGCCAGGCTCACTGATACTATCTTCGGATTCCATTTATTCCGCGCCGGTGCGAGAGCTATCTGGTATTTGGGTAGGACTTCAGCTTCAGTGGCAAGGAATTGACGCCGCGCGAGACCCGATGTCAGGTGTGCGGATCCGGAAGCGAGGAGCGTTCACTGGGCGCTACTAAACCATCACACCCATCAAACACAACTGAGTATCAATCTTGCCCTCACATGCTCAACACGAAAAAAAAAACAAGTTCGCCCACGTCCAGTTTATCGCTGGAGATTTCGACCGATGCATTTAACACTGGATGCCCATGGTTAAGAGGCTAGATATGGGTGAAAGGGAACCTGTGGCACCGCTCGAGGGCTGCGCGGAACACCGTGAGCCGAGTTTTGTGGACTCACACTCGATTCGCGTTCGACTCATGCATTCACCGCGTGACGTGCTAAACCAATTTGACGGTAGCGGCTCGGTATAAAAGCCGGGTCGCAGCGCGGTAGTTAAAAGACCAAGGTTTCCGGACCTCCTTTCTTTCTCACATCCTCCTCCTTCTTGACACTCTCGTCATGGACTCGAACAACCTTTCAGCGAACCTTACAAAAATCGCCAGCACGTTCGCCGGAAAATCTTCCATCGCGACTCTTGCGAGCGTCGTGTTCTCCTCCACCGGATTCCAAGATTGGCTCAAACTCTTCCTCGTCGGCGGTGTCTTCGAGGCGTGTAGGAGGACCGCTTTGCGGGCCTGGCGCCGTGCATTTGACTCGTTTTGGATCACCGTTGACTTTGAGGAGGGTGATGACAGCTATGGTGGGTGTTCGCTTCTTCACCGCCCGGCGGGATGCGCAATGATCGCCGCTTCCACGCCGCCCGTGTCAGGCACTGACTATTTTCTACTGCTGTAGACTGGATGATGGTGTGGCTTTCGCAACATCCAGCACGGGCCAACGCGAGGAAGATTGCCGCAAGCACCTCGGCGTTTGGATTGGTATCCCCCATGGACTCTTACGGCAACCCAAAGTCCACAAGTCGAAAGGTCCGCTTTCTCGCAGCCTACGACTACTCGCTCGCTTTCTGGCACAAACGGCGTTACATCAGGGTGGTGAGGTCAAAGGCTGAGGGACTGAACTTCCACTCCATGCAATCGTTAAACCTTAGGTAAGGGGGGATCATCACTCTGGAATGTCTGCCAGTCAACTGACTTGTCGTGGTAGTATCTTGGGTGGGACCCAAAAAGTTGTTCAGGAAATTCTCGAAGAAGCTAGAGATTGTTGGGAAAGGACGAAGGGTGAACAGATTTCCGTTTATGCTGCCGACACTAGGAATGACTGGCGCCTTCTCACCACTCGTCCTAAACGACCTCTCGCATCCATCATCCTTGACGCTGGCGTTAAGGAGGCTGTCCTCGAGGATGCTCTCGATTTCCTGGATAGTAAGGAATGGTACTCAGAACGCGGAATCCCGTTCCGACGGGGTTACCTTCTCGTGGGTCACAACTTGCGTCTTCCCCATTTTATCGTCGTTGACGTCATTGTTTTATCTGATTTTTCCCAGTATGGTGCCCCCGGTTCCGGAAAGACCTCCCTTATCCAAAGTATCGCCGGCGAACTCAATTTGGACGTTTATGTCATCTCGCTATCCCGAGCTGGTCTGGACGATAACTCTTTGCAAGAACTCATCTCGGACCTCCCCGAGCAGTGTATCGCCCTGATGGAAGATATCGATGTCGCGTTTCATCGCACGCTCAGCAGGGATCTCCCTGTTGAGGGAGAAGAACCTACAAAAAAGCCCGTCGCCGATCCGGAACGGTCCAGTAAAGTTTCGCTGAGTGGGCTTTTGAATGCACTCGATGGAGTTGGTGCTCAGGAAGGACGCTTGCTCTTTGCGACCACTAATCGGTATGAGGCTCTCGATCTTGCGCTTCGGCGACCCGGAAGGATGGATGTCCATGTCGAGTTCACGCTGGCCAGTAAATACCAAGTCGGACAGTTGTTCGAACGGTTCTACCTTCCCACCCCTCGTGCTTCCTCCGCCCAGCGATCATCGTCCAGTGATACCGCAGCCCAAATAGGTGAGGACGACGATATCAAGACCTCGGATTCTGGTTACGGTACCCCTGCTGAGGCCGAAACCGAAAAGCTCATTGACGTCCCTCAACCCTCGGATATCCAGGATCAATCTCTTGCCGCGGTTTCTCGTCGAAGGAAACGCAACATCAAAATATCCCTCGAGAAACTTGATATTCTCGTGGAAGAGTTCAGGGAATTGATTCCTGAGAGGGAGTTTTCGATGGCCGCGTTGCAAGGATACCTCTTGTTGCACAAGAACCAGCCCCACCGAGCTGTCAAGTGCGCTGGGAAGTGGGTGGAAGAGGAGATGGCTAAGAGGGAATCAAGGAAGTCCCCAGAGAAGGAGAACCAATGACTTGTATCATGTCATTATTTTATACCCATCGATACCTAGAAAAGTTTATGGCCAACTCGTGTAACCATATAATCGATCGCTCTCCTAACCGTCAATCCGACCCGTTTACCCGGTCTCTTGCAGAGTAACTTGAGGTGGAGGCTCTGGAAAAAAGGGCCGTTGTCGTCATCCCTTCCTTGCCCCTACCTCCCATTCGGCGCTGTCTCTTGGCTATTCGTCTTACACCTCTGCTATCTGTTTCGACTTTGTGTGACCCACCATCATGGGGATCAGAAAGAGGTCCATACCAACCCCCCTCCATATCCTCCCACTTTACGACAGGCACCACAAATTGACGATGCCGCTCGCGAATTCCGATCTTTGTACATTCCGGGGTACTCGACTAGATCTTGAAGCCAAAAGGAGAGTCACGGAAGCTCACGCCCTCGGTCCAAGAATATTCCTCCTACTTGTCGTCGTATGCTTTCCTTTCTTTCGTCGGTACCGGCATCTGTCAATGATTTCGATGCGTTCTAGACTACTGTCTCATTCCGACCAATCCGGCGTGTCATCACCACAACTGAATTGATTGGACGCCTCTGATTGGCTGGAGAGCGACGGCGCCTCCTAGTTGGTCGGAATGGGACAGTAGTGACATTCCTATCAGCAGAGTCGTTCCGAAACTATTTGGCGAAGCGATGAAAAACATCCGTTGTGCTGATCGTTACGGCCAGTCCTATAGCCTATGAGCCCGGATGGCAAGTCAGATATCTTTCGGATTGATTGGATGGCAGCATCGCGGACCATCAGATTCCGAGCATCACGGTTTGGGCCAGGTCCAGAGCCCTCAGAACGCACCATAAACTTGTCTTGGAACTTGCGAAGAGGCACGACAGGAGGACGGTTAAAATCCCACGCCATGATCCCAGGATCGTCAACCAAACTCTGGTTATCCAAGCTGACCTCGAGTGTGGGACGGCCCAAACTAAAACGAAGCCGGTAACAGTGTGCTTTCCTTGTCACGGCAGCCTGCATCGCCTTACCTGCCATCCACGCCTATCCGCCCCATCCTTGCCCCCGCTCTCACGAAACGCATGACTCATCCGGTCGACAATCGCGGTGCGGGGTTGCTGGTCACTTATCGGCCACCTGCAACTCTTAGTGAATGTCTGCTAGCCTCTCCTGCACATCATGGGTCGAGGCCCAAGGGACCGGGCTCGAGATCCGGGTCCCTCGTAGACGATAAACCTTTCGCTTGGGCTCAAGGTACGTATCGTTGCTACAAAGACCGTGACAGTTGCCCGATACGCGTAGAGGCACAGAATGGAGCGAACGCCCGCCCCAAGTCACAAAGGCTTCATGAAAGGGTAATAGCGTCCCGAAACGCGGAGAGTCTAGAAGAGCATTACGGGATCTATCTCGTGGCTCCTTCACGTTCCGTGTCCGACCGACCGAGCGCTTGGTTCAACCCAGCTTCTAGCCACGTCTGTGTTCAGGCTGTACCTCGAATCTACGTTAGGAAGACCCCCAGATTTTCTCTAAGAAGCTAACCACCAACCCAAGATCACCCCAGCCTGTCGTTTGAGCAGTAGGGAGGAACGGACCACAATCGTGATAGAAACAGAAACTCCACTACAACGTAAAAAGCACTGCCGAAGGACTCAACTTGACAGTTCAAAATCGTCCATTTTGTTTACAAGGGTCGAGCGTAACCCACAATCCGTTGCTTTGAGAAACCGTATGTATCATTGTCCTGTCCTGGCCTTTGAAATCCTCAAGGTGATTCGATCCAAGTGCTGGGATGAGAGAGGATGAATAGTGCTAAGTAACGATCTCGTGTGCAGGGTCGTGCTTCGAACAAAGGGTCACGTACCGATGTGTCTACCAGCGCTCCCTCCATCATTTTTGGGCGTCCGGTCTCATTCACTGGTGCTGAGCTCCAGAAGCAAACAAGAAACCTGGTGCGGGTTTTCAATTGGATTGCTCACGGCTGTAATAATACACGCTAATGCCCTGGTGCTGGCGGGGCTAAGGCCATAGATGTTGGCGGGGCTAAGACCACTCCTGCATCTCTTTGATCGTGGCGGGTCCGGCACCCTCGGCAGCGCGGCATCAGCCGGTTCGTGGTTTAACATCCAGCGAGTTGGGCCCCAGTTTCCCGGTACAATCTTCGGTCTGTGCGGTCACTGAAGACTCGTGGTTCGCGCCATGGGCATCTCTACAATGCTTGGGAGAGGCCCATCGATAACAACCAGGTATGCCGAGGGAGCCTGTCATGCCGGGATGCCAGGCCCATCAAAAAGCTGTCGAAAAAATGCGGCGTGTTCCCTGGGAACGGTCTCTCGAACAGCAAACAGCTACCTACGGGCGGTTTTGTCAGCGGTGAATCTCCGAACGTCGATCCTCGATCAAGGATGCAATCGAAGCCTGTCACTTCGATCGACTCTTTCACACCAAGACCCCGGAGTTATTGTCGAGGACAAGATTTTGCTACCTTGTAAAGGGCCTGACCCTTTGCTTCTGGGCTCGGCGTTGGATATTAGAGTCCAAAAAACGTAACCGCAAGGGACGGACATCTCGTTCACAATTTCTTCAAATGAGCCCAGGGTAGTAGCGACTTAGGCCGTGGGCAACATTCAGCGCTGGGAATGAGGGGACTTTTGACCAATGAGCTTTGTCGGCAAAGACGGAGTGGTTGTTGCCCAGGTCAGCACATTGACTTCCCCGCTTCTTGACATACCAACACCTATTGCCTTCTGAGAAACGTGTATCTCCACAGTTGGGAGGCATAAAAATGTGCTTTTGTAGTTGTGTGTGACGCGCACATACGGTGTCTAACTAAACCAATAAACTTTTTTGGCCAACGTGTATATCTATGATCGGCTTCATGGGGCTAAAATACGATTTACGGGCGGCTTAGAATGAAAATTTTGGAACAGAAGGTGGGAAGGCTTGTTTTGTTGTTAAGGGCTTGAACTTTCTACTCAAGTTGAACCTTTGGGTTCTTCGTCGGCGGAATTCATGGCCTTCACGACTTGTTCCCTGGTAAGCCACTTGTCTCCGGGGACAAACCACCAACTCAAGATCGCGAAGATGGTGATTGAACCAAGAATAACCCCAGCCTATAATTTGAACGGTGGAGAAAGGTTGGTCAGATGTGTTCCATGGGGAGATGAGTTGTGTTCGGAAGGGCTCACAAAATTGAACGTCTCGGCAGTGACGGGGAAGAAGAAAGGAGAAACTTGAACGGAGAAGACGAGAGCGTTGAAGAGCGCTGCTGCAATGTAAAAGGGTTTGGCGAAGCGACCCAACTTGAACTTGGACGATTTGAAATCATTCGGGGTCATGAACAGTCTCAACAATGCGATGAGACCGTACGCGGCAGTGGTAGGTATGCCGCCCGCGGAGATTAGGGACGTGAAGGCGACCTGACTGGGGAGGATGGTGCAGAGGAGACAAGCACCGAAAACGTACATGACGGTGACCGCGTTCCGTGGTTGTTTTGAATCGTCGACTTTGCCAATCCAAGAAGAGAGGGGCAGGACACCGTCGCGGGCCACGGCGAAGATGAGACGAGAGGCAGCGACGATTGAGACACTAGTACTCTGGGCGCGGATAGATTGGCGTCAGTCGCGGAGCGGCAGGGCGACGCAAATGAACCTACCAAGATCAGACCCAATACGGCGATCATGGTCATGAAGATACTGGGACCCTTGCCCAATGCCAAAGCGTAGATCTGTACGAAAGGTTGGGGAGCATTCAAGGAAAAGAGTGTGTCCAAGTCCGGGGTGCAGAACAAGAAGAGGATTATGGTAAGAAATCCCATGATTCCGGTTCCGAATGCACTGGTCAGGATTCCCCGGCCGGCTATAACGCTACGATCAGATATCAATGACGGCGCGGGAGGATGGGACAAGCAAGTATCGACGTGCCTAGCGTTACGGGTTTCTTCCGCAACGTGGCCAGAAGCATCGAACCCGATCATGACTCCGGATGTGAACAGACTGGAACGGATGAGTAGGTAGAAACAAAGAAGGTCAGACTCTCTTACAGTGACAAGATGTAATTCCACCCAGCTGGAGCGCCGGTGCCGTTATCTATTCAAGCTCGAATCAGATCAGTGGGATATGAACTCGAGAGGAAATACTGACACGTTGCCGTGAACACGTCCTTGGCAGAGCGGAAACCGTAGGTCCTTGACACTCCAATAGGGAGCCAGATGAGGCATAGGAGGAAATCGACGAAGAAGAGCGCGATAGAAAACTTGAAGATAAACGAATACAATCTCGGGGGAAGGTAGTTGATGGCAATTGCCAACACCAATATCCCCTCGGAGATGGCCCAGATGAGGGCACGCCACTTGATGTTACCATTGTCAGCCCCACCGGGGAAATCAATCTCGTAGACAGACAACAGAGATACGATATAATTGGCAGTGAGCTGTGCATAGGACCGAGGGTTAGCAAGGCTTTCGAAACTATCAAACCTGAGACCTGACCTGACAGTTACCAGCCGTGAACGTCATCCAGGCGGTCGTGGACCACCAAGCGACTAGGAAACCGAAGAACCTGGCGTAATTTGGACCGGCACTTTCGGCGGCCCATATATATATGGAGCCGCTGAGCGGTAGAGCTGAACAAATCTCTGCCAGAACACCGGCAGTGATCATCATGAACACGATGACGATGAGGAAAGATGACCTGGGGCACGTATAAACAAGAGATACGGAACTCGGAAGCATTGACAGTATTTTACCAAATCGCAGCCGGTCCGCCTGCGAGTAAACCGAGGAAAAAGCCTGCCCTGTTTGCGGGGTTAAGTTCACGGCGTTAACATTCCCTCCGCCGATAGCCGGCGGACGAACCTGACACTGCCGATGAAGTTCATCGCGACAAAGCTCGCGCCAAAGTTTTCGATAAGGTGCCAGCTACGATGGAGTTGCTGCAGAAAATTAGCATAGTGCATGTAGACGCATCTCCTCAATGACCATACTTGTTTGTATCCCAAATTTCTCTACAAGCGGCACAAAAAAGAAAAGGGTCAGTAATTCAGCGTTGGTCCCCCTCATGAAAGAGGGAGGACGGTAAGAAAGTGGTGAAGAACGCTGGGGCTTCCCTACGCAGGTATGAGCGCTGATCAGGTTCGAACGGTATAATCTCAATCCGCATGCATCTCGACGGTGAGGTCAAAAGACGCGATGCGGATACCCGTAGCCATTCCAGTGTGCAACACCAAGAATACGACGTTACCGGTATGATACAGCAGAATACGATGCATAAAGAACCCCCCATCCTTCATGAGGGTATTACCAGCTGGAGTTCATCTTGGTCCGTTGTGGAAGCCGCTTCAGTGTTAGGAGCATAGCTGTCGGCCGGAGAGACTTCTTCGGATTTGCTCTTCGTGGACATGGTGGTGTGAGATGGTGAGAAGTGGGTCTTCAGGAACAGGGGCAATGTAAAAACGCGGTGCTATTTATATTCGGAGCAGATTGGAGCGAAGATTTCAATTCCTTGGCAATGGACTTCCCGTGGCATCCCTCCGTGAGAAAAAAACGATGGTGTTGTCCGGCCATTGGGTGAGATTTTCGGACATTCTTCCGAGTTCTCCGATGACGGACCTTTACACTACGTAATATGATGACGGGGAGAACGATGGGCGTCTGAAACAAAGACGAGTAAACTAGACCAAACATGGTCCGTGCGCGGGAGGGAATGAGTATAAATGCTTGGGAGGTTCGTAGTGGATTTCTTCATACTTACCTTGAGGGCGTGGTCCCCTTCACGTACTGGGGTTACGGGCTGTAGGGCTCTTCCATAGCACGGCGACCCTGTCCTCAGAGGAGGCCTGTGGTTTGTATGGGCTTCGGCTCATGCACCCTCTAAATATTTCCCTGTCCTGCTTCGGCCCTCGGGCTGGGCAGGCCTTTTTTTTTTGGCCGGTATTTAGTCCTAACCCTAACCCTAGAAACTTGCTTAATATATCAATTAACCTCTACATTGTGTGACTTCTGTTCTCTAACGTGATGTGACATCCCGCCGAAAGACCCCCTCCCTTTCGGTCGTGGGGATCAAACGACTTCAAACTCCAGCTGAGGAATCAAGGTATCGCGGATTTCACTCATAGCCGCATATATCGTATACGCCCCAGCCGTTTCTCGTGGGACTGGCGCAGGGAGGTACTTTCCGGAGAGAACGATATTTCTGTACGAAGAGGAACACTGCAGCGGCCATCCCACCCACTGCACTCTCGATTTCCACCACCGTTGTTAGTTGATACCATCGAGCCAATTGTAATTAAATATTCCTTTGTTCCCTCTTCACTCGATTCTTGTAACTTACTTAGTTTACACACAACAAATCGAATAAAGCACTCCTTCGTTATAACCCTCGTTCAAGTCGCTGGCCTCAAAGCCCTTAACCTCTCAGCCAACTGCGCGTCTTCCTCTCTAACCACGCTGCGTTCCTTAGCGTTGACGTCAGGCAACTTCTGCACGTCTTTGGATGCGAGATCGTGCTCGAGCTCTATGTTGGCCTCTTCTGCCATCTGCTTCATGAGCTGATCTACCTGATCTTGAGGCGTGGAAGTGGCGGTGGTCGATGACATGGCATCCTCTACTACGCTCGTTTGAACTTCGAGGTCTGCAAATTGTGACTCAAACTTATCCATAACGAGAGATATCTGGTCACGAAGTTATCGTTATCGGGAGATGAGGCGATAAAGAAATGGAGGAAACGCACCCTGTCCAAGTTCATACTCTCCATGGCCTTGTCCATCCCGCGAACAACGGAAGTCATGTTGCCCGTCACTTGACGCATAGTCACAGCGGTTTCCACTCGACTCGCAACGGCATCTATTCGACTTCCCAGGCGAAGAAGATTGAGGGCCTCGGACTTCTTCCGGATCGCATTCGAAGCGTAGATCCGAGCCCCGTCGTTGTTGCCTTGTTGAAGTGCCTGTGGAAGCGACCCTAGTCTCAACAACGTGGATGCAGTTCTTGCGATTGTGAATGAAACCAGACCTTCTTTAGACGAGACTTCTCCACATTTTCATCCTTTTGCGCCTTCTTCGCTTGTCGATTGAGGGTTTTGGCGGTGAACTAGGAGGAAAGGATGAGCGGGGTAGTGCTTAGATGGCAGTGGGACAACCTTAAGCTGAAAGAGTGTCTCTACGAGTGATTGGCTGTTGATTGGAGGACAAATGCGATGGTAGAAAGTGCTCACTCTCTAGGTTACTCATGTCTGCGGGGTCGTGGCGAGAGATGCTGCGCCGATCATCCCGCGCCAGTGACACGGATTTGGACATGGACCACACCATTGATGCCTCCGTCCAGCAGCATCTGAACGTCTCGAATTTCGAGGTATATCTTCTGGACCTTCAGCGTTATACCTGCGGGCTGAATTTCGCGTACGCAGGGCAAGTTTGACGTCAAGGACTTTGTCGCCTCTATCTCAGAGAAGCTAATTTCTCAGTCCAAGGCGAGCACTGGACGTGAGTCCCTGACGAATCGTTGCAAGGTATTAGGACGAGCATAGGTTAACCTCCGGTTAGCCTTCAACCCTACACCTTTTATCCGGTCTTTCGAAGTTGCGGTCGACCAACTTATCCAGATACGAAACGATGTTCAAGCCAAGACAGAAAAGATGGAGAAGAACGTTCGCGTGACTGAGAGAGACTACTCCAAAAAGATGCAGGAGTTGAACAGGGGTTTTGAGGTGTGTGATTTCTGAGCACGGGGGCTCAAAACTTACTTCTCGCAGTCAGTTGGACAGTCATTCTCTACTATGGAAACGAAGATGAACGAGGTCGGCCGAACTGCAGTGCGAATAGGTGTGCCCCGCGTCCCTCCTGAAAGGTATCTATACTAACCTTCTGTAAGGCGAGCAGCTTGAATCCGTTCATCAACATCGCGAACGGGCAAAGGCTGCATATGATCTCATTGATTACTACAACCAGTTCTCGCGAGACGAAATCTCGCGGCTTGATACCTTGAAGAAAGAAGGAAAGGAGGGCCGCCGCCAGGTGGCTGTAATCTTACGACGTCTCGTGATTGTCGCGAGAGAAGTCGATCTCCCCCACGCTGAGCAGGTAACCTGACCGATACTATAAGCTGTCACACGATGATAACTGGCGATTCAGACTCGAGAGGCGATTGACAAGTACTGTGAAACCTTTGAGAAGGAAATTCTAAACTTGTTCGACCGCGCCTATCGCAAAGGTGACCCAAAAATGATGCACGTATGGGAGCACACCTCTCCTCAACATCATATACTCACCATCTCCCTCATCCTGTAGCACTGTGCCCAGACCCTTCAGGATTTCAACGGGGGAGCGTCATGTGTCCAGGTATACGTGAATCAACATGACTTTTTCATCAGCAGAGTCCAACATCGCGCGTTTGATAATGATGACCCTATGTTCGTGTGCCCCGTCATTGCTGCCGTACGCACTCACGATAATCACCTAGATGGACTGCATTACCGGATGCTGACGCCCCAGCGCCAAAGAGCGAGTCGGGTCTCTCCGACCTCTTCGCAGAGATTCGTACAACCGTTGGGCAGGAGGCTCAAATAGTCCAAGCCGTATTCCCCAATCCCGCTCTCGTTATGCAAGTGTTCCTACAGCGGGTGTTTGCTCAATCGGTAATGGAGTCAGACGCTGCTCCTTTTCTTCCTAATTGATGCGACCACTCACAGATCCAACAACACCTGGAACAGCTCCTTAACCGTATCTTGTCTTCCTCTGAACTCGCTTTCCTCCGGATCTTGCAACTCGTTCACCACCAAACATCGGTACTTGTCGAGGATCTCAAGGTATACGAGCTCCCCACCTTCGCCCCTCGATCACCCACGGATTCCGATATAAACAAGACCTTCAACCTCCCCCACCCAGCGGTTGGACACTCCTCTGTGATATCTGCATCGATAACGACCTTGTTGGAGACTGCGCTAGAAGAGTTGTTTGTGCCGTACACAGAAGGCCAGAGGTACATTGAGAAGGAGAGCAAAAGCTTGAGTGACCTATATGCTGGACATTTGGCCGCTTTCACTCGATACCACGTAGGTTCCGCCCCTTTCTGTCTCCTCAAGTTGATGCTGACCAGCCCGACCTCCTAAAGGAACGATCACAAAAAGCAAAATCTTCGATGCTGAGCGGAGTTGTCAATCGTCTCGGTGCCGCTGCAACGCAGACGTCCAGCTCCGGTTCTCTTACGACTTCTGCTCAGGCTGCAGCCGCGTTCATGCGTCTGGGAGGCATCACTGCGGAAAAGAAACAGGAAAATCCGAACGAGGAACCAGTGAGGGAGGAAGACGGACAGTTGACGCTGGATATGGCGGAGAAGATGCTGAAGTGGCATGCAGAGGCGATTGGGAGGTGTGTTGAGCTAACGGCACCTCAAGAAGTGTAAGGAGCATTCGATTCATCGAGATCCGGCGGTTGATATCTTGAGATCGCAGGCCTAAACACACGTTCACTTTGTTGAAGGTGTTAGCGGAGGTTATCGGGACATCGTACCTCGAAGTTGCTCTGGAGACGTGCGTCATTTGTGTCTTTATCTTATGGGTGGGCAGTTTATTGTAACGCTAGGTCCACGACTGCGCTCGCAAACGCTGACCAAAAAACTCAACCTTCTCTGCAACCTTTACAAGTCTTGCATTCGGTTGATCTCATCTGCCACCTCTGGCAACAGTACGTCACAGATGCAATTTTTCCGTTGGCCAGCACCTCTGTCACGGTAAGGAGAGACATGGTTGTGTTCAACAACCAGACAGTCAGTCGGATCGAGGGAGCTGCGAATGGGTTTTTGCAAAGAATGATTGATTGTGGGTCCCAATCTCCCGTTGTTCGTTCCCTTGAACTTACGACTCGCCTTTGATTAGCGATCGTCGCTTGGCTTTCCGCCCAGCTGTCGAAACAAAAGAAGAATGACTTTGCGCCTCGAAACGATGACCTATCCTTCGCACGCGTCAACACTGAGCCGTGCGTTGCGTGTTGTGAGTTGTTGGAAAAGGTCGGGGACGGTGCAAGAGAGTGCTCGAGCGGAAAAAACCTGGAGGTCCTGTTAACTGAGGTTGGAGTGGCTTTCCACAGGTCAGGCGTCCGTCGTGTGGAGCCTTCCTTTCAACACTGATCTACGTCGTTCAGCCTCTTGCTCGATCATCTGAGGAAATTCCCCGTCAATGCCACAGGAGGCTTGATGCTCGCCAAGTAGAATGGCTTTTTTATCCTCTGTCTGACCTTATCTCACGACCTTCAAGGGACCTCAAATCCTACCAAGATACCGTTGCTACATTCCGGATCCCGTCTCTCTCTGAACGGTTTGAATTTATACGGCAGCTCGGAAACGTCTTCCTCATCCAACCCGAGATCCTCAAGTCATACATCACAGAGGGCTACCTCGGTCGAATCGATGCATCCCTCCTCCGACCGTACCTATGCCAACGAACTGACTGGGCACAATTTGGGAACAGGTTTTATGAGGAAGACGATACCCTCGGCGAGCTTGGTCCTCCTGACTCTAATTCCGCGGTCGGAGGTAAGGGAAGCACGGTGGAGAGCTTGAAGGATCGACTTGGGATGGGTAGGTTGAGTATGATGGTTCGGGACCTAGAGTCGCTAAGGCTGAGTGGGGAAGGTAGCGGGATGAGCGTGATGATGGCTAATTTCCCCGTCGGGTTCTCCCCAAACTTTAACCTTTCGACGAGGAGGAATAGTCGAAATAGTGATTCATAGCACATGGTAATGTACATCGATTTGGAATAAACCTTCGGTAAGCGTCTTGATTCGACTCTGACATGCGAATTTCTCATGCTCTTCACAGCTGGGGGGAGGGTGCTGAGGTTAACTGTGCACCACCCCTTGTTGTGGCACGCGTAGCGATTCCACTTAGATGGGCCACCAAGACCGAGAGATATCGGCCGATGACGTGTATGGCGGACATCCGAACGACGAGTTTCACTGAACCCACCCCCTTTTTCTATCTCCTTGCCTTTCAGTTCAAGACGTCTATAAAGCAAGGAGCATCTGCTTCGTACGTGCAAAATGCGTGGAAATGAGCAAATCTAGACTCCAGGTAATTTTCCCGCTTGCATGGAGTGAAGGAGCAGGAGCGGCATATAGACGGAGCCATTTACCTCACAAAGGTGGATTTTTACGGCTATTCTCAGCCGTTTCGGAGACATTGCGGGGGGGCTTCCCAACTGAGGAAAGAACGGCCATACCGCGCAGCCGTGACTTTTGCTATTGAAAAGAGGCTTTACTTATTATGATAGCGAAGTCAGGGTTGGTAAATATTGCGATTGACAACCTAAATTTCCGGCGTCGAACAGGGAGAGCGGGTATTGGCTGGCGATTGGTTGTTCACAGTGTAGTTCAGCAGGAGTCAGGTTTGAGCCAAAGCCCGAACGAAGCTTGATGCCCATACCGGAGGGCGGGGGCATCGCAACGGCCAGTGTGTCTGAAGTCAGGCTCACTGCAGATAATCGGGACCTGAAGGTCATGATCGTCGTGTCCGATCTCGATCGCTTCGGAGATAACAGACCCGGACCACCACCATTGACCGATGACTGACACGAGCACACAGGCCTCCGCAGTTTTGTCCCGAGTACCGTGGAAACTCCCGGTAGCCAGCAGGGCTGAGGGCATATATATCGATCTCCAGGATGGGAGGAGGCTAATCGACGCAGTCGGTACGATTACACTGTACGCGATTTTTCAGATGATATAAATTTCTGGGCTGTAGGTGGTGCGGCCGTGGCTTGTCTTGGGAACGGCCATCCTGCCGTGAAGCAGGCAATCAAGGATCAGGTGGATAGCTTATCCTGTGATTATGTTCAAGTCCGGCCCCTGGGTTCTACCTGCTGAGGCGCTTTCTCAGATGTCTACAATGTACAGCTGTCCAATGAACCCGCTGAGGAGTTGGCTCGGTTTCTCATAGACGAAAGCAAGGGCGCCTTCTCTTTGTGCGGTTTTGTTTGCGGAGGTAATCCCAGGCGAAGGCGCCTCCCGTTGTCTACTCCTAACAAGTTCATGATCTGACAGGCTCTGAGGCGATGGAAGCCGCCATAAAACTCGCCCTACAATACTGGTTCGAGAAAAAACAGCCGCAGCGCAAGAATTTCATTGCCAGACACCTTTCCTTCCACGGCAACACCGTCGCTACCTTGAGCCTCGCTTTTCATACCGCCCGTCGCGCCCCGTACGAAGCCATTCTAGATCACGATAATTTCTTCCACGTATCACCTGCCTACTACAAACGGTTTGGCAAAGAAGGAGAATCGGAGGAGGAATATGTCCAACGTCTAGCCAGGGAATTGGAGGACAAGATATTGGAATTGGGACCGGAGACTGTGGCGGGTTTTGCCGCCGAAACTGTTGTCGGTGCTACCACCGGAGCAGTCCCTGCACCAAAGGGCTATTTTAAGGCAATGAGGGAGGTGTGCGACAAGTATGGTGTGCTCTTCATCCTCGATGAGGTCATGAGCGGTATGGGTCGTAAGTTCCGCAGCATTATTACTTGTCGCCCGACGAGCAACTCACGTTGTCCATCGGGGAGGTATGGGCACCTTGCACGCGTGGGAAAGCTTTGGAGATAACACACCCCCAGATATCCAAGCGGTGGCGAAGGGTCTAGGAGGGGGGTGAGTTATCTTTTCTTCTTTTACCCGTAACCCGAGCTGATGTGACATTTAGATACGCTATTATCGGTGCAGTTTTGATGTCGAAGAAGGTCGCCGACGGTATTCGAGATGAAGGGGGATTTTGGAAACACGGACACACTTACCAGGTTGGCTTTTCCCTGGAAGCCCACTCCGGTTTCTCTCACGCAAGTCATAGGCACAACCGATCGCATGCGCTGCGTCTCTGGCCGTTCAAAGAGTAATCAAGGAGCACCGATTGTTGGAGAACTGCCGTGCTCAAGGAGAATACCTCTATTCTTCATTAACAGGACGATTGATGGCACCCAACTCAATCACTGCACCCGTGACATTTGACATCAGAGGAGGAGGGTAAGACCCCGCTGGCTCCTCTAAAGAACCATGGCTGAGTCCTTTTCAGCTTGTTTTGGGGCATCGAGTTCGATTTTGACTCACCAGAAGCGGATCAGTATGACTTCAAAGGCAAGCAATTTGCCCTCTTGGTGCAGGAACGGTGCCTCTCGAACGATCTCGTGATCATGGGTTTCGGCGGTTGCGCAAAGTTGGATGGGACGAAGGGTGACCACTGTCTGTTGTCTCCGGCTTATACGGTGACGAGGGAAGAACTGGATAAGATTGTGGACCTATTTGTGAGAAGCGTGGAGGAAACCCTGACAGAGCACATCAGGTGACAACGGTTGTGTTCTCATTCAGTACTTCGTGCCTGCTCTCTTGTTGTTATCTGCCCCCTGACGAATGGATCTTAGTTGTGTTGGCGCGCAGTTTCGTCGCACTGGAGTGGGGCCGTTGGTGTGGCCTCTTAGGCTAGAATAGGTGACATCAGAACATCAAGAGGATTTGGGACATCGTCAAACTTTTTCTGTCAGGCGTGCAACTCATCGGATAAGCAGAGCACAACTCCCCAGTAAAGTTAGA
Organism: Thelephora terrestris; assembly: GCA_015956445.1. Lineage (NCBI taxonomy): Eukaryota > Fungi > Basidiomycota > Agaricomycetes > Thelephorales > Thelephoraceae > Thelephora > Thelephora terrestris. The sequence continues at coordinate 138,464 of WIUZ02000019.1, read as the reverse complement.
CGAGACCGCCGTGAATCTCTGTCGCGGTAAGTACCAATGGGGTACATTTGGATCCTTGAAAAGCCAGTCGATATCCGACTTGATTCTTCGTGTCTCGCACACGCTGGCATTTGACACAATCAGGTTTACTGCGGGTTTCGAAACACTTGGCACGCATAAGTAATCGGCAGGTCGTCTGTGGTTTCATACCCTGCTTTCCCAGGCCGCACAAGGCGACGATCTTCAAGCCCTTCTGTGTATTTACACAACGGAACTCTCAGCTACGTAGTTATGGCCAAGCGAGCTGTGACCTGGAAGCTTTCGCTCAGGTTCAGCAAATATCTAGTGACTAGCCCAGACTTGTACTATTGTGTTTGACGTTAAATGCAATCCTTTTCATCATACTCACACCCTACCGTAACTATACTGAAATTACTGAGTATGTCGAGCGCATGACAGGAGTCGAGCTCAGTCGTCATCATGTTCACTGGTGGGCGGAGGTGATGTAGCCTCGTATCTCTGCTTCACAGCCCGCATGACGACAGTTTCACTCCGTTTCGTCCGCTTTGGCGCATTTCCGATGTAGTAGTCCCGTGTCAGGCTGGAAACTTCGCCCTCACTCAGATCAGGGTCTGGATCTGGCGCGCGATCACGTTTCCGTAACAAGGCCATCTGAGAGAACGGGTGAGGTCAGTCGGTATCCCTGGGCTCGCAGGCATTTGGGATATGGACCTGGTCGAGAAACATATGTGCGACACAATTTCCAGGGTCAATTGTGATCACCCGGTTCAAATGAATTTTGGCTTCTTCGAGAAGACTGTCGGGAGATTTTTCGTCTCTTCGACTGTCAGGATCCTGGGACATATAAAGGCAGATTAAACCAGCGTAGATGTGAAGGACGGGGTTGTCTTGGTAAGGGAATGACGGAAGATACCTAGCAACATGATACGTGAGAGGGGGAGCATTGTGAAGGATGAACCACAGACAGTTCGATCTCGTCCAAGGCTTCCGTGTAGCGGCCATTCTGGACTAACACTTGCAGGATTTCGTTCAGCAATTCTTCTCGCTATGAAATTCGTTGAGTCCGGACGCGGGGTTATGACAAAGGCCCTACCCGAGTAGGATCCTGGAGCATTAGTAGACGCAACTGCTCCACCTGGCTGAGGAAAAAGGTGTCGTCTCTGTCCGGGTCATGAGCATTGAGCATGTACACCGCCAGGGCCCAGGAAGCCTTCCAATCGAATTCCTTGCATCTAAGCAAGATACCGAATGCCTTTCTTGCCCGGTTGACGTCTCCCAAACACAAAGAGTGCATGCAGACGTCATACACCCGACGGATGGTGAGCTTTCTTGCGGAGTCTATGCCCCTGATGTCGAGCAGAGAGAATAGAAACTGATGGTTTCGGTCAGGTTCAGGATGAGAAGTCATTGAGCAGTGGCTGAGTGGAAAGAAGTGGAGGAAGGACCATAACCCTGGAGGCAGAGCCCTTAATGACAAACGGAAAGCGCCGACACAGTGACGAGATGACCCAAGCGGCGATGAGGATCTCGATCACTCATCGTTCGTCATTAACCTCAAGCCATGGACGACGATGTCTTTGGCACGTCCATCTGGAGCACCCCATCCTACCCCCCTGCAGCCACCACAACTCAGCAGTCTACGTCGACGACCCCGCCGTTACCCCCGCAACCCTCGGATGACTTTGCGGACTCGCGGAATCAGTTCGATGATTTTGACGACTTTGAGGCTCCTAGAGAGACTACCCAGGGATTAGAAGCGGACGATGACGATTTTGGAGATTTTGGGGATTTTGGAGACTCAGAAATTGTGGAAGAGAGTACCACAACTGATGGGTTTGGGTTCGAGCAGACGCCGGCGCTGGCGCCCGTCTTTCCCCTTCAGCTGGATCCGATGCCAGAGAAAGGTGAGCTAAGAAGGCAAGTAGACGAGTTACTTGGGCCAATGGTTGGACCCATCGACTGGAATATTGTAACGGACGAGCCGATACGGGAGAGGGAAGGACCAGATCAGATACTTGTTACCCCACAAAGGTGAGTTTCAAATTCCTTTCACGGCCAGTACACGAGCTAGACTGGTGAATTTAGCAAGGAGGTATTCCAGGCGTATGTACCCGCCTCAACCCCACTAATACAACCCGTGAACTGGATCCGGTCCCGGACGAGAAGACAACACCTAATATCGCTCGGTATCCCAATCAACCTCGACGAGGTCCTTCCCCGTACCCTAGAGAAGATTCCTACTTTGCAAATCACTACCCGTCCTAGTTCCGCTCCCCCAGGTCCCCGCCAGTCCCGGCCGGGCTCTGGGGTTGGAAGTCGAGCGGGGAGTCCAGTGAAAAAGTCGCAAGGGAGTGCTACAAATGGTCTACGATTGGGTCCTCAGCCTGTCTTAGACAACACGGTTATTAACGGTCTCTTAAACCTATCTCCAGGTACTTGTTGCCGATACGTTATCCTGAATAACAACCTTGACCGTTTGTCAGAACAAATGTCTCTCTCACCGCTCGCAACGCTCGAAGGGCATAGAGCGAACATCAAGCTCCAAACTGACAACTTGTTGACATTGTTGACATACCTTTTGCAAGCCAGAGATGCCTTACAGCAGGACTCAGAAACCTTCAACAAACAGATCGGGGAGCTGATCCTGGAGGCTCAAAAGATGAAGACGACTAACAAAGGGGGGCCGCCCTCGAGACGTGGGACTGGGACTTGACAGTAAATGTGCTTTTGTGCTTCCACACCTGTACTACCAGTAGTAAACGCCTAATACTGTATCTATGGCTCGTGAAGGTGGAGAGGATCGCGAGAAACGCTGTAAAAATTCTAGTGTAAAGATTGCCAAGCGAAAACGAAAATCCATGTCGCCTGTGCTCCACACACTAGATTCTCCAGTCCGTTTCAGTCGAAATTTGGCTGAACTTGCGATTCAACGCGCAGGATTTTTCACAGTGAACCTGGCGCGGTGCTATCCGATTCCAAGACACATGGAGCGGACCGGGTCAGCACCTGCGGTTGCTCGTCACCCCCACAGCCGCGTACGAGGTCATATACTTACATATATGAGCCAATTGGGAGGTTTTAGTGCGCTTTGGAAAGAATGTGCGGATGAAAGCAATTATTTTTACGTAACCCATACCTCGTGCCGCACAGAAGTCACGTGACTTGGAATTCACCAACGGGGGGCCGGAAGCTAAACTTAGAAGCAGTGGCAGATTCCAGTCGAACGACCACCATGGGTTTTGAACACGATTTGGAGCCAGCCAAGGGTGAGCTACCCCTGGTAACACAGACTCCGCAGCTCAAGAAGGCGTGTAGGTTTGTTCCTCGCCGCCGCGCAGTCGCTGTGGGCTTGCTCGTGGGACTTGCTCTATGGTTCGCGCACAGACGATGCACATCTGCTTCCGAACCCTGGTTGGAAGAACACCTTGACCTCCTCGGATACGACAAACCTCATTCGCTTACCGGCAAAGAAGCTGAGGAATTATTCTTGTAAGCTCCTCCCTTTTCTGCGACTCCGTCTTCCTCAATCCGCCTCCCTCCCCTTGGCTCCATAGAACTGTACCAAATGCTGCAAGTTCCATCAAATTTTCGAGAGAGTACGCTACCAAACCGCATTTGGCTGGGTCCAAAAGGGACTACGACACCGCTGTCGACCTTCTCAAGACCACACAAGAACACCTTGGAATCGAACCTTCCGACCAGACGCCTGTGTACTCTGCAGGAACTCCAGAATCCCGCAACGCTACGCTCAATATTCCATTTGCTGACAAACCGTTCGCGTGGATTGACCAGTATTTCCCTGTCTTGAACACCCCCCTCGATCGTCACCTAGAGATCCTCGACGAAGACGGGAACGTGGCGTGGAAAGCAAACCTCGAGGAGGTCGTGGACGAAACCGACGAAGACGCCCACAAGTACTCCGACGCTGTCCCTACCTGGCATGGCTATAGTAAGGACGGAGATGTGACGGGCCAGCTGGTTTACGCTGGCTATGGCACCAAGAAAGATTTCGACGACCTCGTTGCCACCGGGGTGAACTTCACAGGAAAGATCGTTATCTCCAGATACGGGAGGAACTTCCGCGGCCTCAAGGTTGATGTTCAGGCCTTCATTATGGAGTCAATTACTAAACAACGTGCCCACGTTTAGGTAAAGCGCGCTCAGGAACTAGGCGCTGTTGGTATCTTGATATACTCAGACCTGCGGGACGATGGAAGCGTTACCGCCGAAAACGGTTACGAGGCGTGAGCAGGCCACCATTCCCTCCTTACTCGTTCGCTCCTTCTGATCGTGAGCACATTCCAGGTATCCACATGGCCCTGCTCGTAACCCACACTCCGTCCAGCGTGGGTCAGTGCAATTCATTTCCATGTACCCTGGAGATCCCACGACCCCCGGATTCCCCTCGTATGAGAACGCGAATCGTACGCGCGGAGAAAGCATTCCTTCCATTCCCAGCTTGCCAATTTCTTGGGCCAACGCTCAAATACTCCTCAAGGAAATTCAAGAAGGTGGGGCCGATAGAGCCATCAGGCTCGTCAACCATGGTGCACCATTATCTTATCTATATCCGATCGACATCTGAGCACTCGGCGTCGGTAGTCGATCAGAAGGTCACGCCAATTTGGAACACCATGGCTTACATCCCTGGTCACGTCAAAGACGAAGTTGTCATCGTTGGTAATCACCGTGATGGTAAGTTGACCCGTTGTTTGTCCGCTCACAGCTTCTAACGAACGTACAGCATGGGTATGGCCACTACACACCTGTCTCGTGCGGGGCAGAATTGACCTGACGTGTACAGGTTTTGGGGGCCGCCGACCCTACATCTGGAACTGTCTCTCTGAATGAGGTCGTCCGTGGACTTGGCGCTCTTTACGAAAAGGGCTGGCGGCCACTCCGCACCATCCTTATCGCCAGTTGGGATGGCGAAGAGGTGTGTTTATTATGTACACCCAAAAATCAGCTCAATGTTGAGATCCTACAGTACGGTCTTGTCGGAAGCACAGAATGGGGAGAAGATTTCGCTGATTGGATTCAGGAGCACGCTGTTGCTTACCTCAACCTTGGTAAACTTCTTCCTCCCTCGTTCACCTTATTCCGCTGAGCAAAAAGTCAAGATTCTTCGGTTCATGGGTCCAGATATAATATGAATGCCTCGCCCTCGTTTGCCCACCTCGTTCGGGATACTGCAAGGCGGATCCCACACCCTACTTCTGTCGGAAGAACGCTTTGGGATGCGCGGATGGATCGGGGCAAGTTTTACGGAAACCTTTCCGATGAGGCCATCGCCCAACTTCATGCTGAGAGGGATGCCAAGCTCACCGACAACGAACTCTTAAGCGTCAAGCTTCTGGGTTCGGGCAGTGATTTTACCGTTTTCTTGCAGAGAATTGGGGTGCGGTCATTGCGTCTACTTTCGGATCTGACTTACATCACCCTAGATTGCAAGCTTAGCTATCGGGTTTGGTTCAACGCTATCGGATGCTGTGTACCACTACCACTCGGTATTTGACTCGGAACACTGGATGGAAACGTACGGAGACCCCAGCTTCACCAAGCACGTGCGTGATTCTCCACAGAGCCTAAGTATTATTGTCTACAACCGTTGTTCTCCAGGTTGCTGTTGCGCAACATTTTGGTCTACAGGTCCTGCGCCTCGCTGATTCGTGGATCCTGCCAATCAACACGACCCACTACTCTATTGAGCTCCAGTCGTATTTGGACAAGTCAGCCTCTGTCTGCTTCACTTCGCTCCCATTTTCTCATCATATTCCTCAGGGTTGAAGCCATCGCCGAAAAGAGCTCTATCGGATCGCAAGTTGATTTCCATGCGCTTCGTCACTCCCTCTCGAAATTGAGCGAGGCCAGCTCGAGGCTTGACAAGGAGAAAGCTCACGCCTACAGGCAATTAAAGAAGGCCCTCTGGAAGTTCCGGCATCGTCGCGCCATCCGTCACAGACTCCGGAAATTTTATTGCAAGGTCCGTCGTTGGTTCGGAAAGGAATGTCACAAAAAACACACGCACGAGAGCGACCGTGACGTCACCCCTCTCGTTCTTTCGAAACTCGTTGGAGGTGGCGAGCACGTGAAACCCAAACCGAGGTTCGGTCGCCTCCCCGGATTGATCAAGGAACAAAGGGAGCAGGCAGATCAGCATCACAGTGCGCATCGCCACTCTGGATCCAAACTAGGCCACGGTCACCGTCACCACGGTCTCGAGGAGGTCATCCGCGCAGCGAAGCATGTCCACGATGTCAACAAACGGCTGTCCAAGTTTGAGCAAGGATTCATCTCAGATGGTGGCATCAAGGATAGGGAGTGGTACCGCCATCTTGGTGTTGCACCTGGGAAGTGGCTGGGTGTGTACTAGTTTCACGGTTGCCTTGGGGTCTCTGACAAAACATTTATCCTTAGGTTACGGCGCCACCACTTTTCCCGCTTTGACGGAATCCATCACGATTGAGAACAATGCAACTCAAGCTGAATACGAGGTCAAAAGACTGGAGACCCTTGTCAAAGGTATCATAAAGAGCATCGGACGCTGAACAAAGATGTCTTGAAAGCGACTTTGTATATCACATAACCTTTCCACTTTCGAGTACAGTGAACAAGAATATTGCCGTTGTTCAGTTGGATTATGCATTGTCCCCCCCATCGCTTTGACCAGGGATCTAGGACAAGGAGGGTGTTCCAAACCGTGGCGTGAAGCAAGCGTCTTGGAAAAATGGCGCTATCGCTTCCTCTCACAGAGGTTGCCCAATTCAGCCCCGAGATTGATCTCCATCGACGGTTTGAGAAATTTCTGGTAAACGTTAAGCATTTCTGATGAGCCCCGTTGTCCTCGAGGCTTTAGCTCAGACGAGGCTGCTGCGAGGGGCGTGGGAAGGTAAGCAAAATCTGAAAATCAAAATGGGACGTCACGACCATTCACGTGATAAGTCATAAGAGACTCATTCAGCCACCCGCTTCCCTCCTAATCCACCTCCTCCATCTCCAAACCCATTCCCATAAACAATCTTCTCCTCGATTGCTTACTTCCTTATCCATCGCTCGCATTGTCTCATGCCTCTCGTTCGATCCCAGGAAGACGAATCTCACCACATAGAGTCCGACCCTGACGCGACCTCCATTGGGAGGTGGCGCGCGAGCACTCACTACTCGCAACACTCACATGGCTTGCGTTCTTCATTAAAGTCTACATCGTGGAATCCTCGCTCTCAAGTCAAAGCTGCCTTGCGGACGACAGCCGCACATCGTGTTGTCCGCTTGGAGAGTATAGAAGAAGACGAGGATGATGGCAACCCTGCCCGCCAACCCCAGCTTCCCCAAACCTCGATGGAAACGAACGTATGTGATCCCCGGTATACTCATTGCCCCAGGCTTCTCATATGTACTCTAGGGCCAGATAGATGAGGTGACCACAGGCGCATATACCCGCCCTGCATGGTCACTGGCTGACGGCCATGATCAAACGCACCCCGCGGTTCTCAACAGTCCCACACACGACCTGGCGAACCCGTTCCGCTTCACTTTCGATGATTCAGAGGCAAGTTCTGTCTTCTATTTCTCTCACTTTTCCTGATCATCTGTCGCTGTAGAACTTTCTCTACCGATGTCGCCGTGACCCGCGAAACATCGTTCTCGATTCTGTTCAGCCGGAAATCACACCTCACATCGTCATAACACCTCCGGAATTTGATTGGGCGGTCTTCTCGACCATGCATGAAAATGCTGCACCCCCACAACAGCAACCCGAATACTACTTATGTGTCCCAGGATTTGGCGCCACGTCGTTATGCGCAACCATTCCCTCCAAAGGAAGAGCAGATCGGGAAGTCCAAGCCACGATACTCGTTGCTAGTTCGGGGGAGTCGGAAAGCGTCGCACAAGCAACTGACGCAGACTTTGCCAACGGCCAGCAACCAATGAGGGTATTCAGTCCTTCACTGTGTGTGGCAACGGTGTGTCGAAAATTCTCCATACCCTCACTCTCACGGTCGTACTGATAATGCATCGTAAAGATTGCAGCTGCGTCGCAGGAGAGGGAGTTCTTGCCACACCTCTTGCGCACTCTCTACAAGCGACTTTTTTCTACTTGTGTAAGTCTGCTTGGCAAATTTCTCGCCGTATCGACTAATGAAATCGTCTTCAATCTAGGCTGTCATTTCGAGCGATGTTGCGCACACCATGCACTCCCGCTACTCTCCGTCAGCTACCGGGTTCGATCCGTTCTCTCATCTGGAGAAGCCGGTCACCTGGAGTGATCCTGCGTTACCCCTCCTCTCGTGTTTCTCTCGGTTCCCTGGCACCCTCATCGTAGACTCGGTTACCCCCTTCACCACCCCTCACATCGTTATAACCGAACCTCCGATTTGGGATTATAACCCATATGTCAACATGCACAACAGCACACCGTCCCCCCAGGATGCTGGATGGGGACAATCCCTGGTGGTCTCTAGCCCCATCGTCCACTTCATCAACCTGCCCGAAGATGATCCTTCTGAATACAGTGAAACAGCACCGGGAAGCATCATCGCTGAGTACGGGGAATCAGGAATGGAGGTTGATGTGTGGGAAGGAGAGAGCCCTTCAGAGGATTCCGGTGTTGGGTCACCCGAATCAACCGTGCTCCAGACACCAGGCTCGCTGACACCGATTGGTGAAGAAGGAGAGTTCGATCTAATGATGTTCGCCTCCTTACCGCCCGAAGATTCACAGCTCTCCCCGATTGGGGGTGATGAGCTATTGCATGAAGATGCACCTCGAGACGTCCAGATCTACTGTGACGATGAAGATGATGACCTCCCCCCGTTAGACAGCTGGTATCAAGATATCGCAGCTCGTTCCGGTTATGTTTTATGATCACCACAATCGGCCCCTTCGCGACACCTTCCCCCCCTCCGCCGTTTCAGGGCAGTACACCCGAACATCTTGTACCCCATTCTAATTTGGGGTGCCACCATTCCCAGTACCCGCACCACACCATACCCATGGTCTGATTCCGCGAACTTCAGAAAACATGTTTCTGTCTCGGTTCTGCGCCTGGTGGCGTCCATTGTCGTTAATATTGCTTTGCACCTTGCTCTCGCCGCATGTTTGTTATATCAGTTTTTCCACCATCGGATCTATCGCTATATACTCGTTCATCGTGTTCTATGTTATCGTAGTTTGTCTTTGCAGTATCGTGCAATAAGTAATCTCACAGACCCCACTCAAATCGGGCCAGTCCGTGGCTGTGTTGAACGCTTGGACGCTGATCAAATCAGGCACATGTGCTTCCTTTTGTGTAATTCCCCTCCCAGCTTGTCCCCCATCGCCATTGTATCCCCCTTCTCTAACCTTTGCTTCACTTTCTTTCCGTTTGTCTCCGGCTGAGCCGTGTCTACTACTTTTCTACCAATGGACCACAGCACCCTCGTCTTTGACGCACTCGACGTCGACCTCGTCGTGAAGGTCCTTGCCAACACGGCTTTCAGCCCGTTCTTCACAGGGATGATCCCAGTGTTCTACTATTTCCACGTCGGTACCCTCAAGAACGATATGGTGCTCAGTTCCTTCTATTATTTTTTGCTGGTCTCTTCATTCTGTGCGTCTATTGTGTCATTCTATCCCGTGCTGGGCCCGCGCGTTTAACAATCGGAGGAAAGGGTTCACAAAGTGGTGTTCGCGATTATATCGAAACCATGAAAACTTTCTATTCGCAAGCCCGCCACTGGATTGGAGTGAACAGATCGTTGTAATCACTGGTGGTTCGTCGGCTTACAGCTGACCGTGATATCCCGCCATGGTGAAACGTTGTTTTTTGGCAGGCGCATCCGGAGTTGGGGAGCTGTTGGCCAACACACTTGCCGTACGCAACGTTACGGTCGTCGTTCTGGATGTTAAGCCGATTGCTACGGAAAATTGTGAGAGCCATGAGCTAATTGAATCGGAAATCGATGAGCAAACGTCCACAGATAATATTGCCTACTACGAGTGCGACGTATCTGACTGGGAACAAGTCAAAACGGTCGCAAAGGCTGTAATTGAAGAGGTACGATTCTTGTGCCACCTCATTGGCACTTTTTGATGTTCAATAGGTCGGACAACCTACTATTCTTGTGAACAACGCCGGTATCGTCCAAGGCAAGCTCTTGTTGGACCTAGACCCCGAGGATGTCAAGCAGTCAGTGTGAAACGCTGATAAGCAGCAAACGTTTCTCACACCGCCCACAGGACATTCAACGTAAACACCTTGGCTAGTTTCTGGACCCTGAAGGCGTTCCTTCCGGGTATGATCAAGGAGAAGAAAGGCCATATCGTAAGTTAGAACAGTGTTCAGATGATGCAGATTGAACTGAACTTGAGTGTAACTTAGGTGACCATTGGTTCTATGCTTGGGATGTTCGGAATTCCGCAGCTTTGTGAGTAACTGATCGTCCCCCATTAGTGACCCGTGCCTGACGCCACTTCCACTAGCCGACTACTGTGCTTCAAAGGCAGCCTTGATTTCGCTGAGCGAGAGTCTCCGTTATGAACTGGACGCAAGGTAATGACCTCTTACTCACCTCCAACCCGACGGAGATCCACTCAAACGCTTCTCAGGTACGAATGTCCCGAAATTAGAACGACGCTCGTTCTCCCTGGGTACATGCAAACGCCCATGTTCTCCGCCGTCGCGCACCCCACGTCACGCTTGTTCCGGTTTTTCTTCCCTTCCTTACAGCCGTTAGAGGTGGTGAAGAGGATCATTGCCTCATTGAACGATCGGCACAGCGAGACGATTTACCTTCCGTTTTATGCCACTCTCTCCCCACTGTCGGCGCTCGCGCCTAGTTTTATTCGGGACCTTGCACAGTGGGTAAGTGTTTCACACCATGCAAACCCTCGGAAATCATTAACATTAGTAATCTTGGGAGCTAGGTCACCGGCGCCGATCACTCGATGCAGGGGTTCAAACGGGATGGTGGGGAAAGAGGGGGTGAACAGCCTGGTGCAAAATCCAAACATTAAGGTACCGTGTGTGAGTAATCCAATGTAATTGTGGGGTCGATGGGCGCTCCTCCATTGCTCCAAAGATCCAATTCACCAAAGAGCAGAGACTGTAAGAGCCCTGCACAGTTTGTGAGTATCTGATCGGAGGGGTGCGGTCTACGGCTGTGCAAGCGCTGATATCGTGATTGCGTTCCATACATGACTTGGTGCCTTGCTCAGTCAATTGACTTCCAGGGGCACGGCCTACTACGGCCTACCCTCGCACCCGTCATCAGATTTCCTCTGTGCACTATATCATTACACCCTTGCACTCTGGTTTTGCTCCCCCTTTTCTGTCTTGTAACATCCACGTCCTCCCTGAAGGCTGCGCCTTCCGCTCTTTATCTCGCTCTGCTACGCCCGACTATCGACTGGCTCGAGTTAACGACGACCCACAATTCCTGCGCAACAAGCTATCCAATTGACAGCTTTTTTTCCCCATTCATCAATTTCACATTTAAACGAGTCTCGCCAAGATGAATCACGACCAAATGAGCCTATTTAATTATCTTTCTGGGGCCCATGTTACTATCACAGCGAGCTCGCTTTTGCCAAACGGGAACCCGGAGATTTTGGGGGTCCATATTTTTCGTAGGGAACGGATGGGTGTCTTGGTGAGTTTCCGGGTCACTGAAGTCCTCTCGATCCAGGTCATTTACTCTGAACAACCAGGTTCTCGTTATCACTTCTACCGTTTCCCTAATCGCGGCCTTCGGCTTACTGCTCGCCATTGCTGTCAGTATCCCAGTCCTCCATGGAATCAGCCGCTATCGTGCTCACGGGTTCCCAATTCATAACAGTCTTCATGGTGGAACACTCGGAAGTTAAAGGACCCTCATTTGTTTGTCCGCACCGGAGTTGCTCCGTACTTTGTGTCGATGCTTGTCTACAACGTCCTCCAATGTGAGCAGTTGAGTTTGCGTCGAGGGGAGTCGCTCAGCGTCGTCGTTCCCAACTGCAGCCGTCGGATCTATTATGAACGCACAATGGGTTCAAAGCTCAAGCGTAAACGTTGGTGTGTTCTGCGCTTCGCAGGGTCAGTGTTCTAGCTCCTGAAGATAACCCCACGACCGGGAGTGTGTGTGTACCTTTGCTGAATTGGAGAGTGAAACCGCACAGCCGTCACGAAGCATATCTCAGACATTGGAGTGGCCATTTGGTACGTCATTTATGAGCCGCACCAATTAAAAGCAATCATTCATCAAACTGAGGGGGGCTCCCCACATCACGAGAACAGGGCGCTGGTGAGTGTATCTCTATACGTTCTCGCGTTCGGTGACTTACGTCCGGTGATTCTGTTGATTACCGACGAAAGGTGATTGCATTCCATACCTTCCTTCTGCTTTTCTTTGGGATTACGATACCGAGGTGGGCTTCCTTGACCACACTTGTCGGTGCAAACGCAATCATCGTCCTCTTGGTTTGTCTCGGACCAACCGTCCTCGACTCAAAAAGCAGGGGGCCTTTCTGTACGACAACTCTATCCTTCGTCACGCGACGGTTGATGTTGAATTGACGGACTCTGTTAGACGGAATCTCTGGCTATTGGTGTTGGATCACGGACGAGTATAAGTCTGAGCGAATCACGTGAGTTCACTTGTCTGGGAAGGTGTATAATTTTTACTCACTTGCGTTGCTCTGTCTGATTCCTAGGATGGATTACATGATCGTGAGTGAATTCGCGTCTCCCGAGAGAGGACAGTCTGGACCTGGGCTGAGATGTATACCCCAGATGTTCCTCTCGGCGATTCTGAGTTTCATCCTTTACACCCTCGTTTTCCTTCGGATGCGTGGGAACGTCGTGGTCGATGGGTCGTATGTCCGTTTTAGGTTGGCCAAGAGCCAGAGCCAGAGCCAGAGCGGTAGGTTATTCGCCCAAAGCCCCGCGCTCAAGGTAGCTAGGCAAATGCTGTTGTACGTGTGTCACCCCAGTCAGTGGGTCTCTGTCAGCTGAACTCGAGAGTCTAGGTACCCGGTATGGATTTAGCAGTTACGTCACGAGAGTGAGAAAATATTGAGCTCGATCAACTTTGGAATGTGCAGGTCGCATACACGATCGTTATCCTCCCAATCACGGCCGCACGTTTTTGCGAGTGGTCCGGACGGGATGTTCCATTCACCGTGACGGTGTTCTCGTGAGTGCCACCTCCAAATCCGCAATGCCTCCACTGACCTGAACGCGGTGAATGTTCTAGGGATGTCGTTTTCCTACTATCAGGTGAAGGGGTTGATTCGATCACGTCAGTAGACATGGGCTTGTACTGATGGGGATCTTTCGCTTGGTGGTTCGTGCAGGCACGGTCAACGTCCTTCTCTTCTGTGCAACACGGCGTATACTACCTGCCCGATCAGTAGCTCCAGGCTGGCGTTGCCTATCTCGGCTGGCTGGCTTTACGGGATCTAATCAAGACACGGAGAAGTCGTTTGCCTGTAGGGGAATCGATGGAAAAGATTTGGAGAAAGGATGTCCAGAGGAGTCGACACCACGGTCACAACTTGACCTCTGTCCACAGGTACGGATCAAGATTGAGGACGCTCTGCAGTCCGGGGAGAACCGGGGGAGTACGCCGAATGCTGACCGGGGCATCGTGCCGAATTCAAGACCCGTGATCCCACAGCGGCCTCTCCCCGCTCTGGTTAGGGAAGAGAGGAAGAGTATGACGTCGGGGAAGTGGGAGCTAACGGTTGTTGGAGAGGGCCGGTGGAAGGAAGCGCGATGAATCGTTTTTGATAGACCGCAGCGTCATGGGGTGTCGAACGCATTACCGAGTATGAGCCAGTATGTTGAGTGGAAGCGTGCTTAGTCGTATTGCCACCGGTCCCGTTCCCGTCAAGGCCACATTCAGTTTTGCGTAATGAAATGATGGTATGACGGCAGATCTTTGGCTAATCTAAATATTTCAAGTCTGCCCCGCGCAGGGGACCTACATTTACTCGCCCTCTTTTCCACCACTACTTCCACTACCGCCCCCCCCTTCACTTCCTCTTCCCCTTCCTACGCATATGCAGGTCACCATCTCCTTTCTCCCAGTAAAACTCTCCCTCGTACGTATCCCCAGGTCGAGGCTTCACAAATTTTATCATCCCCTCCTCCGCCAAATCCTCAGCCCCAAACACACCTTCCTCAACGTAACATGCAACGAGCTTGAGCTTAGCATCCTCGCTGAGAGTCAAACCTTAGAGGATTTCGAGTCCGTGGCAGAGAGCGACAGGAAAAAGAGATCCCGTTCCCCTTCCAGAGATTCTGACTCTTCCCAGGACTTGGATAGTACACCCTCCCCGCCGATCATCGAGGAATGGGACTGTGTCCAAGTCTGCCATGAATCCTGGAACGTTCTGCAGATTGACTCCCACTCAGACGGCATCGGTGAGTGCGTTCAGTCGGCTCCAAACCCATGAAACTTTCTAACCCTCCCGGTCAGATAAGTCGGGCGCTAGAGTCCATGAACTCTCAGCACCTCTGGCCGAAGCCGGAATTTCCATTTTGTATCTCTCCTCCTATTTATGTGATTTCATCCTCGTAAGTTCCGTGTGTGCTAACCCCTGAGAATCACTCTTCTGAACCTGGTACCAGGTAAAATCCACTAGACTCAATGAGGTCGTCAACCTTATGGTCGGCGCTGGATTCGACCTTTACCCATCTTCTGACGGTCGGCTAACGTCGTTTTCTCCCCTAACGACCCCGACGTCGCCAGAAGAGGACACTCCATCTATCTTTGATCTTGACCTTCACTCCGCTACCGGTGCGGTGATCACACGTTCGCGCACCAGCTCCAGACAACACTCGCCCAAGGCTACAGATTTCGAGTCCCCTACCAGTCCTGTGCGGGCCCCCTCATTTCGTGACACCTCTTCGTCCTCAGAGGTTACGGAGGTCACGGTGCTCGACCCCGACTTGACGTGTGTTGGACTGTCCGAGGAAAGCGCAGACATTTGGACCCTAAAAGTAGTCAAGTTGATTGCGTTTCCGGACCTTATTATCAACAGGAGCCGTTCCTCATCCCGTAAAAATTCTGTTGAGAAAGACTCCGCACAAATTCCCCGACCGATGGGTATCCCCACTCCTGATTCCAGCGACGACGAGGCTGATGAGGAACACGCCTCAAAGAGGGACAAAGTCTCCTCCAACTCGTGTGTGTCTCCCACGACACCGATATCGCCTACGAGCAAGCCATCATCCAAGGATAGAGTCTCGTTCTTCAGCTTCACTCGGACTGAAGAGGGGTCTTCGCTGACGACGGATGTCTCAATCGTGTCTTCTCTCTTCCCTCCAAACGAGAGACACATGCTCATCTGCACCGATGACCTTTCTGAAGGCGAAGAGGACCAGGATTGTGACAGCTCTTCGCTTCAGCTCTCTGGGCCGTTAAAGTGCCTCCAAATCGATCTTCGAAAATTTGGACTCGGTACGACTTCTCGTTACCCAACTCTTCCCTGTTCTCTTGCTCACATCACGATATAGAGAAGCATGGTCTGGTCAACCGTTACTCGCAAATACTGGAAGAAAACGGGATAAACCACATGTACTCATCTACCTTCAAAACCGCCAACTTACTGGTAAGCCTTCTCTTCTGCTGATGTGACGGGTTATGTGATTGATCATATGGCCGACCTGTTCCAGGTCGAAAAAGTCCACGCCCGACGGGCACAGGAGTTGCTCAGAACGTGCTAGGTTTTCGTCCTTGGCACACGTGCATTTATTTTCTTTTTATCCGCACCTCGTTCCTCATCTCATAGCACATACTCCACCACACACATGCACACAATCTCACCTTATGAATATGATACACCGCCTGCTTAAACATTTGATTATTGTCCTCACCCCCGCGATTTTTTGGTCTGCTGTAACTCTTTAGACATTTCTTTTACAGTCTAGCTTAGGTTGTCACTACTAGTCCCACCCCTTGTACGTTAGGGTTCGACGGGTTTTCTGGAATCGTGTATACGTTATTTCGTCATCGCCCCCAAGTGACCAGACTTTCTGCCTGGGTCCGCATCAATGTCAAAGTCGTTTGTGCGTCCCCAGCGGATGGCTCCGATCAGCCCGTAAGTACGCACCAACAGACACCCATGACCGATTCATCCACCACCGCTCCCGGCCAACCCCAAGCACCACCTGCACCTCCCCCGGAATCCACCACTGAATCTAGACAAGATATCCTGTCCAGGGCTCAAGCTTTCTTGACCTCACCGCAAATCAGGGACCAAGACGATGCGGCTAAACGCGAGTTCCTGACAAAGAAGGGCCTCGCTCCCGCTGAAGTGGATTCTTTGCTACAAGGAATCGTGAGTGTTGATCTCGACGTCCTCCGTAGGTTCCAAGTGTTAATCTCGTTGGTCCTCGCTGTTGAAGCCGTATAGGATTCCCGGTGTCCCTCCGCGATCGTACCCTCAACCCCCTCCATCGAATCTACCGGCCCTCCTCGTGGGTGTGTTCAGGATTTTGACATGGCTAGCTGGCGGATCTGTCGCGATGATACTGGTGTACTTTGTACGTGCGGGGTTCTCCTCTGGCGGTAAACTTTGACCCACCCAATGTCCTGTGATGTAGAGGTACCTCCTTCCTCGGCTCACCGCGTCCTTGCAAGCGCGGATATCGCTTCAAAGCCACCAACTCGATTTGGTCGGACGCTTGCATAGCTCGGTTGAATCTCTTAGGGCTACGCAGGAAGAAACTTTTTCCGTCCTACCAACCGCAAAGCCCCCGGGCTCACGCGAAGATTCCGCGTTCACCGGATGTCTCACTCTCGAAGAACTCGGTACAAAGATAGAATCCGAGAGGATTGGAGTCGAGACCGTCCCTCATTTCACTCTGTTGCGGTGCGCTCTGGCGTCGGGAAAGCTGGACAAACCGCCTACGACCGAGGAGCTTTTCAAGAACATTGAAGCGCACCTCCCTCGGCTTAGCCTTGCCAGTAGCGCGGAACTTCAGGTCGGTCCCTTATCTTTGCTCTTATGGTCGCTGGCGATCCTCAGCTATACATAATGATATAGGATCAACTATGGGAAACTCTAAATACTTACCCCTCCTATTTTAAACCCTCGCCTGAGGAAACACCCACTTGGACGTACGGTTCACCTGACCGCCCCCCGCCCACTCAATATCTCGCCTCGCTCGAATCCCTGTCCAAATCCCTCCCTCCAAATGTCGAACCACCCTCTTCGAAAGAAACTGCGAGTGCTGGTGCGAAGCAGAGCTGGAAACCCAAGTATCAGCACATGCTCCAGACACTGACAGATCTTACGGGATACCTGACAACGCAAACCTACCTCCTCCCCTCCGGCGGGTCTTCTGGGTATAATGGGATAGGGTATACGACGAGTTCGACGTTGGCTACTCCCCAACAAGAGGAAATCAGAAAAGAGATTAGGGCCTTGAAAGGTCTTGCTTTGAGCAGGTATCGTCCGTTCGTCGTAACGTGCGGTCTTTCGTCTATTGACTTGTCCGATGCTGCAGGCGTACTTTTGCGATCCCGAAGGTTTCGTCCGTCGCCAACGTGCATCAACAATGATTTCCGATATGCCCTTACAGCAAAGCTATGCAACGATTTTTGCGAACTACCTGAAGGCTTTTCTACAGCCACCACAAACTTCCCCCCCGTCCCAGATCTGGCTACACGCTGAGCACATGAGCTGCGCACCAATATAACGGCAGCACCGGTTCCCGGATGCCACGTTTGCCATTGAATTCTCCCTACAATCTGGAGATGGCCAAGCGCACTTCAGCATTGGCCGCGACATCTCAGCCTCGCGAGCCATCTCAGCCTCACGCGCTATCTCGGCTTCACGCGCTTTTCGTTCGCCTGCGATCCTCTGACGCTCTTCTTTTATCGCGTCCACGGTGTTTCCAAAGGCGAGTTTCAATGCGTCATAACAGTGAGGTGTTGCGCCACTAGCCATCTCTTGAACGTACTGTCGAAACACCGAGGTCTCCTTGGGTGTTTTTAGAGTCGAGGCCAATAATAAGCTTTGTTTCTCCACCAATCGGCCATTGCTGTATTGGGTACAGTTTCAATATGGGAGTATGAGGGGTTCGAGTCGGGAACTACTCACCGTGCTGTGGACTTGGAAAAAAGCTCCCCAACGATATTCTCCGAATTCAGTTTGTTTATGATATCGTGGAAAGCCAGGTCGGCAAGACGGTCCAATCCAAGCTGCACCGGAGAATATTGAGTATGTACAATCGAGCAACAGATGCAACCTACCAGCTGCGATAGGTGATAGAGGGACTTGGGTGAGCAAGAGAGTGCCTCGACTGTGTCTTTCCCTTTCCCCACAGACAAGCTGCTCAAGGGAATCCCTTGGGACTTCAAAGGTCCAAAGGTGATTTCGTTGAAGCAGAGATACAGAAAAAGCGACTTCCAACTGGAGTGACTTGAAGCTGACCAAACTCCGCGCAATAAGCTCCACTCACGTCGTGAAAGCACCAGGAAGGAAACCGAGGCATGTACTGTGACTTTCTTGCGCACAACCGCTGATTCCAGCTTCTGCAACTCTTGGGGTGGGCTCCTCTTCGTAGTCACTGTCGTCATCCACTGCCTGCTCTCCCTCTCCAACGATAGAGACAGCTAAGTGTGCTACTCCAAGAGGTAGATTAACACAAATCCAAAGCGGGTACGATGAACGTGACCTACGAGCATCCGAGATGGACATGACGCCACGAAGGAGGGTGCTGGAAAAATATATAGGTGCGAACTGGTTTAATCCAGAACGCCTTTTCCTAACACGATACTCCATGTCAAAGAACGATCCACGATGCATCGACTTTACTAGAGCAATGTTCATGGACTTCCGATGAGGAGGAATACTAGAAAAATGCCGACTTGATGTCGACATAAACCTTGCTTGTCAATAGGAGTACGTGTATTCCTATATATTTTCACAAATATCATCTGCATGTGTACATGGACAAGTATGATTATCTGATGGTGGTGTAAATACAACTCCAGGAGCAAACTCCGGAGACGGCTCATATTGGACCCGTTGCGCTCAACCGGCGACGAGCTCAGCAACCGCACATTGGAAAGGCGCCACACGCAACACAACATCTGGGGTACGGCATGGTGACAAGACTACGCAAACTCAGTGTGAGCCAGCTACCCAAATTCACGCTCTCAGGACCTCAAGGTCTCAACCTGTGAGATTCATAAGGGAATTGATATCAGACACCAACGGGACCGGCGTTGATTGAAGGCAGAGTAGCGGCCGCTGGGATTATTGATTTGCCAGGGCCAGTGCCGATTCTACTATCTCAACATGTGAACCGTCAAAATGTTCATATAGCCAGACAACACGCGCTTATAATTTAGGGGGGTCAGGGAAACCTTGCAAGCAAGGTAATAACAACTACCGCCTTCTGCCCAAGCACATTCAGACTTGGGTCGGATGTTTGGGGCACTGGTTTCTGAAGGATTTTCAGAGGCGCGATAGCGAGCTAGTAGGGTGTCAAACAACGCTGAAACGACATTAGCCGCGTGAGGGATTTCTCCGTCAGTGAAGGATCGCAGTTTCTCGTTTAGCCGTTCACGAATATCTTGCGAGTCCGGTGAAAGCAATGCTGACGCTAGATTTTCGACATAAAGGTCAACCATCTCCTGGTACCTGCGTAACTCGGCGTTGAGGACTCAGCAGCTCGTGGAGTGCCACATACGAACCGAGAAGTAAACTTAGAAAAGGTTTCCTCGACAGCATCGCATGATCCGATTCCATCCCTGATTGCCGCGTATGCGAACTCCTTGAGCTTCGGTAGGTCGTACTAACGAGGATGTTAGTTGATTTTAGTCGTCATATTATTGGCGTCCCAACCATATCTGCGATACGATAAATCGACTTGGGTGAAGGTCGAGGAATGGTGTCTTCCTCCGTAGACAAGAACTCGGGTGTGCGAAGTTCTCGATTCGCCTTAGATCCGAAAGGCGCAAAGTCAATTTCGCCGGTATACAGATACATAACAATAGCCTGAAAGCTACCCAGCCAAGTGAGCGGATGTAACGGGGGCAACGTCAGCCTTACTGACGTTAAATAAGAGACGCCCCGCAGAACGACCACCTTCCCTTGATGGTTGAGCTCGTTGTGTAGTTTCATCGCCACGCTCGAGTTTTGGCCGCCCGTCGTCGACTCATGGATCTTTGCTACAGGTTCCGTGATTTCAGCGTCGTCCTCGAGGTCGCTGTCAGAAAGGTAGTCGTAGTCCTCCGCTTGATCAGAATCTTCGAAGGGGTCATGATCAAGGCTTTTTGTCACGCCTTCCGCAAAACCCCCGGATAAGACTCGAAAGGTGTTTGCCCCAGGTAAGTACATTGAAGAGTATCCGACGGCGAGTGTGGCGGGGGGATGTGGGGTACTCACGGTTGTCAAAGTATGGAACGGATTTGAGGGATAGACTGTTCGCATAAAGCGGTCGTGGTCGACAGACCTTCCCAGATGAGCTCCTACGAGAAAACAAGTAGAATTTGGTGTCGATGAAGACCCCAGAAACCACAGCATCGGTCAAAGCGCTGCGAAGTGGGTGTGGCGGGAACATGAAGAGGAGACTGTGGCTCTAGGCGCCTCATGGTGTTGTGTGTTCGCCACGAGTTCGCCATGAGTGAATTGGGTGCAACAGCGTTGAGCCACCCCATCCGGTATCGACAAATGCCACCATCGGATTTACCTGCCCTCCTCGTGGACCCTTTCAGGATTCTCACATGGCTAGCCGGTGGATTTGCCGCGATGGTCCTGGTGTGCTTTGTGCGTAGAGGTTTTTTCGTCAGGCGGTCAAATTACCTTGCTTGCAAGGTTTCTTCGACCCCCCTAAATTATAAGCGCCACCTCCGTATTACTGAACAATTTGACCGTTGAGATGTTAAGATATATTCAGGTCCGATCACCAACCGGTCCGAGGGGTAGACACGTGAGCGGCTGGCCAAACAAGTGAGCAGCGTCGGCGCACCGGTTGAGGACCTCGAGAGATAATATTGATAAGGATTCAATGAGTTGGACCGCCTAAAATCATAGACTGATATGCGTATACAATTACCTTGCTTGCGGGGTTTCTGTGACCCCCTAAATTATAATCGCCGTGTCGCTGAAAATCCCAACATTTTGACGGCACGAACGAATGCAGTCGTCGGTGCATGAGCCGGGATTGTTTCGGCATGAACACACCCGGCCCGGGTTATTCATTCAACCGGGTGGTTCCTGGCCTCAGGCTCGACAACACCAACGGTTGGTGTTATATTTCTTTTTCACACTTTCTATGGCAAGCATTTGTGTTTTTGTGGCACATTTTGACTACTACTCGCCTTTGCAAAAATCGTATATGTAGCTGGCCTACCAAGCAAGGTTTCGGCCGACGCCAAGGCGGCATTTTTCTAGTCTAACCCCCAGCAAGAAATTCATCCACCGGCACCGATCGGTCGCGACTTGACCCGAAAAGAACAACTGGGGGCGACTCGGATTGACCCGATGTTCTGTCTAGGATCGATTTCAAATAAATTTGGTTGAACTCTGGTATTTTCTCTACGTGACACTAGGCATGTGTAGGGAGTTTCAATATTTACAAGAATAAAATTTTGCCTTGTGATTGAAAATTTTCT
Source organism: Thelephora terrestris (assembly GCA_015956445.1). Lineage (NCBI taxonomy): Eukaryota > Fungi > Basidiomycota > Agaricomycetes > Thelephorales > Thelephoraceae > Thelephora > Thelephora terrestris. The sequence continues at coordinate 116,871 of WIUZ02000019.1, read as the reverse complement.
AAGTCTAAGTCACTCCGACCTCCAGTCGACAATCTTATCGTAGTTCGTGGAATCTACCTGCGCCAGAACCTCGGTTTCATATCCCGAGGCAATGGCCGACCATTGGTGTGAATGCGACAACTGCCGTGGAAGTCTAGTTGTTAAAGGGACTTGGTATATTCATAACAAGGCACAGAGTCGTCATACTCTTGTGTCTACCTACAATCCTCCCCGCACCAGGAGGGCCCAGGAAGATCCTCCGGATGTGGCATCTAGCCCTCGTGGAAGCTTGGACGTAAAAGAACCTCCGGATGAAGTAGATCCCCCCGATAACATTAGCCGGGCGTCTAGATCAGATTCAGTGAGTGTAACGCAGATCTAATCTATCCTGCTGCATTTTTTACTGGTTTTTGAATAGGACGAAGATATAGAGGACGACCAAAGACGTCAGACACCTCTGCCAACGCCCCAGCCTCCCACTCCCCACGTCCTGTCTCCCCCACCTCGTTCTCGCCCCCAAACACCTCCCCCTCCCCCTCCACCAGGTTCTGACCATGACAACTCTGACCGAACGCCACCACCTCCGGACGAGTTTCCTCCCGCCCAGATCCCGAAGATTCACATCGCTCTGGAGTTCATCCGTATGCTGGGAGAATCCACTCTCGCATCTCAGTTTGGTCCCAACGAGCTCGAGGAGTTTCTGGATCCCAGAGCCCATGACTGTACCCCTCTGGACGACCGTAACCTCCGGCTTTCCCTCATGAATTTTGTATCTTTCATGAATCACTCTCAGAAGGCCTATGAGGATGCACGCTGAAACCTTCGGGCCTGCTATCCTGACATCAAACTCACTGGGGGCAAGGGCCCAAATACCCACCAGGTACATTGTGATTACATTGTGGTTACAGTCAACAAGTGATCCCAATGTGCGCAGTGGGTAAAAATCAGGTACATTCAAAATGTGCCCAAAAATGTGAATTTAATATTACCACTGAGCAAATACTGATCGCATTTACAATGTACCCAGTCATGTGACCATAATGCACCAAAACGCATGTCCCAGGCATATTTTGAATACATTTGATTCACATTGTAAAATCAACGACATTCAAAATGTGTTCACAATGTACCTCCACATGTTGAATACATTGTGAATGTGATCGCTGATTGCATTCGAAACACTTTTTGGGGAAAGTTTTGAATGTGATCTACATGTTTGGTGGTGGCGAAATTTGATTCACATGATGGGGTACATTCAAAATGTATTCACAATATACCCACTGGGCACATTGGAGTCACCTTTTGACTGTGACCACAATGTAATCACAATGTGCCCAGTGGGTATTTGGGCCCTTGCCCCCAGTGACTACTGTCGTACTACCAGGTCAAACAACAGGCTCAACGGCTCTCTGGGGTTGTTACTTGGGACCACCACATGTGTATCAAGACGTGTGTTGGGTTTACTGGGCCGTATCGGGACCTGGAATGTTGTCCTGATTGCAGGGAGTCGCGCTATGTACAGAAAGATCTCGACGAGTCTAACAGCGAGAGAAAGGTCCCTAGGAAAGTATTCACGACCTTTCCAGTCGGTCCGCAACTCCAGGCCTGCCGAAAACACTCAGAAATGGCCAAGGCCATGCACTATCGATGGGAGAGGACTTTAGAAATTTTGAACAAAGAGGCGACGACCGGCCAATGTACAAAACTCTACGACGACATTATCTGTGGCGAGGACTATCTAGAACTTGTCCGGAATAGAACGATCCGCGAATACGACACAGTTGTCATGCTCTCGATGGACGGCGCGCAACTCAACGAAAGTAAACAGTCTGACTGTTGGATCTACATCTGGATAATCCTCGATCTGGGGCCGGACAAACGTTACAAAATGCGCAACATCCTTCCTGGTGGCGTTATCCCTGGCCCAGAACCACCTGGGGACTTGGATTCATTCTTGTTCCCTGGCCTGGCCCACGTATCTGCGCTTCAGCGCAAATCTCTGCCGATTTGGGACGCCTATGACCAAAAACAGGCGAGATCTCGTCTATTCCTCTTCTTGGACTTGACAGATTCAATCGCGATGGGGCAGCTTACCGGATCTGTTGGACATCACGGCCGTTGTGGCTGCAGACTTCTCTGTGGGTTTGCCGGGCGTAACAAGGAACGCGGTGCCGGACATGAGAACAACCATGTCATTATTTATGATAATTCACCACAACAAAGATTAGATTAGATAAGATAAGGACAAGAAACTCATGGAAAGTTACAGAAAGTTACAGAAAGTTCAGGAACATCCTAGAATGCACCGGAACATCCTGGAACTTGCCGGAATGTTCTAGAAGGTGACGGAACGTCACACCCCATGTGACACTGGTCACACTTTTGTGACATTTTGTCACACTTGTGATGTCTGTCACTCCATTAATTACCATAGAATACAGTAGAAGGCCATAGAACGTTCTAGAATAATCTCACATGAAAAAGTATATAAAGAACTCACCCCCAGTTCTAAGGGGAGGCAACTCACCCATAACCTTTTACCCCTCTCTCTCTCTACCCAACAGCTGTTGGCCACTGGCCAGTAGTTGCCCCCTCTATCCCCTCTTCTCTCTATAACTCACCCTCTTTTACTCTACCCCTTTTCACCAAGACCCCTACTTTGCCTCACCTCCTTAGGCCTGAGTGGTTGAGTGATTTTCAGTAATCACATACCATTTTGAGCCCCTCCTCTGTGTGAATAAGTTCTAAGTTTGGACTTCTGAATAAGCTTAGTACACTTGACTCTGTGACGTAGCAATATCCTTATCTCGTTAGTGCTGAAGGCAGACCCTTCAGGCAGAGAGTATTCTACCTCAGACTAGTGACTGACTAGGTGACAGACAGATTTAGTAATAGTACCACATTGGTATCCGACGCATCAGTATCTCAGACATATCAAGAAGTTTATCTTATCAAGACAGGTTCTCAAGTTTCAGCAGTATCAAGTTATCAGACGTATCTCAGTGTCACGAACGCGTGACATAGTAGCCAAAATCTCGCAAGTGATTCAAGACATTGGTCTCATTCGCAGTAATAATGGTACAAAAGTAGCTAAAAGGAACTACAAATTCAGACAAGAACAAACGGGTCGATATCGCATGAACAGTTCTGAGGAAGAGGGCAACGATGAGCAAAGTGGTGAGGGTTATAAACACTCTCAGGACAGTAAGACCACTCTCGCGTCACCGGATCCTGCCAACACTCCCTACACCCCAACACATCATGAGATAAACTATCATACATCTCCCGCTTCACGTCCGACAAGGCTGCGCTCACTAAGGCGAACCCATAACGGTCCTGGAGACCCGCCACTTCCACCTTCAACTTCATCCGCACCTGACGTGACTTGTCGGAGGGACAACAACGTTGACCAGAATGAGTCATCGGACTCTTGCGGGTCTTCTTCTGGGACCTCTCCACCATCTGGCGAACTGGGGCAGGACTCCAGGGAGGGGATGGAGGGAGAGGAATGCCCTGATCCTGGCGGTGGCGAAGGGACGACTGGGGACTTGCAAGGGGGGTCGGTGCAATAAGCTCCGCGACATTGGTGTCCGAAATATCGGAAGAGAGATGCCTGGAAAGGTCCCCAATGTTCCAAAGCGAAGTGAGAGAAGTCATCATTCAAACTGTTCATGATGACGTACATGCGATCCACACGCTGCTCCAGTTTCGCAATCCTATCCTCCCGTTCCCTCTCCATGGCGTCTAACAAAAGAACAGCTCCAGGATGATGAGCTTGAACCCGAGGCCTAGAGAGCCTGGGGTCGTCGTAGCCAGCTTGCTCCCAGAACTCGGCGGGAGCATCGTGAGCGGTGAGGAAATTGACGGCGACCCGATTGTCGTGAGCGATGTTGGCGGGAGTATCGTACAAGTGTTGCTCCACATCGTAGGGAGCATCCGTCTCAAAGGATGGAGTGAAGGGGACGGCGGCAGCATTGAGGACAACGTCGTTGGCAGCGAAGGCAGACATAGTAGTAGCAGATGGTTAAGAGAAGAGTAGTGGTTGAGTGGTGGGAGTGGAAAAGAGGCGATGGAGGGAACGATCATTAATCCCCCTGACTTAAATACCTCCTGACTCAAAAGGCAAACCGGAAAGAGAAAACAATAACCCATTATCCATTAAGGTCCGAATTAGGATAAACAAACCCTTAACCCTGGTCGTGATCCCATCAAACTCAGAGAAGTCCCCATCAATCATGGGAAATCCCCACCACGCTTCTATTGCTACCATTGATCCAGAGAAATCCCCATCGATCACGGGAAATCCCCACCACGCTTCTATTACTACCATGAAACGCGAGAAATCCCTGAATGCTTCCATCGACTCGTGCCCCTACTGTTCCCGTATGAGTAATTACCATCTGTCGCCCTAAGTCCCCTCATTCTGACTCATCTACCCTACCCTAAACTACGCACAGACCATGTTGACTCTTGTTTGACTCGTTGTAGAATAATGACTCCTGTAGAGGATTGGGTATATAAGGGAGAGCGTTCGCTCCTTCTTTTCCCCATTCTCAATCTCTTCTGTACTCCTCTACCCACAACCTGAATAAAAGTAAGCTGAGGAATTCTCCTCACACCTTACCGTTTCTGACTCATTTCAGCAGGAATTCTCCTGCCAGTGTATGTTCAGCGCCCCTAATCCTTTCCCCTCTACCAGCCCAGTTCCGCGACCAGTCATCCCTGACGCCAGAAGGTCTATCTGGGAGTATAAGCTCATCAGAAGTCTTCAAGTAAACCAAACCGCCGGTTTACTTACTCATTTTCCTTACTATCGACCCTTTGCAGCTCTCGACGCCGGAGTCACCACTCCTCCCTTCCTACTAGGAGCAGATCATCAATTCCTTTGGAATTCAGATCTTACTGAGAGCGTCCTTGCGACTGTCTACTTCAGTATTAGTCCGGCCTTTTACTTCCCCTCTCCACGTGTTCATCTCACAACTAATATCCACACCCACTCCCCTGCTATTATCGTTCTTTGGTGGGAAATCCCAACTGAATTACCTTACTCTGTCATAGAATATCTCGTCAACTTTGAACGTCTTAGCGATCAAGACTTCGAACCTTTTGTGCAGCAACTCAGTCAGTTCTGCCAAGACTACCACTCGCCCGTTCACCCTTATCAAACCGAGTCACCTCTCTCGCTTGACATCCCTCCTCCCCTCGTCTCCACACCCGGAACCCCCTTCAAGACCAGACCCGACACCCCTCACCCCGCTGCTAATCCTCTAGCGCCCCACAAACAGTAAGCAGGCCTACAACCCTGACACTCAGCAGCATTTGGACGTACCTCAGCAGTATATTGACAGATCATCAAAACTACTCAGACATATCAGCACAGCCTCAGAAGTATTAGCACAGCCACCCCCTTAACACAGCCACAGCACAGCCACTTACACAGCCACAGTGCACAGCATTCTACACAGCCTTCTTCACAGCCTCATACACAGCCTCGATTGTATCAGTTTCACATATCATTATCTCCATTCCTGATCATCTGCGTAGATCAGGAACTCCATTCTTATCAAGATCAGCAACCCCCTTTACATTCTTACTAGGTGTTTGGACCAGGGAATATACGTGCAGTAGTGATAAAGGTTACTGAACCCCTCTGAACACATCTGAAGGACCTACAACCTCCTTCAGCGAACTCATCAGGACAAGGGGCCAGAAAGTACGAAACCCCGCCCACCCTGTGGAGTTGATAGTCGGGATAACTGACTTCTCAACCAGCCTACTTAGTTGTTAACACTTAGCTTCTAAGTAAACCAAGAAGGACTAGTAAGAGTTCTTATAGACCTCTTCACTACAACCTCAGCAAACTCGACAGCGGATCTCACTACTATCCTGCTCTTCTACGACCTATCGTCTTTGAAGATCATCGCACCTCCTCCCATGCGGACGTCGACATTACCTCTCTCCCGGCCCTAGATCCCGCGATCTACAGGCGAGATCTAATCTTGGTTATCAATTCAGATAGTGAGGCTGAATACAGGAGACGCCATTTGGCAACAGGTATAGGGAAGCCGAGTATATTCTCTGGTATACCTCGCACCCTACCACTTCCTACCTGCTTCCCAGGCAATCTGATGCACCAGCTGCTGATAAATATGGCGGCTCTATTCCCCAACCTATGGTGCGCTCGACCTGCTGCTCGCGATCAGGATCGTACATCCGTTTGGCCATGGGCGGTACTTACTGGAAATGTCTGGAAGGCTCATGGTGCGGTGGTCTCAGATGCTGCTAAGTATCTACCAACTTCCTTTGGCCGTCCTCCTCGAAATCCGCAAGAGAAGGTCTCGAGTGGATACAAGGCCTGGGAGTTTCTAACATATCTTTACGGCCTGGGACCTGGCGTCTTCTATAGGATTCTTCCAGACCCCTATTACTCTCACTTCTGTAGGCTCGTCCGCGCGGTTCAGATCATTCACCAGCGTGCAATCTCTCAGGAGCAGTTGCTTGCTGCGCATCAGCTCCTCCTCCAATGGATTGTTGACTTCGAGGTTATCTACTGTGAGCGCAACCCAGACCGGCTCCACTTCATCCGGCAATGCATGCATTCCCTCACCCATCTCGCGCGAGAGACCCATCAGCTCGGACCCCTCTGGCTTTCTTCGCAGTGGACTATGGAGCGCACAATCGGGTACCTTGGCAACCTCCTCAAACAGCCATCAAATATATTCCAGAACCTTGCAGCACAAGCGAAGCGTGTTGCATACACTAACACCCTTACTGCTATGTGGCCTGACCTACAAATACAAGACAAGGACCCTTGAGGATCTAAGGATCTAGGTGACAACTACTTGCTATCGGGACCGAAGGACACGACCCTCTATTGCCTTCCTGATGACGAACAAACCGCCCTGGATACCTTCTTCTCTGGCTACCTGGGTGCAGAAGATATTGATCAACGGACCGTCTATTGTTGGGGGCGTCTCAAACTTCCCACCGAGCAGATAGAAAGATCCTGATGGAAGGAAGTGGATCGGTGCTTGGACATGTCCCAGATGGATCGCAACGTTAAGGTAAGCATCTTGATTCAATTTGAGTCTGTATGTTATTGACAAAAGGTACCGAAGATCTTCTATCAAAACACCATGTACTTTGCCGAAATTGAATTCTACTTCTTCAAGATGTTTGGAGAAGAGTTACGAGCCTTCGCGCTCGTGTTGTTCTATGCACCGCCGAACGAATACCTCCTGCAATACACTCACACGACGCTTGCAGTCTGTAGACGTCATAGGGAGAGGCCACTTGTGGTCGTAAGTGCCAAGCCGATTCAATCGGTTGTGGCGATGGTCCCCTTTCTGTTTGCAATCAACGGACACAGCGACCAGTTTTATGTAGTAGAAAGGATAGGATTAGATGTAATGGAGGCAGACGACCCTGGGGACAACCAATAAATATATTACAACTAATATGACGACATTTGCAGAGACCGACCAGCCCGATCCGATCCGCACGACATATCCCCATCCCCAAAAAAATTTCATCTTATCTCTCTCTGCTGTTTCCCAATGCCTGTCTCCTCTAGGGTAGCTCGACCTTCTTCACATGCTCTTGACGATGAGGATCATGCCTTGTCTGGTTCTCCTCCTCCTCGTGACTGGTCCTCGCCTTTCGATCAAGGTGATCTAGATCTGGACAACTCTCTCGAGTACGAGCCTCGTGCTGCTCGTGTATCTGGTCCTACTGGCTCTCACAGGTCTCACCCATATGACTCTCGTGCTCACCGTGACCCTAAATCTTGTGGTCATGGATCTCATTCTGGGAAATCTTGTATCTCTGTGCCTGCAAAAAATATCACTCTCAATCCTTGTCAGGAACATGGTATTTTTAAACTTTTTATAACACGCTCTTTCTTCGAACTTTTCTTACCACTTCTTATGTTTTGAATGCTTCACACTCCTTATCCTTCATGCCAATCATTCGAAACACACACACGCGCGTACTATTCCCAGCGAATCCACAACGAGCTATACAAGTGCTATCCTACGTCCTTAAAAGTCGACTCTATCTACGGCAGGCCTGAAGGTCACCAACCATCCATCCCGGAGATCGTAGTGCTGGCCCCTCCTCGCAAGAACCTCCCCGAACATGGCGTCACCATCTTCGGCACTCAGCTGAACGACTAGTTCAAGCCGATAGGAAGAGACTCCTTCGAGCGGACCGATCAGCCTCCCAGATGTCACTGAACTCTGGAACACCTGGTCCCACATCGCCATCACCGGGTGACTGCTCAACAGCACTATCGACGTAGTCGGCAAGCGACCCTCCGTCTCCCTCGTCGGACCCCTGGGTGGGATCCTGTCTTGCGAGTCGTAGCTGGTGGCGAAGCTGGATCTCCGACTCGACCTGTCGGTAGGGACGGTTGACCCGATAGCGGAACTCTCGTCCCCCACCTCGACCAGACTGGTCACCATCCGACTCAACTGGTCGAGGGTAAGGATTAGCCGATGGAGCCATGCGATGAGCAGGACGGCGTCGAGAGCGCTTGCAACGTTGCCCCTTAGTCACCGGACGTACCTCGGCGACCCTCGGAGCATCTTCGGCTCGGTCAACCTCCATGACCTCATCCTCGATCTTCACCAACTGATGGATCGGCTGCAAGACGCAGCGCCCACAGTTCTCCTTGTCGGAAGCGGCCAAGGTGGAAGCCGGACCTGGTGTCGGAACGGGAACCGCGTTCTCGATCGGAGGCGTCGCATAGGACGACGGGTTAGGCGATGGCAGTACCACCTCGTCGGCGTACTCCAACTCGAACGGAACATCGGCTGTCCCCTGACCAACCAATTTGGGACCCTCCTTGCAGTTACAGGTCTTGTCCTGCAAGGACTCGACCTGCGCCGTCAATACTGCCACTACGTTCTCGAGCTCCTCAGTCTAGAAGAAGTGTCAGCTTCCCTCATTTCGTCTTTGAGATGAGGAAAGCTACCTTTTCATCCCTCCTGGCCAACGCCCCCTTTATGTTGTTATCCCTAACCTTCAAACCGGCGATCAGCTCTTGATGGTTGGCAACCATTGCCTCCAACGCCTCGTTCGTCCCCTGCTGGAAGGCGGCCAAGGTCTCCTTCATCTGAAGACCCTCCGCAGACAGACGAAGGACGTCTGCCTTCGCCTCCTTCACCTCGCGCTCCAAACGCTCAACCTAGGCAGTTTGATTAATCGAGAGTCATACTCGAATATTCAAACGGAGAACCTACCTTGCTCTCCCCCTCCCGAACGAGCGACCATAACAATGACGTGGCAACAGTAGCCTGGCGGACGGCTCGAGGAACGGTTGCTCCATGCTCCAATAGGTCTTGATCGTAGATTCCCCTCTGCAGGGTGTACCAGAGCTCCTTCTTGACCGGATGCTCCAGCTCCCCGAACCTACCCCTCATTCGGAAGGCTACCTTCTCGGCGATGATCGTGCGGACCCAGAGCTCATCGTCCCAGGTCAACCCCATCAAATGAGGCATCGTCTCCCTGAGACGTTCGGCGTCCACCTCCGTGACGACCTCCAAGATCTAGAAGCCGTTAGCTGGACATCAACGCCCAAAAGAACGTAACCTCTACCTAGAGGAAGGCGTTAGTGCTAGCACAGAAAGCTCTAGTTCTCCCCCATACCTGGTCATCCGTGGTATAGGGAGTCCCAGCCGCACAGGCGTAAGATTTGCGAGCGACGGCACGACGATCGATGCGAGAAATGGTGGAGATACCATTGGCGACTTTGTAGGTATGGTTGTTGGGGAAGGACATGTTTTGGAAAGATGATGGGGAAGTTGCTGGTGTTGCTGATCAAGGATGGCTCCAAGAAGACGTCCTTCTTATAGCTTAGATCGGTGATCCTTCACGTGACCTACCTCGACGAACCTCATTGGTCCGGGTCACATCAACTTCCGCCCCTGTACCATCATCGTTGGCTTACTACATCAAGCTGACACCTCGGCCCGCGGGACGGCCTTGGAAGAACTTCGTTCCGGAACGCCTAGAACGCGCGCGCACTAAAAATAGGTCTCAAGACCCTGATGACCCCTCTATGACATCACGAACCCCTTTTACGACCCCTCATGACTTTACGATTACGATCAACCCTGGACCCTGATCACACACGTGGACAGTCACATCACAGTCTCCTAACCGGAGGAAGGACTCGCCGCTATTCGGAAGCATCGCCTTAGGATCCTTCTGGTTAGCCCAGCGCATGTGGAGTAGCCGTTAGCGTGAAACGCCGGCGAATCTGTAATCCCTCATGTCCCATGAGTCTAGGCCTGACCTCCTCATGTTCGGACGTACGTTGAGGTTACCACTTGTCCGTGATGCTGTTACCGCCTACAGACAACAAGGGATGTTGCATGGCTTTACTCCCGAATCCGCTGGCATAGCTATGTAAAGGGAGATTGCTACCTGACCCTTGGGTGTGATCCCCAGGTACGAACTTTCATGACCCCATGCCCCTCTTTCTTTTAGGACTAGTGTTATCTTTACCCCTATGTTTCATGCGGACTATTGTTATCTTTTATGCAATCCTTCACACGCTAGTAAGGCCCTTTGTCCTTTATCTTCCCACGCGTCATCTTTGCTCGCTTCCCTTACTTAGCGTTCACACACTCCTTATCTCCCTTTGTTCTGGCTTGATAAGGGTATATTAGGGTATTGACGTCATGGCCACTCCCTTAGTATAAGTAGCAACTGTGGCTGTATCGTAGTACCTTAGTTTTGTTACCTCAGGAAATCCTCTGCCCTTCTCAGCCCAGTTGCAGTTAAGGCCAAGTCAGAGTTTCTTGTTTGATCCAAGACATCCCCCATCTGCTCTCCCTCCCGCTCTGCGCGTCAACTGCGCCTCGTAACTATAGACTCTCCGCAGTCATATTAGAACACCTCGAGCGTCCAGTTGATCAACTGGTGGAGTCATCAATCCTGTTGTAGGGATCAACCCTTGTTTGTTAAACCGAACGAAGTACGGTTTAGGTTGGGTTTCTCTTTAGGATTTCGACCTGACTTGCAGTGACCTCGGACAACCTACCGGAAGAATAGAGACGTGATCGTTCTCTCACAAGCTAGTCGGACTAGTGAGTACTCTGCGGAGTCGGCTCAGTGCACTGGTAGTTGTTGGGGTAGAGTGGCCCTGACAGAGTAACAAAACTACCAGCCGGTACCTTGTTCACCCACCACATCGCGAAGCTCTCACTGTTGCTTAAAGACGGACAACCATTTCGTCTAACAGAAGAAGACTTCGGCCCCCTGTCTCAGGAGAGGAATCAGATTCGTCTACAGAAGACACCCCTCAAAGGCGTCGCATACAGCCTTCACCCTCTCAACCCTCTTTACAACGTCTCTCATCTCCAGCTGAAGCTCGAGCGTACCGTGCTACTCTCGCTTCAAACAGCTCAACTCTATTATCTCGTTTCACCCCTCGCATCCCCTCCTTTCAATCAACTCCTACTTCTCAGTCCCCTCTTAACACCCCAGTCCCACGCCAACTCGCTCTTCTCCCCTCTTCTTCTCAACTTTCAGATCTACCTGGAGGTTTCTTTGACGACGACGAACCACTAGAGCCAAGGCCTGTTACCCCGGCCTCTTCAGATCACTCCGTCTACGAAGACGCTCTTCGAAGAGTCACCCCAGTCTCTCAACAATCCCCTCGCTCGTCTCACCATTCCTCCCCGGTATTTCCTTCTACTTCTCCAAATCTTCCTCGTTCTCCAGAATCTCCAATTGCTTCACGACCTCCTACACCGACAGCGCCAAGCCCTCTACCTTTACCACCTCTTCAGACACCTCCATTAGTCATGGCCGTCAACAACGTTACCTTGGGCAATGACACCTACAACGTAGCAGATGCAACTGATCTGCAGCGCTACTTGGTACAATCGGCAGCCTTACAAACCCAGCTGCAAGCACAAAACCAAGCGTTGAATCAACAGCTTACAGCTGCACAGGCCGCACCATTAGCTACCCAAGCCAACTTCAATGCGCTTCTTACCGCCATCACTCCTCCTCAACGGATTCAGACAGTTACCAACCCTATCTTATCCACCCCTACTGCTAACGTCGACTATGAGTCGTTTCCGTTGGAACCTGGAGTTGAAGACATTAAAGACTTTCCCATGCCTGAAGAGTTTTCTGGAACAGAAACGGACGCACAACCCTTTTTGGACCGACTTGCCGCTTACTTCAAAACGAAGCCTAAAGCAATGAGGTACACGAAGAATCGAATTCTTGTCACCCTTAACCTTCTCAGCAAGTGCAGTAAAACCAAGCAATGGGCACAGAATGTTCGCAACGCTTTGGCCACCAGTACCGCTGGAAATGTCAAACCTCATTACTTCGATAATTGGGATGCTTTCACCGCACAATTCCTGAAGCTATACGGAATACAAAACGCTCCCCAATACTTCCATCGAAGGATGATGGCCTACAAGCAAAACAAAGGTCAAAAGTGCCGAGCTTTCTACGACGCGTTCGAAGATTTCCGACGACAAGCGGTTGATATCACCAAACCACAAGCCTTCTTCCATTTGAAGCAAAACACGTTTCCAACCTTTCGCACGCAACTCCTTATGCGCGAAAAACCTCCTACCACTTACGACGAGTGGAAGGACGCGTTGATTCAAATGCAAGAACAACTGGATTCGACCAGGGAATACGACAGGCACGAATTCGGAAATAGTTTTGGGAAGAACACCCAACACCAAAACTATCAACCTTCTACTGTCAAAGGTTATGGACCTATGCAAGTCGACGCCATGCGCCAACAACCCCGAATCATTTTACGTCGACCACAGTCCAAACCTCCTGTCAGAGCCGCACACCCTCGTCTAGCTCCTTATCCTACTGGTGGAAATCTCAAACCGTCATCTTCCTCAAAGAAACCGAACCCCTCCAAGCCCTCTGGATCCAAACCCCCTCCTCGAAAGGTTATCTGTTACGCCTGTAATCAACCTGGCCATTACGCTAGGAATTGCACGGCCAACATTCAACAGTTGGACTCCACCCATGTTCAACAACTAGAGCACGCTCTAGAATACATCTATGGCATCCAAGGTTTTGGGCAGGAAGGGAACGACGAATATGAACTGGAAGATCCCTTGGCAGCATTCGAAGAAGCAGGAGTATTTGACAACGAAGAAGAAGCAGAAGAAGAAGAAAATCTTATTGATTTGGAAGAAGAACCGTTTGGCTCGATCCCAGGAGCCCCAAATTATGGACCAAATATGGGACAAGAAGACCAGGAGTCTTTTTAGATGGACAAACCGGACAGACAACACCGGCGAGTCTTGAATTTTCTCAGATTGCGGACGATACCCCTATGATCCCCTCTTTTCCTGAATCCCATGTACTTTTAGCATCCCTTAAGCAGCGAATTGAAACTGCTTTCCCACTCTCATTGCACCCCCTCGCCGCTCTCGAAAACCAAAAGGTTGTCAACAGAACATCGTCACGACTTTCACGATTATTCCCCATGGTCAAACTGCAGATTGCAGTTTCATCTGACGAAATTTACGACATCGAAGCCCTCCTTGATTCTGGCGCAACCGCCACCTACATTTCCCGCTCTTTTGTTCAAGATCATGCCCTTTCTACTCGGAAGCTCACTACCCCCATCTATGCCATCAATGCAGACGACACGTTCAACGCCACTACCATTACCCATCAGACGAAGCTTACCCTTAGCTTCAAAGGACACATTTCTACCGAATGGTTCCTTGTTACCGACATAGGCACCAAGACTATGATCGTTGGTATGACCTGGTTACGAACCCACAATCCGGAAATCGATTGGCGAACTGGACAGATCTCATTCACCAGATGTCCCTCCTCATGCATCGCTCATCAATCTCTATCCGACGTTCTACCCTCTGCACTTGATTTCGCTTCGGTTATCACGGAGTACTCTTCTCAATTCGACATCAATCGCATCACTCACTCCATCAATGCCAAAGAAAACGCCGCTATGCGTTGGGCTATAGACGACTTGAAGAACAAGAAAGTCCTGACCATCGAAGACATTCGAAAAGGACCACTCAAGGCGTATGCTGATGTATTCGAAGAAATGACCTATCAAGAGTTACCCCCACACCGAAAATGGGATCACAAGATCGAGCTAGTACCCGATTGGGAATCACAGCTTTGGAAACCACATACCTATCCCCTTTCCTACGACGAACAGAAGGAACTCGATATCTTCATCGAAGAAAACCTCGCAAATGGTCGAATCCGTCGTTCAGAGTCTCCCCTGGCATCCCCTGTCTTCTTTATCAATAAGAAGGATGGCAAGAAACGTATGGTTATCGATTACCGAAGACTCAATGACATCACCAAGAAGAACGCTTACCCCCTTCCTCGTATTGATGAGCTCATCCAGAAATGGAAAGGCTGTCTCTACTTCTCGGCTCTCGACATTCGCTCTGGATACTATAACGTCCGAATGCGCGAAGGCGACGAATGGAAAACCGCGTTCACCACCAACCGAGGACTCTTCGAATCCCTCGTCATGACGTTTGGACAGTGCAATGCTCCTGCTACGTTCCAGACTATGATGGACTCTATCTTCATCGTCCAGATACGACGAGGGGATACTGGAACCTTCATCGACGATATAGGCATCGGAACCTCCTACGATCCACGGAAGCTCCTCAGTCCCGAAGAATTTCATCTCTCCGTTCTTAAAGAAATCTTCCAGCTTTGCAGAGAACACAAACTGTCCCTTAAACCGGAAAAGTGTGTTATCATGCAGAAAGAGATTCCTTATCTAGGACATTACATCTCGGGCAAAGGAATCCGTCCAGACCCTGTCAAACTCGCAGGAATTACCGATTGGCCAGTACCCACTACCGTTTCCGAGCTACGAGCCTACTTAGGCATCATGAGCTACTACCGCCGTTTCATCCCTGGCTTCTCCATCATTGCACGACCTCTCAACGACCTTTTACAAAAAGACGCTCCCTGGAAATGGGAAACTCCTCAACAAGACGCCTACCAAAAGTTGAAGGACCTCCTCCTTCATGAAGCCTTTCTCCTTCATCCAGACAACGAGAAACAGTTCATTCTCGAAACAGACGCTTCAGGTTATGCCTGGGGTGCTGTTTTGTCACAGCAAGATGATGAAGGCAAATGGCGACCAATTGGCTGTCTTTCTCAAGGTTTCACAGATCCGGAGACGCGTTACGACACTCACGACCGAGAACTCCTATCTATTATCCGCGCACTGGAAGCCTTCCATCACTTCCTCATGGGAACCAAGTTTCCCATCACCATCCTTAACGATCACAACAACCTTCAGTATTTTAAAACGAAACGAAAACTGTCCAAACGACAGGCACGGTGGTCCCAAATCTTGGCCAACTATTATTTCGAATTTCGTTACCGACCAGGCAGACAATCATCTGTCCCTGACCACCTCTCTCGTCGCGCAGACCACGTCCCAAAGGATGTACCCGACGAAGAACAAATCCTCCTACCTCCTTCCCTCTTCAAAGACAACTTCGAAGCACAGAAGATCAATTCGGTCATCACGGAAACCCTCAATGAGCGAAACTTTGGAAAAGAAATTGCCATCGCTCAATCACAAGATCCACTTATCCAAGGATTCAACACGATGACTGAAAGTCAACTGTCTTCCGAAATTGACGGTCTACCCAACGGTTGGGCTTTACTAGGCGAATTATGGACTTATCGTGGCAAGATCTACGTTCCATCCCTCCTACGCTCAGAAGTATTCCAGCAGTTGCACGCTTTAGGACCTGCAGCTCATCCCGGAATCAAAGGCAGTTTAGAAGTCATACAGAGAGACTTCTATTGGCCACTGATGCGGACAGAAATCAAGGAACGAGTTCAGAACTGCCACATATGCCAAACTCAGAAGAACCGTAATCAGAAACCCCACGGACTCCTCAAACCTATTGACGTTACACCAGGGTTTTGGGAAGTCGTCACCACCGATCTGATTACAGGTCTTCCTCCTTGCCAAGGATATAATTCGGTCGTTACCTATACCGACAAACGAGGCAAGATGAAACACGTCGCCCCCACCGTTGATACCCTTGATACTAGTGGTTTTGCCAAGTTATACCTGGAGAACGTTTGGAAACGTCATGGTACCTCCAAGAAGATCATCACTGATCGAGGTCCCCAAATGTCCTCACGATCGTTCAGGGAAATTTGCAAACAACTAGGTGTGGAACTTGCTCTGTCTACTGCTTATCATCCACAGACCGATGGACAATCGGAACGAACCAACCAAGAAGTCGAACAGGCCCTTCGCACAGTCATATCCTATCATCAAGACGATTGGGTCGACTGGATCCCTGTTATCGAATTCGCTCTCAACAACCGTTATCATTCTGGTCTCAAAACCACGCCTTTCTATGCGAATTACGGTTATCACCCTCACATTGGTTCCCTCCCTCGAGTTCAATCCCCCATCGAGTCAGTCAAAGACTTTGTATCTCACCTTCACGAGGTGCAGAAACAAACGGAAGAGTCTTTGACTAAAGCAGCAGAAGATATGAAGAAGTTCTACGATCGTCATCGGAACAAGACCCCCGAGTTCAATGTTGGAGACAAGGTCCTCTTGGACAATTCAGACTTAGCTTTGAACCGTCCTTCCCGAAAGCTATCCGAGCGATACTCTGGTCCTTTTGAGATCATCGAGAAAATTGGCACACATGCCTATCGACTCAAGCTACCCCTCTACTGGAAGAACGTTCATTCCGTCTGGAATGTTTCCAAGATATTCCCCTACCACGAAGATCCTCTTAACCCCAATCACCCTCATCCACCCCCGGATATCGTCGAAGGCGAACCCGAATGGGAAGTGGAGAAAATCCTCGATGCCAAGTTCTTACACGGTAACCTCAAATACCTCGTCAAGTGGTTAGGCTGGCCGGACACTGAAAATTCTTGGGAAGATGAAGACAACCTCGAGAATTCCCCGGAACTAATTGCTGAATTCTATAAGCAGTTCCCAGGCGCACCACGACGACTACCTGATGGCACAATGTCAGGCAAACCCGTTACCACCAGGAAGAAACGCGGCAGGAAGAGGATAGGCCTTTTAGATCATCGTCCCATGACAATTCATACCGATGTTCGAAAATGGCCTATTGGATCATTGACTAGGGACTAGTCAATCCAGGAAGAGGATAATGTCAGGAACATGGTATTTTTAAACTTTTTATAACACGCTCTTTCTTCGAACTTTTCTTACCACTTCTTATGTTTTGAATGCTTCACACTCCTTATCCTTCATGCCAATCATTCGAAACACACACACGCGCGTACTATTCCCAGCGAATCCACAACGAGCTATACAAGTGCTATCCTACGTCCTTAAAAGTCGACTCTATCTACGGCAGGCCTGAAGGTCACCAACCATCCATCCCGGAGATCGTAGTGCTGGCCCCTCCTCGCAAGAACCTCCCCGAACATGGCGTCACCATCTTCGGCACTCAGCTGAACGACTAGTTCAAGCCGATAGGAAGAGACTCCTTCGAGCGGACCGATCAGCCTCCCAGATGTCACTGAACTCTGGAACACCTGGTCCCACATCGCCATCACCGGGTGACTGCTCAACAGCACTATCGACGTAGTCGGCAAGCGACCCTCCGTCTCCCTCGTCGGACCCCTGGGTGGGATCCTGTCTTGCGAGTCGTAGCTGGTGGCGAAGCTGGATCTCCGACTCGACCTGTCGGTAGGGACGGTTGACCCGATAGCGGAACTCTCGTCCCCCACCTCGACCAGACTGGTCACCATCCGACTCAACTGGTCGAGGGTAAGGATTAGCCGATGGAGCCATGCGATGAGCAGGACGGCGTCGAGAGCGCTTGCAACGTTGCCCCTTAGTCACCGGACGTACCTCGGCGACCCTCGGAGCATCTTCGGCTCGGTCAACCTCCATGACCTCATCCTCGATCTTCACCAACTGATGGATCGGCTGCAAGACGCAGCGCCCACAGTTCTCCTTGTCGGAAGCGGCCAAGGTGGAAGCCGGACCTGGTGTCGGAACGGGAACCGCGTTCTCGATCGGAGGCGTCGCATAGGACGACGGGTTAGGCGATGGCAGTACCACCTCGTCGGCGTACTCCAACTCGAACGGAACATCGGCTGTCCCCTGACCAACCAATTTGGGACCCTCCTTGCAGTTACAGGTCTTGTCCTGCAAGGACTCGACCTGCGCCGTCAATACTGCCACTACGTTCTCGAGCTCCTCAGTCTAGAAGAAGTGTCAGCTTCCCTCATTTCGTCTTTGAGATGAGGAAAGCTACCTTTTCATCCCTCCTGGCCAACGCCCCCTTTATGTTGTTATCCCTAACCTTCAAACCGGCGATCAGCTCTTGATGGTTGGCAACCATTGCCTCCAACGCCTCGTTCGTCCCCTGCTGGAAGGCGGCCAAGGTCTCCTTCATCTGAAGACCCTCCGCAGACAGACGAAGGACGTCTGCCTTCGCCTCCTTCACCTCGCGCTCCAAACGCTCAACCTAGGCAGTTTGATTAATCGAGAGTCATACTCGAATATTCAAACGGAGAACCTACCTTGCTCTCCCCCTCCCGAACGAGCGACCATAACAATGACGTGGCAACAGTAGCCTGGCGGACGGCTCGAGGAACGGTTGCTCCATGCTCCAATAGGTCTTGATCGTAGATTCCCCTCTGCAGGGTGTACCAGAGCTCCTTCTTGACCGGATGCTCCAGCTCCCCGAACCTACCCCTCATTCGGAAGGCTACCTTCTCGGCGATGATCGTGCGGACCCAGAGCTCATCGTCCCAGGTCAACCCCATCAAATGAGGCATCGTCTCCCTGAGACGTTCGGCGTCCACCTCCGTGACGACCTCCAAGATCTAGAAGCCGTTAGCTGGACATCAACGCCCAAAAGAACGTAACCTCTACCTAGAGGAAGGCGTTAGTGCTAGCACAGAAAGCTCTAGTTCTCCCCCATACCTGGTCATCCGTGGTATAGGGAGTCCCAGCCGCACAGGCGTAAGATTTGCGAGCGACGGCACGACGATCGATGCGAGAAATGGTGGAGATACCATTGGCGACTTTGTAGGTATGGTTGTTGGGGAAGGACATGTTTTGGAAAGATGATGGGGAAGTTGCTGGTGTTGCTGATCAAGGATGGCTCCAAGAAGACGTCCTTCTTATAGCTTAGATCGGTGATCCTTCACGTGACCTACCTCGACGAACCTCATTGGTCCGGGTCACATCAACTTCCGCCCCTGTACCATCATCGTTGGCTTACTACATCAAGCTGACACCTCGGCCCGCGGGACGGCCTTGGAAGAACTTCGTTCCGGAACGCCTAGAACGCGCGCGCACTAAAAATAGGTCTCAAGACCCTGATGACCCCTCTATGACATCACGAACCCCTTTTACGACCCCTCATGACTTTACGATTACGATCAACCCTGGACCCTGATCACACACGTGGACAGTCACATCACAGTCTCCTAACCGGAGGAAGGACTCGCCGCTATTCGGAAGCATCGCCTTAGGATCCTTCTGGTTAGCCCAGCGCATGTGGAGTAGCCGTTAGCGTGAAACGCCGGCGAATCTGTAATCCCTCATGTCCCATGAGTCTAGGCCTGACCTCCTCATGTTCGGACGTACGTTGAGGTTACCACTTGTCCGTGATGCTGTTACCGCCTACAGACAACAAGGGATGTTGCATGGCTTTACTCCCGAATCCGCTGGCATAGCTATGTAAAGGGAGATTGCTACCTGACCCTTGGGTGTGATCCCCAGGTACGAACTTTCATGACCCCATGCCCCTCTTTCTTTTAGGACTAGTGTTATCTTTACCCCTATGTTTCATGCGGACTATTGTTATCTTTTATGCAATCCTTCACACGCTAGTAAGGCCCTTTGTCCTTTATCTTCCCACGCGTCATCTTTGCTCGCTTCCCTTACTTAGCGTTCACACACTCCTTATCTCCCTTTGTTCTGGCTTGATAAGGGTATATTAGGGTATTGACGTCATGGCCACTCCCTTAGTATAAGTAGCAACTGTGGCTGTATCGTAGTACCTTAGTTTTGTTACCTCAGGAAATCCTCTGCCCTTCTCAGCCCAGTTGCAGTTAAGGCCAAGTCAGAGTTTCTTGTTTGATCCAAGACATCCCCCATCTGCTCTCCCTCCCGCTCTGCGCGTCAACTGCGCCTCGTAACTATAGACTCTCCGCAGTCATATTAGAACACCTCGAGCGTCCAGTTGATCAACTGGTGGAGTCATCAATCCTGTTGTAGGGATCAACCCTTGTTTGTTAAACCGAACGAAGTACGGTTTAGGTTGGGTTTCTCTTTAGGATTTCGACCTGACTTGCAGTGACCTCGGACAACCTACCGGAAGAATAGAGACGTGATCGTTCTCTCACAAGCTAGTCGGACTAGTGAGTACTCTGCGGAGTCGGCTCAGTGCACTGGTAGTTGTTGGGGTAGAGTGGCCCTGACAATCCTCTTCTCCCGTTGACGACGACGACCCCAACTTGATTGAACTAATGGATTTACGTGCTAAATGTGCTAGATTGCAGCGCAAGGTGCATGATGCCCATCTCCTCGGAAAATCCTCATTGTAAGTGTCTACATATTTTATACATTATATGTGCCTAACTATCATCAAAATATCAACAGGGAATATGAACAGATGTTTGAGGGCCTTCGCGATGCAATCTACGACACGAAGGACAACGTCCAGAAGATTGCCGAACATATCGTGGCCAATTACACCGGGGAAATTCCTGGGATCGGGACGTTTGGGATCCCGCTCAACCCGAAGCAGGTTGACTACAAGCGCGTCAAGTTCTGGCCCCAAAGCGTATGGCAGGAAATCCGTAATGGTGCCAAGCTCAAGGAATCCCACGCCCTGGACTCCCGCCCCCCTCCTGTCCTCACCTTCTTTTTCGAGGACGAGTTCGGCGTCCCTGTCTCGGCAGACGTCAAAGAAGAGGTCCAGAGAGATCTCACCGCATACTGGGTAGATATGCTCCAGGACAGCAAGCTACCCGTGCATTATTCCGGCCTTGGACTCAATCGCTGGGAGGTCTTCTGCAAGACTATGGAGGAGAAATATCCTTGGCTTCGACTCTGCGAAGGCCATTGGAAGGTAAGTGTCACAAACGCGTGACATAATAGCCAAGGTCACACAAGTAATTCAAGTCATTGGTCTCATTCGCAGTAATAATAGTACAATGGTGGCTAACAAGAACTACAAACTCAGACAAGAACAAACGGGTCTACGTCACACGCACAGTCCTGAGCAAACGGGCAACAATGAGCGAAGTGGTGAGGGTTATGTACACTCTCAGGACAATACGAATACGCTCGTGTCACCGGATCCTGCCAACACTCCCTACACCCCAATACATCATGATATAGACTATCATGCATCTCCCGCCTCACGTCTGACAAGGCTGCGCTCACTAATGCGAACCCATAACGGTCTTGGTGACCCGCCACTTCCACCTTCAACTTCATCCGAACCTGACGTGACTTGTCGGAGGGACGACAACGTTGACCAGAACGAGTCATTGGACTCTTGCGGTTCTTCTTCTTCTGGGACCTCTCCACCATCTGGCGAACTGGGGCAGGACTCCAGGGAGGGGATGGAGGGAGAGGAACGCCCTGATCCTGGCGGTGGCGAAGGGATGACTGGGGACTTGCAAGGGGGGTCGGTGCAATAAGCTCCGTGGCATTGATGTCCGAAGTATCGGAAGAGAGATGCCTGAAAAGGTCCCCAATGTTCCAAAGCAAAGTGAGAGAAGTCCTCATTCAAACCGCTCAAGATGACGTACATGCGGTCCACACGTTTCTCCAACTTCAAAATCCTATCCTCCCTCTCCCTCTCCATAGCGTCCAACAGAAGGACGGCTCCAGGGTGTCTAGCCTCAACCTGAGGCCTAGCAAGTCGGGGATCTTCGTACCCGGACTGTTCCCAGAATTCGGCAGGAGCGTTGTGAGCGGTCAGGAAATTTATTGCCACCTGATTGTCATGGGCGATGTTGGCGGGGGTGTCGTACAAGAGTTGCTCCACCTCGTAGGGAGCGTCCGTCTCAAAGGACGGAATGAAGGGGGTGGCGGCGGCGTTAAGAACGGCGTTGCTGGCAAAGGCAGACATAGTAGTGATAGATGTTGAAGAGAGAAGGATGGTTGATTTGCTGGGAGTGGAAAAGAGACGATGAGGGGAATGATCATTAATCCCCCTGACTTAAATACATCCTGACTCAAAGAAAACCAAAAGGAGAAAACAATAACCTATTATCCATTAAACGTCCCCATTAGGATAAACGAACCTTCAGCCCCAATCGCGATCCCATCAATTCAGAGAAATTCCCATCGATCATGGGAAAACCCCATCCGTCTGCTACTGCTACCGTGAAACACGAGAAGTCCCCATCGATCATGAGAAATCCCCACCAGTCTTCTATTACCACCATCGATCGTGAGAAATCCCCATTATGCTTCTAATAACTCCTTCACTATTGTTCCCCTATTCTTATTTCGTCATTTGTCGTCCCAAAGTCCCCCTCCCCTGACTCATCCGACCTACCCTAAACTACGCACAGACCATGTTGACTCTTGTTTGACTCACTGTAGAATAATGACTCCTGTAGAGGATTGGGTATATAAGGAAGAGCGTTCGCTCCTTCTTTCCCCCATTCTCAATCTCTTCTGTACTCCTCTACCCACAACCTGAATAAAAGTAAGCTGAGGAATTTTCCTCACGTCTTACCTCTTCTAACTCATTTCAGCAGGAATCCTCCTGCCAGTGTATGTTCAGTGCCCCCAATCCCTTCCCCTCTACCAGCCCAGTCCAGCGACCAGTCGTCCCTGATGCTAGAAGATCTATCTGGGAGTATAAACTCATCAGAAGTCTTCAAGTAAACCGAACCACCGGTTTACTTACTCATTTCCCTTACTACCGACCCTTTGCAGCTCTCGACGCCGGAGTCACTACTCCCCCCTTTCTACTAGGAGCAGATCACCAATTCCTTTGGAATTTGGATCTTACTGAGAGCGTTCTCGCGACTGTCTACTTCAGTATCAGCCCAGCCTTTTACTTCCCCTCTCCACGCGTTCACCTCACCACTAACATCCACACTCATTCCCTTGCTATCATCGTTCTTTGGTGGGAGATCCCAGCTGAATTACCTTATTCCGTTATAGAGTATCTCGTCAATTTCGAACGTCTTAGCGACCAAGACTTTGAACCGTTTGTGCAGCAACTCAATCAGTTCTGCCAAGACTACCACTCACCCGTTCACCCTTATCAGACAGAGTCACCCCTCTCTCTCGATATCCCTCCTCCCCTCGTTTCCACACCCGGAACCCCTTTCAAAGCCAGACCCGACACCCCTCACCCTTCCGCTAATCCTCTAGCGCCCCACAAACAGTAAGCAGGCCTACAACCCTGACAGTCAATGCGAGAGATGGTGGAGATGCCATTGGCGACTTTGTAGGTATGGTTGTTGGGGAAGGACATGTTGTGGTAAGATGATGGGGGAAGTTGCTGGTGTTGCTGATCAAGGATGGCTCCAAGAAGACGTCCTTCTTATAGCCTAGATCGGTGATCCTTCACGTGACCTACCTCGATGAACCTCATTGGTCCGGGTCACATCAACTTCCGCCCCTGTACCATCATCGTTGGCTTACTACATCAAGCTGACACCTCGGCCCGTGGGACGGCCTTGGAAGAACTTTGTTCCGGAACGCCTAGAACGCGCGCGCACTAAAAATAGGTCTCAAGACCCTGATGACCCCTTTATGACATCACGAACCCCTTTTACGACCCCTCATGACTTTACGATTACGACCAACCCTGGACCCTGAAACACACACGTGGGCACGGGGTATCAACATTTGGACACTGTGCTTCTAATCGGATAGTAACCCTATCTGGTCTAGTTGTGCTTTGGAAGCAGAGTAGGCCCGAGCTGAGAACGGCGGCCGAAGAATATAATCCCTGGTGCCACTTAGGAAGAACAATATTCCCAGGTGCTATGCCTAATCAAGACTGGGTCTGATCAAGCGATTATGGTTGCAACTCCCAGGTTACTGCCTGTCTGTTGGTATCATACCACCTACCGACAACAAGGGATGTGTAGAGTTCCTATCTCTAGCCAATCGCAGAAGCTCAGAGACGGTGCTCACCTGACCCTTGGGTGTGGTCTAGATTCAGGTACGAACTTTCATGACCCATGTCCCTTTTTTTTCTTCTAGGACTAGTGTTATCTTTACCCCTATGTTTCATGCGGACATTCCTTATCTTTTATGCAATCCTTCACACGTTAGTAAGGCCCTTTGTCCTTTATTCTCCCATGCGTCACCTTGTTCGCTTCCCTTACTTAGCGTTCTCACACTCCTTATCGCCCTTTGTTCTGGACTTGATAAGGGTATATTAGGGTATTGACGTCATGGCCACTCCCTTAGTATAAGTAGCAACTGTGGCTGTATCGTAGTACCTTAGTTTTGTTACCTCAGGAAATCCTCTGCCCTTCTCAGCCCAGTTGCAGTTAAGGACAAGTCAGAGTTTCTTGTTTGATCCAAGACATCCCCATCTCCTCTCCCTCCCGCTCTGCGCCTCAACTGCGCCTCGTAACTATAGACTCCCAGCAGTCATATTAGAACACCTCGAGCGTCCAGTCGATCAACTGGTGGAGTCATCAATCCTGTTGTAGGGATAAACCCTTGCTTGTTAAACCGAACGAAGTGCGGTTTAGGTTGGGTTTCTCTTTAGGATTTCGACCTGACTTGTAGTGACCTCGGACAACCTACCGGAAGAATAGAGACGTGAACGTTCTCTCACAAGCTAGTTGGACTAGTGAGTACTCTGCGGAGTCGGCTCAGTGAACTGGTAGTTGTTGGGGTAGAGTGGCCCTGACACGGAGTTTCGTACTTTCCGGCTCCTTGTCCTGATGAGTTCGCTGAAGGAGGTTGTAGGTCCTTCAGATGTGTTCAGAGGGGTTCAGTAACCTTTATCACTACTGCACGTATATTCCCTGGTCCAAACACCTAGTAAGAATGTAAAGGGGGTTGCTGATCTTGATAAGAATGGAGTTCCTGATCTACACTGATGATTGGGAATGGAGATAATGATGTGTGAAACTGATATGATTGAGGCTGTGTATGAGGCTGTGAAGAAGGCTGTGTAGAATGCTGTGCACTGTGGCTGTGTAAGGTGGCTGTGTTAAGGGGGTGGCTGTGCTAATACTTCTGAGGCTGTGCTGATATGTCTGAGTAGTTTTGATGATCTGTCAATATACTGCTGAGGTACGTCCAAATGCTGCTGAGATATGTCTGATAACTTGATACTGCTGAAACTTGAGAACCTGTCTTGATAAGATAAACTTCTTGATATGTCTGAGATACTGATGCGTCGGATACCAATGTGGTACTATTACTAAATCTGTCTGTCACCTAGTCAGTCACTAGTCTGAGGTAGAATACTCTCTGCCTGAAGGGTCTGCCTTCAGCACTAACAGAGATAAGGATATTGCTACGTCACAGAGTCAAGTGTACTAAGCTTATTCAGAAGTCCAAACTTAGAACTTATTCACACAGAGGAGGGGCTCAAAATGGTATGTGATTACTGAAAATCACTCAACCACTCAGGCCTAAGGAGGTGAGGCAAAGTAGGGGTCTTGGTGAAAAGGGGTAGAGTAAAAGAGGGTGAGTTATAGAGAGAAGAGGGGATAGAGGGGGCAACTACTGGCCAGTGGCCAACAGCTGTTGGGTAGAGAGAGAGAGGGGTAAAAGGTTATGGGTGAGTTTCCTTCCCTTAGAACTGGGGGTGAGTTCTTTATATAGTTTTCCATGTGAGAATATTCTAGAACGTTCTATGTCCTTCTACTGTATTCTATGGTAATTAAAGGTGTGACAAAATGTCACAAAAGGTGTGACAGGTGTCACATGGGGTGTGACGTTCCGTCACCTTCTAGAACATTCCGGCAAGTTCCAGGATGTTCCGGCGCATTCCAGGGTGTTCCTGAACATTCTGTAACTTTCCATGAGTTTCTTGCCCTTATCTTATCTTATCTTATCTTATCTGATAAGACTGTTATCTAATCTAATCTAATCTTGTGGTGGTGAATTATCATAAATAATAACATGGTTGTTCTCAAGGGGCCGGCGAAACACAGGCGCCCGGGACCAGGTTATGGGTTGTGGTCCTCTGATACGATCACAGCATCCGAGCGCCCAACTTGTGGGCGATCGGCGCGAAACTTGACCGCAGTCGCACGAGAATCAGTGTCCTCAATGCTTCGTCCTCCTTAGGGCTTAGAATGGGCTGGGAGCGAGGTTCTACCATTGTTATTTCATCTATACGTTGGGTCATGTGGAAAAAAATTGGTTTTGTAGATTTCGAGGGTGGGTACAAATATGAAATTCAAATTCCACTGGGCTCCACACATCGGTCATCGGCGACGGTCCTCCCCTTTCTGGCAAGGGTAGGGCGAAGAGGTCCTCAGTATCTCATCTTCCCCATCAATGACCTGAATGACCTTAGCCGAGGATCACGAGGCTCCCGACATCGACACGACGATCCGCATCCGTCCGGGAGCGGTCAAGCAACCCGAGAAACAATGCCCAAAGTGTGGCAAATGGGTTGGATTAGGCCGGAATAAGAGTCTGCACACTTTTCGCATTCATCAGGATAGCCAACGATGTATTCGGGCAGCTGCACAAAACAAGTCGCAAACCCGAGCGGAAGAAGCGTGTTCCCGGACAGACGGAGCGCTCGACTCACGCGCCTCGCTCGCATCTCCTGCTCTCTCGTCCCCTCTTGTCGACGTTGACATGTCTGACACACTTTTCATCCAACCCCCTCTGCCTTATCCATATGTCCAGGATACATCTGCTTTATCCTTAATCCCCTTCTCACCAGCCCCCTCTCAAATCTTCCCACAACAAGTTCCACGTATCGCTCCCCCCTCGCCAGACAGGATGGCATCAGATACACTCCAAGCCTCCCCTCCCAAAATCCCATCTCTTACAAGAGTTCCATGTCCCGGTCTCCGGCTGAAATAGATACACGACTGTCCAGCACAGACCTATCCATTCCACTACCACGACACTGGGCAGCTGCCGTGGCTTGTCACGGTACCGGGATCACACGACTCTGGTCATATCTACCTCCGGTCCACCTCCTGCAGTCAACTTTGTGATCCGTTTTCAGAAGCCTGCCCTGACTGCATGAGTATTCCCTCCTCTGTCAAGTTTCGGTCCTTAGAGGTACAGGCCTTGAAGGATCCCGCTCCAAACACGCCATACATTTTCCTATCTTGGCAGCAACTTTTACATCGGGCAAGAGGCAAAGCACAGGAGTGTCATCAGTTGCGAAGAAAGGTATGTTTGCTCTCTCTTCTCACATGAGCCCAACACTGACATTATGACACAGCAAGACGCACTCGTCCGCAAAGTCTCCAAGTTCACCCGCCGGGTTGCTGACTACGAGCGCCTCACCTCCTACATTGCCGTATCAGACTACAAGAACGTATCTCATGTTCTGCAACTTGGAATCAAAAACGGTTCTTCCCCAGGCACGGTACTCTCGCAACTGCAGCTCGCCATTATGAAGCAGTACACGCCACACCCGGGGACCGATTGTCAGGAACATGGTATTTTTAAACTTTTTATAACACGATCTTTCTTCGAACTCTTCTTACCAATTCTTATGTTTTGAATGCTTCACACTCCTTATCCTTCACACCAATCATTCGAAACACACACACGCGCGTACTATTCCCAGCAAATCCACAACGAGCTATACAAGTGCTATCCCAATCCCATCAAAAGTCGACTCTATCTACGGCAGGCCTGAAGGTCACCAACCGTCCATCCCGGAGATCGTAGTGCTGGCCCCTCCTCGCAAGAACCTCCCCGAACATGGTGTCGCCATCTTTGGCACTCAGCTGAACGACTAGTTCAAGCCGATAGGAAGAGACTCCTTCGAGCGGACCGATCAGCCTCCCAGATGTCACCGAACTCTGGAACACCTGATCCCACATCTCCATCACCGGGTGACTGCTCGACAGTACTATCGACATAGTCGGCGAGTGACCCTCCGTCTCCCTCGTCGGACCCCTGGGTGGGATCCTGTCTTGCGAGGCGAAGCTGGTGTCGGAGTTGGATCTCGGACTCGACCTGTCGGTAAGGACGGTGGACCCGATATCGGAATCCTCGCTCCTCACCTCGACCAGATTGGTCACCATCTGACTCGACTGGTCGAGGGTAAGGATTAGCCGACGCAGTCATACGATGAGCAGGACGGCGTCGAGAGCGTTTGCATCGTTGCCCCTTAGTCACCGGACGTACCTCGGTGACCCTTGGAGCATCTTCGGCTCGGTCAACCTCCATGACCTCATCCTCGATCTTCACCAACTGATGGATCGGCTGCAAGACGCAGCGCCCACAGTTCTCCTTGTCGGAAGCGGCCAAGGTGGAAGCCGGACCTGGAGTCGGAACAGGAACCGCGTTCTCGATCGGAGGCGTCGCATAGGACGACGGGTTAGGAGATGGGAGTACCACCTCGTCGGCGTACTCCAACTCGAACGGAACGTCGGCGGTCCCCTGACCAACCAATTTGGGACCCTCCTTGCAGTTGCAGGTCTTGTCCTGCAAGGACTCGACCTGCGCTGTCAACACAGCCACCGCGTTCTCGAGTTCTTCGGTCTAGGAAATGTCAGCTTCCATTATTCTAAGCAATGATGAAAGCGGCATTACCTTTTCATCCCTTCTGGCCAACGCCCCCTTAATGTTGTTGTCACGAACCTTCAACCCTGCGATCAACTCTTGATGGTTGGCGACCATTGCCTCCAACGCCTCGTTCGTCCCCTGCTGGAAGGCCGCCAGGGTCTCCTTCATCTGAAGACCCTCTGCCGATAGACGAAGGACGTCTGCCTTCGCCTCTTTCACCTCACGCTCCAAACGTTCGACCTAGGCAGTTTGATTAGTCGAGAGTCATACTCGAATATTCAAACGGAGAACCTACCTTGCTCTCCCCCTCCCGAACGAGCGACCACAACAACGAAGTGGCAGCGGTGGCATGGCGGACGGCCCGAGGAACGGTTGCCCCGTGCTCCAATAGGTCCTGATCATAGATTCCCCTCTGCAGGGTGTACCAAAGCTCCTTCTTGATCGAATGTTCCAGCTCCCCGAACCTACCCCTCATTCGGAAAGCCACCTTCTCGGCGATAATCGTACGGACCCAGAGCTCATCGTCCCAGGTCAACCCCATCAAGTGAGGCATCGTCTCCCTGAGACGTTCGGCGTCCACTTCCGTGACAACCTCCAAGATCTAGAAGCCGTTAGCTGGACATCATCGCCCAAAAGAACGTAACCTCTACCTAGAGGAAGGCGTTAGTGCTAGCACACAAAGCTCTAGCTCTCCCCCATACCTGGTCATCCGTAGTATAGGGAGTTCCAGCTGCACAGGCATAGGTTTTGCGAGCAGCGGCACGACGGTCGATACGAGAGATGGTGGAGATACCATTGGCGACTTTGTAGGTATGGTTGTTGGGAAAGGACATGTTCTGGTAAGATGATGGGGAAGTTGCTGGTGTTGCTGATCAAGGATGGCTCCAAGAAGACGTCCTTCTTATAGCCTAGATCGGTGATCCTTCACGTGACCTACCTCGACGAACCTCATTGGTCCGGGTCACATCAACTTCCGCCCCTGTACCATCATCGTTGGCTTACTACATCAAGCTGACACCTCGGCCCGCGGGACGGCCTTGGAAGAACTTCGTTCCGGAACGCTTAGAACACGCGCGCACTAAAATTAGGTCTCAAGACCCTGATGACTCCTTTATGACATCACGAACCCCTTTTTACGACCCCTCATGACTTTACGATTACGAACAACCCTGGACCCTGATCACACACGTGGACAGTCACATCACAGTCTCCTACTCGGAGGAAGGACTCGCCGTTATTCGGAAGCATCGCCCTAGGATCCTTCTGGTTAGCCCAGCGCATGTGGAGTAGCCGTTAGCGTGAAACGCCGGCGAATCTGTAATCCCTCATGTCCCATGAGTCTAGGCACGACCTCCTCATGTTCGGACGTACGTTGAGGTTACCACTTGTCCGTGATGCTGTTACCGCCTACAGACAACAAGGGATGTTTGCATGGCTCTACTCCCGAATCCGCTGGTACAACTATGTAAAGGGAGATTGCCACCTGACCCTTGGGTGTGGTCCCCAGGTATGAACTTTCATGACCCCATGCCCCTTTTTCTTTTGGACTAGTGTTATCTTTACCCCTATGTTTCATGCGGACATTCCTTATCTTTTATGCAATCCTTCACACGTTAGTAAGGCCCTTTGTCCTTTATCTTCCCACGCGTCATATTTGTTCGCTTCCCTTACTTAGCGTTCTCACACTCCTTATCTCCCTTTGTTCTGGACTTGATAAGGGTATATTAGGGTATTGACGTCATGGCCACTCCTTTAGTTAAGTAGCAACTGTGGCTGTATCGTAGTACCTTAGTTTTGTTACCTCAGGAAATCCTCTGCCCTTCTCAGCCCAGTTGCAGTTAAGGTCAAGTCAGAGTTTCTTGTTTGATCCAAGACATCCCCCATCTGCTCTCCCTCCCGCTCTGCGCGTCAACTGCGCCTCGTAACTATAGACTCTCAGCAGTCATATTAGAATACCTCGAGCGTCCAGTCGATCAATTGGTGGAGTCATCAAATCCTGTTGTAGGGATCAACCCTTGCTTGTTAAACCGAACGAAGTACGGTTTAGGTTGGGTTTCTCTTTAGGATTTCGACCTGACTTGTAGTGACCTCGGACAACCTACCGGAAGAATAGAGACGTGATCGTTCTCTCACAAGCTAGTTGGACTAGTGAGTACTCTGCGGAGTCGGCTCAGTGCACTGGTAGTTGTTGGGGTAGAGTGGCCCTGACACCGATGAATTCGCACTGGACCTTGGATGCCTCGTCAAAGCGATTGGAGGCCCGAAACTTCTGTTCGCACTCAACCGTGCTTTCTCCTTGCCACCATACCGGACCATTGGCCGCCATCGCCAGGTCCCGCAGCTACTTCCTTCGATTTTAACGCCAACGTTTGAGGACGCCACTGCCAATATCTCAACATTCTTCAACACGAGCGAACGGCCTCTCTCCGCTCCCGCTGGTCACTCACTTCTGCTCGATGGTGTGGCACTAGAGGAGAAGTGCAGATATGTTCGGTCTTCAGACAACGTCATCGGATTGTGTCGGGAGCATGCAGGGAGTCTTGAACTTCGTGTTCAAAGCACACAGTCTATCATTGCCATCGAAGAAGCTGTTCACACCGAGAACCCTCAAGCACACTATTCCTCCGAGGCCACGGTCGCCGCAATCGCCCCCTTCCGATCATCAAACACTCTGCGGTCCCATTTGTTGTATCTGGAAGCTGTAAGGCTGAGACTGGAGAGGCAATGGCGAAGTGGGTTACAGATATTATCCATGCATGGAACAACAGTCATGATGGAGCCGCAGCCTGTGGCCTGATATGGTCGATTGCCACCGATGGAGAGCCGACGATGCGAATGGGCAGGTTCTTTCTCTGCATGTCACACAAGCTTCCGCCCTCCGATCCACTCTATTCCCTCCTTCAAAACCTCCCTGGCTTGAATCTTTTTACGGGAGAGAATAATGTTACTATGACATGTGACCCCAAACATATCCTAAAGCGTACGACCATCTCATGCTCGATAAACAATATTTCTGAACTCATATCAGGTTTTGCTACCCTCCTGCGTGCACGGGAAGGGATACTTATTGACAAGTCGATTGTGAACAAGAACCACCTTCTTTCCCATCTTATCAAACTCCCATACATTGACCCAAGCTCAGTGGAAGCTCTCATTGATCCCGCTGACAAGCAAAACGTGCCAAAGGCGGTAACACTCATCCAATCCCTCGACCAACTTAAGTCCCTCGACATCACTAAGTACAACCCTTCACAAACCAATGAACACAACTCTCTCATTGCTGTTGGCAAGGTCTTCTCTTCATTCATGAATCCATTCACCGACATCAACATGAGCCTGTCGGACCAACTTACGTCGTTGTCAAAATATGCCCACACCACTTCCATCATCTACTCAAAACACTCGACCGACTTCATGACATCAGCCTTATATGCAGACAGCCAGGCTGTTGTCAAGGACATTTATTTCTGTGTTGCTAAACAGAAGATACTTGACCCCCAGGCTGACTTCTACATCATCCACTGTGGAACCGATCGACTCGAGATGGACTTTTGTCTCGCCCGAACGCAAACCCATCACCGCAATTTTGACATACTGGACCTCACCGGTAAACTCGCTACAAGCTCCTTGATTGACGCCATCTATGCACGGAACCCAGAACTCGACGCTGGCTCACGACGGCTGAACATTTCGCACTCCGTTGGCATCGATCATGTTAACCCGAAGTCCTGGATTGGAGATGTCGGTGTAGACAAGGTGTCGCTCCAATTGTGTTGGGAGGAAGGGAGAAAACAGGCGATCAATTTACTTTCCTCAATCTATCTGGAAGCACTGGGGGCAAGGGGTCACTTACCCAGTGATGACATTGTGATTACATTGTGATTTTTTAGACAATGTGTGCAGCCTGTGGCCAGGAGGTACATGCTGAGATCTTTTACAAAGTATCCATCAATGTGACCACAATGTGGCCAGTGGGTCCACCTTGATCACTGTTACAAAGTACCCATCAATTCGATCACAATGTGCCCTGTGGGTCCATGCAGGATACATTGTAAAAGTATCCATCAAAGTGGCCACTGGGCACTTTGTGAAAGAAACTCCTGGGTTTTTTCACAATCTTGCTTACAAAGTGTCCAGCATACACCTGAGCCACTCATTGAGAGTTCTTTCAGAAAGTATTCAACAATGTTTCCACAAAGTATTCAACCAGATACTCAATGGTTTCTTTGAAAGTTTGTTGTAAAATCCAACCACATTGAGAGTTCGTTGTGAAAACATTAAGAAGAACCTCCTGGGAACATTGTGATCACATTGCTGGTTACTTTTTGAAAGAACTCTCAATGAGTGGCTCAGGCACCCAGTAGGATCAATTGTAAATAATATTGTGAAAGAAAACCCTGGTTTCTTTCACAAAATGCCCAGTGGCCACTTTGATGAATACTTTTACAATGTATCCTGCATGGACCCACAGGGCACATTGTGACCGAATTGATGGGTACTTTGTAACAGTGATCAAGGTGGACCCACTGGCCACATTGTGGTCACATTGATGGATACTTTGTAAAAGATCTCAGCATGTACCTCCTGGCCACAGGCTGCACACATTGCCCAAAAAATCACAATGTAATCACAATGTAATCGCTGAGTAAGTGACCCCTTGCCCCCAGTGAAGATCCCATTGTTGATTTCAGCACGGTGATTTCTCCAGTCGATCGTGATCTCCTCCGACCAGCTGGGAGATACGTTGGGTTTTCGAATGACATTGACCTCTCCATCACGGATGATCAGTTGGACGCCCGGGCCAATATGGCCAATGACCTTGAGGATGCTAGCGATGATGAGGGTGATGGAAGCCATAGCGACGATGCAGATGAAGACTTCGAGGACCTTCTGCCAGAATCCACTGATGAGCCGATTGACGGTATCAAGAACAGTCCGGAAGACTGGCTTGAGATCAACGGGCAACGCTATCTGAAAGCATCTGTTGTGTCCCAGCACCTCAAGGCCAACCGTTCGAAGAATGTTGTCGAGAGAACACTGCGAGTTCGAGGCTTTACGCTCGATGACCTCTGAAAAGCCCCTCTCAAAACCCCCCTAGATCCTGATGGCGACAACTTTCAGGTTGGAGACCTTGCAGCCACCTTCGTCAGAACAGGATCCCTCGTGTGCCTAGTGGTTCTCCAGGCGATCGGGATCAACAAGGACCGACAGACACGTCATGTGATTGGGATCGAGACTTTGCGCAATCCAAAGGAAGACTACGTTGTCCACGGCGAGGTGCTCCATATCGTTCAAGCAAGTTCCAACATGTGGTCATGGCCATCTCGTGATTTCCTGAAGGTTACAGAACCCAAAAAATCAAAGCACAAGAAGTCCGCTGTTCGAGACTTTACCCTATCTGTCCCAGGGCCACTT
This sequence comes from Thelephora terrestris, assembly GCA_015956445.1. Lineage (NCBI taxonomy): Eukaryota > Fungi > Basidiomycota > Agaricomycetes > Thelephorales > Thelephoraceae > Thelephora > Thelephora terrestris. The sequence goes on along the minus strand of WIUZ02000019.1, from coordinate 82,766 downwards.
TGCTATCGTATCAACCCCGAGGTCCACTCCGTTCCCCAGCCTTCTTTCTCCAGCTTGCCGGACCCTGATCCCCCTGTTCAATACCATCTGACATGGGTGTTTTGTACCGATGATCTTGAAAATCTTCTCCATCTCATGTGGGCCGACTTCCAACCAGAGGACCCACAAGACCTCAACGCGAAGGTCAAGTTGTTGCCGCAGGTGTGGGGATCATTTCCATACATGGATGATTCAGGTACATTTAAATCCATTATGTTGAACATGAAAATGCTTACAATGGTTGCAGGAGCAGCCGCGTTTGTTGCAGGAGCATTTCTGCCTGAGGTATTGACTATGGAACTCGGCAAGAAGACAAAGCAACATTGCCCACTTTGCCACGAAGTGAAGAGGCTAGAGGAACTGCGCGGTCATATTGGACTCCACATCCTATGGCGATTGTTTGGTGTGGAGGAAGACCTTGCGACGAAGGTGAGCCTCTCCCCTTGCCGTTTATGGCCAACGCTAACCCACACTGGAGATTGAAGATAACCCTTGTGGGTTCTGTGGGGGTAATATGTGCAGCACGCGCCTCGATACGACCACAGGCAAGGGCAAGTGGCAAGTCAACTCAAATTGCCGGCTTCGCTGTCGATTCAAATATGGTGCGGCCCAGAAGTCTACCAACCACTCACCATGCACAAACATCCCAATCTATTGTCCACACTGTTCAGGCACTATCTGGAAGTACAACGCCGTCAGCCATATCATTTCCAGACACAAGGACCTTCTCGACAACGCCAGCATTGATCCTGACTTTGTTCTTGACATTCAGCTCGGCAAGGACGAGGAGGCAACAATGGGAATTCCCAATGATATTGCTACCAAGTATCATGCTAGCTACCCTCACCTCTTCCCTCGAGAGGAGGATTTGAATGCGATGGAGGTCCAGGGTACCAAACAGCCAAAAAAGCGAGCGTCTTGTGCCAAGACCGCTTCTCAAAACAAGAGACAGCGTAGATAGTGTTTTTACCCCTTTGTAGTACTTAGGAACATCGGTGTCTCCACAATTTCACATCGGCCTTTCGGCTCCTCGGTTTTTTTCCTTATTGAGTGTGTTGTCAGGCGCTAAACTTTTGGAAGTTGGTCCAGAAAACTTGTGTTTTGCCGGCCGCTTGGTTGTTCTCATGTCCGACAGCATGAGAATATTTTTTGTGCACTTCGTCCGCCATACTGATATGTATGCCGTTCGAAGTGCACAAAAAATATTTTCGTGCGCGCGATGCAATCACCTCGCACAAAACTTGTCACCCCGCACAAACTCACCAATCACCTCGCATGGAACTTGTTAATCACATCACACGTTTTGTCCCGCACTTCGCACGAACACCCTTGTTGAGCAGGTAGGGTATATTCTATACTACTACATGGCGTACTCTAGTTCTTACCTGAGAGGGGAAGATATAGTGGTGCAAGTGGGAGAGAGAGAGAGAGAAGCGATTGATTGATCTATGGACACATGAGGGGTATATATACTATTTACTCTATTAACGTCACATCTATACAGTGTGACAGATGCATGGTCCGTGCGGCGGCTTAAGGCACACACGCGTTTATACCGATCGATCGAGTCACTGATTGTCAGGGCCACTCTACCCCAACAACTACCAGTGCACTGAGCCGACTCCGCAGAGTACTCACTAGTCCAACTAGCTTGTGAGAGAACAATCGCGTCTCTATTCTTCCGGTAGGTTGTCCGAGGTCACTACAAGTCAGGTCGAAATCCTAAAGAGAAACCCAACCTAAACCGTACTTCGTTCGGTTTAACATGCAAGGGTTTATCTCTATGGCAGGATTGATGACTCCACCAGTTGATCGACTGGACGCTCGAGGTGTTCTAATATGACTGCTGAGAGTCTATAGTTACGAGGCGCAGTTGACGTGCAGAGCGGGAGGGAGAGCAGATGGGGATGTCTTGGATCAAACAAGAAACTCTGACTTGTCCTTAACTGCAACTGGGCTGAGAAGGGCAGAGGATTTCCTGAGGTAACAAAACTAAGGTACTACGATACAGCCACAGTTGCTACTTATACTAAAGGAGTGGCCATGACGTCAATACCCTAATATACCCTTATCAAGTCCAAACAAAGGGAGATAAGGAGTGTGAGAACGCTAAGTAAGGGAAGTGAACAAAGGTGACCCGTGGGAGAATAAAGGACAAAGGGCCTTACTAGCGTGTGAAGGATTGCATAAAAGATAAGGAATGTCCGCATGAAACATAGGGGTAAAGATAACACTAGTCATAAAAGAAATAGGGGCATGGGGTCATGAAAGTTCGTACCTGGGGATCACACCCAAGGGTCAGGTGGAAGCGTCTCATTGCTTCGTGCAATTTTCAAGCGGCTCCGATGACTGGGACCATACAGCATCCCTTGTTGTCTGTAGGCGGTAACAGCATCACGGACTAGTGGCAACCTCAACGTACGTCCGAACATGAGGAGGTCGGGCCTAGACTCATGGGACATGAGGGATTACAGATTCGCCGGTGTTTCACGCTAACGGCTACTCCACATTCGCTGAGCTAAACAAAAGGAGTCAAAAGGCACTCCTTCCGAATAACGGCAATTCCTTCCTCCGGTTAGGAGACTGTGATGTGACTGTCCACGTGTGTGATCAGGGTCCAGGGTTGATCGTAATCGTAAAGTCATGAGGGGTCGTAAAAGGGGTTCATGATGTCATAAAGGGGTCATCAGGGTCTTGAGACCTATTTTTAGTGCGCGCGCGTTCTAGGCGTTCCGGAACGAAGTTCTTCCAAGGCCGTCCCACGGGCCGAGGTGTCAGCTTGATGTAGTAAGCCAACGATGATGGTACAGGGGCGGAAGTTGATGTGACCCGGACCAATGAGGTTCATCGAGGTAGGTCACGTGAAGGATCACCGATCTAGGCTATAAGAAGGACGTCTTCTTGGAGCCATCCTTGATCAGCAACACCAACAACTTCCCCATCATCTTACCAAAACATGTCCTTCCCCAACAACCATACCTACAAGGTCGCCAACGGCATCTCCACCATCTCTCGTATTGACCGTCGTGCCGCCGCTCGCAAGACCTATGCCTGTGCGGCAGGAACTCCCTATACCACTGATGACCAGGTATGGGGGAGACCTAGAGCTTAGTATGTTTGCACTAACGCCTTCCTCTAGGTAGAGGAACGTTCTTTCGGCGTTGATGTCAAACTAACGGCTTCTAGATCTTGGAGGTTGTCACAGAAGTGGACGCCGAACGTCTCAGGGAGACAATGCCTCACTTGGTGGGATTGACCTGGGACGATGAGCTCTGGGTCCGTACGATCATTGCCGAGAAGGTGGCCTTCCAGATGAGGGGTAGGTTTGGAGAGTTGGAGCATCCGATCAAGAAGGAGCTCTGGTACACCCTGCAGAGGGGAATCTACGATCAGGACCTATTGGAGCACGGAGCGACGGTTCCTCGGGCTGTCCGCCATGCCACCGCTTCCACTAGCCTTCTGTGGTCGCTCGTTCGGGAAGGAGAAAGCCGGGTAGGTTTTCTGTCTGAATATTCGAGTATGACTCTCGACTAATCAGACTGCCTAGGTGGAACGATTGGAGCGTGAGGTGAAAGAGGCGAAAGCAGACGTCCTTCGTTTATCAGCGGAGGGTCTTCAAATGAAGGAGACCTTGGCAGCCTTCCAACAGGGAACGAACGAGGCGTTAGAGGCAATGGTCGCCAATCATCAGGAGTTGATCGCAGGGTTGAAGGTTCTGGACAACAACATCAAGGGAGCGTTGGCCAGGAGGGACGAAAAGGTCGTCTTTCAGCCTTTGCAGTTTGTGCAATAACTGAAAGACCTTCTTCTAGACGGAAGAGCTCGAGAACGTGGTTGCTGTGTTGACGGCGCAGGTTGAGTCCTTACAGGACAAGACCTGCAACTGTAAGGAGGGTCCCAAATTGGTTGGTCAGGGGACCGCCGATGTTCCGTTCGAGTTGGAGTATGCCGACGAGGTGGTACTCCCATCACCTAACCCGTTGTCCTATGCGACGCCTCCGATTGAGAACGCGGTTCCCGTTCCGACTCCAGGTCCGGCTTCTACCTTGGCCGCTTCCGACAAGGAGAACTGTGGGCGCTGCGTCTTGCAGCTGATCCGTCAGTTGGTGAAGATTGAGGATGAGGTCATGGAGGTTGACCAAGCCGAAGAGGCTCCGAGGGTCACCGAGGTACGTCCGGTGACTAAGGGGCAACGTTGCAAGCGCTCTCGACGCCGTCCTGCTCATCGTATGACCCCGTCGGCTAATCCTTACCCTCGACCAGTTGAGTCAGATGGTGACCTCTCTGGTTGAGGTGAGGAGCGAGGATTCCGATATCGGGTCCACCGTCCTTACCGACAGGTCGAGTCCGAGATCCAACTCCGACACCAGCTTCGCCTCGCATGGCAGGATCCCGCCCAGGGGTCCGATGAGGGAGACGGAGGGTCGCTTGCCGACTACGTCGATAGTGCTGCCGAGCAATCACCCGGTGATGGAGATGTGGGACCAGGTGTTCCAGAGTTCGGTGACATCTGGGAGACTGATCGGTCCGCTCGAAGGCATCTCTTCCTATCGGCTTGAACTAGTCGTTCAGCTGAGTGCCGAAGACGGTGACGCTATGTTCGGGGAGGTCCTAGCGAGGAGGGGCCAGCACTACGATCTCCGGGATGGACAGTTGATGACTTTCAGGCCTGCTGTAGATAGAGTCAACTTTTGAGGACGTTGTATAAGCATTAGTATAGCCATGTTGTTCCGTATTGCCGTGAATGTATGCGCGTTTGTGTGATTTGAATGATCGGTGTGAAGGATAAGGAGTGTGAAGCATTCGAAACATAAGAAGTGGTAAGAAGAGTTCGAAGAAAGAGCGTGTTATAAAAAGTTTAAAAATACCATGTTCCTGACACTGATGTGACACCGTCCCTTCGGGTCGCTTATTCAGCGCTCTCCGGCATCGGCTCTCGCACGAAGCGGTGGAGCCAGTTGACCCGTTCCCGGGCACAGACCTTTGGTTCAACAACCCTGTCTTGTCCTGAGGGAAATTCCCACCTTTTTCCAAATAAATCCGAAGGTAGGAAATCTGTTCCGTTGGTTTGTACATTATAGAGAGGTAGTTTCGGGGCGGTATTCCAATTTTTCTGACCTTCGGAATGGCCTCGGGACTTTCCGAGACCGAGATCCGATCAATTTTTCAACATTCCACTAGATTCCACTTATTAGTATTGCTGCGAATTGACATTAGAATACTCGCCGGGGTGTGATATTATCACTGAGGCTCCTTTTTTAATAAAGACTTGCTAGTGTTCCTATGTTTAAATACTTCGATCCTATGTTATTTTTGACATATTGTCGATTATATGTTCGCCCGTTTTCGGCCTTGGCCCCATCCCGTTTCAAGACATTCCGCACTGCGGTTCGTCCACTTCCACCCCTTAGCATTGCTTTTATTTCTCATGTACTATTCTATCCTGTCTATCTAGATGCGATCCCGCCGAACACTCCTTCACCATTTCATGATAAAACAGTCAAACTACTAAAATATGTCGAAAATAACATAAGATGAAAACAAAATAAGAAGGCCGTTGCGAGTCCTAGAGGGGTAAACACATACTTGAAAATACTATAAAAGGAGTTTCAGTGGCAGTCCAACACCCGGCGAGTTTTCTACAGCCCTTTGCATATAAACGTGAACATGTCGATTTTTCCCTTTCTTTGTTGATCTCCACTATGCCTGATTTAGCAGCTTGTGCCGAACGGCGCTGTCAGCCTGTGACATTTGTCATCCGTGAGGCAGTCCCTCAGCACGGCCGTTCCACTTTCCACAATGACCATCTCCAGAAATCTGAGGAAGATTCATCAGCCTCTACTCTTTGGGTAATCTTTTTTATGAATCATAGACCACGGAAAAGTACCAGGGGGAACACAAGCGTTCGCCGCTACACCAAAAAAAAAAAAGTACCAGGGGGAGACACCCTCTGGGGAGAAACGGCAGAGCGCGTGACGTGACCAGCCCACTGATCATTGCCTCCGAAACTAGCCATATCGAGAAAAGACACGAAAACCGAGTGTTCACGTTTTTATGCAAAGGGCTATAACGACAATGCTGGGCGGAATACCGAGGAATTGATCGGATCTCGGAAAGTCCCGAGGCCGTTCCGAAGGTCAGAAAAATGGGAATACCGCCTCGAAACTACCTCTATATAGTGTGCAAGCCGACGGAACAGACTGCCTACCTTCGGGTCTGTTTAGAAAAAGGTGGGAATTCCCCTCAGGAGGAGTCTGGGTGCTCGTGCGACGTGGGGGACAACACATGCGAGGTGACTAACGAGTTTCGTGCGAGGTGATTGGTGAGTTTCGTGCGAGGGAATTGCTTCGCGCGGCTGAAACTATTTTTTGTGCACTTTGAACAGTATAGATATGCCCATACATCAAATAAATGAAACATGTTTCTGCGAACTACCTGAAGGCTTTTCCACAGCCACTGCAAAATTTCCCCGCATGCCATTTCTGGTTACAAGCCGAGCACGCGAGCTCGGCACCATAACCGCTGCACCAGTGTCCGGAAACCGCTTTCGCGATCGATATCTCCCCACAAGTGGTATCCCGAGCGCACTTCAGTGTTGGACGCGACATCGCAGCGTAACGCGCCTCACGCGTTATCTCAGCGTAACGCGCCTCGCGCTCTATCTGAGCCTCACGCGCTATCTGAGCTTCGCATGCTATCTCGGCCTCACACGCTTTTCGCTTGTCCGCAATCTTCCGGCGCTCTTCTCTTATCGCATCCACAGTGTTCCCAAAAGCGAGTTTCAGTGCGTCATAACAGTGAGGTGTTGCGCCACCGGCCACCTCATGAACGTATTCTTGAAACACTGAAGTTGTCTTTGGTGTTTTTAGGGTCGAGGTTAATAATAAGCTTTGTTTCTCAACCAATCGATCATTGCTGTTTTGGGTACAGCCTCAATATGGGAGTATGAGGGGTTGGAATTGGCAACCGCTCACCGTGCTGTGGACTTGGAAAAAAGCTCCCCAACGATATTCTCCGAAGTCAGCTTGTTTACGATATCGTGGAAGGCGAGGTTTGCGAGACGGTCTAGTTCAAGCTGCACCCAGAAACATTCAGGATCTACCAGTTGGCAACGAATATAACTTACCAGCTGAGCTAGGTGATAGAGGGACTTGGGGGAGCAAGATAGTGCTTCGCTCGCGCCTTCTTCTCCTGGAGACAAGGTACTCGAAGAAGTCATTTGCGACCTCAAAGGTCCAAAAGTGATTTGATCGAAGCAGAGATATAAGAAAAGCGACTTCCAACTGTAACGATTTAGGACTGACCAAACAACGTTCAATAGCCTGAACTCACGTCTTGAAAGCGCCGGGAAGCAAATCGAGGCATGGGACGTTACTCCCTTGCGCAGAACCGCTGGGTTCAGTTCCCGTAAGTCCCGGAACGGGCTCTTCTTCGTAGTCGCTGTCTTCATCGACTTCCAGTTCTCCCTCCCCAACCCCATCGTTGGAAACGTGTACCACTACAAGAGGTTGATTAATACGAATCGGGGAGGAAGCAGGGACCTACGAGCGTCCAACTTGGATCTGACGCTGTGAAAGAAGACGCTGGAAAGATATATGGTGGAGAACTGGTTGACTCCAGTCTGCCTTTTCCTCACGCGATACTCCATGTCGAGGAGCGATCCATGGTGCATGGACCTTATTAGGGCGGTATTCATGGACGTCTGACGAGTAGGGATCTGCCTACGGCCAGTTGCCCAGGTACATCTTAACTCAGTTCGGGTATTTGAATTACTAGACTCTGGAGGGCTTCCAGAGGCATCATAACGAGCTAGGACACCAAACAAGGCAGAAACGGCGTTAGCCGCGTGAGGGATTTCTCCGTGGGCGAAGGATCGAAGTTTCTCGTTTAGCCGTTCTTGAATGTCCTTCGCTGACGAAGAAAGTAATGCTGACGCCAGATTTTCGATGTGAGGATCAACCATCTCCGGAAATCTGTAAAGTCTGTTGTATGCTCGGTAGCTCGTGTGAGAACACTACATACGAACCGAGAGACAAATTTAGAAAATGTTTCCTCAACGATGTCGCAGGATTTGACTCCATTCTTGATTACCGCATATGCGAGTTCCTTGAGTTTGGGTATATCGTACTGTTGAACAAGGGGTGTGAGTTGGTGATCACAGTCATATTTTCACCCTGACCATATCTGCAATGCGATAAATTGACTTGGGCGAGGGTCTGGGGATCGCGTCTTCTTCTGTGGACAGGAGTTCGGGTGTACGAAGTTCACGATTTGCTTGTGATCCGAAGGGCGCAAAGTCGATTTCGCCGGTATACAGATACATTAAAACCGCCCGAAAGCTATTCCGCCAAGTGAGCGAATAGAACAGGGGCAGCGTCAGCCTTACTGACGTTAGATAAGAGACGCCCCGCAGAACGACCACCTTCCCTTGATGGTTGAGCTCGTTGCGAAATCCCCTCGCCACACTCGAGGTTTGGTTATCCATCGCCGACTCATGGATCTTTGCTACAGGTTGCGCGATTTCAAAGTCGTCCTCAAGGTCGCTGTCAGAAAGGTAGTCGTAGTCCTCCGCTTGATCAGAATCTTCGAAGGGGTCATGATCAAGGCGCTTTGTCACGCCTTCCGCAAAACCCCCGGATAAGACTCAAAAGACGTTTGTCCCAGGTAAGTGCATAGAAGAGTATTCGACGGCGAGTGTGGCGGGGGGACATGGGATACTCACGGTTGTCAAAGTATGGGATAGATTTGAGGGATAGACTGTTGGCATATAGCGGTCGTGGTCGACAGACCTTCCCAGATGAGTTCCTGTGAGAACAAGTATAATTTTGTATCGATGAAGGCCCCAGAAACTACAGCATCGGACAAAGCGCTGCGAAGGGGGTGTGGCGGGAACATCTAGGGGAGATTGTTGTTCTAACAGTGTAGTAAGCGCCTCATGATGCTGAGCCAGGGCCCAATCCGGGCCGCTGTCCTCAACCGCCACCATCAAATACACCTACCCTCCTCGTGGGCGCGTTCAGGATCTTAACATGGCTGGCTGGCTGATCTATCGCATTGGTTCCGGTGTACTTTGTATGTGAAGGTTCTTGCCGGGCGGTCTTAATCCACAAAATGACCTGTGACACAGAGATACCTCCTTCCTCGGCTCGCTGCGTCCTTGCAAGCGCGAATATCACTCCAGAGCCACCGACTTGGCTTGGTCGGACGGTTGCATACCTCAGTTCAATCACCTAGGGCCACACAGGAAGAGAACTTCTCCGTCCCACCAACCGCAGAGACCCCCGGGCCCGGGCTCGCGCGAAGATTCCGTGTCCTCCGCATGTCTCACTCACGAAGAACTTGGTACAAAGATGGAATATGAGAATATTGAAGTCGAAGATGCCCAATTTTACTGTGTTGCGGTGTGTTCTGGTGTCGGGCAAGTTGGACAAACAGCCTACGACCGAGGAACTTTCCAAGAACATCGAAATGCTTCCCCTCGGTTCAGCCTCGCCAGCAGAGTGAAACTTCAGGTCGGTTCCTTATCTTGGCTCTCGTGATCGTTCGTAATCCTCAGCTATATATATACCGGTGTAGGATCAACTATGGGAAACTCAAATACCTACCCCTCCTCCTTCGAATCTTTCATCAGCAGACTCCCCCACTGGCATGACGTACCACACTCTGTGAAAGAAACTCCAACTCCTGGTACGAACTGGCAGAGGCGGGAGCCAAAGTACCAGCACACAGTCTAGACACCAACGGATCTTACGGGATACCTGACCACGCAAACTTACATCCCCCACCAGCGGGCTTTCCGGGCAGAATGGGCTAGGGTACATGACTTTGACTTTGACTACCCCTTGAAAAGAGGAATTAGGGGGAAAAACAGGGCCTTGAAGGGTCTCGCTTTGAGCGGGTGACGTCCCTTTGTTATAACCTATCTAATCTTTTGAATTGTTCACTATTCTAAGCGTACTTTTGCCATCCCGAAGGTTCCTTCCGTCTCAAACATGCATCAATAATTTTTTCAGAAGGGTGACAATGAGAAGCTTCTGAAGGGGTTATTCGCGGAAAGTTTCAAGCCTTTTTTGCAGCCACGGCAAACGGCCTCCCCTTCCCATCTCAGGTTGCACGTCGAGCACTCGAGGGGCGCCCTACAATTTTGACACTTGCTCCCAAACCCCACGTTAGCGATTGCTACCTCCCCACATCCGATCCTTGGCCGAGTGCACTTCAGTGTTGGCTGTGACATCTCAGCCTCACGAGCTTTTCGTTTGTCCGCAATTTTCTGATCCTCTTGTTTCATAGCATCCACTGTGTTTCCGAATGCGAGTTTGAGTGCTTCGTAACAATAAGGTGAAGCACCACCGGCGACCTTTCCGACGTATTGTTGAAACGCTGAAGTTGACCTGGGTGTTTTTAATCTCGAGGTTAATAATAAAACCTGTTCCTCCAATAGTCTGCCGTTGCTTTTTTGGACACAGTCTCAATATGATGGTATGGGAAGGTCGAATTTGTAACTGCTTACTCCGCTGTGAATTTTGAAAAAAGCTCCCCAATGATGTTCTCAGATGTGAGTTTACTTGTAATGTCGCGGAAAGCGAGGTCGGCAAGACGGTCCAGTCCAAGCTGCACTCGAGAATATTAAGGATGTTCCATTGGGCAACATACACAACCTACCAACTGAGCTAGGTGATAAAGGGACTTTGGTGAGCAAGAGAACGCCTCGCTCGCGAGTTTCTCTTTCCCTTTCCCCGGAGACAGGCTACTTGAGGAAGTTCCTTGGGACTTCAAAGGTCCAAAGGTAATTTCGTTGGAGCAGAGGTACAAGAAAAGTACCTTCCAACTGAAATAACTTAGTCCTGACTGGGCTACTAGTGATAACTGCACTCACGTTGTGAAAGCGCCAGGAAGGAGAGTGAGGCACGGGATTTTATCCTCTTCCGCAGGTTTGTTGGTTCCAGCTCCCAGGAGTCCTGCGATGGGCTCCTCTTCGTAATCACTGTCGTCATCCACTCCCTCTTCTCCCCCTTCAACGATAGATTTATGTACCACTACGAGAGGTCAATCAAAGTGACAGAGCGGGTAGGAAGAACATGACCTACGAGCGTCCAACTTGGATCTGACGCTGTGAAAGATGGTGCCGGACAGATATATCGGTGTGAACCGGTCAACCCCAATCCGCTTTTTCCTCACGCGATACTCCATGTCGAGGAACGATCCATGGCGCATTGAATTTATAAGAGCGATATTCATATACTTTTGATGAGGAGGGGCCTCGCGGGTACCGCCAATTGCCCAAGTACATTTTGACTTAGTTTGGATGTTTGAGTTACCGGTTTCTGGAGGGCTTTCGGAGGCATGATAACAAGCCATGATAGCAAACAATGCCGAAACGGCGTTAGCCGCGTGAGGGATTTCTCCATTAGCGAAAGATCGCAATTTCTCGTTTAGCCGTTCTTGAATATCTTGCGGATTCGATAAACGCAATGCTGACGCTAGAATTTCGACGTGAATATCAATCATCTCCGGGTATCTGTATAATCGGTTGGGGGCTCGGCAACTCGGGCAGAGCGCCACGTACGAACCGAGAAGTAAACTTAGAAAATGTTTCTTCAAGAACATCGCAAGATTTGATTCCGTTCTTGATTGCTGCATATGCGAGTTCTTTGAGTTTGGGTATGTCATACTGTCGAACAAGTGCGTCAGTTAATTGAACATCGTCATATTCTTAGCCCCAACCATATCCGCAGCACGATAGATCGACTTGGGTGAGGGTCTAGGGATAGTGTCTTCCTCCGTTGACAAAAGCTCGGGTGTACGGAGTTCGCGATTCGCTTTAGATCCGAAAGGCGCGAAGTCGATTTCTCCGGTGTACAAATGCATAACGATTGCTTGGAATCTACCCCGTGAATTGAGCAAGTCTTATAACGGGGGGAATGAGGCTGCACCCGTACTGACGTCAGATAAGAGACACCCCTTAGAACAACAACCTTTCCCAGATGGTTGAGCTCATTGCGAAACCTTCCAGCCACGTTCGAGGTTTGACCATCCGTTGCAAGGTCGTGGATCTGTGCGACAGGCTCTGATATTTCGACGTCGTCCTCGAGGTCGCTGTCAGAAAGGTAGTCATAGTCCTCTTCTTGATCAGAACCTTCGAAGGGGTCATGATCAAGGCTTTTTGTCACGCCTTCCGCAAACCCCCCCGATAAGACTCAAGAAACGTTTCTCCAGGTGAGTACATAGAGGAATATTCGGTGGCGAGTGTGGCGGTGGGAAATAGCTTACTCACGGTTGTCGAAGTATGGAACGGATTTGAGAGTCAGACTGTTCGCATACAGCGACCGTGGTCGACAGACCTTCCCAGACGAGTTCCGACGAGAGAACAGATAGAATTTGGTGTCGACAAAGACACCAGAAGCCACAGAATCGGTCAACGCGCAGCGAAGGGGGTGTGGCGGAAACATTGAGTTTCCCGAAGCGCTCAAGGCGCTGTGCCCTTGGAATTTACATAATGGAATTTGGATAAAATAAATGATTTGTCCATCGGGGAAGTACGAATGTTCTACTACTTAGTGTACATCGCCAACATCCCCCCTTCAGTCGCCTTGCATGCCCTACAGAGAATACGTATCCGTAGTTTCACCTCCGCGCTCGCACGAATTACCCGTCCCGCCAGCTCGGTTGTTCTGCAATTGCAAGGAGCTGGTCGACTGGTTTACGGCTGCGGGATGTGCTCACGACAACTAACTAGGAGACAGTCGGCTTCCCACCGAGTGGAATGGTCATTTACGGGCTTTCAAGGACGGAACAGGGACTCCAGTCGCTCTGTACTATGTGGGGTCAGGAACATGGAAAATCCCTCCCACTTGTCCCTTCGTATTAATAACATCCAGTCCTTAATGAGTGACTGTCCATGGGATGTACAATAGTGTACACTCAAATCTAGGTGACCACTTGTGGACTGTTAAGGAAGGCAAAGGACCCCGAACACTGTGGGGGGCCAGGAACACCGCAAAATGCGGAAACTGGCACCCTTCTACGGCGAATACGTATATTTGCTGTCTAACCTATTCCTGCGGACAGTCACTCAATAACATCCAGTCACCGGGTAGTCGCTAATATCACCCGTTACTAAGCGCATTGCATAAGGGCAGTGTAAAAAGACAGGATATTTACAGAGGTTGAAGATAAACGATACAGTGCAATGAGGGGTAAAATTAGCCTACTTGATGCATGTGGTTAATCCGAATTGAGATGAAGCGATGTCGGGTCACTTTACTGACCATACATCGTGGATGCGATGAATGAAACGAAGGGACACGCGGATACTTAAAATACCGCGGGAGAATGGTTAACGATACTAACATTGTGTAAGGAGATTATTCCTGCACCATGACATCAGCGATCTGGTTGGAATCGCGAAGGGTACAAAGAACTTGCCTCGGTATCGTTTGGTGGTAGTCGTCCACCCAACTGGTGAGGTTGGGATTAGAGTATGCGTCCCTATATTGGTTGATGTAGGCCTGGGTAGGGAAGCCTGGTGGGTCACAGCCGATGTTCTCCTCTCCACGAGGTTGATACACGCGTATGTAATCAACCTTGAGATGCACGGGGAACGGTAGGTGGTCCAGATCGACGAATCCAAAACTCTCAGATATCCCCAAGTTGATGATAATGTACTGAAACGAGACGTTAAAGCCGGAGCCACAATGCGTCAGGGAAGTGGAACACACCATCGGTTCTTGCGAGACCGGCCGGGCAGAAATCTCTACGAGTGGATCCGGTCCCATGCCGGCCGATAGCAGGGTCCAAGCTAGTTTGCCGTTGGATACCCAAGATATATACTGAGGGGCGTGTGAGAAACGGCGAAGACTTTTCCCCGAGAGAATCTAGGACATACTGCATTGTCGAATCCAGGCACGTACTCGAAGCCATAGACCGAGAAACACCCAGTGCCTCCTTCGTAGCAGTTTTGATTTGTTTGCGTTACGACGGAGGTGGACTGTTGCAGGATGCCACCAATGAAAGGATTTAGAAAAGAAACGGCCGGATCGGCGATGTACAAGTTGTCTGTTGTATTCTCCCAGAGGTACCCGTGATTGAATGGCTTAGTCGGACATGAGTAAGCTCAGAGAGCGAGGGTACCTAAGCACTTACAGCCCACTGTGCGGACTGCGAGACTTGTCCTCCTCCTTGTTTGCCGGTAGTCTGCAAGGAAGGTGAGAAACTGATGGTGCATCGATATCGAATGATATGCGTACTTGTGCCTCGAGGATGTCGATCTCTGGTGCGGCGCGACCAACGAACGTACCATCGCTATGAATTGGACCAGGATGGCTTTCCCCACTGCAAGTACATCGAGAGAGTCTTTGACCAGGAAGAAAAGAGACGGCATCCGCTGCGGCCTCAGGAAGGCCATTCAGGGTCTGGTTATGTAAGGTGCCGACGTCACATGAGTCGTAACTATATGGCCACAAGCCGTCGAGGCTCGCACCATATCCAGCCCGGCCGAGATTCCCCATGGTCCTAACAATAAGTAAGCACCGCGGTCCGTGGTGAGCATCAAAGCAAACTCACCAGATCGCGGGCCACAGCCCTGAAACGTCGGCCAAACCAGGAAGGCTGACGTTGGCTTCAATGTAACCACCAGTGAAGCAAAATTGATTCCACGACTGGATCATCCCACTCTGGTAGTTAAAACCGTGTGTTTGCTGCTGAGACAGGGTTATGACAAGGGAGCCATTAGCCGTGGTTACTGCTTCGGGGTCCAGCCATTCCATGTTGTTGGTCGCCTATAAAGCAGCACCGTTCAGGTCGCGTTAGGGTGGGGAAAATCATGAAGATACCCAGTAGTTGAGATCGACCGCCTCCCAGTAGGGATCATCTCCGGGATAAAACGTACGACCGTCTGTATTGAACTCATCCGAGAATACGAGAACCATCTCGCGGCCATCTTTATAGGATGGTATATTGTACACTTCCGCGGGCGTGTCCTTATCGATGAGGCCCAAGTTCCCAACGTCCGGTGTTTGTCCGGTTGAATTGGCGTTGCTCCAGCCGCGAATGGGGGCATAGCGAGGTGAGGTGAAATAAATGATCACGGGGTATCCGACGCTGGAGGGGGACGAGGTCGAAGACGAGGTGATGGAGAATATGGAGGGAAGCTCACAGCAAGATCACTGCCCCGAGACATACGCAGATGAGGGAGCCTAAGTTCATTAGGCCCCTCCAGGAGGCGAGGTTTACATCGTACTGAATGTTTCGACGGTCGCAGTCTTCTGGTCTGTGTAATTCGTCACCATAATCGTCGAGCTTGTCGGTACCCCAGGATCCTATGTCCGGAGAGAGAGAAAACTAAGGAGGCGTTTTGAGCTGAAATCGAATGTGGGGAGGAATGAAAGGGGCTGACTTTGCTGTCTAATCTACGCAAAGGCGATGTTGAGCTGCAGCTTATGTCAGAGTGACTGGAGTCCGACTTGGAATCAAGTTATCAGAAGCACCTCGAGCTCAAAACCGTGAACGCTGCGCACATGATATGCTTTGGTTGAATTTCGCTTGAGCATCATGATAGGTACAGGAGGCAACCTGTCTGGAGACGAGAAAAGAAGAGGGAACGGAAACTCGAGGACAACGTAGGAGTCGCCATCTGGAGGGAGAGGTGGCTTCATGGTTGAGTTGGAGGAGGTTTGGAGGAGGAACCGACATTGTGTTCCTTAGCCGTAGAAAATGAATAAGTAGTTGGCGGCGGTCCATGATCCTGAAAACAGGGTACCATCTTCGAATCAATACCTTCGCCCTAATGTCAGCCGACGCTCTGCCGAAGGAGATTCGAAAGGTTGCTTTCCCTCTGTTCGATTCCGACTCCGTCCTATTCCCTCATTGTGAGCATTAGTAGAATGCTGCATTCACCGACGCACATCCCCCCCAGAGTCTGCCGGACAGCGAACATTGAACGGCTATTCCGCCAACCATACGGCAGATCTGATCACGATCGTTCTGGGATGTGTTCCGCTTTTTTTTGGAGGGGAGGGGATCGAGGTCCGAGGACGCGGCTGGAACGAGATCGGTGAAGGGCGGAGTGATCGAGGTGGAGCGGATTCGGATTGCTACGTTACAAGATGATCAAGCGTTTGGTGACACTGACAGCGGTATGACACCTCCCATATTAGGAAAGACTTTCAGTCAAAGGGAAGCGTCTTAACTTGTCGGAAGGCTTAGCAGGACCCCTGACATCCGCAATAAAGGCCAGATCCCAAAATGACTGAATTTGTCCGGACTGGCAAATCGGTGAGGTGACAACCCGTCCGGACTGAGATCTGGCCTCTCCATCAGCAACCGTGTTTCCGTCCGGATTGGGATCTGGCCATTATACCACTCTACGGTAGAAGGCGATTCACGGTGTGTATTCTCCCTGCTAGGCAAGGATAATGTAATTTAGCTATTCTACCTTGTACTTCGAAAGTGCTGCCTCTATATTTTCGTTCCGCACTGTCAATGTGGAGAACTCTTCCATATCTTCGTGTGAGACCTCCAACAACTGGGTTTGGTTTGTCTTTGGGGGCGAACGAAGTAGGAGGAGAAAATTCTGGGGCGATAGCAGTGCAAAATATTTCGTTTGTAGCTTCGCAGTTTCTTCAGGGACATGCGTGAACCACCTGCCATGACTTTAGCCAAAGACCTGCACACCGGTATGTGACACCGTGGTGACACTCGACGAGTCAGTAACCGCGCTGTATTTACCATTCTTCCCGCCTGATTTTGAATACAGACAGACAACTGGTTGCCAGACGTCTCAGTTGGTTCGAGGGAAAGAAGCAGGAGTACTCGCCTGGTGCGAGGAAAACCCACGCCTATCGACCAATGGTGATAGGGGAGAGGGCAGAAACTCGGGAAGTTTCCAAAAGGCTGATGAGCGGAACTCCCGCACGACTGAACCTTCCTCGCCGATACTCGAGTGCCTGACCACTGGTTAGTAATAGAAGGGAGTGCACGTAACAAAAAAATACCTTCATCGCCTTCAATTGAGCAACGATCGCGGCATTCGCAGAGTTTCCAGTGGGGGCCGGTGTGAGTTCGTTTTCGGGTTCGGAACGAGCCCCCCCCCCTTGAGCGGGCTCAATCCAGCGTAGCTTGTGACCCTGTTCCCGTGGCGCGGTTTTCCTCCTTTCAAAGGTGCGCGTTCAACTCTCGCATTAATCTAAGCCGAACCGACTCCCCGAGTCTGATGTGAGCGTCGCACTTCTACCATGGCTGAGAAGTCGAGGCTGCCAGTATTGGGAGCAGATGGCTGGGGGGCTTTGTCCTTGAGAACAAGTGCGGGTAAGGAGATCCGTTTGCGAACGAACGAAGATAGCCGCATAAACTCTTCGGCCGTTGCCTCAGTCTCTGCTTCAGGACGGGCTCAGGAAGTTCTTGGCTAGGCATTAGGCAGTCCAGCGTCGACCACTGGAGCATCGACCAATTTTGTGCCGAGCCAAGATCATACTGTCCGGATGCTGGAACCGGCAACTCATCTGAAAATCCCACCCCGTCCGGACGCTCCTCCGGCCCCAAGGTGCTTCGGCGGTCCATCCGTCCGGATTTGCACGCCAAAAAGATCCGGCCTCAACGCCAAAAATCGCCCAAACCGTCCGGATTTTGGATCTGGGCGCTCAACTAACTTTCCTGGGTCCTGGCTTAGCCCAGCGTTTCACCAGTGCTGAATGGTTCCATGTGAATCGGTTTCGAGTACCCAACCCCATAGCCATCTCTCAACAAGTCGCAAAGACACTTCTCATGGGTACCTACTCCTCATCAGCGGCTGTTCGCCATGCTGCTATGTTTATACCAATCTTCCACTCGGCTCCTTTTAACGGAACCTGGATCCCCGTGGGGTCCATTTTTGGTAACACCAGCGCCCGCGATGGTTTCAAATCGGTTCCTGGTGGGGAGTAAGATTATGCGTGGCACACAAAAAGTAAGTGGTATTGAACGAGGTCGAGCGAGCGGAGATCCGGATTGATTCTTTTTGAGCCCTGCTTTCTCGTTGTCTACCCAAGATCTACTGCATCACGCTGAACCTATGCCTTGCTGAGCACCTCTCCCAACATCGCTGGCAGCTTAAGAAAGGCTTACATGGCTTAGCTCGGCAGGAGGACCTAGACGTGAGAGATCAGGATGACCGAAAATCCCGAAATACATTTAACGATGAGCAATGTTTTCTTTGCACTCACTCGTCGACTGATTCGTTGTCCTTCCAAGTAACTTTCACTTCCTTGATCACACATCATCTCGCGGTGAGAACCCGCAAGTAGGCGAGCCCTTCTTTTTAGATAGTAATCCTGCTCACTCGACGGGATTGTCGACCCCGCTTGCTTCAGACTCTGATTATGGCTTACGGCAAGGTTTCTGTTGACGTCCTCGTTTCAAAAGATCCTTGTCAAGTCAAGAGTACTCTGTGAATGGCACCTGCTCACCCTATCTCTGGAAATCCGGATTTGACATTGTCCGTAACACTGTTCAAGCCCCCGTCGTGCGGTCTATGCCATGCTCCAGTTAGACCGAGGTCACAGCCAGCACAGTCCCAAAACAAGTTTGCCTCCGACTTTTGCCTCCTGAGTGTCTTGTCCTCGACGACGTTTTTCGCAATGATGGGCAGCGCTCCTCGGCCTGTGCAAGCCCCACGTCTTCGCTTCTGGCTTGAGAAATACGTTTGGAGGTGAAACTCTTCTGCTGGCACGACCTGTCATCCGGAAGTTATTTGTGGTACTCTTGTTCGCTCGATTGACTGGAGGTCGGTAGTTGGAACAGCATCGTCCAAGATTCCAGATACTCCGCTCCGGTCCAAGCCAACACCGAGCATAAGCGAGCAAGTGTTGTCAAAGAGCCGGAACGCGATTGAATTATCCAACAAGTGAACCCCGCCTTCTTTTCGCTTTGCATCCTGCGTACTCCACAGTCGCGCCCCAGAGATCCCTCGTACAAGGCACGCTTTTTTCACTCAAAATAGTTGATTTCCCATCGGCCTGGAGAAACGTGGAGTTGCGCATGACGCACTGCCCGTTCGCGTCGATTCAGCGGAAAGCGATAACCAGAGAGCGAGTTGGTAACTTTCATCACGATTTCCAGTAGGTAACAAAGTAGCACACGCCTTCCGAACCAGTTGGCACTAGTCACTGGCCACTTTCGCCCGTCTTTTACCTTTCCTTCTTGATCTGTGCCTCGCCTCAGTTTCATCTCCTTCACTGCAGCTTTCTCTCCCAATCCTCGCCTCCTTTCTCTTGTCCTTTCCTTCGGGTATTCCTTGTATAGAAACTTCCCCCGCGGCCTCGGCTGCGGACATCTTAGCAAGCAAACCCATACCGAGACCGCCGCGCAGCCCCCTGCCTTCCTCGACCTCGTCAAGAGCGCAGACTTTCGGCCGAGAGCCAATACCACCTCGGGGCTCTTCATCCGTCACCATGTCAAAACTTTTGGGCTTTGAAACCACGAGTCCCATCCTCTCCTTGAAGTATTCTGTGACGCTTTTCGTCGAGACTGTCAAGTGTCCATGTTGGTCAGCTTCAGCAAGAGGTGCTACCTCAGGAGTTGCAAAGCCTGAACCAGACAGAGGTGTAATAGAAGTGGAAGATATGCCAAGAATTTCCGCGACGGCTCTCGATGAAGTCGCGGCGAGACGTTTGGAGGCGATGAACCGAGCTCTATGAGCACGGCCATGGCGGTGGGGTTTGCTGGAGATGCTGGAACCGAAGGGTCAGAAGATGCCTCTTTACGGAAACGATCAGTTGTGACGGACGGTATGCTTTCTGGTGTGGGTGGGGGTGAGTTTGAGCTCGATGGACCCCCTTCCATGGGTCCACCATCAGCCTGCTTCCGTTTTTTTGACTTTCTCTCTTCCACTACCGCAGTTTCATCATCATTTCGTGGCCTCTTTCTCTTCTTCGACTTCCTCTCCTTCTTTACTTTTCCATCCTCGCCTCTTGTCTCTGTTTCTGTCTCGGCATTAGCCGTGCTGCCAGGGAGTTCGTTGACGTGAGCTGGCTGGAAGCCGTCAATGGGAGAAAAATCCACTCCATCCTCTGCAGGATCTTCCGAGTTCGCATTGAGCCTCTTGAGAAGGTTTTCAAAGTCTCTATTTTGCTTCCAAGCGATCCCATTAGGATCCCTGGTGTGTTGGGCTCCGATACCCATCATGTCCAGTTTGTGGTGCACCTACATGACGCGGAAGTGAAAGACCAATTGCGAAGGAAGGCGTACTCCCTACCTTGAGGTGTTGGGAGAGACCTTCACCTGAGATGCCGAGGGTGGCATTTTTGTCGCTGTGATCGAAGCCCAGCTTGGCCAAATATGTAGAACCAAAGCGAGATGCGTCTGTGAATATAATGCTGAGCAATGGGAACGGTCGTCGATACGGAGAGGTTTAGCGCTACCGTCAGCCCATGAGAGGTTCCTCGGATCTTGAGGGATCCGTTGCTTGACTTTTCTACCTGAAAGGCCCATTTTGAGCCTGTCAGTGTGTTTTTTGGCACGCGGCAGTGAAAGCCGACTGGTCGGACTTTGCCGACCAGTGTTTGGCGACACCTGTTAGAGAGGCCGCAAGTTTCACCGGTTTTCACCTGTTGCCACCACCGGTTCTACTGCAACTCAGGCAGCAGTCGCTCCTCGATGGCGTCCACCTCCAACGCCATCTCTTCCGGCGACCTCACTGACCTCATATCCACCACCGCATCCACCACCGTATTTCCCACTGATGACGCCATCCTCGCCGTCCTCAACGCTCGTTTCCGCTCTGACAATCCCTACTCGAAAATATCCACATCTAACCTCGTCATAGTCAATCCGTACAAGACCCTTGCTAATATCAACGAAGTCTCTGCGAAGGATTACGAGGAAAGATGCTACAGGGATACCAGCATGCCTCTTCCCGATGGGCCGGCCCCGCCCTCTCCTCATCTCTATGAGTTGGCCGCGAAAGTGTATCTCGTCATGAGGCGTAGGAATCAGTCACAATCCGTCATTTTCAGGTGCGTCCGTGTTGTAGCCTTTGGGCAACGTGCGTTCGTTTCGCCTGACACATCGCGTTTGTAAGGGGGATTACAGGCTCTAGCAAGAGCTTCAGCGCAAATCTCTTAGTGAACCAACTCCTCAGGTTCTCTACGCATTCTAAACGGGAGGCGAAAGTCGCTGATCAGATTCGCGCACTTGGCCCTCTCCTCGACTCCTTCGGCAACGCCAAAACTATCTCAAACCCCAACGCCTCCCGTCACGGACGTTACCTCCAGCTCTTTTTCAACGACCGAGGCCGTATCGCAGCTGCGAAGGTTCTTACCTATGGCCTCGACAAATCCCGTCTCAACCACTTGTCACATGAGGAACGAACCTACCACGTTTTCTACCAACTTCTCGCTGGTGCCACCCCCCAGGAGCGAGATTTCTGGGCCCTCGAAGATATCACCGATTACTCCCTTCTCGCCTCGAGCGGGTGCTACCGATTACCGGCCGGACCATTCACTGACGATTCCATCGCTTACGGTGACCTTCGAGCCGCACTTCGGGTTCTCGGCTTCAAACCCAAGAATATCTCCTCGATGTTCTCACTCCTCGTGGCCATCCTGGTTCTGGGAAACCTGGAATTCCTGGAGGCTGATGCCAAGGACGTTTCCGCTTTCGTCGCAAATATGCCTGTTTTGGAGCACGCTGCTCGACTCCTTGGCGTCCCCACGGACGATCTCACCCAAGCATTGACAAACAAGACCAGTTACGTCCGAAAGGAACTGTATACTGTCCTGTTGAGCGCCGAACAGAGTTCTGAACAACGAAACAAGTTTGTCCGGGATCTGTACGCTATCCTCTTCGCATATGCTGTCGAGAGCATCAACCATCGTCTCGCTCCATCCCCGGAAGAGCCCACCCTCCAGACTCAAATCGGCATATTTGATCAAGCAGGCTTCCAGACCCGGGGTCCCACTGGTGCCGCATCAATGGCCTTCTCAGGGGGCGCGCCTCTAATCTCCGCCTACGGCCACAATGGATTTGAGGAGTTCTGTATCAACTTCTCCGACGAACTCCTCCAGTCCTATGTCGTCAGAAACATCTTCGAAGATGCTATTGGATGGAACAGCGAGATCGTCAGCGATGGCCTCGCCCTCCCTGCTGTCACCACTATGGACAATGTCGCCTGCGTGGAGTTGCTTCGTGGGGAGCAGCTGAACGAACGGGCCCACAGGAAGCCCAACGGAGTCATAGGAGTCATGAATAAGGCTGCTTCAACGTTCAAGACGGGAAAGGGTGGCGAAAACGACGATGGGGACATGCTGCAGGACTTGATCTCGAAGTTCGGCACTCACGTTTCTTTCGTCACCGGTCCCAGCGTGTCCGGCCCAGATGGTCGAAATATGTTTGGAATCAACCATTACGCTGGTCCATGTTCATACGATGTAACCGGCTTTGTCGAGAAGGATGCTGGTCTGATCGATCCAGCTTTCATCACTCTCCTCCGTCACTCTGCGGACCCATTCATTTCCAAACTCATGTCGGGCGTCGGTATGGCACTGGAGAAACATCCCAAGGATGAGACCATCGTCGTTCAAGCTCAGGTATTTTCTCGACCCATCCGGCAACCCACCCCCGCCCCTTCTTTCAACGGCGCTGCCCCCTCTGATCCCCACGCGGAGTTGGACCTCTCCAAAACCTATGCTGTGACCACCCAGATAAACTACACTCTTTCACAAATTTTCGCGACCATGGATCACACCCATCATTGGTTTGTCTCTTGTATTCGCCCAAACGACTCCGGCTCGCCGAATTCCTTCGACAAGCGACGTGTTAAGGCGCAGATTCGCTCTTTACTCCTGCCGGACGTGGTCTCGAGGCGACGGAAGGAGTTCACAGTCGAATTCGATCAGGCCGAGTTCTGCGAGCGATACGTTCCGACAATGCGGGGAACGGAGGTCGACAGAATCAGGCAGTGTGCTCAGGCAAATGGCTGGAGGGAGAGATCCGATTACGTTCTTGGTCACCGGTCCATCTGGTTAACGTATGGCGCCTGGAAACTCGTGGAAGACGTCATTCGAGAGGCCGAACGGGAGGCAAGGAAAGCTCTCAAGGGCGACGATGCAGACAGTGTTATGCCAGATGACGTGACGGAGTATTCGCACCCTGACTCTGGGCACCAGCCGTTACCGACAACTTACTACGGTGATGGGGAGGATAGGGGGTTATTGACCCGTTCCGCAGGACAGCAAAATTCTCACCTCTTGAATCATCCCGAGAATTCCCCGAACGACGTCAGAAGTCCGTTCGCCGATAACCCTGCTTCGAGCCATGGTGGGTGGGATTCAGAATACGACAAGGAGGCGGCCCCTCCGACCCCTAATATGAACACGGACGGTGGGATAATCGTAAAAGAGGCAATGAATGCCGTCGAAGAAGTACCCACGAGTCGCACCCGTAGGATTTGGTTATGGGTGGTCATGTCTTGTACCTTCTGGATTCCCGGCTTCTGTTTGCGAGGGCTGGGGCGGATGAAGCGGCCAGATATCCGATTGGCATGGCGCGAGAAGTTCACCATATTCTGGCTCATCTTCCTTCTCAACGCAACCGTCATCTTCTACATCATCTTCTTTGGTCGCCTTCTCTGCCCCAACTACGACAAAGCTTGGAACCTGCAACAAGTCGGAACGCACACAGGAGTGACAGACCGCTACGTCGCGATCCAAGGTAGTGTCTACGATGTCACGAAATTCATCAGCGGAGATCACAGCGATATCACCGGTGAACCCAGTAACGGAGAGACCACTTTGGAGATCCTTCCCGGGCAAGATTTGACCAACTACTTCCCAGTACCTCTTACCCTTGGCTGTCCCGGGCTCGTCTCAAACCCGGATCTCGTGCTTACTTACAAAAACTTCACCGCCGACATCACAACCGCAGTCCACACGTCTGGTGCACTTGCGCCTTCGCCCAATTCAGCGCTGGCTCAGGAAAACTGGTATACCAGCGTCTTTCAGCCGAAGATTATGCAATACTACAAGGGACCGGTTGTCTGGTCGGGCAGTACGTTGGCGGCACAAGCTGCGGACACAAATATCGCAAAGTAAGCCTCTTCTATTTCTCGTCTGTTTCTGAGCTCACGTGAAGAACCAACAAGGATCTGGGGCGTTTGGGAGAACAAAGTTTACGATCTGACGGACTATTTCAACACCATCAACACGTTCCAGGGGGTCACTGATTATCAATTCTTGGACAAGGATATTGCAGTGGTGTTCCAACAGCAAAGTGGTCAAGATGTCACCAGTGCCCTAGAGCAGGTCTTCGCCAAGAAGGATTCGACGACGGTTCAGCAAAACACCTATTGTATCAAGAACCTCTTCTACATCGGAACAACGGACTTCCGCGATACCCCGAGATGCAAGGTCCAAAGTTACTTTATGATCAGCGCTTCGGGTCTCATTGCGGGGACTATGTTATTGAAGTGTATGTCTCCATCTGTTGTCAACTTCCAAGTTTCTGATTTTATGTTTGACAGTCCTCGCTGCGCTCCAGCTTACCCCAAAGAGGAACCCCGAGATGTTGGACAAATTCGTCATCTGTCAAGTTCCTTGCTATACGGAAGGCGAAGATTCCTTGCGACGTACTATCGACTCACTCTCCGCCCTCCACTATGACGACAAGAGGAAACTCCTGTTTATTATCTGCGACGGTCTGATTATCGGTAGCGGCAATGAAAAGCCAACGTCCCGTTTAGTCCTTGACATTCTCGGTGTGGACCCCAAGCTTGACCCAGAGCCCCTGCTTTTCAAGTCCGTTGGGGAGGGTTCTCGTGCGATCAATTACGGAAAGGTGTATTCAGGCCTTTACGAGTTTGAGGGACACGTCGTTCCGTGAGTCTGCTGTTATGTGATTCGCCCATCCAGCCTGATCGCTCTATAGATATGTGGTCGTCGTCAAGGTTGGAAAGCCCACGGAGCGGTCCAGGCCGGGGAATCGCGGAAAACGCGACAGTCAGATCTTGTTGATGCACTACCTGAACCGTGTTCACTTCGATGCCCCGATGACCCCGCTGGAGCTGGAAATCTACCATCAGATGCGTAATGTCATCGGAATTGACCCCGCATTCTATGAGTACATCTTTACCGTAGACGCCGACACGGTGAGCCAGACATATCGTCACCACAATGCCCTTGTTTTGACACGGGTTTAGACTGTCACACCTGAATCATTGAATCGGCTTGTCGCATCAGCCGCGGACGACTCTTCCATCATTGGTATCTGTGGTGAAACAAAACTTGAGAACGAGGAAGGTTCTTGGTGGACGATGATTCAGGTGAGGAACAAAACGCTCATGTTGGACGGCAATACCTAACTTAGCTCAGGTGTACGAGTACTACATTTCTCACCATCTCTCTAAAGCCTTTGAAAGTCTGTTCGGGTCTGTCACTTGTCTCCCTGGTTGTTTCTCCCTGTATCGGATCCGAACGGCCGATAAAGGTCGGCCGATCATCATCTCAAACCGTGTCATCGACGAATACGCAGAACCCAACGTTGATACCCTCCACAAGAAGAACTTGTTCTCTCTCGGTGAAGATCGTTACCTAACAACTCTGCTCCTCAAATACTTCCCCACGTTCAAGACGAAGTTCACCCCCGACGCGATCGCACACACGGTGGCCCCTGAGTCTTCACGCGTGTTGTTCTCCCAGAGGCGCCGATGGATTAACTCGACCATTCACAACCTGTGCGAGCTGGTATTTCTTCCCGAGCTTTGCGGATTTTGTCTCTTCTCCATGCGTTTCTTCGTTTTCATCGACCTCCTCGGCACTTTGGTATGGGTCCTCTTTCTTGCTTCAATCCTTTCTCACTGGCTTCTAGATCCTCCCTGCGACAGTCGTTTATGTACGTCCCTTGGATTTGACGGCGTTCCTTCCATTAACACACGCCTGTAGCTTGTATACCTCATCGTACTCGTTGCGACCCACCAAGGGGTGTTCCCCTGGATATCGATCGTCATGATTGCAGCGGTTTATGGTCTCCAGGTGAGTACCAAGCTTCCCTCAAAAGGGCTACTCTAATTTGAGCAAAGGCTCTCGTTTTCATAATCAAGCGAGAGTTCATGCTCGTTGGCTGGATGGTTGTTTATATCTTATCGTGAGCCAAATCATGCCAGCAAGTGTCAACATTCGTCTCACTTCATTATAGATATCCCGTGTACAGCTTCTTCCTTCCAGTATATTCTTTCTGGCGCATGGACGACTTCAGTTGGGGTAATACACGTCTCGTCATCGGTGAGGGGAGCAACAAGAAGGTCATTGTGAATGACGATGAGAAGTGGGACGAATCGATGATCCCCCTCAAGAAATTCAGCGGTACTTCAATTCGCATGCCCGTGCCGAACTGTTCTAACCTCCCACCAATCAGAATACGAGGCAGAAACATGGGACACGGCTTCCCGCGTGTCCGATGAGACCCGCAAGACAGGGCACACCAATCAGAAACCAAAATCCCTTGGCCCCGGTTCTGTTGCTGACTCACGAAGCCTCCACCCATCCATGACAGGAGACTTCTATCGTAACACCAATGCTATGTCACAAAAGGGATCGCACTCACAGTTTCTACCGCAAAGCCAAATGTCGCAATATGGAGGTGCTCCAGGCTTCCCTCAGCTACCATTCATGCCATTTGCAGGTGGCCCTGGGTCTACCACGGGTTCGGAATATGGCGGACTTCCTGTTGGCATTCCACAGCTTCCCTACCAAAACACTGGAAGCGTTTATGGAATGATCCCGAACGCCCCGCGAAACACGGTAATGACGAACATGAACATGTTTGGTGGAGACGGTGTCGCTCCTCAATTTACCGGAGCTGGCGCTCGCCCTATGTCTACCTTCTCCATGGCGACCTCTGTCAACCCATTTGCTGGTCCAAGTATGAATCCGGATCCCACGGACGATGATCTTTTCAATGCCTTGCGCAACTACCTTAGCACCCAAGATCTGATGACTGTGACGAAGAAGTAAGTGTCTAGGTTGCTTCCCCTCTTCCCCTCCTGTTGACGCAGTGCCCCCACAAGGACCGCGAGAGAGGCGATTCAAGCTCGGTTCCCAAAGGCCGACTTGTCCGCAAGGCGGGACTTCTTGAACCAGTCTATTGACAAAATCCTCTCTGAATCCTGATTTTATCCCTTACCTACTCAACGACTCTTACACCATTCGCGGGAAGACTGTCGTCATCTCGGCGTATCTATCTAACTTACAGCCTTATGGACAGCATTCCATCATCTCCCTCCCTGCATCATGAACAATCTGTAGTAGCCTACCCAATCATTCATTCCCCGGACATTCTTCTAATTTCTAGACTACAACTCCCCCCGTTCCTTTATAGACTCTCTTTGGACATTTTACCTCCATGCGCTTCGGTGTCTGCTTGTCCCTCTCTCACGGTTCGGTTCTAAATGACTAGTTTCCAAGAGCTAGCGATTCTCAAGTCAAGAAGTTCCGACTGCCATGGGCGCGGTAGTGGCTGACCCTTGGACTACGTGTATCCCTGGGACTGAGAGTTCTATGCCAGTCACTTCAAGTTCGCATTATGGACGGCCAAACGTTTCAAATTCTCGGACTGCTGTGAATATTGAACTGCTCAAACTATTGAGCTGATTTGTGCCCAGCTGAGAGTAAATTAACTACATGGCGCGCGCATAAGGAGTTGAACTTCGTAAACCCACAACTGTCGTGGAGAGGATATACCTGACGCCATGATTAACTGAAACACTCGCGGCGGGAGGTGAGAACCCGTGAGAAAATACACGCGCGTCTAGCATGTGCCGGGAAAGAAGTGGTGCGGTCGTCTTCCAGTTATGTAAGCTTCCTGGTCGGAATGGTTCGTCCGTCGGCCTTTCTGCGTATCGTGGGATACGCTCTGTTTTCCATTCCTCCGCTTCTGCTCTTGATCTATCTGGTCACTCAGTTCCCAAGACCACAAGAGTCATTACACATCTACCCATCGCTCGCCAGCGTGCCCAGGTCCAACCGTGTGTGGGAGATCTACGATGAAGACTACTTCCCTGGTGGTGGTTATGCGACCTTACCGTACGGGCGGGTGAGCATAGCCTCTGGTCCTCTCGTACCGTGTACTCACGAGTAGATTAGGTACGATACTGGCTCATGGGTCCAGAGGAAGGGGAGAAGGTGAACTGTAGAAATTACACTGTGGACATTCTCTGATTCTCTTTCTCCAGGTTGTTCTGATACCTGGGCTACTCCTCCCGGCCATCATTTGGAAAAACGTTGCCCCAGAGCTTGCCTCCCGTGGATTCCGTGTCCTATTGTATGGTATGTAAACCCTGCCCAACTGTAATATTTCTCCCAGAAGTGATGGGTTTCTCCCAGATCTTTACGGCCGAGGGTTCTCCGACGCACCATCCACGACGTATGATTCAGTGCTGTACACCACCCAGCTCGCTTTGCTCATGCAATATCTTGGTTGGCGGAGTACAAATATGGTCGGAGTGTCTATGGCAAGCGTTCTTAGCTTTCCTCCATCCACAATTGTTGAACATTCTACGTGACAGGGTGGAGCCATCGCCTCGGCTTTCCATGCTGATTTTCCTCACCTAGTGGATAGAAAGGTTGCTCTAATATCACCCGCAGGAACACTCGAAGCCGCAGATCTTTCGAGGACTTCCAAGTTTATGTCATCTTCGCTTGGCCAAATGCTTAGTTCATCTTTCCTCGGGCGGGTACGCATCCGTAGCCGCTGCATACCCGGCAAACACTAATATTCCCACCAGATGTACCTCAGGAGTATGGCGGAGTCCAACTCCACCGATCCCGCAGAGGTTGGCACGTGTTCTTGCTTTGTTGAGCGCCTTCCTTGACTCTTTTCACCAAGCTGGCACGATTACAAGCGGCTTACTTGCCAGGGTACAACGCCGCTGTCGGGTCTTCCATACGGCAAGGGCCTGTCAGGGGGCAGCAATCGTCTTTCCAGCTCTTGCATCAATCAAACAAGAGCATCCTCATGATATACGTGCGTCACCACCAGGGTTGCCCGTTTCGCGGAATTCACTCTATAACCTGTCGTTTAGGGCGCTGCAGATAACGCAATACCGTCACGGAGCACTTCTACCGTGATCTCGCTGTTGCCTAGAGCTCAGGTATATGTTGTTGAGGGCGGGACCCACGGCTTGATCTTGGAAGAAACCCTCGGGCACAGCGTTCAAGTCATAAAAACGCTGATTGAGTTCTTATCTTCGTGATGACTACTGGTGGCTTCTACGCTTCAACTTCTCCATGTTTGTGTGTCTAATCTAACACCTCCTACGTAGTTTATAGCTCCCTACGCTCCTGCGGTACACTTTCCTCCCCGCTCATCGATGTATTTCCCAATTTGTTGTTGTCTTATCACCCCCGTACTTTGTATTTCTAATGTCACTTGTTTGATCTTCTGGTCAGCTCCCGGTGCGCGGTGACTGTGTGATTGTCTTGAATGTGCCGTAAATTCGTACTCATCGCGATGCCGCCGCGGACTGCATTCCTCCCGTGAACCTGCCTGTGGCGCAGCGCATTTGAACATCGGGTGGGACAATGGTGCGGGCTGTGCTCAGGTCGCACTGAGGATACAAGAATTATTGATGGTGTCTCCTGTTGGATCCGTACTATAATTGGCGACGGGTTCGTTTGTCTGGCGAAGGCGCTTCTGCTTCCCACCATTTGTCTCGTCCTTGTGTGGGTGGCGGTATATGGGGGCCGAGGGCGTCTGGCATATACGCAAACTGGGATTCAACCTCAAGTTCAGAGGGGTGGGAAGGATGTTTTTGAATCGAGTCGATACAGTAGTCAAGCCGAAAAACCTCCAAGCGCACACCATCGGTTCCAGCACACATGACCCACTCAGATGTGTGACCTGAGGGTGGGTGTCCCAGCGTTTTTTACAAGGCTGCAAGGAATTATTTCGTGAAAACCCCATCCCGTGGACATAGATATGTGATAAGTAGAGGTTCCCCACGTCGCGAGGATCGTTTGGCGACGAGAGCCCGGGATTTCTCCGATCGCAATACTACTTGTGGAGTCTGGACCCTCTTCTTCTTCGGACTCGTCGTGCTGGCGCGACCACCCTTCACCGGTCACCGGTCACCCCCGAGCATAGCGTAGTGAAGCAGTGCACAGACTACCATCACCGCGAGCGTTTTACTCAACTATTATCCAAAAGGTACATTTCGGGGCCTCGAGTTGTGTGACATACCGGTACCTTGTCTCAGCCTGGAGGTCACTGAATGGCCTGAATGGTTAAGTGCTGGAGCGCTGGCGGGTTGTCTCCGGTGTGCTGTGCGTTACTGTATGCATTGTTCATGAGTCCCCTGTGCTTTTCGTGATTTGTGGAGGGAGCTTGAGACTTTTCGAATGGATGCTGACGGTGGAAACCTGGATCCGTCCTCGGCTCGCCAGCTCTTGAACGTGTTCGAGATATTCTTGAATTCGTGATGGTATTTCCTCAGGCTTGGCCCACGTGTACACTGCCCTCTGTTTCATTGTTCTCTAATCTCTACTTCCAGTTAGTCTTATGTTTCGTTTTTCTTTTGCGTCATCAAAAGTCTTGCGCAGCGTCCCGCGTCCAAGGTGTTGCTACCACTGGCGTGCAGAATAGCACAGACGCGGGGATATGTGAATAATGAACGACAACTATGAACGCCTCACGCCGCTGGGGGCTACGTGCATTCTGGCCCCCAAGCGGGTGGAGCACAGTGAGCGGCCTCGAAACTGCGAATCGCGATTGGGTTTGCACACGACGTTCTACCGTCTGCCTCCAAACAACCACGTGGTGGCCGTCTCGTCTCGTTGATCCACGTTTTTCGTTGACACCACGTATAAGGGGGGCCTTGTAGTGATTTACGTCTTCTAGCGACTAAAACGTGTCACGGACGGTCCTTGTCAACAGGATCGTGGTTGTGACGCACTGCCCCCGGCTCGCTGCGCGCCATGCGCCTTTCATATTTCGATGTCACCACGCCGTAAAGCCGTCGGGTTCTTAACAGACCTAGGCCGAATCAGGCTGCCATATGTCTCGACACGTGTTGTCCTCGCATGCGACATCCTGGCGTTACATTCAGTTTTTGGCCGAACAGCTTTCATGAAACTCCACCAGGATGTCTGCCATTATTGCCTCGTCGAAGTCGCCTGGTTTACCATTAATAAAGCGTCCAAGTTGCCCCTGGTGCTCTTCACCGTCTTTATCTCCCCCCTCCCTCGAGTATCACTGGTGAGCCTCGATGGCTAGTCCTTCTCCGTCCCCATCCCCCAAGCCGTCCTTCCGTTCCCGCATGGGAACCCTCATGCGGAGGCCTTCACTGGGCCTTGGGACGCAGCACAAGTCAGAGTCCAAGACTTCCTTGTCGGACCTCGTTGGCAGCACGAAAGGAAGCCACCTCAAAGTTGGTACTGTCATTGAACCAGAAATCGCGCCACATACCGTCGTCAGTCCTGTAGCTGAGTCACCTGCTCGCGAGGCAGATGCCGCCTGGCCCTCTCCCATCGTTGTACCATCACCCCTCAGCGCGATCCCAGTTTCCGGCCCGCAAGAGACCCCCGCGCAGAACCCTACTGTCTCCGATCCTCCCGCGCCTTCTATTCCGGAACCCGAGTTGCATGTTGTCGAATCCCCGCCTAATCTCGTAGAATCTCCTGGGTCCCATGAAGCCCCACTTCCTACCGTTGAACGGGCATCTGAAAAGCTCTCTGACTACTTTGCGCCACAGCCCACAAGGACTCCGGAAACGACTTCACAACACGTTCGCGAAGAACCAGACCCGATTCAGCCACAAGTGGAGTCTGGCATGGACTCGATCAATAAGGATTTTGGAATCCATGGCGTTCGTGCAGTGGAAGAGCCTCAACCCAAACCAGCCTCGATCCATATCCCAGAGCCAGAACCAGCTCCAGTTCACATCCAGGTTCCAGAACAGCCGGTTCCTCCTCCTATGCAGGTGGTCCCTGATGTTAGAGCACTACCCATTTTTGGTCAAACCGTAATCGCCGTCCCTCCTCAAGAGGATCACTCACCGTGGGCTGGCGCAATCAGCAGGAATGACAACCTGTCCTCTCAACTTCGCACGCCACCAAATCATCCTCGAGCGCTCTCTCCCAAGCAATCCCGCGCAAGCTTTGCCGGGACCGTATTTGAATCCGTGAATGGGTCTCAACATTCCCTTCCGCGCCATGTTTCCAACAAGCCAAGCAAGACCTCGCTAGCTCCTTCCTATACCTGGAGTACAAAGGCGGATCCGCAACCAAAGCTCGCTTCTCAGGCTATTGATTACGGGACCAACGGTGATGCTAGGACGATCTCAAGTGCACGGTAAGCCTCGCTTATCCAGTGTTCCATTCAACTCAGAACTCACATCCGTCGCTAGGTTCGCCGCAGATGATCCCTTCGTCGATCCACCCCGCGATGCTCAACCGGTACCCTATTATTATCCCACAGAGGAGCCCTCTCAGTATGTTACTGCGCCGTCATCGTAGCACGATGCTGATGGAACAAATCACTAGACAAGAACAGGCAGAATCTTCAACTTCCAATGTACACATTGCGATGCCACTCCCTGCCGCGCACGAAGTGATCAAGAACAGGTGGGTTTTGATTTCGTCGATCTACTTTCGTTTGCTTACACTGTCCAGATCTGTGCACACCGTCCCCTCGACTTACAGCATGGGAAGCATGCCTCGCGCTTCGGGAACAGAGTGCGTCTCATCCTGACCTCCGTTGCTCTCGATCACTAA
Organism: Thelephora terrestris; assembly: GCA_015956445.1. NCBI lineage: Eukaryota > Fungi > Basidiomycota > Agaricomycetes > Thelephorales > Thelephoraceae > Thelephora > Thelephora terrestris. The sequence continues at coordinate 49,995 of WIUZ02000019.1, read as the reverse complement.
TGCCCCAGCAGCGAAACCCAACCTCTTCTTCCCAAGCCAACCTTCTTCGATGGGGCAGCTAGCATTAAAAACGTCGGTAACGGTCAAGTGGCGTTAAGCTACCCCTCCAATCAGTGGGAAGCGATGCAGACGCCCTTGCAATTGAAGGGATGGCGACACATCACACTCCCGGACAATTCCGTGTACTTTTACCACCCCACTCGGCGTGTCACCACAGATATCGACTTACGAACCCCGGCCAAGCTTGATGCTATCACCGCCTACCTCGAGGGGCACTCTATCGACGAATCTTTTGTGCCACCTGAGGGATGGGAGTCCTGGTTGGTGGACTCCAACGTCGGAAAGAAGCACCCCAAACCCATCAGCAGCTGGGTCAACCACTCGGAGAGAATTTTGACTTTTGCATCTCCCTCTTTGCCCCAGTCTCGCGAAGTTAGTAGTTCAAAGACGATGGACGATGACCGTACGTTGGAGATTTTCCCTCTTGCATGGTTGAGTGCTTAATCCGATGCAGGGCTCGACCTCGACTACCGCTATTGGGCTTTTATGGAGTCTCATCCCGCCCATGCGCCCCTTCCGCTCAACGCACGTTCAGAGGCTTTGGATGCGTTGACTTGGTCGTATACCGGTCAGTTCATGATTCTGCTGCTTCCGCGTCTTTGGTCCACTGAAACACGTTCAGACTGTCTCTTGCCATCTGCTAGACCCATACCGCCTCCGTTCAGCCAGGATGAATGCCAAGAGTTGATCAAGCTCCTCGAGACTCTAGGTAACGTCGTCCCGCCTGAAGTTAGACCAACTCTAATTCAGTATAACTCTCACACATAGGCCATCAGAATCTATCCGAGTCCCAAAACGTGGTGCACACACGTATCGTCTCACGCGTTCTCATGCGTCTAGGTAAGGATATACATATCCTGGAAGGTTTCGAACTCTAAAGCCTTCTCAGCTCAATGGCGCCAACATTACTTCCGCCCTGACAGGCCACTTCCGAAGGATGCCTCCAATCGCCAACCTCGTTGGGGAGGAAAAACGTTTTCCTCACGACTCATGGACCTCTTCATGTCTACTGTTTGCCTTGGTCTCCCATATTTGTTCCTGAGGCGAGCCAATCACCTTCGCATCACCGATGAGGAGAGTGTGGCGCGTTCTGCCGGACCGATGCTTGCTATCGGGGCTTGCTCTTGTCTCGTGGTACGTTATATGTTTACCATCTATATCCCCCTTATTAACGATCATTAGGCGGCGATAATTCTTAGCGCCTCCGTGACATTAGTATCTCTGCCCGGTCTTGACAATTTCGGACGAATCGCAGGGTTCGTGGCAATTCTCTGCTCGGCTGCTAGTATGATCTCGGCGGTAATTGCGCTCTTCCGTTATAAAGCTGACGTTGAACGCGCTGTTGTGTACATGGGTGGTGAGGGTCTCGTGATGCTTTCGGTGGGTCACCCCTTCATTCCGTTTTCAAACCTGCCTCTAACGAGATCCGACAGAGGCGGAGCCTTGTGATGTCGTTGCCATTGGTTTTCCTTGCATGGGGAATCGTCGCGTTCATTACCGCGATCACATTGTATTCATTCCGCGGCTTCACGGTTAGCTCCCCCGGTACCATTAAACAACCGTTCACCGACTATACGCATTGGTCGGTCGTTGGAACTATGGGTGTTTTGGCCGGGGCCCTCATTACTTCCGCAATCCTCATCCGCCGTTAGTGGCCCACCTCACTGTATTTATAAGCCACGGCTAGACCGTTGTGCGGGTCCCTGATTCCTTGTATAGTACAAATGCTCCGTAGTTTCCCTTCATATTCATGTCAACCCATGTCAGTCGAGCTACCTGATGTTGTTGAAGTTGCCAGCTTCTGATCGATCGATCAAAGTGACAACGCCGCTTATTCAATCACAACTATGACTTCCGCAGATAACAGCCCGCTCATCGTGCCTCCCTCGATATTGGACACGGATCTCTACAAGGTCTGACCAACGCCCATCGTTGAATTCTTGCGCGGAAGTAAATGATTTAACTTTTCGCAGCTGACGATGCAACAAGCAGTCTTTGCCCATTTTCCTGACGTGGAGGCTTCATACCGCTTCACAAATCGCACCCTCGAGGATACCTTCACCCGAAGATGTTTCGAACTCTTCAAGAAATCTGTCCAAGGTGATTACTCGCCTATTTTGTCGGATTCTTTTAACACCGCTGCATATAGAATTCGCAAAGTTGGCATTATCACCCGACGAGCGCTCCTGGCTCGAGCGCACTTGCCCACACCTCAAGAAGGGCTATCTAGACTACCTACAAAGCTACCGCTTCCGGCCCGAACAAGTCACTATCACTTTTGACCCGCTACCCGAGGACCCCGACCGTGGCCAAATCGGAATCGTGGCTGAGGGCCTGTGGGTGGAGACGATCATGTGGGAAGTGCCGCTTATGGCCAGCTTGAGCGAGCTCTACTTCACCGTGGTCAACACTGATTGGGATTATGAGGGTCAAACAGGCGAGTTTCCCCATGTTCCGAACAGCGTTGTGAAACAGGATCATGACGAAGGGACGTGTAGCGGAGGCGTATTCTAAGGGGAAGATTTTGGCGGAATCAGATTGTATCATCAACGAGTTCGGAACCAGACGCAGGAGGTCTTATAAGACCCAGGATCTCGTCGTAGACGAACTAATCAAGGCGTACAAAGACACTCCGTCCAGTCGCGGCCAGTTGGTTGGGACGAGCAACGTACGTCAACGATTCTCACACGCTCTCTCAGTGAAATCTCTTAGACCGGCGTAGGCTCATTTGGCGCGGCAATATGGGATCACTCCCGTTGGAACTATCGCCCAGTGGGTGAGTCTCTCCTTCGAGCCTGACACGAGTCTGACGGGCGCCCACTAGTGAATGGTTCATGGGAGTTGCCGCTATCGGGGGGTACGAGAACGCGAACGGGAGGGCGATGGACCTTTGGGAGGCAACATATCCAGACGTCCTCTTGGTTACGTTGACGGACACCTTCTCCACGGAAGCTTTCTACCAGGTATGACCAATTGCTACAATCACCACTTACTCTGCTAGCCATCAGTGACTCAACGCACCTGTGGTAGGATTTCGTCAAGGACCCAGAGAGGGCCAAGAGGTGGGGCGCGTTACGACAAGACTCGGGTGACCCTTTCGTGTATGCCCCAAGGGCGCGGGAAATATATCAGTCAATGGGAATCGATCACACTACGAAGATGATTGTCTATTCCGACGGACTCAATGTGGAAAAAGCTTTGGCTCTCAAGAAACAGTGCGACAAACTGGGGTTCACTGGTACGTGAGCGGGATTCGAAATTGAGTTCTGGGGTGACCGTTCAAACATATAGCGTCCTTCGGGATCGGGACGTCGCTCTCGAACGACTTCAAATCAATATCCAGTGGGAGGAAACAGAAGAGCAAGGCGCTGAACATGGTGATCAAGTTGTATCAAGTGGGCGGGAAGTACTGTGCAAAGATCAGTGACGAGCTGACAAAGGTGCGGATCTGATCACGCCCGTCATATTGGGGGTGGTGATTGATAAGGCTTCCCAGAACACGGGCAATGAAGAAGCGGTCAGAGAAGCAAAGAAGGTGTTCGGAATCAATGTCTAGTTTCGTTTACTCTATTACATCTAGGGGGAATTGTAGGTTCGAGGGGGGAAGCTCAGAGATAAGTTCTTACGGCGGCGGGGGTGAATTTTAGGCCGTGTCCTTTGAAAGAATCATCGCAGTTCTGGAGGGTATGTATACCTGCGTATCTAGTAGTCAGAGGACAGTATACAAACGAATGTGATTATTGATCATACCTGCGCCCAATTCTTCCTGCCATTCCATTCCAGTGGTGTTGTCTTGTATTTGACAGAAGTATCTATGTTTTCGAACCCTCCGAATCGTTTATCGTCAGTAGAAAGGATTACATGATATTCTCCGGCCTCTTCGACGCCGATGCGGTAGTCGGAAAACGATTTGGTCGGGTGGAAGTTGAAAACGAACAACAGCCCGGCGCGCTCGAAAACGATGACCTTGTCGACCTCGTTTTTGAGTGATACATAAGCCTGCGGAGCGGCGAGCCAGCCGTATTTCTCTTCGGTGTTGTTCATTTCCGAGTCAAACCCGTTGAGGTACCTGTAGCGAAGCACCGCGTCGTCGACAACGTTCCACTGCCGCCGCGCATAGTGGTACGAGTTATTGTTTCCCTCGCGAGGGAAATCGAGCCACTATGATGGCATAATTTAGGGTTGTTGTCGAACGGAGGGGAGAAAATGTAGCAACCTCGGGGTGACCAAACTCATTTCCTTCGAAATTGAGATAAGCTTCTCCACCCAGTGCGTGAACGAGAAGCCTGGTAGGGTTAAGTCAATGATTGCGGAGACCAAGGAAGGCCGACGTGCCTGATCATCTTGTGAAGTGCAATACCACGCGATATGATAGGCGTCATCTCAGTCAAATCGGACATGTTCGTGTCTAAGGACGGTTAGCGGGGCAGAAAAATGGAGAAGCACTCGATACGCACACATCTCTTTGTCCATCAACCAGAACGCGATCGTCTTGTCACCGACAAGGGCTTGGTCATGACTCTCGGCGTATGCAACGCTCTTCTCTAGGTGCCTTCGATTTACGAGAGTCTGAACGATATTACCCATGTCCCATTCATCGTCTTGCTTGTGTTTGAGTAACTTGATCCACATATCCGGGACAGCCATGGATAAACGATAGTCGAAGCCCACCCCTCCCTTAGAGGTGGGGATGCAGAGAAGCGGCATACCGGAGACATCCTCGGCAATCGTGATGCAATGGGGGTATAACTCGTGCATGGCATCGTTTGCGAGCATGAGGTATACGACACCTTCCAAGTCGACTTTATCCTCGAAGTATTCGTGGTAACCCCCCGAAAAGCCAGTGCCGATGCCGTGGTGGAGGTACATCATGCTCGTGACACCGTCAAACCGGAAGCCATCGAATTTGAATTCCTCCATGTAGAACCTTAGATTGCTGAGGAGGAAGCGAAGGACTTCGTGGCTTCCGTAGTTGAAGAGTCGGCTATCCCAGAGCTCGTGCTGCCCTTTCTTTCCGCCATGGAAGTAAAGGTGGTCTGTGCCGTCGAACATATTCAGACCGTCAAGGACGTTCTTGCAAGCATGAGAATGAACGATGTCGAGCAACACGACTATGCCCAAGCCGTGGGCTGTATCAATGAGCTCCATCAGTTCTTCAGGGGTGCCGTAGCGAGAACTTGCAGCGAAAAAGCTGGTGACCTGATACCCAAAGGCTAAGAAGAGGTCAGAACACATCCAATTCAGATCGAAGAGATGAACGATTACAGGCATAGTAAGCGTGCTCCATAATGGCCATTAGCTGGATGGTGTTATAACCCAACTTCTTAATCCGAGGAAGAGTGTCGCGCGTGAACTCTGTATAGGTTCCAACCCGATGCTCACTGGTGGAGATCCCGACGTGAGCTTCATAGATACGAGGGCTTTTGGGGGTGGGAGGGGCAGCGTTTTTGAACTTATAGCGCTTTTCCTCGGGGGGATTCCAAAATCTGGCGTCATAGGCGGGTGAGACGCTGATATCCTGAGTAACCCGACGAATCCAAGCGGGTATTCTCTCGATGCGTTCCCTGGAAGCTGTGATCATAGTGACCTTTACCGGCGTCAAAACGATCTCCGAACACAAATTCGAACGGATCTCGCCTTGATTTTGGAATCGTGAGGAATGGCACAGGTACCATCTGGGTTGGGTGGAATTGTGACCTCCCAGACACCATATTCGTTCTTTTTCATAGGGTGAGCGATCCTGTTCCAGTCATCTATTCGAGCGTTAGCGTCGGGAGCGGGTCGGATGCCGATCAGACGGAGACAGACTGAAGTCACCAGTGAGAGCGGCAGAAATGGCATTCGGAGCCCACTCTCGATAGAGCACCGAATTGTCGGGTTGAACGTTTAGGCCAAACTTGAGGTAACCCTTGGTGAACTGGTCGTAGCCGCCTTCAGTGTTTGCGATGGTGTCCTTCCAGCGCTTGAATAGTTGGTATCTCTTGTCGATAGCGCCAAGAAATGGCTCAAGCCACGAGTCGAGCTCGAGGACAGACTTTGGGTCAAAGGTATCCGTGGCCATGGCGATATCGATAGTCGTGGACAGAGAACGAGCAAAAAAACGAAAGCGGTCGCCGGTTTTGACCGTTGTGAGCCATGACGAAATGCTGGATATTATGTAATATTTCAAAGGATCGTCACTCACCCTTCGCGGTACTGGTCGGTGCGCAACAGATTCAGTGGGCAGGTCTAGGCTAACTCTAACCTTCAGGGAATTATGAAGAGGCGTATTCAGGACGAAGAAACCTTGGAACATCCTCGGAAACAGCTACGCCTCGGAGCAAACACTCAGAACGACGCCGTTGGTCTGACCGAAGCCCTTGACTTTACCGCCCTCAGCTCAGCGCAAGAGATACCAATTCGATTTGATGAAATAGCGAAATTGCTTATGTTCGGGCATGTTATTCACCTTCATACCCCAGGCTCTCCACCCAAAGACATCGAATACGAGATATTGGAGCTCGAGTTCTACTTATACAAACCTGGTTTCCACGCCGACCCGTTCACCCACCGGGCGGCAGAACAGAGACGGGGCGGTCGATGGTAACCCGTTTTACTCTTCCTGAGATTCAACCCCTTTCAACCCCCACTCAATGCAGGTATTTCCACCGAACACCCACGGCCTCCGGTGTGTCGACCTCGAGTTATAGAGGCGGTAGCAGAAAAGGCATGGACTTGACGTTCGGATCATCCGCCACTTCTCTTCCACCTTCTGTGTCTGGAGAGGACTTGGACTCGACCCGTGGTGGGATTCTCTTTCGTACGATTCGCCGACTCAAAGACAAAAAGGTCGTCTCCGGTCCCTCTCGATTGGTCGACGAGATATTGGCTCAATCCGGTGCTCAGTCGATCTCAGAGCTCGTGCAATCCAAGTGGGAGAACGATACATTCGCGTTATCTTCCGCAGTTCCGAGCTCACGTCCCTCCCTGAGGATTATCCCCCGAAATAACCTCTCGAAGACCGCCAATCCCTTTCGTTGTCCACGTATTGGCTTGGACTTGTCCCATCGGTCGACCAAAAATTCCCCTTGTGATCCTCGGGTCACTTTCGTCTGTAAACCCTATCGCTACATCACCAACCCCGAATTGTTGACATCCAATGGACGTCCGCAAACCTTCGTCGGGGTCTACGATCGTCTTTCAGAATCCACGGGAGTTAGCACCGCAAAGCTTGCAAAAGCCATCGCGAATGTGACTGGCATCAAGGAAAAGACGGTTCTGGGGTACATCGAGAGCCTTGGCCTCGGTCTAGAAGGGGAACGGTCGTTAGATAAATTCATTAGAACTAAAACTCGGTCTGTAGCTGACTACCTTACGATGGTCGGGGCTTTGCGTCGGCAGAGTAGTTCCGTCATAGCCGTAGAGTCGGAGTCCGAGGCAGAATAAACGCGCACACTGGGTTTCTTGAGGCTACTACTACACGGCCAATCGGATCTGATGCTCCGGATGATGTCGAATGTGGACGTCGCCTGATATGAGCATTCCCGAGGGATTGACATCTGTTGATGCTCAACTTACTGTTGTAAGATATCACCCGACACGGCGGACGTCTGTAGATATCATAGGTTTTTCGACCAACTGCCCTTGCGGTCCAGCCATCCATCCCGATACATTCAATACAGTTGGTCGAGAGAACCAAGAATCATATTAATTATGGACGTCGCGAAGTACAAGTTTATGGGTATACGGGATCATTCAATGGCAGCGTCTGATACCAAAACAAAGTCATCCATTGACAGCTGGTCCTCGGACTGCTGGACGCTTGCCAAAGCGGTCTGCGCAGAGGCGGAGCCTGCGCTTGGAGGGTATTTTTGCTCATCGGCGTCCAAACATTTGACGAGAATCCTATTGCAATATCAGATACGCACAAAGGTGGGACATGACGTCGACTCACTCAGAGGCACTTAACCCGTTGCCCGATGCAGCGTTCTGACGGATTTCAGTAAGGGTCTTGTCAACGGACGTCCAGAAGGTATCCGATGGATCTTTGTCATAAACCTGTCGCTGAAGGTGGTGGTTGAGTGAAATTTATAACCGAACCGGATGACAACGCGGCACTTACAAGAAGCGCGAAACGGACAGCAACGGCCACCGAGGCACTCATGTCGCTCCTAAACCACTTCTCAAAAGCCTTTGCCATTTCTTTGAGGAGGCCTGTGATGTGGAGCCTATCTTCAACGGAATGGCGAATCTAATACCTGGCGATTAGCAAGTAATGAAGGGCAAGACGTAAACACTCGCCACATCCTTCACATCAGAGCGTGCGTATCGGCACGAGGCCTTGATCTTTGACCGAAGGACTTTGTACGCCTCGCCCTCAAAGTATCTCTTGTTGGTTCCTGACTTGGAACGGAGCCAATTCTCCGAGGACGGCTCGTTGGGTTGGACGTCCAGCGTGAAAAAAGAGGGACTCACAAGGACAATTGCTCCTGGGCCCGTTTTCAAGTCCTTTCCCAAGGCTCGATATCGTGACAAGCTGGGAGACACGATGACGAGTCTCGCGCGGTAATCTATTTCGTCCTACAACCGAAGGTCTCAGCAGTGTGTTACAGGCGATCATGGCAGGGTACCTTGGTCTTTTTTGGAAGGTCCAGTTTTTCGCCAGTCTGCGATCCATCCGTTGCCGCAGACTCGAGGCGCGAGTAAGCCTCACTCATTTTGATGAGTGTGGCTTGCTGATAGATCAGAGCTGACCTCATGTCAAGCTCAATGCGCCACGTCAACGTTGTGAATACCTGGTGAGGGGAGGTAATACCTGACTAAACCGGATGAGCGAATTTTCCCCGTTGGCGGTGAGCCGAAGGTTACGGGCGGTATTGACGGCGAACGCGGCGATTGTGTCACGAGAGTTCTGGGTGCTGGCTTGATGTTGAGTGTTTCGGTTTCCAGTGCTATCTTGCAACTCCTCGGGATCGGTATCTGATGACATTTCACCATCACTGCCTGAGGATGTCGAGGTGTTCTGTTGCGTTGGTGGTATCAATGAGGTGTTGGAGGTGTCAGAGATGATGTCACTGAGGAAGCTGCTCATCTTTGCAGAGGGGGACGGTGGAAGTGGGGGCCAGAGGTTGAGTCGAACGAAGTTTCACTTGATCGGGTGCAGAGCCGGAGCCCGCCATTTCTGGACTTCGTTTCAATGACTGACCGGCCTGGATCCCGTCGACTGAGAGCAGCGACACCAGATTGTGAGTGAGGCACTCATCGTATATGTTTATCGAGGCTTAGAGTTTGCAGGTCTCGAACGGATTCCATCTGGGAACGGAAAACGTTCCGATGACAGGTTTCGTTGTACCGTCTGTATCGAGTATGGGTCAGACGACGAATCAAAGACATTCACCCCAAACAATAAGACCGCCCACCTTCAGACCACGAAACACAGGGTTTCGTTGAACGCCCGTGCGCGAAAACTGGAGGAGGTAGAATCAGCGCGGGAACAAGCTCAACTTCCGCATTCGGTCCTCCTTCCACTGCCGGAGTTTCCGTCGGCCCATCCCACCGATTCAGATGACGCAACATCTGATATGTTTAAAGGCTTTCGTCGTCTTGGCCTTGCCTTTCTCGATGAAAGTGGAGCACAATTAGAGTTCTCTGCGGGGGCTGACTCAAGCGACGAGCGTAATCGAACGGAAAACGAACGGGATGAGGCTCCTGAATTTGATCATTCAGATGAGTCTGAAAGCGATGTTGCCAGCCAAGAACCTGGATGGACCGCACAAGACGGTGGTGACTATTGGCCGTATCCTTCGAAAACCGTTAGTGAAAAATTACGAGCATCAGATACTTTGGCACTTACACAATGAGACACCAGATGCTCGTCCTGGATATTCTCGATAACATGCCACATCTAAGGCTCTCTGACGATCACATGAAAACAGTCTTGTGGATGCTCGAGGAACTGAATGTACCAGACACGCCAAGTTTTTATGCGCTTCGTGAAACACAAAAGAAGCTTGCGGAGGAGATGGACATTCAACCACGTGAGCATATCTCTGCACTCGGACAGAAGTTCCACGCCGTTGCTCCGGAAGATCTGCTAGCGCTGGTCAGTGATCCTTCTCGTTGAAATCGAATGAACTACTCACAGTTCACAGGACTGGGCCAACCCGCACGTGCGAAATTCAATGTGTTTGTACCCAGAGGTTACATCCTCAATCAGCGAGTCATGGCAGGCAGGGAAATGGCGTGACGAGGTCCCTCTCGACGAGTTATCACCGATGTGGGCAGACTGGGAATCCTCGCCAGAGCGACACTTCTATGTCAATGAAGTTGCGTGCACCAAGGCAGGGAAGTACATCTTGCCGAAGCGATGGATTGTTGTCAATAAAAAGGAGTACGCCGAATGCAATCCTGTCTACTTCAGCGAACGTGTAAGTTGTATGAGAGTCAGCCTAATCTACATGCTGAGACCTTGCCTATAGAGAGGGAGGTATCGAGTCAGAACGTCCGAAATCATCCGCGTTCCAGTGGATCACCTACAGTTGACCTTCCCTGAGATTGAGGCACTCGGACGCGGGGGGTTTCAAAGTGAGTGGGTCAATGTACATCTCAAAACCAACGATTGATGATTCAAAAAGATTTTAGCCCGAACCCAGTCCGAACCATTGCAAAAGGCAGACCGGTCTTCAGTCTCCGGGTCATGCCGTGGGCTGACGACGTATCTGGGAACCGGAGTAAACAATACAACCCACACATCAACATTTATATGAAGAACTTGAACATACCTAGCGAGAAACTTAAACAGCAATTTTTTGTTCGGTTTTGTTCAACGTCACCCAACACGAGCTCCAACGAACAGTTTCGAGCATTTCTTGAGAACTGGTAAGCTCTGCCCCTGTTGTGACCCACCATACACTCACACACCAACAGCAGCCATGAGAAATACATACCAGCGTATGATTGTCTACTCAAACGTGAAATTTTGTTTCGAATCTTCCCGCACCACCTACCGGCCGACAACCCACAACAGGCAGAGTCAGCATCAGGTATTGGCGGGAATGGGAACCTGAACTGTATCCGAGATAAATCAGGTGGAACGAAGGAACAAAAAGAGAGTAACGACGTTTACCATGCTTTGTTTGCTGTGAGTAATCATGAAATTTCCCAATGTAAAAATGATTTAATTGAGTCCTCCTGAGCCTGGGAAAATTCGCAGGATGGTGCCAGAGACTGTGCAAATAATCAAGCAACAGATTTATTTGGCGTGCGAGGGAATCGCATGCAAGGTTTCTGATCTTCAGACCGAGACTGGCATCAAAGACCGAACAGCACAATACTGGATTGACCGTGCATTGGAACGGTCATCTGAGCTCATGCGGCAACGACTCCATGAACCAGAAACAAAAGACCCCCGTCTCGGAGGGAAACTGAAGCCAGATGAAAGAAAACAAATCAAGCAGATGATCCATTCTGAGGTCTCGGCAGAGGTGAGACGATGGGTGATCGAGCAACCACCGGAACGGTTCAACGAAATTCCACAAGAATCATGTAAGAGTTATGTCCTCCCTGACAGCAGGACCCTAACCAAAACTCATTGGAATAGACCTTCGCAATGAACTCCGCCCAGGAGATCACTATAACATTTTGTTTGGGTTCTCAGGCATGTTCATTTCCATTAAATGCCTGACGCTTGTGCAACACATCTAAAATAGAATCTGTACAGGATTGGATCCTCATCAGGACTCGTCAATTGACCTGCTTCACACAATACTCCTTGGTCTAGACAAGTATGTGTGGCATAAGACAAGCAGCACCTGGAACGAGAGGAAGGGAACACTCTTTGCATTGCGGATGGATTTAGCATCCTGTCAGGAACATGGTATTTTTAAACTTTTTATAACACGCTCTTTCTTCGAACTCTTCTTACCACTTCTTATGTTTTGAATGCTTCACACTCCTTATCCTTCATGCCAATCATTCGAAACACACACACGCGCGTACTATTCCCAGCAAATCCACAACGAGCTATACAAGTGCTATCCTACATCCTTAAAAGTCGACTCTATCTACGGCAGGCCTAAAGGTCACCAAGCGTCCATCCCGGAGATCGTAGTGCTGGCCCCTCCTCGCAAGAACCTCCCCGAACATGGCGTCGCCATCTTCGGCACTCAGCTGAACGACTAGTTCAAGCCGATAGGAAGAGACTCCTTCGAGCGGACCGATCAGCCTCCCAGATGTCACTGAACTCTGGAACACCTGGTCCCACATCGCCATCACCGGGTGACTGCTCGACAGCACTATCGACGTAGTCGGCAAGCGACCCTCCGTCTCCCTCGTCGGACCCCTGGGTGGGATCCTGTCTTGCGAGGCGAAGCTGGTGTCGGAGTTGGATCTCGGACTCGACCTGTCGGTAAGGACGGTGGACCCGATATCGGAATCCTCGCTCCTCACCTCGACCAGAGAGGTCACCATCCGACTCAACTGGTCGAGGATAGGGATTAGCCGATGGAGCCATGCGATGAGCAGGACGGCGTCGAGAGCGCTTGCAACGTTGCCCCTTAGTCACCGGACGTACCTCGGCGACCCTCGGAGCATCTTCGGCTCGGTCAACCTCCATGACCTCATCCTCGATCTTCACCAACTGATGGATCGGCTGCAAGACGCAGCGCCCACAGTTCTCCTTGTCGGAAGCGGCCAAGGTGGAAGCCGGACCTGGAGTCGGAACAGGAACCGCGTTCTCGATTGGAGGCGTCGCATAGGACGACGGGTTAGGAGATGGGAGTACCACCTCGTCGGCGTACTCCAACTCGAACGGAACGTCGGCGGTCCCCTGACCAACCAATTTGGGACCCTCCCTGCAGTTGCAGGTCTTGTCCTGCAAGGACTCGACCTGCGCTGTCAACACAGCCACCACGTTCTCGAGCTCCTCAGTCTAGAAGAAGTGTCAGCTTCCCTCATTTCGTCTTCGAGATGAGGAAAGCTACCTTTTCATCCCTCCTGGCCAACGCTCCCTTGATGTTATTGTCCCTAACCTTCAACCCGGCGATCAACTCCTGATGGTTGGCGACCATTGCCTCCAACGCCTCGTTCGTCCCCTGCTGGAAGGCGGCCAAGGTCTCCTTCATCTGAAGACCCTCCGCAGATAGACGAAGGACGTCTGCCTTCGCTTCCTTCACCTCACGTTCCAAACGTTCAACCTAGGCAGTTTGATTATTCGATAGTCATACTCGAATATTCAAACGGAGAACCTACCTTGCTCTCCCCCTCCCGAACGAGCGACCACAACAATGACGTGGCGGCAGTGGCATGGCGGACGGCCCGAGGAACGGTAGCTCCGTGCTCCAATAGGTCCTGATCGTAGATTCCCCTTTGCAGGGTGTACCAGAGCTCCTTCTTGATCGAATGCTCCAACTCTCCGAACCTACCCCTCATTCGGAAGGCCACCTTCTCGGCAATGATTGTACGGACCCAGAGCTCATCGTCCCAGGTCAACCCCATCAAATGAGGCATGGTCTCCCTGAGACGTTCAGGGTCCACCTCCGTGACGACCTCCAAGATCTAGAAGCCGTTAGCTGGACATCAACGCCCAAAAGAACGTAACCTCTACCTAGAGGAAGGCGTTAGCGCTAGCACACAAAGCTCTAGGTCTCCCCCATACCTGGTCATCTGTGGTATAGGGAGTCCCCGCTGCACAGGCGTAGGACTTGCGAGCGGCGGCACGACGATCGATGCGAGAGATGGTGGAGATACCATTGGCGACTTTGTAGGTGTGGTTGTTGGGGAAGGACATGTTTTGGTAAGATGATGGGGAAGTTGCTGGTGTTGCTGATCAAGGATGGCTCCAAGAAGACGTCCTTCTTATAGCCTAGATCGGTGATCCTTCACGTGACCTACCTCGACGAACCTCATTGGTCCGGGTCACATCAACTTCCGCCCCTGTACCATCATCGTTGGCTTACTACATCAAGCTGACACCTCGGCCCGCGGGACGGCCTTGGAAGAACTTCGTTCCGGAACGCCTAGAACGCGCGCGCACTAAAAATAGGTCTCAAGACCCTGATGACCCCTTTATGACATCACGAACCCCTTTTTACGACCCCTCATGACTTTACGATTACGATCAACCCTGGACCCTGATCACACACGTGGACAGTCACATCACAGTCTCCTAACCGGAGGAAGGACTCGCCGTTATTCGGAAGCATCGCCTTAGGATCCTTCTGGTTAGCTCAGCGCATGTGGAGTAGCCGTTAGCGTGAAACGCCGGCGAATCTGTAATCCCTCATGTCCCATGAGTCTAGGCCCGACCTCCTCATGTTCGGACGTACGTTGAGGTTGCCACTAGTCCGTGATGCTGGTACCGCCTACAGACAACAAGGGATGTTTGCATGGCTCTACTCCCGAATCCGCTGGTACAACTATGTAAAGGGAGATTGCCACCTGACCCTTGGGTGTGATCCCCAGGTACGAACTTTTATGATCCCATGCCCCTATTTCTTTTAGGACTAGTGTTATCTTTACCCCTATGTTTCATGCGGACATTCCTTATCTTTTATGCAATCCTTCACACGCTAGTAAGGCCCTTTGTCTTTTATTCTCCCACGCGTCACCTTTGTTCGCTTCCCTTACTTAGCGTTCTCACACTCCTTATCTCCCTTTGTTCTGGATTTGATAAGGGTATATTAGGGTATTGACGTCATGGCCACTCCTTTAGTATAAGTAGCAACTGTGGCTGTATCGTAGTACCTTAGTTTTGTTACCTCAGGAAATCCTCTGCCCTTCTCAGCCCAGTTGCAGTTAAGGACAAGTCAGAGTTTCTTGTTTGATCCAAGACATCCCCCATCTGCTCTCCCTCCCGCTCTGCGCGTCAACTGCGCCTCGTAACTATAGACTCCCAGCAGTCATATTAGAACACCTCGAGCGTCCAGTCGATCAACTGGTGGAGTCATCAAATCCTGTTGTAGGGATCAACCCTTGTTTGTTAAACCGAACGAAGTGCGGTTTAGGTTGGGTTTCTCTTTAGGATTTCGACCTGACTTGTAGTGACCTCGGACAACCTACCGGAAGAATAGGGACGTGATCGTTCTCTCACAAACTAGTTGGACTAGTGAGTACTCTGCGGAGTCGGCTCAGTGCACTGGTAGTTGTTAGGGTAGAGTGGCCCTGACACATCCTCGTTAGATGGCTTAAGCGGGTCACGCGAGGATGCTCGGTACCTCATCAAATACAAGAACAATCTTGTTGGACGGCAATTCAAGTTCATCCAGCAACTGGCCGTTTTTCACCTACGTCGAGACATGTGCAATGACCTTGTCTTTGACCTGTGGAAAGCGACAGGTGAACTTGGAGCTTTGTTGTGGTACCCTATTATCAATAATATGGAACAATATCTGGTGAGTAAAAGATGGTACACCGTCCATTCGTGTGTAGATTCAACATTCTATAGGCTGATCTCAATGTTCTGATTGCAAATGTCCTCGATATTTGGGCGAAGATTGATGCGAACCGCATCATCGACAAAATGAAACTTCACGTTCTAACACACTTGCCTGAAGACGTCCAACGATTTGGCCCACCAGGTTTATATATTGTCGAAGGGTTTGAAGGCTGGAACCGAATCTGGCGGCTTTGCAGTATTCTGTCAAACCACCATTCGCCGAGCCGTGACATTGCCATCAAGCTTTGCAAGGTTGAGCGGATTAAACATCTTTTGAGTGGCGGTTTTTGGCAGGACAAGAGCTCAAAGGCCTATGTTCAAGCAGGTAAAGCTGTGTGGGGAATGTTTGATTCCGACAAAAAGCTACGTCGACGCCTTGGTTGGAACCAGGCGCCGGGCTTGGCACCTGGAAAGTTTGCCTCTCGGTTGAACCGTGCCAATCATTCTGACCTCACATCCATCGCATAGGCTCTGTCAAGTTTATACCTGCAAAGAAACAGCCCAAGAACTGTACATGGGATGAGCTCTTTGACTCTGGGACCATCCCACCACCGTGCCCAGATGGTATCGCCGTTGACGAGTGCCTGTCAATGGGCGAGAGCATCGTCGCAACATCGGGAGATGTCTGCAGGGTTGGCTCATGGGTGTTTTATCGTTCGACATATGTGCGCCATTCTACTATCCTCTGAAGGATGGTATGCTAATGGATGTTTGCGTGTTTTGTTACAGGCAGAGACATATGTCTCAGAGAACGGAGAAGAGTCGGTCCGCCATCGCACCATGATGGGCCGGATCTTCAAGATTGCAGCATCTAAAGCGCGCGTAGAGCACGTTATCATGGAAGTATTTGATATCTTGGAATCCAGGGACCATCGGTACGGGATGCCCTCAATGCACGCAAGCACTGATCAAAGGTACCAGGCGATACCGCCGTCTGTGAGTTGTGAATGACCGCCTGGCACAACGTCGCGGCTCATTGCTATCAACTAGAACGTGTCGTTCCTCTTTAACGCTCAACACGACTGCGAAGGTGGGGAGTGTGGATATGAAGTTGATGAGGTCAGCACACAGAACGGTCAACCGACTCGGAGAGCAAGGATCGAAAGGAAGATTATGCACTCAACCCATGACAAATATTTCATCAACCTGCACGCTCTTCACAACGCGTGGCGACTTCGTGAAGTCCTGCCCCGAAACCTTACGGAACCTGTGCCTTATGTTGATAATCGTGAGGAATTCCACCACGAAATGGCAAGAAAATTGCAGAAGGCGAACCCAAAAAAGCGTGCGAGGGCGAAGGAGAAGGCGAAGGACACGCGCGAACGAAAGAAGCGAGTGGTTGATTCAACGGGGGGAATCGAAGACGTGCAAAGTGAATACGAAGTATTTCCAGCGTTGTGATATCGCCCGATATCTCTGGAATCCAACTATAGATATCAACAATATATTTGAAATTGTTTGATATGTTTGTAACATCCGTATGTATCAACGAAGCATCTAATCCTGTGGATATCCCCAGACGTCACCTGGGACATCAACTGGTATCGATTTCGATCGGCCGTGTAGTACTGTCGCCCGATCACCGAATGTCAAGTCCCTACTACTTTCCGATTGACCTCCTGGGCTTCCACCGTCCCCGGCCACACCTCCGGGAATATGTCTCTCAAATACCTGTGCTAAAACAGGAATCACGACGGTTCGCACGCTAGCAAAGGTTAGTTTGCCTCGGCTCAATTCCCGCACAGGTGCATCCGCGCCCTCGCAAACTACACACCAAGGCGGCAAAACATCAAATACCCTCGTGAACGGTGTGCAGCCGTACTTGTAGCGTTGTTCGTAGGGAGAAAGGGAGATTTGTATGTGTTGCTCAGCAAGTACGTCATTCGCGGGATAAGCCGCTTTCACCCAGTACTAAAGACATTTCAGGCGGGCATCTACCTTACGAACCTACGCCGGTCATACTGCTTTGCCAGGTGGGAAAGCAGACGAAAATGACAGGAATGCAGAAGAAACAGCGGTGAGCCTATAAACGCACCACCGAGACTGCATTTCAACATTGAGTTGCATGCATAGCGGAGAGAAGCCTTCGAAGAGGTAGCGAGATTTCGAACACTCTTGCGGCCACATTGACCCACAACTTACACCGCCCAGATCGGACTTTTGACAGACAAGAGTAGAGTCCCTCTGCTCTGCGTGTTGGAGCCGTTTCTCGCTGGGGGCTGCCTTATCGTCACCCCGTGAGTTCGTTCCAATCTCGAAAGCACACTGCTGGCGCTGACAGTGTATAAGGGTGGTTGTTCTCGTCCTGGACAATACACTTCGCGTACGTCGAATGTTTCCCTCGACACAAATCGCGCCCGTTCATCTTCTGCTTTAGCCCGTCCTTAACGCCCCCGAAGTAGCTCAGCTGTTCTCTCATCCACTTGCGTCTTTCCTTTCAACAGACTCGCCCTTTCCCCTGGACCAATCGGCGGTAGAATTCCCATATCATTCATACGAAGACATCCCGTTTCGTAAGGATCCATCGAGGAAGATACGCGCTCATCGTTTCCTCACCGGTCGTGAGGCGGGAGGCGTGAAACCGATCTTTGGTGTAACTGCGTGAAGTACCTTCCCTTAGGATCTATCGGCGGTCACTCACGTTTGAAGGCAGGAATATCATGATCCGTGTTGCCAGCATCGGTTACAGTCTCGAACCAGAGTTCCTTCTCAAGGCACCCAACCAGCCAGGAATGCGTGAGAGAATCAAATACGCATTGAAGGGGAACGACCGAGCGCAAGCCAGAACCAAGTTATGAAAAAGGATCGCGATATTTGTAAGAGCCCGTGTATTCTTACAGCAATAGAGACCCAAGCTATGAACGTATATTGAAGGCACTGTTTGCAGAGCAAGTATGTGGGGAGAATTGTTATCGTGAGTGGTCATACCAGTTATGGATAAGGGAATAACAACTACTAAGTCAGGACCTGCGAATTTCATTACGTATATCGTGCCAACTCCCCCCGCTTCCGAAAGAGCCATCATCGTCCTCGTCGTCAGTAGCACTGACCGATGAGACAGACGACATTGAAGATGGCAATGAAACGAGTTCATCATCCGACCCGGAACCTGCACGAGCGATCCCGACTTCCGAGATCTGGGACTGTGCGAGCTCAAAAACATCCGAGAAAGGAGACGTTATCGTGAATTGAGGGGAGGTGAGGTTAGACTCAAGTTCTGCGGTTTGCACTAGGGGTGTTACGTCGACCGATGATGCAGTATAATCAACATCGGTGGCAAAAGTCGCAAGGTCGGGAATGTGCAACGTCGCAGGGGTGGAAAGGGGTTGTGGAGGGTGGAGAGGAGCACCCTCGTGGGGAGGGGACCAGATTGCGTGTGGCGGGCTCCTTGCAAGAGGCGTGCTGGGGGATAGAAGAGGGTAGTCAACCTCATCGGGAATTCTCTATGGGGGAACGTCAATCGCGAGAGAATGGGTTTGGAGGGTCAACGCACGTCATCGAGAGCGTTGTTGGTCCGTCTGTGCCTCATACTGGCGAATGACCTCCACCCATCTACCTCGCTGGCAACTACAGTATCGAGTTCGATGGGCGAAGGACTCCGACTCGGAGTCGGGGAGCGGCGAGGAGACCTGTACTCAGGCGCAGCAGGGACAGGGCTGTAGGGACGCTGCCGGGAATTGCGGCGCGCATTCCGTTGCTCTCTCCAATCACGAATTATTGGAGCGATGTGTGGGTCATAGACGAACTAGTGTGCCGATAGGACGTATAGTGGTGCGGGTGTGTTATGGGCGAGAGTATCGGAGACGAGGAGGGGTAAGCGTACCTGCTTCAAGACATATCCGGTGGCAACTGCGCCAATGGCGACGACAACGTAGACAGCGGGGCCGGGCATATGACTGTGGTGGCGGATGCGGAGTAGCTAGTGCGGGGTTTCGGTGATTTTATTGGCCAGATGCCAGATGGGGACCTCGTGGGAACTCTTGTACTTGTCCCTCTCTACCATTATGCCCCGAGTTTACCGCCATCCCGACCTAATAGAGGAAAGGTCCTCACCTGAATCTTCGGACGTAGACGACGAAATCGTGCTCTCGGATCTTGTGCGAACAGGAGAAGCCTCTCGCTTGAGGAGAAGAGGTGCAATGCGAATCGATCATGCCGCCAGGGAAAGCGGAGGTCCGCCACCATTACAACCACCGGAAAACCATCCGTCTGGACGAAGCACACAGGCTACCGAGCTTGCCCCGAACGCCAATGCCATTTGGAGGCAAGATCAAGATGGTGCCGCCGATGAGGATGACAGCCCCGGCTCTTACACTGGTGAGTGGCCCGAGGCAAGGGACACCCAGGCCGAGGATCTCGACTACCCAGAGGACCTCGAGAAGAGCGCGCAAACCTTTGTCCTCTATTGCGGTGCCGAAGAACCTCATCTAACCTCCTCGATAACCCCTCATCTCATCTCCCCATTACCTTCTTACCCACGGCGACCACCGTCCCCTCCCACACATCCAACGTCCAACGGCTGCGGAGCTGTCATCCACATGTCTGCGGTTCCACGGAAACGATGCGGCGTCTGGATGGCTAGGTTTGGCAGCACCGATGCCGTCACCGAGTTGGACTCACAGTATTTCGATCGTTCCGTGGTGGCACGAATGATGAAGAGCCCGTGTGGATGCATACGCGAGGGGATTGGGTGCCGGTTCTGGTACGTCTGACTCACGGCCCTTTGTCTTTAAGCACGTAATTGAGAGAATCACCGCAGTGGAAATCTCTTGGGGACACGGTATCGACCATGTAAAGCTGCGGCTGAAGGCCTATTTAGCACAGCAACAACACCTTCACACCCAAATTGCCCCTCTGGCTCAGCCTACTGGCGTAATCCGCCATCTCCATCGCTCTCCTCCTCTACTCCCTTCATATACACACTATTTCCAAATCACGTTTCGTCGTTTCCCCCCCTTGATTTGACATTGACCTCGTCCCCGGCGAATGTTCAATTCACCGCTCGAACTGCATCCCAACAACAAGCTGGCTCGCAACCTTCAACGAGTAGCACCACAACTTCACAGTCTCGCCCCGGATCGGAATTTGATGCGGACGGAAATCCAATCGGAGACTCTACTAACTCGCCTGATAAAGGGATCGAAGCGTGGTCTGGCCGTTGAAACGTGGACACAACCGAGAATAGGCAGTCATTATGCCCGTTACCTTTACATGTGCTTTGTCCTGACTGAGTCAGCGTTGTCTTGTTTACTCCATATAATCCCTTACTTGTAGTCACGGAGTATTTTGCTATCAGATATATAATACGATCGGTTCCTCCGACTATGCGATTTCAACGATAATCGGTTCCTGCCTAGGCCTTGTTGGTAAATTATGTACATTAGCAAAACAGTTTCAGCTGCTGTGATGGTCTGTGGCTAGACACAGAAACCAACCAGACACGTAGGAGGAGGACGGGGGTATCTATGAAGGTGTCCCATATACAGAATTTTGTGCTGATCAACTGGATTGATGTAAATGTTCTATCAATCTATATGCACATATCACATAAGCAAACAGCCGTCATAGGATTGCGCCGATTTTGCCCTCAACCCAGGCCGAACCAGGCCACGTTCCAAGATTGGGACGTAGCTGTTGAACCGGAGGTCTGTGCCTGGCAACAGGTCAACCAGCTCCACCGCTTCGAGCGAGAGCCGATGCCGGAGAGCGCTGAATAAGTGACCCAAAGGGACGGTATCACATCAGTGATCCGATTGATTTGTATGATGTGTGCGTGCCTTAAGCCGCTGCATGGGCCCTGCATCAGTCACACTATACAGTTGTGACACCAATAGTGTAGATAGATAAATCAATTGCTTCTCTCTCTCTCACCCCCAATTGCACTATTACATCTTCCCCTCTCAGGTAAGGACTAGAGTACACCATGTAGTAGTATAGAATATACTCTACCTGCTCAACAGTAGCGGCGCCAGGGCGCCAATCCCCAACTCTGCTTGCAGTGCATACATATTGCCTTCCTGTGAATGACACAGTCTGCAGGCACATTTGCATCAGCAACATAGCAACGAACTTATTTTTTACGTTGCTTTTTCCTTCTTTTCAGTCACTTATTTGCTGATTATTGCCATATTTGGAAGGCCGACTTTTTCTTATTCACCACATAGCTTATATAAGTATGTACTTTTCTCTTTTTTCCACCTTTTCTTGCGAAAAGCGACAGAAAAGTGACAGATAAGTTTTTTGCAACATTGCTGATGTGTAGCGTGCCTCGACAATCTTTGTAAACATGCATGTTTGATTAAGTTTGACTCCAGTGGGGCCACGAATGAATATACTCGTTCCGAGTTTCACAGGCATTTGAAACGGACAACAAGTGGTTTTCATGGCACACTTGTTTCTTTTTTTCATTTCCTCTCTCAGATGAAGGTGGTAGAAGAAGTCACGTAGATATCCCATGACCAAACTCTTGTTCAAGAACATCTTCAATGAGCTGCTGGTGGGGTGCCCCGGGGGAGAGTGAACTGTATGGGAAAAGAGCAAGATAATCCTTAAAGCTTGAAGAACTCAACATCTGTTAGGCCAAACAGAAACACCGAGTGAGACCTAAAATGCCCAGCAATCACAGTGTATTTTGCTGTCTTAGATTTTGGTGCTGGCTAGGGTGAGAGGTAGAGATTACAGCAAGCTTTGATCACACCGGGGTCCACCTTCAAAAGATGAGACTTGAGTTGATCGACTGGGACCTGGCCAACTTGTTGAAGACACTGTATCGCCATCTGTTGACTCAGGGGGATCCCAACGATTGGGCTGACACAGCAAATAGGGTGCAACAATGGTACCATATTGATTGTGCACGAATTGACATACCAGTTGCAGTTGAAGTCTTTGGCATTGAGGTGGAGGGGACACAAGTTTGTACAGATCTTCGGTCAACAATTGCACCAGCTCATTTATCTGACGCCTGAAGTCATCCATGATGAGTTTTGCGAGGCCCGCTTTTGTTCATTGGCCACTGGAAACACTTGCACAAAACCTGCAAACGCTGCCAAGTAGTGTGTCATTACACAGCAGCCGTAGTCGTATAGATATCTGCTCGTTGTTTGGAACGAAGGATGGAGGATAACAATGGTCAAGGGCATTGGTGTTGTGCATATCTTTGAATTATAGAACTCTGATTGAATGGTATGACTGTATGACTGTATGACCGTGTTTTTGACCTTCTGGCAGCAAGAGAAGGACATGAGGTGTCGCTCATGGCCTCTTCTGTATTCATACCCACAGGTCTGAGTCAGTCTTTGCTCAGACTTTTCCTTTTCTGTAGGGCTGTAACTGGTGTGGTTATCGGTTTGGTCGGGTCGGAGTGGTGCTGTTCATTGGCTGGGAGGTGGTGCTGTTTCATCACAAACAGAACCCTCCTCCTTCAGTGTCAGGGCCACTCTACCCCAACAACTACCAGTGCACTGAGCCGACTCCGCAGAGTACTCACTAGTCCAACTAGCTTGTGAGAGAACGTTCACGTCTCTATTCTTCCGGTAGGTTGTCCGAGGTCACTACAAGTCAGGTCAAAATCCTAAAGAGAAACCCAACCTAAACCGTACTTCGTTCGGTTTAACAAGCAAGGGTTTATCCCTACAACAGGATTGATGACTCCACCAGTTGATCGACTGGACGCTCGAGGTGTTCTAATGTGACTGCTAGGAGTCTATAGTTACGAGGCGCAGTTGACGCGCAGAGCGGGAGGGAGAGCAGATGGGGATGTCTTGGATCAAACAAGAAACTCTGACTTGTCCTTAACTGCAACTGGGCTGAGAAGGGCAGAGGATTTCCTGAGGTAACAAAACTAAGGTACTACGATTGTCACGAACGCGTGACATAGTAGCCAAGATTTCACAAGTAATTCAAGACATTGGTCTCATTCGTAGTAATAATAGTACACGAGTGGTTAAAAGAAACTACAAACTCAGACAAGAACAAACGGGTCGACATCACATGAACAATGCTGAGGGAGAGGGCAACGATGAGCGAAGTGATGAGGGTTATGAACACTCTCAGGACAGTAAGACCACGCCCGCGTTACCGGATCCTGCCAACACTCCCTACACCCCAACACATCATGAGATAGACTATCATGCATCTCCCGCTTCACGTCCGACAAGGCTGCGCTCACTAAGGCGAACCCATACCGGTCTTGGAGACCCGCCACTTCCACCTTCAACTTCATCCAAACTTGACGTGACTTGTCGGAGGGACGACAGCGTTGACCAGAACGAGTCATCGGATTCTTGCGGTTCTTCTTCTTCTGGGACCTCTCCACCATCTGGCGAACTGGGGCAGGACTCCAGGGAGGGGATGGAGGGAGAGGAACACCCTGATCCTGGTGGTGGCGAAGGGATGACTGGGGACTTGCAAGGGGGGTCGGTGCAATAGGCCCCGTGACACTGGTGTCCGAAATGTCGGAAGAGAGATGCCTGGAAAGGTCCCCAATGTTCCAAAGCAAAGTGAGAGAAGTCATCATTCAAGCTGTTCATGATGACGTACATGAGGTCCACCCGCTTCTCCAATTTCGCGATCCTATCCTCCCTATCCCTCTCCATGACGTCCAATAACTGAACGGCTCCAGGGTGTAGAGCCCGGACCACAGGCCCAGAAAGTCTGGGATCTTCGTAACCGGCCTGTTCCCAGAACTCGGCAGGAGCGTTATGGGCGGTAAGGAAGTCGACGGCGACCTGATTGTCGTGGGCGATGTTGGTGGGAGTATCGTACAAGTGTTGCTCCATGTTGTAGGGAGCATCCGTCTCAAAGGACGGAGTGAAGGGGGTGGCGGCAGCGTTGAGGACGACATTGGCGGCAGCAAAAGCAGACATAGTAGCAGAGGATGGGAGAAGATAGTACTGGTGTTTGGTGGGAGTGGAAAAGAGACGATGAGGGAAACGAGCATTAATCCCCCTGACTTAAATACATCCTGACTCAAGGAAAACCAGAAAGGGAAAACAAAAACCCATTATTCATTAATGTCCCCATTAGGGTAAACGAACCCTCAACCCCAATCGAGATCCCATCAATTCAGAGAAATCCCCATCGATCATGGGAAATCCCCACCACGCTTCTATTGCTGCCATGGATCCAGAGAAATCCCCATCGATCCAGAGAAATCCCCATCGATCATGAGAAATCCCCATCACGCTTCTATTGCTACCACGAAACACGAGAAATCCCCGAATGCTTCCATTGACCCGCGCCCCTATTGTTCCCGTATGAGTAATTACTATTGGTCGTCCTAAGTCCCCTCATTCTGACTCATCTACCCTACCCTAAACTACGCACAGACCATGTTGACTCTTGTTTGACTCGTTGTAGAATAATGACTCCTGTAGAGGATTGGGTATATAAGGAAGAGCATTCGCTCCTTCTTTTCCCCATTCTCAATCTCTTCTGTACTCCTCTACCCACAACCTGAATAAAAGTAAGCTGAGGAATTCTCCCCACGCCTTACCTCTTCTGACCCATCTCAGCAGGAATCCTCCTGCCAGTGTATGTTCAGTGTCCCCAATCCTTTCCCCTCTACTAGCCCAGTTCAGCGACCAGTTGTCCCTGACGCTCGAAGATCTATCTGGGAGTATAAACTCATCAGGAGTCTTCAAGTAAACCGAACCGCCGGTTTACTTACCCATTTCCCCTACTACCGACCCTTTGCAGCCCTCGACGCCGGAGTCACTACTCCTCCCTTCCTATTAGGAGCGGATCATCAATTCCTTTGGAATTCAGATCTTACTGAAAGTGTCCTTGCGACAGTCTACTTCAGTATCAGCCCGGCCTTTTACTTCCCTTCTCCGCGTGTTCATCTCACGACTAACGTCCATACCCATTCCCCTGCTATTATTGTTCTTTGGTGGGAAATCCCAACTGAACTGCCTTACTCTGTTATAGAGTATCTCGTCAACTTCGAACGTCTTAGCGACCAAGACTTCGAACTGTTTGTGCAACAGCTCAGCCAATTCTGCCAAGAATATCACTCACCCGTTTATCCCTATCAAACCGAGTCACCCCTCTCTCTTGACATCCCTCCTCTCCTCATCTCCACGCCCGGAACCCCCTTCAAAACCCGACCCGATACCCCTCACCCATCCGCTAATCCTCTAGCGCCCCACAAACAGTAAGCAGGCCTCCAACCCTGACAACGATACAGCCACAGTTGCTACTTATACTAAAGGAGTGGCCATGACGTCAATACCCTAATATACCCTTATCAAGTCCAGAACAAAGGGAGATAAGGAGTATGAGAACGCTAAGTAAGGGAAGCGAACAAAGGTGACGCGTGAGAGAATAAAGGACAAAGGGCCTTACTAGCGTGTGAAGGATTGCATAAAAGATAAGAAATGTCTGCATGAAACATAGGGGTAAAGATACATGCATTCCGGCGCGATTCAGCACCTGAATCTAGCGCCCGTCACGATTTCCTTAAAAGGAAATTTTCACCAACATGTCGGAAATTTTCACCAACATGTCGGAAATTTTCACCAACATGTCGGAAATTTTCACCAACATGTCGGAAATTTTCACCAACATGTCGGAAATTTTCACCAACGTGGCGGAAATTTTCACCAGCATGTCGGAAATTTTCACCACCACGACGGAAACACTACTGGTAAGTAACATTTTCACTGAAAACGGTGATAACTGCGCCAAATCATTGTTACAAGCGAAGTGATGACTGGTTTTCAAGGGGTGCTCACCCAGCTCACTGACAACGGGTAAATTATCAGTGCAGCACGTTGGAAGGAAAGCCTACCATATTGGGTGGTCCATCCCGGGGCCAGTTTACCTGGCTTGCAGCGGTCGAGCATGGCTTCCCCTCCCATAAATAGAATGAATTGGGCTTGATTGAGCCTTTTTCTGGTCCTTCCGCAGGCCTCGCGCCGCTGTTTCCGCCCCGCCAAATGTTGCAACCGTGCGAATTTCACCCTTCGACACTGATGGCGGTGGCACCTGACTTCGGTGCGCGCCAAACTGGCCCATTCGCTCGAACTGGACCTCCCTCCGCTATTCTGATTGGGAAATCTCACTCCCTTCCGCCCCGATGGATATGGGGGGTTTGTGAATGCAACGTACCTGTGGGAACCCACTCTCCTCCTCCCATTGGCCCGCAATCAGCCGAATAATTGATCTGACCTGCCTCCCACCCTCCTTCGGGGTGCATTTATTCCCTCCCCCGGTCGTCGGCTGGCTTTCGGCCTGCACTCCTACACCACGTGCCGTTCACAGCGCTCGTTGTGACCCCGCCCAGTGGGTTGGCCAATCACGATGTTGATCAATTAGGCATGATCATTCCTCATCTCTCCCCTCGTCCTCCCATTCCCTGCCCCCGATAGCCCCCGATAGCCATTTGACGACACGCCCCTGGCTCCACGTGGCTCCTCCCAGCTATGATCCTGGTCGGCCAACCGCCCAGCGGGTTGGCCAATCACGACGTCGATCAATTAGGTATGATCATTCCCCATCTCTCCCCTCGTCCTCCCGTTCCCTGCCCCCGATAGCCGTTTGACGACACGCCCCTGGCTCCATGTGGCTCCTCCCAGCTACGATCCTGGGGCTCGGCCAATCCCAACGCCGATCGGTCAAGTATTCTGATTTCCATTCTTGCCCTTGCTCTCCCATTTGCTGCTGCTGCGCATCCCCGATGCGTCCCTCTTCGCGTACATTATATTTCCTTATTCATCCCATTGTTTTCCCGTCCCCAGCTACCGTTGATAGCGTTCGGCAATGTGGCGCCTCCAGCCACAGTTCCAACGATCCGGCAAATCCCGCCACCAAGCAATAAGCTACAGTGTTTCCCGATCCCGACCTCATGTCCCTGGCTCAATGTTGCTCTGCCGAGCTACGGTTCTAGGGCTCGGCCAATCCCAACGCCAATTGGTCAAGTATCTTGGTTTCCATTCTTACCCTCGACATGAGCAATCAGGTAAAGCATTCTCCAAATCTAACGCTGCTACTGATATTTGATGACGCGTCCCCCGTTTCTTGCTCACGCCAGCCACAGTTTCTAGCCAACGCCAATCAATCTGGTACACAAATTTCTGCACCTGTGTTCCCCCGTTCCCTGCTGTTGAGAGCCACGCCCTGCCGCATGGGTCGTCGCAGCCGCGTTTGCTGGCAAAGCGCTGTGCCAATTGATTTGGTATGTTAACTTCCCTCTTTCCCTCACCTTCCTATTCCCTGCCATTGTCAACCGGTGACGATGCATCTTGCATTCCACGTGACTCACCCTACCCCACAGTTTCCGGCCAATCGCAGCGCCGATTGATTAAGTCCACCCACCTTCTGTTTCTGCCCTCATCTTCCCTCATCGTGATGGCGCACTGCCCTTTCGACATGGCTTGCTTCAACCAATCCCGACGCAGAACAATTTGGCTTTTCCATTCCTCGTCCCTCTCTGGTCCTCCCATCCACCTGCGCGTTTGCTGTCGGCTGCGCTTCTGATTGGCTGGTAGGTCACACCCGGAACCTCAAACCCCGACGGACTCATCAGCCACGATTCCCAGATACGGACCTACGGACTTCCGTCCCGGATGCTTCCCTCTCCATTTATCGGTTCTACGGTAACTTCCGATAAAGCCGCTTATCACGTCGACACTGATAAGGGCCGTTATCACTCTAACACTGACAAACACTGCTTGTCACTCAGGTACTGATAATAGAACATAAAAGAGTAGGCCCGCACGACACCTGCTCTTCTCTCCCCCATCATGGATCCTCCTCTCCTCCCTCATCCCGATGGTAGTGAGACGTGGTCAAACCCTCTGCCCCTATCGGTACAGCCGCCTCACAGGACCTTGACCCTCAAGCCACAGGAAATCATCATCTTTGCAGCGAGTACACCCCTCGACTCCAACCGCAGTCACGCCTCATCGGCCAGTCCCGAAGTCCCCGCTGCTTACACATTCCTCAAGTCCACTCCGGTGTGCACGCCCGCCACACCTGACAGTTCCTCAACGCTTCCCGGTGTAAAACGCTCGATTGCATATTTTATCCCGGCCCTGGCTTTATCACTCGTTCGGTGAGCACGATTCCCGCCGCTTCCGCTCAGCTACCCCGTAACGACTTCCGGATTAGGTCCCTGACTTCACTTCGCAATGACGCGTACCTTAGCAACACTTGTGATTGGCGCTCCTATTGCTCGGCGCTGGTGATCCTGTCCCCCAGAAGCTAATCAATCCATCGGTGAGCACAGTCCATCCCTCCCACTAATAACCCGCTAAATGAGAACATCGTCCTTCCAGCAAGCCGGTCGTTGGTGTCACCTGTGGTATTTTTATTGCAATACGCCACTCTGGCCTTGTTCCCAACTTACCGATGCATCTCTGATCCGGAGGTTCAAAATTTCCTTCCTGGGTGTTCTCGTGTTTTCTTGACCCGCCTACTAAATTAGTTGCTCTCTGGTTGGATTGCGCACCAGACGCGCATTCATCATTTCTGTGGATATCCAGTAATCAATAATTAGCCATTCCCTGCCCTCCACTGCACCAGACCTCACCCCGGTACGCGTTGTCTGATGCCGGATCATCCACGTCGTTCTTTGGACCCATTGAGGACTGGACTTCCCCCTTTCTGCCCCAGTCATGTCTCATCTGAGACTTGTCGCCATCGACCCATCAGGACCATCCATCTATGATGTAAATCTCTGAGATTATTCATCCGGTCGTACTCTCCAGGATTGCCGCAGATCTATTGCTTCTGAACTTGTTCATTCCTTTTCAGGCATTTCGCCGTTGCCTAGTTTAAATAATATAAGTGGAGTGCAGGTCATCATCAACCAAGCTGCCTCTCACCCTCCCTCACCCTCCCTCACTCTCTACGCCCTTCCACGCCCCATACCACAAAAATGGATTCTGCGGGCTCCCCTGCCACGGAGGCTCACCCGGTCCTCTCGAACCGCCCTTCCCCCGCAACTCCCACTCCCTCTCAAAAGCGCCGCCACGACCATATGCGCATTCAAAGCCCCCTCCTCACAACTGAAGCCGCTTCCCATGAGCCTTCTCAATTCGATCGCATCTTTCGGGAGCTTTTAACACGTTTGAAGCTCATGACGACCCTCGTATCCTTCAAGTGGGATGCCGAAATCTCGGAAGGCATCCTTCATCCTATTCCTTAGTAAGCTGTTTAGGCTTTCTTGCAATCATTTGTTTTCTGAAGCATGAACCAGTCCCCGGGACGACAAAGGGAATCCGGTTGAACCACTACAGCTCCCGGAGTTCGTCAAGACGAACCGTTGGGAACTCCCGTCCTGTTTTTGTGCGGTCCGTGGTCCTTCCCACCAGGCTAGGCTCGTCGTCCCGACCCTGAGGGACTTTACATCAACTGGAATGATGTGTATGGTTTGCCCCAACCTGCAGTGCCCCTACTTCGGTGAGAACAGCCGCCGCGTCGATGTTTTCAAGTCCCTGAACCCCAACATAGTGAATATCAGTGAATTAATGAACCGATACAAGGATGATGTTTTAGCCGTCGAGAACACAGCTGTCACTGGAAACCACCCAGTTCCATCGGATGACGGTCAGTACACTCGAACAGGTTAGCTACTTTGGTGCAAGTACGCTGATCCTAGGACACTGACTTCTAGATACCGCGACCGAGGCCCCGGCGAAGAAACCAAAGCGTAATCTGCGAGCGAATCGTGCCAATGGAAATCGTGCAAATCGTGCGATCCCTGCCAGTGTCCCGTCACAGCCCCCCCACATACAATTGGACGATCGTCCGTCCGCAGGGCTCGCTGTCACCACCTCAAACCTCTTCGGTAAGTATGGTGCCCTCCCGCAACAATTCTTCAAGGTGTTTCGCGTGTGCGAAGGCTGCGGCAGGATTGTTTGCAGCGAAACCTCTAGGGCTGGTGGTCATACCTGCATAATTGAGATAGAAGACTCGGACTAGCGTCCGTGATTTGTTTGTTCGAACGATTTATTTGCCACGCCGAATATATTTCTTGTTATATCTATTGCTACTAATGAATTCGATCTTAAGAGTCTGACTTCACACGCCTTTCACCAGAAAGGAGGGAATGAGGGAAGATCGGCGCTGACTGAGAACCGGTGCTGCTGGGCACCGAGTGTCGGTCACCCTCAGATAGCTTTGTTAGCTCCTTCTACACATGGATTCTAGTGTAGACGTCAGCGCTGATGCATGATGGATTCAATCGGGGACACGCACCATGTGGTGCAAAAGTGCAAATGGGAAGAGGCTCCCCCATTGAAATTTTCGGTGCCAGCCCGCTCTTTTGTGTCGGGATCGGTAGCTGGAGCCGAGGAGGAAATGCCGTTTCCACCATTGGACGGTTCAATCTCAATGCTGGCTGTCCGACAGTCACTCTTGGTCTTCTCGACTTCCCTCTTCAACTTTCCGATAGTCTCGAGGTTCCTAGAAACGTTAGCGCTAGACCTCTTCTCGTGACAATGGGTTTACTGTCTTAACATGACCAACCCGACATCAAAACCTGTGTAATCAATTCAGTTTGGCTAGAAAAATGTCCGATGACCGCCGAATTGGTTGCGCCAGTACAGTCTAATGTTGGTGCTCTCGAAGACACCATCATTGATGGGGAGAAGGTGGACATCAAATGTTCCACCGCCAAGACCACAGGCGATAACTTGTGATTCAAACCCTCCCCGCCAAGACTGTAAGAAATAGAGGTGGGAGTAGGTTGAATGAGAATGTGGAGAACCTAGAGACTCGCAGGCGGCAGAGTACCCGGTATCCTTGGATGTTCACTCCAGTGCTTAGTTTTACAGTTGCGAAGAATCCCATGTGGATTAATTAAGTACAATCGAAGAAGTCGGACCACCAATCAAAATTTAATTATGCATCAAAATCAAATCATGACGCAATAAGGTTGAATTTTTTCATAATGGTAATCCAAAAAGACGTGAGGAATTTGGAGATTTTCAATCTGAGACATCATTGAATATGAGGCGCAGGATCACCACCAGGGCGATTTCCAGTAGGTATCAACTGAAATCACAAGTTCAGTCAGTGAGGGCCATTAAGCATAGGCGCTCACGTGACAAGTGAAAGCAACATAAACCAATTGAGATTTGTTTGGTTTGGGTAACTGGGTTTCGCACGCCTGCCCAAACTCGGACACCCAATACCCCATCCACCGCGAGGAACGCACGCACCACGATCTGCCCGCTCCCACAACATCCCACCCTCCATTCAAGTCTTCCTTCGAGCAGTTGGGGACACTCATTGCTATTGTACTAGCTGCTCCTCGAGATCGACTCTCCGTTTCCGCAGTTTTGGACACCCGTGGCTGGCAAGTGAAATTCCACATATTTCTCAGTGCTTCCTCTAACGCACCTTCTCTTGCACGTCCGCTGTGCGCCACCCCACTTCACCCTTGTCAGGGGATTCCAGGAAACATTCCCTTCATGTCCGTACTCCACTCCCACCAGCCATCCCTTCCTGCAAAACCCTGGAAACGATCGCATTTTCACTTGCCGACTGCCCATCACGGTCACTGTTGTCCCCTTTGCCTTGAGTCAAACGCTCCAATGGTTTCCCAGGTATTTTGTACCCACCGGTTGGGACGTCTCAACATTGCGCTCCCCTGTATGTTTCCAAATTCCCAATAGCACCACAGCCACACATCTAGGATTTTATTTCCGCAATCCACTCCCGTTCAGTCTATCGCCGTCTTTCCCAGCTCTCATGGCATTGATTCCCACTTTCATTCTCCACGACTTCAACGGTCACCCGTCGCGTTGACAGCATTTTTTGCACTTCTCCACAGCATAGGTGTTGCCGTTCGCTTTTATTTCCTTACACGGTTTCCTACAACACATTGGCCTGTCCCGTCGTCAGCCGACTGCATTATCCAAATTCCACTTACCCCTTGTGTTGTCGTCGGAACACCGTCAAGGTATCTTAGCATCACCCATCTCTTCTCCCCACTTTTGACATGGTCACCATGTCGTATCATAAGTCTCGTACATGCCCCTAGCCTGTAATTGCCTGCTCCTTATATCGTTTTTCCTGCTCCACAATTGACTGCCCCCCTCCAACTTCTCTTCAACGCGCTTTCACGACAAGATATTTAAATCATATGACTGACCCCGTAAATGCCCCATCAAATTGTGCGAAAATCTCTCTATTCTGTATACACGCCCTACGCTCAACAAAGATCTCAACGCCTCTTCAAGACATGTATTCGTCATCGTATTCAAAGCCGAGCTCGTCACTGGACAAGACATCACCACCGGGGCTTCCATCCTCGTGACTCACCCCCGCGCCTTCGTCATCAGAATCTTCCTCATTGCCGTCAGAATCTTGCGCTTCGTCGTCGGGGCCACCCCTGTTGCTTCGTGCCTGTGAGGAAGCCTCATACCCCTCCGCCACTTCCGGTCCTCGGGCACTGGAGGACGAAGCTATGGGAGCATCGGCTGGGGCAGTGGAAAATCGTTTTGGAAGACCTTTTTGGCGAGAAAGGGGAGGGGGGAGCCACGGAAACTCAGCAGCCCACTTTGTATCCAGGCTGCAAGCGTTGAGGTAGGGGAGCCACTGGCCGGCGAAAGAAATTGCAAGCTCGCGGTGGATATTTGCCTGCTTGCGAGCATATGCGTTGAGGCCGTTTTGAACGTCAGGGGAACAGGAACCTGTGCGGGCCCCAACTTTATCAGACCATGCACGGGATTTCCACCCTAGGTAGACAAGGACTCGACGCATCTCCTCTCTCAGCAGCTCCTCTTCTTCTAGCCAACGATCTGCCCTCGCCCTACAGGTCATCCATTTGTGATGAACGGTCTCGTCGACTTCTCCCTGTTCGGCCACAGATCCTTTGCCTAGAGATGTTAGTGAGGGAACCGCCCATATCCAGGACGGGGCATATCTCCCATCACCCGTGCCTCTCTCCTCAAGCTCCTTCAGTGGACCCCTATTGTCCTCGTCTCTTAGCTCGTAGTATTCATCTGTCCAGTCTCCGGCCGGGTCCAACTCAAGAAGCGCACGGTACGCGATGCGGTACCTGCACACGGCTCGGTTGATTCGGTTGTTGACTCCTGCTTCGATGGTCCTCGACTTCGTCTGAGTCTTTTGACCTTCCCCGGCTGTATTAGTCTTGAAGTATAATCGAAGGTTGCGAAGGGTTCGCCTAAATTGCCTGAGGTCCGCCAAACTGTCTTGCAACTGCGCCAAGCGAAGAGTTCGT
Source organism: Thelephora terrestris (assembly GCA_015956445.1). Taxonomy (NCBI): domain Eukaryota; kingdom Fungi; phylum Basidiomycota; class Agaricomycetes; order Thelephorales; family Thelephoraceae; genus Thelephora; species Thelephora terrestris. The sequence goes on along the minus strand of WIUZ02000019.1, from coordinate 16,330 downwards.
TCTGTCTCTACGATCCACTTGTAACACAGCGAACGGTCGTCCTCTGGGATGGCAGAGGGAAGGAAAAGCGCCCAAGTTTCGGGTTTTGAGTCATTGAGTCTTTCAGCGTCATTGGAAGCGGGCGAGCCACTTTCATCGGGGAGATATGCGAGGGCCTGCGGCATGTAAACGACCTGAGCTATCCTCCAGACCTTGATCCATCTTGCAAGGGCGTTCCTTCGTTGCTGGGTCTCGATTTTCTGTGGGTCTGTGCGTTGGCGATTTGTGCGTAAGTGTGCAATGATTTGTTGCCTACATTAGATTTGGTGAGTGTGCCGTCGTGGAATGCGGGTTAGGATACTCACTGGTGGTCCTCAATCTCAAGCCCCATGCGAACGAATGAAGACGGGAGTAGCTTATGTGGCAGAGAACTACCCGTTCTTGCTTCAAGGGCTTCAGTTTCAGCAAGCTTCTTCTTTGCGGCATCGAGGCTTGCAGCTGACAATGGGAGGATGTGTTTAGGGGTCGTTCAAAAAGGACTCAGTCAATAGCACCTACGTCTTTCAACCAACTTGAATGGGTCAGGCTTCGAAGGATCGCGTTCCCAACCGTGCTTCATTGCCCGCCATTCCTTGACTGTCCCTGGGTCAGTCTGCACTTCGAAGTCACTGCAGATCTTCTCGCACTGCTTGGCCATCTTCCGTGCGTCGTGGAGATTCTTCAGTAAGAGTGTTCCTGGAAAATGTGTTAAAAATAGAACTGCAGACGACCAACACTGCCACTCCATACCGAAACCAACAATCTTTCGCCAGTTCCATCCCCCCCAGTGACTATCAAGTGCTGAGTGTCGGGCGCCGGCACCCATTTCCCGAGTTGCAACCGCGGCTGGATTTGTGTGAGCCCAACCACTCTCGATATTCTCTCCATGGGTCCGCCCCACACCAGGTCGATAGTTGAATGAATATTTCGTGTGGCAGCTGGACCCGTGGGCAGGCAGGTGGAACTTGGGAATAAAATATTCCAAAGCGAATTTATCTTCAGAGATGCGAAGCTCTGGAGAGTAGCTCTCAATCCTCCGAAATAAGTTAACCGACCAACGACAAGCAATGTCGTAAGAGATCTTGATCATTTTGACCTCCTCATCTTTCACGGTGGAGAGGAAGATGAAGTCCATGTTCACGAACCTAAACGAGTCAGCACGTGTTTATGGTGGTTGGCCAAGCACGCGACCTACCGCTCGCCTTTCTGAAGGTCAACTACACCGTTTTTACGAACCAGGCCATGACGGCAGACAATCGCGCCAACACCGGATACTGAGAAGTCCTTCAATAACCTTGAGTTTGCTTGGTTAACTGCGTGGAACTCGGTGCCGCAAGTCTCGATCTATCAAATCATCAACGTTCAACAACGATTGATCGATAACCCTCAAGTTGGGGAAACATGTTCGACTCACATCTTCCTCATCAGTATGACTTTTGAGGTGTCCTTGAAACCTGGTGGTATCCACAAAATATGCGAGACCTGCCCCAAGCTCCGGATCGTTTATACCTCGCGCCTTCAATTTCAACCGGAAGTTCGCATCAATAGCCAGGAACAGGCAATAGAGCCATCTGCACATAGTTGTTTTAGGGCCGACTAGCGCAGTGGCTTTAAAATCTTACGCGTGACTGCTGGGGCTATCCCACCCTGCAGGTAGGTTTCGTCCTGGACAGGGACAAGCGGGGCATTCAACAGCAAGGATCCCACTATCCAATTTGTCAACCGTGGTGGTCGTGTGGCCGGCTGCACCTCGTTTAAGATCCTTGAGGTGACGCCATTGTCGCACACATCGCGACATCTCGTGATAGCGGTACTGTTTTGTGTGCATCAGTTGCTGGTAATAACGGGTTGCAGCGACGACTTACCTTCACTTTCAAGCTCCCGTGATTATCTGTCTTCTGCATAATGGCATTATAGAAGTCGTAGAGGTTTAGCTTTCCTTGAAGGGATATCTTGTGGTACGTGTCCAAAAGGTCGAACGTGAAGACAGTTCTGGGATGGAGGACCGAGGCAGGATACCATCCGACACGCAGGAACTGTCGAAAGTTTTCGAGGTATCCATTTCCAGAACATTTGCAGTAACGGATGCGGACAGTGTGATACCCGGAAAGGTCAACAACGAGTATCCGATGAGTTTCGGTGAGAATAGGGCAGCAATGCCCAGAATGTCCTAGACTAACAATCAGGCCGAGACTCTCGAGTGTCACCCGTTTGAAAAACCCGTCCAACCAGACCTAGAGTGGACATTTATCCAGTGCAGTATGTTTCAGTGACACGGGACATACCTGAACTCTATGTAGTGGAAGGTGACAGTGCAGCGACACGATGCATTTCAAACAACACATGTTACCTCCGAAGCAGTCACTGCATCTATATTCTCCCGCACTCCCGCAGTTTACACAGTCCTCTGGGGTTGCTGAATCGCCTGTGCCATCCATGCGGAGTAGCTCGTCTAACATGATTGAACGGTAATGGAGCCAATCCGCCATCCTTGTCTGTCGGCACGTGAGTACCAGCATGATAAACAATTTTAGTGTGGGACTGACGCTATCGTTTTCTTTGAGAGCTTTTTCCCTCGTGCGCTTTACAACAGGCTCGGCCGGATGGTCGCTCTGCTCCGGTTCGGCAAAGACACCAAGGTCCTCCGGGATGGCAGTAGGGAGATTTCCTTCGCACAAACGTTCCGGAGCGTCCATGCAAAGGTGTTGGTGGTTCTTTCGCGAGGCGGAAACACACCCACTGACTTCGGACCTAGTCACGCTCCAGACACATATGTCTTCCTCGGGTGGTCGTTCGTCCAGAGAGTCGACGTCTATCATCGCGTAACTTACCCCTCCCTTCCTCTTTTTCCGAGACAGCTGGTGACCTGTTGAGGTACGCTTAGACATAGTGGAGGCGAGGAGTGTGACGTGTCGTCTTAAGCATGATCGAAGCGGTTTCCCAGGGCTTAGGTCATCTTGCCATTTTTTGTCTTGCTTATCTACCCTGAGGCCCACTTTTAATGTGACTCCAGTTCCATTCGACTCAGAACACAGGTGGATGACATGAGTACCGTTAATTTACCCTGCGTAAATTCTACAATGTATCATATAGGTCTACTAAGAGTGAGCACTTCAGTGATTGAATTGCGATGTCAAGTAGGCACAATTTGAGCGAAAGATAAGAGACTCGTTGTGTCTTTCGACACACAGCATTCTCACTGCTGGGAGTTGTTCGTGAATGCACCCCTAGAGGCTTTGAGGACTGCTTAGCATTATCCATTCAACCCGGATGCCTGCGTGTATGTATACCACCTACGTGCTGTAATTCTAAGCCGGATGTTTGCTTATCAATACTATGACCCAAGACACCAGCATTTTATGCACATGCGGCAAATTCCAAATTTTGCTACAGTTGGCCAAAGGTCTGGATTCAGTTCATTTAGGGGAGTAACCTGGGGTACAACCAGTGGCGTAAGCGGAAGCCAAAGTCTGACGTTCAGGCACTGGCAATTAAGGTGCAATCAGCTTGCGGCGTTTGCACATTTGAGGTACACTGCCACACAACATAGCTCGATTACATGTGGACGTCTGTCTCTATACATGTGGACGTCTGTCTCTCTACATGTGGGGTAAGCTACATAGGTATCCAGAGTTGCCTGATGGTCTAAGGACTCCCATTGCACCCATCGGATATCCTAGGATGTCCGACACAATCGCTGGGTTATCATTTTATAAGGCCCCCTTTGTGCATTGATGTCAGTTCTCTGTGTACGCCCAAACAACCCTCCTTGAAGTGTAGTAACCTACCAGGGCCCTCTCGAACTATCCCCGAATGGCTGCTATGTTTTGGGAGTATCTCTTTTGTTCCGATGTAGTTAATACATGTAATCATATAATCATATATCGTCAAATTAAAACCACCACATAGCCTCCGATAAGACATTCCTTGGACGTCCAAAATAATCTGCCATGAGGCACATCCACACGATACTTTTCGGGGTATAGTAGATTTTACGCGTTAGGACACATCTCAATTTTGAACGGCCTCCAAATGGCTGATATGTCCTGGGAGTATCTCATTTGATGTAGCCGATGCATGCAATCACACATTGGTGAATCAAATTTATCTGTATGTGTATCGTTTTTTACATCGTTCAATGACCTCAGGCTGTAAATCCGAAAACTATTGTAATACTTATGGAAATGAGGAAGGCACAAAATGTTAAGGTCACTGCGGAACGCAAGGAATTCCGGTTCATAAGTGAGGTGTTGACCTGAGCCAGTGCTGCTTTGAATACTGGAAGAAGCGAAGCTCAGAGACCTACGGCAACTGTAGCCTGCGAGAGTGCTAAGTTGATTCCATGGGTATGTTGCAGGTAAATCTCTGGACAATAACGTATCAATCGTGTTTTGCGACGCTCTGGGAACTGTGATTGAATGTCGAATTACACTACATAGGGAAGACAAGGTGTATAATGATCTGAGACTAGGAGGTAATTCTGAACGACAGACATGATTACGAGTTGGGCGGTGCAGCTGTGCCTCGGATTCTGCTTAAACAGGGGAAGACAAACGGGCTGCAGAGCCAACCAAGCGCAAAGGCCCCAATGACACCTAGATCTGGAAGCACTTGCCTCAACATCGGTGGATAACATACATGTAAAGATATGCCTAGTGGCAAGGATGGTGGGTAGTAAATTTATGAGGCCTCAACGTGGAGGGACAGCATTAGATAAGATGTACACAATTGGCAAACCAAAGTATTCTGCGAGCACACAAGAAACCACCTCACGAGCATTTACGGCAAGAAAGGAGTCGTACAGATTGACCGTCTGAACAAACTCCTACGTTTGTGATCAATACTCCCAGAGACCCCTGCGACCCACGGAGGACATGGAACCTATACGCGCGTTGGATCTGCGAGGGGAAGACCTAAGATCCATATGCGGCCACATGATACGCAGCAGTTTTGGGGTGAGGGGAACTCATGGGCGAAGTAACAGTATGGCCCCGAGGCGCCTGTAAAACGAGGGTTACTCCAAGGTGGATGATTTGTAAACAGAACCAACAGACCGATATCAAGGATTTCGGGGTGGAGACTGTGACCGGGAATGTCATCATGGAGACGAGGAGAGGTGGTCAACAGACTCTCATGCTCCTCTTTCTGAATGTGGGGCTGGGCAGAGGTGCTTAAGACCGGGACCCCACCACGGTCGCGAGTGCTCTTGAGCCAGGGGAGTTCAATGTTCCCGAAAACGGGGGAGCTGTAGACGAAGCTTTCACTTGGCGCCAGAGAAGCAGGAGACGGTGGTGGGACACGCATTTGCTAGCTGAAGGTGAATAGCGTATTGGGTAGTAGGTATAGATAGAGAACCTACGGAGTCATCATTGGCTTTGAAGGGACTGTGATCTGAAGCGGTACCGGGGGAGGCGGAAGTTTCCTTGCCAGGGGTGGTTAACTCTGTGACTAGGGGGATATAAACGTGAACGAAAAAGCGAAGTTGGATCAGCCCACCATCGCTCGTAGAAACAAATTCGAAGGCGGGTGAGATTGGGAAGTGGTGAAGCAGGTCATCTGCGAGCTGCAGTGAGCGATTTACCGCATCGCGCACCTTGCGAAGGTCAGCCTCAGGAAGGTTCATGATGATTGTGTTCAACGTCGTGACAAGATTTTCCCCCATGCCGACGGCGGTGGAGGAAGCGATGGAGAAAATGTCGTCTGGAGTGAAGGTCATATTGCGCGGGCTGTGGCGGAGATGGCAGAAGCTGAGAGTAGCACACAGACTGGAAAGAGAACACGGTGGGCAACAGGGAGGAGTCTTGGTGTAGGCCGGGGCAGTTATATCCCGCCAAAAACACCGGCTGGGGTCTTGTGATCGACAGCTTTGCCTTTCTTCTCACGTGACAGCGGCGACCAGTGATCTGCACCTTTCTCGGTTCTGCTCACCGCTCACCGCTCATCAATCATCGATTTATCAGTTGGTAATCCTGAAGTCGCTTCTTGTCAGGTTCCGCCTAGAGCCACGACCATGTGTCCCAAACCCATGGACAGGGGTATGGTTGTTCCACGCAGTAATGTAATGACTCTCTGCCCTGCTGGCACCGATGACAGGACAGGACACACCTCGAATGACCACTATGTTGGGTGCTCGACGAGCTAACCCCCGATCAGATCCGTATCACTTCCCATAAGCCCAAGAGGTAAAGCACTCTCTTTGTTTTGATTGAGCCCGACACTTGATTAATGATTGTCTAAATTCTTTGGATCTCGTAGGGAAGTTCACCGTCCGTCGCTGAGGGGGCAACACCGCGTGTCGTCAACCTTGGACAAAGAAGGGCTTCTGATGAAACATTTGGTGTCGGAGATAAGCCCAGACTGGTAAATCAGTCGTTGGGGTGAGGTCGGGAAGCTTGTTGCCAGGCTCTGAAAGGGCCAACATGCGATGACGGATCTCAAACAACTTCTGTCGGGCTGTCTTGTACTCAAAAAGAGTAACATTTTCTATGTTTGTCACCGAGCAAGTCAATCCGCTTGTCCATTCCTGTATACCTTCTCTTTCAGAGGCAGACGACGAGCCACCTCGCTTGGGCAGCTGACATTCCGATCTCAGACATACTTCTGAAACAGGGCGGCATCAATGGATGTTCTTGCCGTATTGATGAACGTTGGCTCTTTCGGAGGCAGCCAGCGGACTGACCTTATTTTGACAGCTGTTGTACTAACTTTGGTTCGGTCTCTGACTCCGGACGATTCGTCGGAGATGTAGTTTGATCCGTGAAGAATGGATCTGCGGTGTGGCGGGGACCAGAATATTCGTTGTTCCGTTTGGAGGGTTGGCTCCCCCAATCACAAAGGGCAAACTTGCCACTGCAAGTTCAGTGATCTACTATCCCGTTTTCATGACCTCTCGCGACGCCGAAGCGGTAATGCGATTGGAAAGCCTCACCTGTTTTTTGCATTGCCGACTAGAGCGGTTCGAGCGAGTTGGGAGGTAACTTTCCATGATATGCATTCCCCATCATAGGCGTTTCAAAATCCGATGATTTGATGCCGCAAATTGCAATGGGGTGACAACAGGCTGAGTGTTGTCGACTTGGTCGACAAACTACTTGAAATTCTGCCCTCACAATCGGTGGCAGTGGGTGAGTTTGACCATAAGCGCTCAAGCAGTGACCGGGGAAGGGCAGAACTTATAAGCCGACAGTTATCAGTCGAATTGTTTGTCCCTTGCCACTTCAAAGTTCCTCAGCCTCGCTCATTTTTTCACTCAGCCACGATCCATTTTTGTCTTGCTTCTCTTCACTCGACATGCCCCCCAAGGCCACCCGCTTTGATTGGAAGTCTGGTGTACAGCTCGAATTTTTGCTCACTCAAGAGGCCAGGTTTAGGCGCTGCCAAGACGAGAAGACCCTCGATCGTTTCTGGCCGAAGGTCTTCGAGGAATGGTATCATCAGTGGCCAATCGTTCCCTCCATCGCCATGACCAGGAAACATGGGTCCCCGGAAGCTGCGCGTATGATGATGCAGCAAGAAAAGAATACGGTGTGTGGTCGTTTTATCTTGTTGCGTGACGCCATACTTATCTGCTCCTTGTCCAGCAAATAAAATCCTGGTTCAACAACTGTGGTCGTGGTGCTGAATCGGCGAAAGCAGGACGCAGCAATCTGAAACTCGACGTCAATGAGAAGAGGAAGCTCGCGCCTGTCCAGGCGTACTGTTCTTATGCTTGGAAGTCCACCCTTGAGCCCATTGTCCTTGCTCGTTGGGAAAGGGAGAAAACGGTTGTCACCTTTGCAGACGATGAAGACCCACCTTCCGACGCCGAGGGTTCTTCTGCAGTAGATCGCATACCCCTTGCATTCAAGCTCAAGATCGCAAAGGAGCTCTTCGTCGACCTCTCTAGCACGGAGAAAAAAGCGATTGATGTTCGCCGGGAGGAAGATAGACAGAAGTTATACTGCAAAATCACTGAGATCCCTGACGACGGAGAGCGGAAAGCGAAGCTCAAGATTCACGAGAAGTACACTAACCCTTAGATATGGTTAATTAGAGTTGACGCCTTCGGCCATCTAGGAACCAGCCTCTGGTCGCAAAATCACTGCTTCGTGTCCTTACAAACTTGGAGGACCAGACTGGTTGCATTGCCCAGGTTTTCGTCGCTTCACTTTCCCCCCAGGATGGAAAACTTCAGGTCCAAAAGCACGTGTAATCTTTCATCATCCGTGCCCCATCCTAACACTCCTTGATCAAGGTTCTGTCAAGGGAGGTCGGTAGGGAAGCTCGACTTCGAAACCTTCTACGGAGACGATTGGGACGAGTGTGTGGAGAGAAGGTTCAACGAGTGGGCTCTTCGGGTCTTCGGAGGTAAATGATCTTTCCCTCGTGACTTGCGTGAACCTCTGGCTTATCCCGTTAAAGCGAAGGGAAGTAAGCAACGAAACCAGTTCCTTCTCTCTCCAGAAACCGCCGCCCGATTGGAAGAACAGCCTTCTGAAGAGCTTTCACGCAACGAGCCGGAGCCAGAGATTCCCTTGCCCGCTCAGTCTACTTCATCACACAATTCCTCCACTCGGGCTGCCTCATCTAAACAATCGGCGTTGCGGCTTGCAGCACTTCGTAAATCGACCTCAGGACTGGCGGCATCTCAAGAACCTCAGAACGCATCCTCTCTATTGCCCGCATCTCATGAATCAACGTCTGGGGCATCAACGGCTGGCATTCCGTTGCGCCCCGGAATTTCTACCTTTCAAATCACAAGTGCACCGGATCTGTCTGCAGCACCTTCTTCGCCCACCTCCACAGGCCCTGGCGGTGTCGAACCATTCCAACCAGCTGTCAGTACGTCCCAACCCAGCGTCAAACCGTCCCAACCAGCTGTCAGTCCGTCGCAACTCGGCACTGAACCCTCTCAAGTTCTTGTTGAGCCTTTGCAACCTGCCTCCGTATCTTCCCATCCCCCCCCTGAGGAAACCACCATGGACGCACAGCTGCATTTAGCTCCTGCAACGATCCCTTCTCAGTCGCTTGGTAATGCCGTCGTGCCAAAGGTCTCCTACCGGGTCCGGAATTCAGCAAGAACAACCGCTGGGACTCATTCTCGTCGAGGCTCAATGAGTGATGCGCCAGAGAGGATTTCTGGCCTCTTTCCACCTCCCCAAGTGCAAGATGTATTCGGCGACGATGACCTAGAGGTGTCTGTGGATTTACGCCAGTTCATCGACGTGAATAGTTTCGTCAGCCTGAACGATGACAGCGAGGCTGGAACCCAGGTGCCATCTTCCCAAGAAACCGCTGACAGATGCAAGGAGCTCCCACCCCCATCTTCAGACCCTACCGTCGCCAACCATTCCCAGCCTCCTCCTACTCACACTTGCTCTGATATGGATGTCGATGAGGGTGACCTTCCGGCCTGGATGGTCAAACACGGTCAGTGGAAGTACATTGCTTCCACTGCGGGTGGGCATCCATGGGAGAACTTACTGAAGGCTTATATGCGACAAGAGCGACGGCTTGAATTCATGGACATGGTATGTAATCCCATTCAAGTATTCCCTTCTCAGCTCTGAGCCATTTGCAGGGAGTCACACTCACGAACGAGGACCGACCACCCAAGATCAGCGAATATTTTCAGTACGCCCATAGGCCATCGCGAGGTGACACTGTCGTGGTCCCTGGATTTGGCACTGAGGTGGTCAGTTGGTGGGGCAAGATCCAGCCAGAGTGGCGTCGCTCCGGACAGGATCCGCCCCGAGGCTCATCTGCGTGGTCCTACGTCCTCTCTGGTGGGTCTAAGGGTCTGTTCTTGGTTCTCATGTGCCTCTCTTGGTGGGACCGTGCGCATGCACGGTATTTAGAAGGCGAGAAAGCCCGTCGCATCGAGGCAGTGGGTGCTGGAGTTACACCCAACTTCGATGACCTTGCAGACCACGATCCCGAGTGGTTGCGCGTTGTCGACGACCTCTCGTTTGTCATGGCAAAGGCTCAAGACTGTGACGTGCCAAAGCGAGGAATGTCAACTCCCAGCCGTCGGGCCAAGAGAAACCGCGAGGCAGAACCAGACACGCCTCGGAAGAGGGCCGCAGCTGGCACCACCTTGAAGAGGACAAGGTCTAAAGCCTGAGGAGCTCATGGCGACCCGTCCCCCCCTTTTTTTTTTTTACACCATTTAGATTTCTTGTGTTCTCTCTTTGGACCTGAACTCTTCCCGCCGTCGTCTATACAAATTCACCACGAACTTTCTTGTCTTCTCGCTGCACGTGATTTCATGTGTTTGACATTCTTTGCGCCAACTTTGCGCCATCCTTCCTTGTGTAATCGACTGCCTCCTTTCGGACTATAATTTTGTTGCACCGATGATCAATTTTTAGTATAAGATGTACCACACCTTACCAGCGGCAGTCTCGAGAACTCCGCTCCAAATATATCAGATATTTCTTGAATCTCAAAAAAATAAATTCAGCGGAAGGTAGATCTTCTTCTTCCCACAGTGGCGCACAGTGGAAATTCTACCTAAATATGGACGCGCGGTGGGATCGTACGGCTGAGGTGCACTGTTTTCCTGGGGATCACTACCCGAGGTACTGAAGCACAATTTGAAAAGAGGGAGTAATTGTGCACGGCGAAGGGAAGGCAAGTATATTTTGTCACGAACGAGCAAGTCACAGATTTTCGTGAGTCAAGTCAGCGGAACGACGAAACATTTGAGACGGAATGACATCATTAATTTGGGAGGTGAGGCAAAATGATCGACTGTATCAATGACCAATTGAAAAGGCGGCAACCACCTGCTCAGTCTTTGTTGAAAGTGGATTGTGCGAATAAGAAGTAGGGGAGTAGGGGACGCCAACAGGATGCTGTGTGAACAATGGGGCAATGGTATAGGGGGTATAGATCTCAGGATCGACGGGGTGAGCAGGCCTTTTGAGGAGGAGGGAAGATTGCAGGGGTAAAGTGTTGCTTATTGCAGACGAGTGATCGGTGCTGCCAAGCGAGACAGTTAACGAAGCAGCATGAGCTGCCAGCACATGACGAGCGACTAGCGTAAGAGGGTGGATCTAAAGATCTGAAGTTCGTCGGACGAGAGAGTAATAAATGACACGACGAGAATGCTACGTACCTCAAGGGGACCCGGCGTGAGTCTTGTCCAAGTGCCACGACCTTGATGACTGACATACCAATACAGTAAAACCATGTGAGCCGGCCAGCAGAGGAAGGTGATGAAATGAGAGAGTTTTAACTCACAATCTGTTCAAAGAACTGTGCCGACACCTGAGGACGCTCGAATTTTGCGTACCACCAACAAGTACAGTGGAGGCTGAGTTCATGGTCTTGCCAGGGTGCGTGATGTTGAGGATGGATGGGAAAGGGGGTATGGGTAGCCTGGGGTGTTGCGCTTGCAGGAAGGACAGAGACCACGGAGCGATGTAGGCAGGCGTCCATGTTGGATCCGACTCTGCCTGCTGGTAGGTGGTTTGCATACAGTCAAACGCATGAAGGCATGAGGGGAAATGGTGCAGTGTTGGATTGTTTGGAGGCATCGTCGTCGTGGGTGGCGCCATCCAGCAGGGTGGTGTGGGTGGCGTTGGGGGAGATAGTGTGTGACAGGCTGTGACGGGGCATGTTCTAGGCCAGGTGTCCCCATCAGCTTTGTGCGTGTTTGTTCATGACAAACACCCCTTTTTTTATTTAATTGGGTGCCAAATTGAACGTCCACCCCTGGAAGCTCTAAGCTGGTAATCCTGCTTACGAATCACACGGTTGGTTTGACGCCATTCCAAACGACACGGATGAAACCTCTGCGTTGAGGTTGGGAAGTGGTCACCGCTTCAGCCTTCGACATCCATTGCGACGCGGTCTGCACGAGAAGCCGCCATCAAAATCAGCAAGTCGTGAAGGAAGTAATCGATTATCAATGGATTTGATGACAAAACTCGGCTCTCGTAGAATCAGATTACGATCGCAGATTTCGACTGCGGCAGGATAACACGTAGTTTACAAGGCTTGGGGGCAGGGATACTAGCGGATGGCCACCTCTGAGGAGGCACTGCAACGATTGTAGAAATTTTCACGCGAGCATCCCAAGATCTGATAATTGATATCAGCGAAGAATCGGTGGTTGTCCCGGGAACACACCGGCAAGAAATTTCAATTATCAACCGGTAGAAAGTGTCCACTAAGATGCTGGGAATATTATGAGGACGGAATCTCGTGGAGTCGGGGGCCTAATCTGGAAGTGGTTACGGGGTAGCCGAGCGGAAGCGGCGGGAATCGTGCTCACCGAACAAGCGATAAAGTCAAGGCCGGGATAAAATATGCAAATTGAGCGTGTTACGCCGGGAAGCGTTGAGGAACTGTCAGGTGTGGCGGGCGTGCACACCGGAGTGGACTTGAGGAATGTGTAAGCAGCGGGGACTTCGGGACTGGCCGATGAGGCGTGACTGCGGTTGGAGTCGAGGGGTGTACTCGCTGCAAAGATGATGATTTCCTGTGGCTTGAGGGTCAAGGTCCTGTGAGGCGGCTGTACCGATAGGGGCAGAGGGTTTGACCACGTCTCACTACCATCGGGATGAGGGAGGAGAGGAGGATCCATGATGGGGGAGAGAAGAGCAGGTGTCGTGCGGGCCTACTCTTTTATGTTCTATTATCAGTACCTGAGTGACAAGCAGTGTTTGTCAGTGTTAGAGTGATAACGGCCCTTATCAGTGTTAGAGTGATAACGGCCCTTATCAGTGTTAGAGTGATAACGGCCCTTATCAGTGTCGACGTGATAAGCGGCTTTATCGGAAGTTACCGTAGAACCGATAAATGGAGAGGGAAGCATCCGGGACGGAAGTCCGTAGGTCCGTATCTGGGAATCGTGGCTGATGAGTCCGTCGGGGTTTGAGGTTCCGGGTGTGACCTACCAGCCAATCAGAAGCGCAGCCGACAGCAAACGTGCAGGTGGATGGGAGAACTGGAGAGGAACGAGGAATGGAAAAGCCAAATTGTTCTGCATCGGGATTGGTTGAAGTAAGCCATGTCGAAAGGGCAGTGCGCCATCATGAGGAGGGGAGATGAGGGCAGAAACGGAAGGTGGGTGGACTTAATCAATCGGCGCTGTGATTGGCCGGAAACTGTGGGGAAAGAGGGAAGTTAACAAACCAAATCAATTGGCACAGCGCTTTGCTGGCAAACGCGGCTGCGACGACCCATGTGGCAGGGTGTGGTTCTCAACAGCAGGGAGCGGGGGAACGGGGGTACAGAAATTCGTGTACCAGATTGATTGGCGTTGGCTAGAAACTGTGGCTGGCGTGAGCAAGAAACGGGGGACGCGTCATCGAATATCAGTAGCAGCGTTAGATTTGGAGAGTGCTTTACCTTATTGCTCGGTGTCGGGATTTGCTGGATCGTTGGAGCTGTGGCTGGAGGCGCCACATCGCCAAACACTATCAGCGGCGGGGGGCGGGAAACCAATGGGATGAACGAGGAAATCTAATGCACACAAAGAGGGACATGTCAAAGGATGCGCAGCAGCGGGAAACGGGAGAACGAGGGTAAGAATGGAAGCCAAGATACTTGACCGATTGGCGTTGGGATTGGCCGAGCCCTAGAACCGTAGCTCGGCAGAGAAACGTCGAGCCAAGGACGTGAGGTCGGGATCGGGAAACGCTGTACCTTATTGCTCGGTGGCGGGATTTGCCGGATCGTTGGAACTGTGGCTGGAGGTGCCACATTGCCGAACGCTATCAACGGTGGCTGGGGACGGGAAAACAATGGGATGAATAAGGAAATATAATGTACGCAAAGAGGGACGCGTCGGGGATGCGCAGCAGCAGCAAACGGGAGAGCAAGGGCAAGAATGGAAATCAGAATACTTGACTGATCGGCGTTGGGATTGGCCGAGCCCCAGGATCGTAGCTGGGAGGAGCCACATGGAGCCAGGGGCGTGTCGTCAAACGGCTATCAGGGGCAGGGAACGGGAGGACGAGGGGAGAGATGGGGAATGATCATACCTAATTGATCGACGTCGTGATTGGCCAACCCGCTGGGCGGTTGGCCGACCAGGATCATAGCTGGGAGGAGCCACGTGGAGCCAGGGGCGTGTCGTCAAATGGCTATCGGGGGCTATCGGGGGCAGGGAATGGGAGGACGAGGGGAGAGATGAGGAATGATCATGCCTAATCGATCAACATCGTGATTGGCCAACCCACTGGGCGGGGTCACAACGAGCGCTGTGAACGGCACGTGGTGTAGGAGTGCAGGCCGAAAGCCAGCCGACGACCGGGGGAGGGAATAAATGCACCCCGAAGGAGGGTGGGAGGCAGGTCAGATCAATTATTCGGCTGATTGCGGGCCAATGGGAGGAGGAGAGTGGGTTCCCACAGGTACGTCGCATTCACGAACCCCCCATATCCATCGGGGCGGAAGGGAGTGAGATTTCCCAATCAGAATAGCGGAGGGAGGTCCAGTTCGAGCGAATGGGCCAGTTTGGCGCGCACCGAAGTCAGGTGCCACCGCCATCAGTGTCGAAGGGTGAAATTCGCACGGTTGCAACATTTGGCGGGGCGGAAACAGCGGCGCGAGGCCTGCGGAAGGACCAGAAAAAGGCTCAATCAAGCCCAATTCATTCTATTTATGGGAGGGGAAGCCATGCTCGACCGCTGCAAGCCAGGTAAACTGGCCCCGGGATGGACCACCCAATATGGTAGGCTTTTCTTCCAACGTGCTGCACTGATAATGTACCCGTTGTCAGTGAGCTGGGTGAGCACCCCTTGAAAACCAGTTATCACTTCGCTTGTAACAATGATTTCATACTTTTATCATTGACTAATTGACAAATCAATTCACCACAGCTGACGGAAATTTTCACCACCACGACGGAAATTTTCACCACCACGACGGAAATTTTCACCAACATGGTGGAAATTTTCACTGACAAGGTGAAAATTTTCACCACCACGGAAATTTTCACTTACACCAGGGAAATTATCATCAACACCGGCATTTTCACCAACACCACCCTCACGTTTTCACCAACCTCCCTTTTCGCTAATGCCTTTTCAGTTGTCCCCAACCAAAGCAGCCTTCTCTGCCAACCTCCCCACCGACTCGCTCACCAATTGGGTTGCCACAAATAGCTTCACAAAGTAGTTGCCTAACATAGGTGCCCAAGGTCACCACAGGGCATCTGATATGCTCATGTGGCACCATTTCTGTGACAGGGTCGTAGAACACGGTCATTTAACGCTATCATCTGACAGGGTTTTTTAACTTGGTCTTCTGAAGTAGTTCTCCAGCACCATCGTCCGAAGGAGTTGTCATGGTTAATTTTTGAATTTTTGAACAAAAAATTTTGCGATGTGCGGTCCAGATTGTTGAAAGATTTAACCAAAAAGGGTGAACCGCTAAGATGGCAAACACACCATCAATAAATACTGAGATGGAGGGATTTTGTGACGGGTGAAGTGACGATAGAAGTACGTTGTTGAAGAGAAGAATGGTGGAGTGCTACAGAGGTAGGAGAACGACGAGAGGCCTGACCAACAGATGCTATCCAGGAGATAGGACTGCAGCTAACATACCAATTCAACTCAACAGTGCTCTCCAGAGAGTTGTCACCTAGATAGGAGCATGTACTTCCATCTATCGAACGACCAAGCGGTCGGCTCATGCAAGGGGGCCACCTGGTAGATTGACCGGCAACTCAAGCATCAAGTTTACTCGACGGTGGGTACAGTCCTCCCTAGACACGTGAGGAGACCTAGATAGAAGTCAGCAGTTCAACCGAGGGGAGTAACAGGGGTCACTCGACGCTCAAGGTTGAACTCTCCTTGAGAGAGATATGCAAGGGGGGTTGCTCACCGCTCTCGACAACTCAGCCATCGAGTCAACTCAACGGTGAGATGGTTTGTAGGTTAGCCATCGCATAGCCTGCACAAAGTCTCTGGACGGTGAGAACTCATAAGTGTGAGTCTAGTGAGAACCTAAAGATGGAGCAAAAGGGCATCGGCTGAACGGGGATGACGACGGACGAACGGGCAAGGCAAGTGCGACGCGTCATCGATAATTTTTCCTTTTTAGGAATGTACTGCACCCGTGCGAAGTCACCAGTCAGGAACGGCGAAAGCTGAAGAGTGAGAAAAATAGGTGATAATGATAGATCGCTCATCTA
The DNA here is from genome assembly GCA_015956445.1 of Thelephora terrestris. Lineage (NCBI taxonomy): Eukaryota > Fungi > Basidiomycota > Agaricomycetes > Thelephorales > Thelephoraceae > Thelephora > Thelephora terrestris. The sequence goes on along the minus strand of WIUZ02000019.1, from coordinate 180 downwards.
CAGATTTGAGACTATAACTACTCAAGACAGGAACATGGAGTTGAAATGATGCAAAACGCATGTGAATATAACTGTGGGTGAGATAGGAAGGGGTCAAGGCAAATAAAGGGCACAACACAATGCGGGCGTTCGAAGTTGGTGAGCGACTATACCGAAAACAGACCAGTCAACGGATGGAAA